>CM033434.1:28370000-29570000 GCA_019425775.1 Rafetus swinhoei | reverse complement strand
AAGCTCACAAAAATCTCATTCAAAATCTGCTACTTCTGCATTTTTGTTACTCGTGTGTATTAAAGAAATATACTTACAATTTCAGTCAAACATAATATTCAAATTTATTTAAATATGTCAAGTAATAAAGGCTTTTCTGTTTTTGTTTCCATCTTTAATTAAAGAAGACATTTAAAATAATTTTGGATATTAGTAAGATTGTGTTGGCCTCCTTTTCTATTTTTTTTAAGTCCTCGACTCATGGATCACTAATGATGGCATTTTCGCCAAGTGGCAATGATGTGCTAAATTAGTCCATACCCTTTTGGCAATTTAACAATGAGTATTAACTAGTAAACTTTAAAATGAAATAATGTAATTGATACAAAGATAGGACTTTTTGGGAAAAGATAATTAGGTGAGGAATGAGGACACTGTAGTGCTGAATAAAATGTATGGAAATTAAATATAACAATCAAAACATCTGAAGAGATGCACAAATTAGGGAAATATAAAATCCAAACAGCTTGTTCCTATTTTTCACTACAACCAGGAAATGTCAAGGAGTTTTAATGCTTAATGAGCCCATCACGCCTTGAATGCACCAACTAATTGGCTACAATATTTTCTGTCTTCAAAGCCTCCCCCCCACTTATTTTTTTGGTAATGACAAGAACACTGAACATCTTACATGAACTATATCACAATGGTACAAGGTATTTTGTAGGGTGCATTTTAGGTAGGCATTTTAGATAATATGTCAAAAAAAGATCTATTGCTTCTGGTGTGACTATCTTTTTTTTTTCCTCCACATACAATGGCGTTAGTGCAACCAATGGCAGAGCAATATGTTCAACTTTGTTCAGATTTGAGTTTCCCTTTTCTACTAGCTTATATAGTAATAAAAACAAACACATGCCCCATAAATCATTTATTATCAGATTAGACATATAGACAGCATGGGCACAAATGCAGTGCTCACTTAACATACTGCATTTATTGATTAGGCACAAGTTGCTAGAGCATTAAAATTCAGGATTTAATACAAAGGACTCCCTACTGTCACAGCTGGTCCCAGATAACAAACCCCGCCACACTGATGTATTGTTTTCCAGTCACATCATATTCTTTATACTATTTCCAGTCGTGAGCAACCAACACTGATTTGGAAAATCATGTTTTGACCCAAAAAACTCCCATTGATTTCATCAAGACAAAAATAATACTCACTGTAAGATTGGCGTAGTTTGAACAAGAACATATTTCCTCCACTACAGATTATGAGATTTGTTCTCTCCCAATAAAACAGAAAACGTCAGAGGTGTGTCGTTAGGTGAGAATTTCTTATTATTTTGCCCTTCTGCTGAATTCCATTCAAATGTACAAATGAATCTCTCATAGATTAAAGCATTGTAAGAAGTGAGGTATATGGGATCTCATATAGGAAAATTGTTGACAGGCAGCTTGTTAATTTCTGTTGAAGGATCTCTTTTAAGCAAGCATTACATAGTGCTACAAGTCTAGAGCACTCTGATCACTAAGGGCATATCTTCACTGTGGGCTGGATTGATGAGCAGCAATCGATCCAGTGGGGGTTGATTTATCATGTCTAGGACAGACATGATAAATCAATCTCCAAATGCTCTCCTGTCAACTTTGGTACTCCACCAAAACACAAAGAGTAAGCAGAGTCATCAGCTGTTGACATACCACTGTAAAGATACCTTGGTAAGTAGACTTAAATTTGTCAACTTCAAGCACATTATTCGCATAGCTGAAGTTGCGTAATTTAGGTCAACAGCCATGTAGCATAGACAAGGCCTAAGGTACTAGCTATTATGCCCTGAAATTGACTTAATTGGGTGATGGCCTAATTTATGCAGCAGGCTGACAAGCTAAAAAGAGCAATCAACCCATCAGCTGAGAACAGTGACAAGATGGGAAGAAAGTGCAAGGAAAAACACTGGCAAAGACTAGAGAAGATGTAAAGATGAAGAGATCTTTCCCTCTCCTTCTATGGAAAAGACGCTAAAGAGGAAGTTTACTTCGAATTATATGTTGCTGCTCAAGGCTGCACTATGAACTGTTGGAGGGAACTCAGTAAGTAACACAGTGGGGCTTACAAAGTTGAAAGTGTCCAGGCTGTTAGAGATCATCATGGACTCACAGAACCATAAAGTTAGAAAGGACCACAAGGGTCCAAAGGCTGGAGAGGGTAGCTCTGTCACAAAAGGATTTGTGGAATATCCAAGGCCAGGTTTTGTCTGTTCCAGTCTGTGTGCAAAGTAACGGTAGCAATGTGACAAGATTCTCCTTCTCCTAACTAGTCCCAAATGACTGCATTTCTTGAGTACACAGAGGTGGAATCCTGTGTCTAGTGGTGTGCCATATTCAAATTGCAACAAATGTTTTCAGTCAAAGAAAAAAAAAGAAAACAAAACCCTATGTCCCTATTCTTTTCATTTCCCCTGGTTATGCCTTAGTCTCCTCTGAGAACGTATAGCACCGTTGTAAAAAACCAGGCATGATAAAAAGCATTAGCCTTTTTATGTTCATACTCTGTCAACCAAGAGTTGGGAAAATATCACGTGCCTTTGAACATAGTGATATTGCTACCTGTAAGTTAGCTTTCATTTTACAGCAAGTATAGTACCTCCATCATGAGAAAAAGTTGTTCATTTCAGGTCTGATCCAAAGCCCATTTAGACCAAGGGAAATAATCCAATTCACTTCAAGGGCAACTCAATCCGGATCTTAACCCAATCCTGCAAAACACTGAGTACTTCCACTGACAATAGTGAAAATGGAAAACACTCAGCCGTTTGCAACATTGAGCCCTTCAGACCCAGATTCACTTCTGTCTCATACACACCTAGTTCTATGCTAACCAAGGAGAGATTCATTTTCCATATACTACGAACAAAATTTTAAAGCTTGTGTGCCTAAAATTAGGTATCTAGAAGCCCACCTACAAAATGTTAGTCCTCACTAGTAAGACATAAATTTCAGTCTGCAACAGGGTCTCAGGCACTAACAGGCTCAGCGGAGTCACTTAAAATTTCTTAGTGTGTGCTATTGTACTAACACACGTGGGAACTTCAGTGTCCACACAAGCCAGTTAATGAGACCTGCTGGTGCAGACTAGCACACTCCACAGATAAGCCCTATGTACCCAGTTTGGTACCGAAATGAAATGGGCACCCAAAACACCCAGGCTATGTCTACACTGCAGGCTTCCTGCACAAGAACAGTTATTCTTGCACAAAAACTTGCGGCGTATCTACACTGCACGCGCATTCTTGCACAAGTAAATTTACAGTAAAGCATCAGAAAAGAGGGCTTCTTGTACAAGAGTTATTCCTCTCTCCATGAGGAATAAGCCCTCTTGTGCAAGAGCTCTTGCGCAAGAAGGCAGTGTGGACGGGCAACAGGGGTTTCTTACACAAGAAACCCCTAAGGCTAAAATGGTCATCAGAGCTTTCTTGCACAAGAGAGCGTCCACACTGCCATGGACGCTCTTGCGCAAAAGCACATCTCTGCGCAAAAGCACTTGGCAGTGTGGAGGTGCTCTTGCATGAGACCTTTTGTGCAAGAACTCTTGCGGAAAACAGTTCTTGCGCAAGAAACCTGTAGTGTAGCTGTAGCCCCATTCTTTTTCAAAGAATCATAGAATACTAGGACTGGAAGGGACCTCAAGAGGTCATTGAGTCCAGTCCCCTGCCCCCATGGCAGGACCAAATACTGTCTAGACCATCCCTGATAGACATTTATCTAACCTACCCTTAAATATCTCCAGAGATGAGGATTCCACAACCTCCCTGGGCAATTTATTCCAGTGTTTAACTACCCTGACAGTTAGGAACTTTTTCCTAATGTCCAACCTAAACCTCCCTTGCTGCAGTTTAAGCCCATTGCTTCTTGTTCTACCCTCAGAGGCCAAGATGAACAAGTTTTCTCCCTCCTCCTTATGACACCCTTTTAGATACCTGAAAATGGCTATCATGTCCCCCCTCAATCTTCTCTTTTCTAAACTAAACAAACCCAATTCTTTCAGCCTTCCTTCATAGGTCATGTTCTCTAGACCTTTAAGGGGAATGGTAGATTCCCAGAACCTGTGAATGTCAGGCCACTTTGATTTAGGTGCCAGCCTTAATTATCTGCCTTACTACCAACTCTAAGGATAATTATAATTTGGGAGGAGTCTGGGAGGCTGTTCTAGTTGTACATTTGTTTTTACCTTTTCACTTTGGAAAAAAAACAAACTTTAGAAAGTATGTGCATAAATAACCATATTAAAAGGAGTATTGTATTGAGTGCTTGAATTGGCAATCTAAAGTTAGAAAATTCCAAATTTAAGTTTGCTCATGAAACCTCAATTCTGTCCCCTTATACATCTGCAGTATGATATAGTTTTTAGTTACATGGTAACATACTGTTTTTACATAGGAACCCTAATTTATTCAGTGTACTGGTTGGCTGTACAAGAGGAAAAATATCAGTGTAGGGTTTTTGTAAATCACATATATAAATAAAGATTATACACTTGTCATCCAAAACACTTGACAAAGAAACTGGCATTACAGACACATTAGACTAGATATCACTTAATCCATCATATAAGTGCATCTACCTGTGAAGTGTATACATATTAGCAAGAAGTTCCTAAGAACTAGACTACTCATGCATGCATGAAACACAGTGGAATGGTTCCAAGAGGACTGCTATAGTTGTCATGTCAATTTTCATTCATTTCTGAGAAAAGCTCTTTTAACGTTACTGTAAAGAGTCCTTATCCTTTGGATCAGAGAACATCAGTCTCCAGGCTGTCAGACTTTTCTGAAGCATTTTTATTTGTTCAGTTTTTTGAGAAAACACTGAAAAATGAAGCTCACAAATTACACTTGAATAAATTATGAGTTTTACAGGGTTAAATCCTGCACTTGCTTTGCTTTAATGTGCCTAAGCGAGGCAAAGGTTTCCTAAGAGTAAAATTATTTATCTGTGTTCAGTACCTTGACAAATTGGTGATGAGCTTCAATATTCACTCTCACCGGGCTTGTGAAGATCAGGACCTTAATATGACTCAGGGTCTTCTGAATATATTTAAACATATTTGGCCTGATTTTCAGGGGTGTTGGGCCCCAGCCACACCTTCTGACATCAAAAGAAGCTGAATGCACTCATTCAGAACATCTGATCATCAAGCCATTTGTACACAGGTATATTATCTATGTGAACACAATTAGGCCCAGTCCAGAATCCCATGGGAGCATGAAGGCAAAAATACATATGGAACCCCATATTTCACAGCTGGGGCCTACCTGTCATTCTGCATCTAACCCCCCAATGCTTTATGAAAGGACCCTAAACCACATCCTAAACTAGTATAAATCAGTGTAGATTAATTAACTTCAGTGGAGCTAGGGCATATATACTAGCTGCAAATCAAGCTTCTAGATGTGAACCTACCATGGCCCTATTCAGAAAAGCATTTAAACATGTGCTTAACTCAATGACAAGCATGTGCATAAACACCTTGCAGAATAAAGATGGATTTAAGCATATGCTTAAGTGCATTCCTAAATCGGAGCACATAGATCTAAGTTTTGCAAATTCAGCTTCTCCAAACAGTTTGCTTTACCCAACAATCCAGTAGTTACTAGGCACAAACACAGGCAGAGCAAAATCTGATCCAAATATTTCTGAGGCCATCCATTTCTTACAATATATTTTCCCATCTGATGTGACATTACTTAAAAAAAAAAAGAACAGAAAAGAATACAAACTTCTCTGCAATGAGGGTGCATTTAATAATATATATATACACTGCCCAAAAAAGAGCTCCTCTTTTTTTTTGTCAGTTCAGTGAATTATCTTCCTCCTTGCAGATGTGTCAGATGGTACTGCTCATTTTGTCTGAAGATTATTCATTTGACACAAGCTTAAATTAAGACATTAGTAGTGAACATAGCAGTAATTAGCGCTGCAATGCATAATTCTACAGACATTATCTTTATTCTGTTTTGAGGGTCAAGAGTGAGTTTTATCACTTGTAAGCAATTACTCAGTGAAGATGGGAATATTGCACAGTGAAGCAATGCTACCAGTTGTAAAATGAATGATCACTTTGTTATTCAGATTGCTACTTCATTTTAAATGTATCTTTAGTCTGTGCACTGTATACTATTATCTGTCCACACACACACAAATTGCTCTAATAGGAATCTTCAAATATAACCCCTCCCCCCTTAAAAAATCCCAATAAATAACTTGTAGAATGATTGAGACATATTACTGTGGTTAGAGGGAGCTGAAACCAGCTGGCCTCTCACTTATCCAACTTACCCATTACACCTGCCTCACTGCTCTGACTATTATACAGCAGAGACTTTAGCAAAACCTTGGAATCCTGTCAGGCTACACAATCATAGCTATTCATTGATTGTGCATAGCTGTATCAGCAGGGAGACAAAAGATGATTATAGTACCGCCTTTCATTAAGAGACTAAAACTCAAAGAGCTTGACTAAGTAATATGAGAGCCTGAATGCTCTGGTTATAGTGTTACAGTTGTCTTTCAGAGGCCACCCTTGTTGGGAAGTATTGATCTTTTCATCTCCACAGCTGCTAAATCTCACCAGATTGCAGAATGACAAGTGTTAAAAGAGAGAGAGAGAGAACAAAACTGTGAAATATGTGCAATTGATTAAGTGGTTGAAGCCTCAATGTTTGTGTTACGTATTGATTCTCTCACTTTTTTTTTATTTGATTGATGACAATGGCGTTTCATGTCAGCTCAAGCCACAATAATATTTTACAACCATGTTTGTGAGCACTAGACTAAATGAGAACAATTGGATCAGGAGGCCTTCAGTCACATCTTCCTGATTTAGTGAAGCAGGAGTCTATCTTTATTGTGCTGTATCTAAAACTAGCAGTAATTAAAGCTGAGTGCTTAAATCACTAAAGTTAATCAAAGAACATGTCCAAAATGCTTGTTTACTGCTAAAGATGTGATGAACCAAGAAGTCAACCAACCCTTTAAAGACAGTCTTTTGATGCTTTAAGAGGCTTAGTAAGATTTACTCTGTTAAAATAATGTAAAAAGAAAGACAATACACACCCATTTTCTTTAAACTAGTGCTTCATGAATGGTTCCCAAAATCACAGGCTGTGTCTACATTGGTGCGATCTTGTGCAAAAGCAGCCGCTTTTGCGCAAAAACTTGATGCCTGTCTACATTGGCAGGGAGTTCATGCGCAAGAACACTGATGTTCTAATGTATGAAATCAGTGCTTCTTGCGCAAGAACTCTGATGCTCCCGCTCAGGAATAAGCCCTCTTGCGCAACTGTTCTTGTGCAAGAGGGCAGTGTAGACAGGAAACATGAGTTTCTTGCGCAAGAAAGCCCTATGGTTAAAATGGCCATCAGAGCATTCTTGCGCAAGAGAGCGTCTACACTGGCATGGATGCTCTTGCGCAAAAGCACATCTCTTGCACAAACGCACATGCCAGTGTAGACGCTCTCTTCTGAAAGAATAGTGATAGAGATGCAGCTGTGTTAGTCTGGTGTAGCTGAAACAAAAGACAGAACTATGTAGCACTTTAAAGACTAACAAGATGGTTTATTAGGTGATGAGCTTTTGTGGGCCAGACCCACTTCCTCAGACCCACTTCCTCAATATCATATATGGTTGTGCCAATTTTCTTCCACATATTGATCTGAGGAAGTGGGTCTGGCCCACGAAAGCTCATCACCTAATATACCATCTTGTTAGTCTTTAAAGTGCTACATAGTTCTGTCTTTTTGTCTCTTCTGAAAGAGTTTTTGCACAAGAACTCTTCCGCAAAAGAGTTCTTGTGCAAGATCATGCCAGTGTAGTCGTAGCCACAATGTTCAGAAATGTAGAAACATGAGTGTCTGCTGCTTTGGCAATGTATCCTGGTTTAAACATATCACCATTACAATGTTGCAATTACATTGTTCTGTAGAAATGGAAGACATCTCCATACACAGAGGATGGTTAGATTCTGAAATTAATGCAAGTATTAGTGCATTAAGGACCTAACTAAACAAAAGCATTGACATACTAAAGTTCATCCCTACACACAACAGCATTTGAAGGGTGTATTTTCGGTTCTATTTATGTTCTGCCTTAAACATGGGTTCTATGAATATGCTTAAAGTTAATCATGTGCTGAATTGTTTCAAACTACTGGTGGGGGAAAACAATACGCCAAATCTCAAACATTAATTTCAGTAATCAGATATTAGTAAAATAGCGGTGTGTTATGGTATTTCTTTAAATCTTAGGGCTTGTCTGCACAAAGGATTTAAACTAGGATCAATCAAAATAATCCAGTTTGAAAATGTTTACATGCATGTGATTCAATCCGTCACAGTGGACTAACTGCATTTATTTTTTATCCTCATCTCATCTACGGGGCAAAAATGTCACTTTTTGTACCTATAAATCATGGTATAAATATTTACAAGTCAATAGAGTCCAGCTGATAAGGGCACCAGCTGGGAGGGCGGGGCAGGAGAGTCCTGCCTTTCCCACCTTGAGTTTCACTCAGAAGATGGGCTCCCAGGTGAACCTCTTAGCTGCACAGAATTTGTGTGGAATATGAGTTTTGCAGAGGAGATGTGTTTCTCCTTAGTGTAGACTGCTCCTTCTTGCACAAAAGCCCCTTGCAAAAAAAGATGGTTCATTAAGTATGCAAATGAGGCACAGCAATATTCATCACCGTACCTCATTTGCATATGTTCTTGCGCACAAGAGTGCAATGTAGATGTAGCTTAAGGGTGTATCTAGACTACATTCCTCTTTGAAAGAGGAATGCAAATGAAGGAAATCGAAAATGCAAATGAAGTGCAGATTTACAAATCTCGCACTTCATTTACATAATCACATCCGATTACTTTTTGAAAAAGGTTTTTCTGGAAAAAAAAAGCTGTTGAGACACTGTTCTTTTGAAAAAAACCCTCCTTTTTCGAAAGAACGCTGTAAACCTCATTTTTGCAGGAATAAGGTTTCTTTCGAAAAAGGGTTTTTTCCCGAAAGAACCATGTCTAGACTGCTTTTTTTGAAAAAAATGTTTTCAAAAAAGAGATTGGATGCGATTATGCAAATGAAGTGCAAGATTTGTAAATCTGCGCTTCGTTTGCATTTTCGATTTCCCTCATTTTCATTCCCCTTTCAAAAGAGAAATGTAGTCTAGACGCACCCTAACATGGCTACCCCTCTGTGATTTTATAGAGACCATCCTGATATTTAGAGATTTGCCTTATATACATGCCTATTACCTTTCATGCCCTGCCCCAATTTTTCACACTTGCTGTCTGTGTCATCATAGGACACAAGGACTAAAGACCAGAATTTCAAATGCAACTAGTGGGAAAATGTGGTCTCTGAGTCAATGTGTAAATGATGTGTAACTCTGGATAAGATTACTCACATATTAAATATGAAGTGTATAGTTATTGAGCACACCTGTTATCACATGTTCACTGTGATGTTAATATCTATGGGTATGTCTAGACTACATGGCTCTGTCGCCAGCTGTTTGTAGATTAGTTTACTAGACATACCCAAATGAAGCGGCGATTTAAATAATCGCTGCTTCATTTAAATTAAAATGGCTGCTGTGTTGAGCTGATCAGCTGTTTGTCGGCTCAGCGCGCTAGTCTGGACGCTCCGCGGGTCGACATCAAAGGCATTTGTCGACCGGCCCGTTATGCCTCGTCGGATGAGGTTTACCGGGGCGGTCGACAAATGCCTTTGATGTCAACCGCGGAGCGTCCAGTCTAGCATGCTGAGCCAAGAAACAGCTGATCAGCTCAACGCAGCAGCCATTTTAATTTAAATGAAGCAGCGATTATTTAAATCGCCGCTTCATTTGGGTATGTCTAGTAAACTGATCTGCATGGCTCTGACGACAGAGCCATGTAGTCTAGACATACCCTATGAGTGGAGGCTTTGTCAGCAATAGCTTTACTTGATTAAGATCTAGAACAGCTGGCCTTCCAACTTTCTTAGAGGAAAAGCTGCCCAGAGCTTCTGTGCTGTTTATTTTCCTTTCCTGCATGCAGTGGCCCTCAGAAATCTCAGGTTTTTTTCCTCAACTTTAAGACATGGAATTTTCTTGGTATTTGGTTTTAAATATTCTCCTGTGAAAACTGCAACTCAAGAACTGTTGAAATGTGTTTAAGACCCTTCTGGAAAATAACTAGCCTCTAAACAGAAGGCAGTGTTGCCAACTCTCATGATTTTGTCATGAGTCTCATGACAATTACTGTTTTCTTTAAAACCCTGGCTCTTGAAGTAAAGTATATATGTAACTAGAAGGTTTACCTGGCATTGATTGGGTCCTTCAGGGGACTAGGGCTGTGGTGGGATCCAGGAGTCAGAGCTGGCATGGTAAGGAGGGTCTCAGTGGGGGTACAGGAGTCCAGGTTGGGATGAGGGGGGGCTCAGGGATGTGTGTTCATGGTGGGGGTACAGGAGTCAGGGCAGAGGGTAGGGGGCTCAGGGCAGAGGGTGGAGATGCAGAGGGCAGGGAGTTGGGAGATGTGGGAGGGTTCAGGGGACAGGGACGGCTGACAGCTGCTCCCTGGGGCTGACCATCACTATGACAATAATAATAATAACAATAACAATAATGTAACCTTGCGCAAAGTCAACCTAATTCTCTAATGCCCTGTCTGCACTTTGTGAAATCATTTACACAAGTGCAAAGTACTATTATGACGGTAGGATTTTACATTCACTTTGCTTTGGTGTTCATGACAGTGGAGAATCAAGCTCCATACCTCCAGTCAGATTCACTCTACTGACTCTTAAAATTCAATCATTACAAAATATGTTAAATAATTCATTTTAGTGTATGATTGAAAAGCAATTCAGCTTATACTTGTCTCACTAAACTCTAGGCAAAGAATGGCTCAATTTAGAGGAAATGAAGTTTTGGTGTAGTTAATTCTGAGAGACTTCCAAGTCCTCATTTGGGAGCAAGCAAGGAAGAGAGATTGGTTTTTAATACAGTAACATTTTGCATCGGCCGTAAAGAAATTAGCATGATTGCATTGTAACACCCAAAGCCATCGATTCAGGAGATTCTCTCTTTCAGGGACAGGGTAACTTTTATCATCTGAACATAGGCCCATTGAAAGGGAGGGATAACGGGGGCAGTTGCCCAGTGATTCCAAAGGGCCCAGGGCTTCTGCCAGAGCCCCAAGTCCTTTAAATTACTGCCAGAATGTCACATGGCCACCTTCAGGTGGCTCTGAGGGCTGCCTGAGGGGGACCAAGACATGATGCACTCCAGGTGTCATGGAAGGCTGGCTGCCTCAGCCCTGCCCCTTCCCCCTGAGGCCCCGTCCCTTCAGGGACTGCGGCTACAACCCCACCCCCCACCTTGCCCAGGGGCCTGGCAAGTCTGTCTGAACACAATAATATGGAATTTGCTGATAATGAAATAGAGCTTTGTATTTTTCTAGTTTTTCATGGCAATATGAACAATCAGTGTTTCTGTATGGAGTTCTCTCATCCCTCCTGTACCCAGCTTTGTCATCTTGTATCTAACGCAAATGCCAAAAAGCTAATCTGAATAATTTTCGTATGAGCAGCACTCACATACTGCCCTCTGTTCAGAGGAAGTAAAAGTGGTAATGTCCCATATCTGGCTCATTAGTAGTTGGTATCAAGGGTCAAGTCAGCTTTCAAACAGCACAGATTCAGGATGAGGGCACATAAAGACATAGTAAAAATGTGTTAATTTTGGGGGAAATAAATATTTTTACATTTTTCTTTCTTATGCAATAGTGCTAAAAGCCATTTTTGCCCTTCAGATGTATGCCAAATACATCTCAGTTGGACACAAGGATCAAGGTGTGCCATTTTCCTATAGCTTGAAAGAAGCCAGTCTCTGCACCGTTAGCTACCAAATACACTTTAATGCAAGTGTGTCATCTTTTTTCCAAAGCTAAATAATGTGTCATTTTGTAAGGCTGTAGTCACAGTGCTACTGAGAGTGATTCAAAAGTTATCCAAGCTTGTATAAACATACAGCATCTGTCACTCTACACAAGTGTATAAGTGTTGTAATATAATTAACCAAAAACATCCCCCTCTCACATTCTTATTACAACCCTGATGAGTTTGTAATGTCAGAAATGATCCCCCCTTGTAATATTTAAAGCATTTCTTTTTTAAAAATGAATCTGATTACATGAATAGCTTTCACATGGTCTTATGGAATTTCCTCAATTTATGTCAGTGCCATAAAACACTACAAAAATACAAAGATGCTAACATTTTAAAGAGGGAAATAAAAGCAGTGTATTGATAGCTATTAAAAATCTGCTGTGTATGTTATTTTACAAAGACAAAAAAGGGTTTTTTTGCCAGCACAATATGACATACACTATTCAGCATAATCATTTGAATTGAAGAAAACATTCAAACAATCAGCCACCACTTGTTGCTGAATCTGGATATTGTATATATCTATATCTGAACTATAAATTTGTGTTTTCCTTTGTGCAAACTGTTGGTACGCTATTCAATGCCAAATGTTTTCAAAGCAGCTTTGGCCCCTGATTCTCATTTATGGGAAGACCTCTTTAAACTGGTGCAAAAGAGTTCATTCCCACTGTAAGACTTTTTTACACTTCCAGTGTACCTGAGAATCACGTCCCAAAGATCTACTGTCCTTGTGATAGGGGCCACATTGTCAGCTTTTTCTTTCGCGGCACTAATTACATTTGGCACTTGATATTGGGTAAGAATATGGCTGGGAATACTGATTACCAAAGCTGCATGATGACCTTTTCATGATATCACAACTATGCCTTATTCTCAGTTGTGCACAGCTGGGACTCCATCACTTAGACGCACACAGAAAATCTCTACATCAATTATGTTCAATGGGGAAAAATTAACAGGTTGGAAAATGATAATGTTCCCTATAGGCAAGCAATTGTTGGAGGGGGGAGAAATAGAGTGAGGACCTGAAGGAAAACAGAATGAGTTTCAGCTGCTGCCTCCTCAAAAGTGCCAAGCTTCTCTCATAGTAACAGTTTATTAATGGGCTCCCTGTAACATGGGAGTCTGACTGCTCCAAGCTTGTAGCAGAAACAGAGTCTTAATTTGCATTTAGGAATTTTGATTTAAAACTAACAAAACTGGGGAAATTGAAATTATTTTGTCCCGTTGGTTGGTCATTTTAAAAAGGCACTGCACAGCACACTAGAAAATGTGTAACAGAGAGAGGGTGACCATCCATCCCATTTTTACCAGGAGTGCCCCATATTTAAGCTGTCTTCCAGGCATCTCAACTTAAAAAAAAAAAAAAGAGGAAAATGTCCCATATTTGCACCACCCTTGCTGGTCCTTGAGTTTCCCAGTCAAAGCAGCCACAGCAGCCTCCTATTTGTGGCTGGCGGCAAAACAGGCACCAGCGCATGGTGTCTGATGTCAGGCAGGGTGCCGAGGGAGAACTCTGCTAGCCTTTCCAGAACATCGAGCTCAAGCCCTGACCACTCGTGCCCCACCCTAGGCTGAAACTCCTTTCTCTGGCACCCTCACTGCTGGCTGCAGCCTTGTTCCCATGCGTCCCTCGCTGCTGGGCAAAAGCCTTTTTGTCACCATGGAGCTCAGCCCTGTTCCCATGTGGCTTTCGCCACAGGGCTGAAATCCTTTTGCTGCTGCACGGCTCAGCCCTGTTCTTGGGAAGCCCCCGCTGCAGGGCTTAGCCCCCATCCCATCCCATTTTTCCCCACCACACACACACACACTCTATAGGGCTGGAGCCACGACCACCGGAGGCTCCCTTCCCCTCCACCCCTCTACTGCAGGACTGAAGTACTGAGGGCCGGCAGGCCCCCCACTTGGTGTTCTATATTGGGCATAGGGAAATATGGTCACCCTAGACAGAGACCACAATTGTGGATGAATGAAAGTAGTCACTTCTCTAACTTTTGTGACTACACAGTAATTTCTTAATGAGTACTCTGCCAGACACAAGACATAATCTCTCTATGTAATGTAGTCCAAAATGTACACTACCAAAAAGTAGACACTGAAAGTGTTTACAAACATTAGCTGCTATATAAATAGCAATTACCTCCACTTCTGATCAGAACTGATTGAAACAAAATTGGGAATGTCTAGAACAGTGCTAAATTGCTGCAGTTTAGCAACTCTTTATATAAGATCTTTAGAGATCTCTTTCTCAAGAGAAAGATCTTGGAGTCACCATGGATAGTTCTCTGAAAACATCCAATCAGTGTTCAGTCAAAAAAGCAAACAGAATGTTGGGAATCATTACAAAAGGGATAGAGAATAAGACACAGAATATCTTATTGCCTCTATATAAATCCTTGCTACACCCACATATTGCATACAGATGTGGTTGCCTCCTTTCAAAAAAGATATATTGGCATTGGAAAAGGTTCAGAAAAAGGCAACAAAAATTATTAGAGGTTTAGAATGGGTCCCATATGAAGAGAGATTAAAAAGACTGGGACTTTTCAGCTTAGAAAAGAGGAAACTAAGGAGGATATGATAAAGGTCTATAAAATCATGACTGGTATGGAAAAAGTGAATAAGGAAAAGTTATTTACTTGTTCTTATAACATAAGAACTAGGGGTCACCAAATGAAATTAATAGGCAGCAGGTTTAAAACAAACAAAAGGAAGTTTTTCTTCATGAAGCGCACAGTCAGCCTGTGGAACTCCTTGCCAAAGGAGGTTGAGAAGACCAGGACTTTAACAAGAAAGAACTAGATAAATTCATGGAGATTAGGTCCATCAATGGCTATTAGACAGGATGGGTAGGAATGGTGTCCCTAGCCTCTGTTAGACCTGGGAATGGGTGACAGGAGAGGGATTGCTTGAAGATTCCTGGTTCTGTTCACTCCCTCTGGGGCATCTGGCATTGGCCACTGTCAGAAGACAGGATACTGGGCTAGATGGACCTTTGGTCTGACCCAGTATGGCCCTTCTTATGTTCTAAGTAAAGCATCCAACACAACAAAATGACTTTGTCATGCTATAGCGCAAGTGTGCTGAAGGAAAATCTCTCTCTCTCTCTGTATACATACATATATATATATAAATATATATAAACATTTCTGGTGGGACGACATAGTGATGTCATCACGTCACTCTGCGTTGCCAACCCTCTCCCCCCTCATGGCCTCACACTACTAGCACCAGTGGCAGGCTTCCCCACTGACCAGACTCTGTGAAAAGGGAGGCAGCGGCTCCATCCCCTGGAGCAGCGTCCTATGGGCCCTGCCCCCAGCCTGCCTGGCCCATGAGTCTGCTGTGTAGCTTTCCTCTGTGTGGCCCAGGCCTGGACACAGCCCTTGGACGCCGTGCTGCAGGTCTCCTCCCGCCCCGAACGAGTGGCTCTGGTATGTGCCGGTGACCTGGGGCCAGGCCAGGTGCATTCTCCCGGGCCTGCCGCGAGCTGGGTAGGTTTTGGCCACACCGCACACCCAGTCCTTTGGGGACAGCATGGTTACACTGCACCCAAGCTACTTCCTCTGCTCTCTGGAGTGGCTGCTCTGCATTCCAGGCTCCCTGGGCTCGCCATGGAGCAAAGCTGCCCCAACAGGCCCATTCAGAAAGGCTGGGAAGGGGGCGAGCTGTGGTCGGGGCTGTGCTTCCTGTCCTGGTGGTGCTCCTGGGGGCGAGGGGTGTGCAGCCTGATGAATTTGTGGGAAGGGGCAGGGTGTGTGTAGGGAGAGAGAAGGGGGATAGGGTGCATGTGGGGATGGGCGGTGTGGTAAGGGTGGATGGTGAGGGGTGAGGGGATATAGGAATGGAGGCAGAGGGATGGGAAGTGTGGGGTTGGGAGGGGTTAGGGAAGGATGGGGTGTAGGAATGGAGGTGGGGATAGGGATGGAAGGAGAGGAATGGGCAGTGTTGGGTGGAGGAGGAGGGATTAGGGAGGATGATGGGTGTAGTAATGGAGGCAGGGGGTGGTGGGTGTAGGAATGGAGGGTGGAAGTTGGGATAGGGATGGAAGGAGAGGGGTGGGCTGTGGACCATGGAGCTCCAGGATAAGGACTAGCAAAAGCGGCCAGCGAGAGGGGGGTTGGCAAGCATACCAAGCGGAGGACATAGCCCCCTAGTAATATTTTAATAAAATTTAAAAGATATAATTGGATTAACATGAAAAGAAGCATTCTAAATATCCATGATATAGTTAACTATGTTTCTTACAGCTTGAAACAATAAAAGCAACTTTTATTGACCACATATTAGTTAACCATGTTTTTTACCATACCCACATCAGTAAAAATGTAATTGATTACCAGCTGTTTTTTTCATGAACTAGAGCGAGAAGCAGAAAATAGTGAATAGATGGTGTTGTATCTATCTTTAGCAATTTGAATGGAAAAATAGAGGATCATGAATTTTCCACAGCAGTGTATTCTGACATGTTGATGAGTTACAGGATGGGAAATTTTAATTTTCATGACACCACACACACATCTTTCAGTACAAGGACTGTCTAACAAAGCATTCTATTCTGCTAGAAGAGAATGTTTTTTTCGTCCTGATGATCCAAATGCCTTATCAATATAAATGACCCCAACAAGCTCATTCAGAAGGATCTCAAGGCCAGTCATGTAGAATGCAACATCTTTCTTAGTAAAAAAAATGAAAACATCCAAGGTTTCCATATAGTTTTCAATGAGATTGTGATGTTAATTCCTATTCCACTTATGCCACATAGAAAATTTAAGTCAAACAAGTATTTCAACATGTAATGTAGGGCTTGTTTCTACAAAACAGCAAGAAGCTGAATTTAATCATCTCCCAAAGATCAAACATCTTCAAATATCTACAACAGTGATTGGGTCAGTAGAGATAAATCTTTCATGTGTTTGGATTTTTCACATCTAAGAGATGTAGTTATGATCATGTAAATTCCCATTGTGGGCCAGCACTGGATTGGTTTAGCACTGGATTGGCTTGTCAGATATCTGAGTTTTGTTCATCACTTAGGGTATGTCTAGACTACAGAGTTTTGTCGACAAAAGTGGACTTTTGTCAACAAAACTATACCAGCGTCTATACTACCGCCGAGTTCTGTTGATAGAACTCGGCAGTTTTGTCGACGGCGGTAAACCTCATTCTACGAGGAATAACGCCTTTTGTCAACAGAGTTCTGTCAACAGAAGGCGTTATTGCATCTACACTGTCCTTTGCGTCTACACTCTCATGTTGACAAGCGGCTTGCTTTGTCGACAGAACTGGATGTAGTCTAGACGCTCTTTGTTGACAGAAGCTTTGTCGACAGTATCTGTCGACAAAGCTTCTATCGACAAAAGCTTGTAGTCTAGACGTACCCTTAGACTCCTTGTACCTGTTTAGAGAGGCCATTTGATCTCTTTGCCCCTCAGTTTGCTATCTGTGAAATAGGGAAAATCCTCCTTCCAAGGCGTGTTGCTAGGGAGTTATTTATATATTACAGTAGTGTGTGTGTAACTTTAGGCATCTCTTTTCTAAGCTGAAAAGTCCCATTCTTATTAACCTTTCCTCATATGGCAGCTGTTCCATACCCAATTCCAATATATCCTTTTGCGATGCAGTAACCACATCTGCATGCAGTATTTGAGATGTGTGTGTACCATAGATTTATATAAAGGCAATATCATATTTTCTCTCGTATTAGCTATCCTTTTGTTAAGGATTCCCAACATTCTGTCCACTTTTGGATTGCTGCTGCACATTGAGTGCTTTTTTTCAGTGTACTGTCCTCAATGACTCCAAGATCTCTCCTGAGTACTAACAGCTAATTTAGACCCCCATCGTTTTATATGCATAATTGGGATTATGTTTTCCAATGTCCATTACTTTGCATTGATCAACAATGAATTTCATCTGCCATTTTGTTGCCAGTTTTGTGAGATCATTTTGTAGCTCTTCACAGTCTGCCTGGGACTTAACTGTCTTGAGTAGTTTTGTATAATTTGCAAACATTGTCACTTCACTGTGTACCCCTTTTTGCAGATCAATTATGAATGTTTTTAATAGGATTGGTTCCAGTGTGGACCCTTGAATGACACTACTTCTCTCCATTCTGAAAGCTGACAATTTATTCCTACACTGTTTCCTATCTTTTAACCAATTACCAATCAATGAGAGGACCTGTCCTCTTATCCAGTGATGGCTTACTTTGCTTAAGAGCCTTTGGTAAGGGTCTTTTTCTAAGACTTTCTGAAAATCTAAATGAACTATATCCAGTGGAACCCCTTCATCAGCATGCTTGTTAACCCCCTCAGAAATTCCAGTACATTGGTGAGGCATGATTTTCCTATTAAAAAACCCAAAATACTGGAAAAATCAATTCAACATTTTTCAAGACCCACCATATTACATATCTAGGCCCATGAATGCTCTGCCAAGTGTTTCATGAACAGACTATTGAAAGAGGGAGTATGGAAGGGATATAGGCATCTCTTATAAGCCGGGGGGCAGAAATCAAATTGTGAGCTCTACAAAGTTGCCCAGGAAATTTATAGCAAAGTAGCAAAGATCTTTTTAAGAAAGTCTAGCAATGAAATTCTTCAGGAAACTACAATATTCAGCTGTAGGAAGGGGCTTGTAGATGAGAACTGTAAAACTACTGCCGCATGAAAATATTGCTCAAGAGAGGATACCTTTTTGTGAAGAGATTCAATCTGATAAAACACCTTTGCCATAGACCAGGGGTGGGGAATAATTTTTGACTGGGGGCCACTTCAGGAAGGGGTGGAGCCTCAGGCACAAGGGGCAGGACCAGGACACTTCTGTGCTTCCCCACCCACAGACCCTGGTTGGTCTGGGGTGGGGGACAGTGTGAAGTCTTTGCCCCTGCCCCCCACCCCAGAGAGAACCATCAGCTGTTCTGAACAATCAGGGCCTGGGGGAGTAGGGGCACATACAAAGTCTACCCCCGCCCTGCAAGGGAGCGCCACACTTTGAATCACCCACCAGCTAAGCAGCAGCTGGTAGTTGACTCTAAGTTGACTCTGATTGTCCTGGGTGTGGGAGGGAGCTCAAAGTCTCTCACTTCCCTGCCCTCCAGCGCACAGTGCATAGAGTCAACTGCCAGGTTTGACCCTAAGCGCTGTGCGTTCCCCCATCCCTAGGCCCTGATTGGCCTGGGGACAGGGGAGCAGCAGGACCCCTCCAGGCCAGATCAACCCACTTTGTGGGCCAGATTCAGCCTGTGGAGGTCCTTTTGTCCACCCCTGCCCTAGATTCTTCTGTGCACATGCATGTGTCTGGTATTGGAATGAAGATCCTTAATCCAGATTTACTGGAGGAAAAAAAGACAGAGTGAAACTGACAGAGTTGAGAAATCAACTCTGATAAACAACTTATGTGCCTCTTGGCAAAAAATACCTGTCAAGTTTGGTTGGCCTATTTCAATTTTAGGAAAGTAAGGTAGAACAATACCTAAGATACCTAGAAAGTCTACTCCTTGGAAAATCTTGGCTCCACTTTAGTTAGTGGCAAAATTCCCACATTTTCTTGAAAAGTTTATTAAGGTCTCAGGACATCCTTCTTTTTAAAATAAAGTTATTTTGTAGTTCACTGAATGATAGGAGCTGGACTTATTTTTCCCCATCTACTATATAAAATCTTCATTGTAGAACAGTGGCTAAATCAAGCATCACTAATTGGTGATTCAACTGTAGCACATTGTTGTGTTCTCTGACCCCATATTGCTACTACAATTATCACTTCTGAAAGGTTGTCATTTTTCTTTATAACTTATAGGTTTAATGTCTTCTTTTCAGGTAATTTCCAAAAAATTAAAGCAAAGCCATGCCAAACACTTCCATGGGTGTTTCTATATAATTAGGTGATGGTGTCATTTGCAGTCTTTTCGGAAGATATTTGCCACTTTTACCTTCTGAGGGCAATTGGTATCAGTTTAAAACTCTCAGTGATCAAACTTAAAATTCACAGGTGATAACCGTTAAGCCAGAGTATGAGCATTCTGCTTGAGTTACCATATCAGCTTCTTGTTTGCTGTCTCACAGAAACTTAGTCCCCTGGTATTAATCAGGGTGGGCAATAATGTTTGATCGGGGGCCATTTCAGAAATTTTTTAAGTGGCCCTCGGCCACCCCAGAAGGAACTAGGCCTCAGGTGGAAGGGGTGGGGCCAGGACACTTCCATGCTGATTGGTCTGGGGTGGGAAGCATGCAAAGTCTTTGTCGTCGTCCCCCCCTCTTCCCTCCGAGAGAACCACCAGCTGTTCTAAACAGATGGCAGTTCCCTCTAGGTACGCTTGTCCCTGGCAGTGGGAGAAGATTTCACATACTCCCCTGCCTCCAGGTCAATCAGGGCCTGGGGAAGGGGGCATATGAAGTCTCTTGCTCCCTGCCCCTGCCCTGCAAGGGAGTGCCAAGCTTAGAGTCAACCACCAGCTGAGCAGCAGCTGTGGATTGACTTTAAGTCCTGAGCTCCTTGAAGGGTGGGAGGAGAATTCACACGCTCCCTCTGTCCCCAAACTCTAATTGGCCTGGGGGCACCTCTGCGGGCCAGATCAACTCACTTGGCTGCTACTTTCTGTTCTACTCTTTACATAGCAGCTGGATGTACCTGGGGTTCCCAGCTCATAAATCTGAGTGTGGTATCAAATTCTGTTCATCATATGGATGCAATGCTAATACACTTGGAACCTGATAAAAAGTTAATGACAGGCACACCATTTCCCTTCCTCACCATGCAATGGCTCCTAGGAACAAGTTATTAATAATAAAAATAATAATTAATAAACTAGATTACATCTTCTGTAAGACTGGACTCACTAACCTTGGGTATGTCTACACTGCAGTATTTTTCCGGAAAAACAATACTTGCATCCACGCTGCTATCGCATTCTTTTGACAAAAGGTTGAAAGAATAGAGGGGTTTTTCCGACGGCGGTAAACCTCTTTCTACGAGGAAGAAGCCTTTTTCAGAAAAAGGTTTTTCGGAAAAAGGTGTGTGTGGACACAGAAGAGGGAGGGTTTTTTTCCTGAAAAAAGAGGACTCCAGGAAATAACACAGGTGCCCTGGTGGCCACTCTGTCCAAACTAATCAGAACTCTACAGTTCCTGTCTCCTGCCAGCTCTTAAAGCTACAGACACCTGGGACAAGCCTTGTGGCAGGAAGCTGGACCAGAGAGCTGCACCTGACCAAGCGGCTCTGACTGCCATAGGCCTTTCCAAACATGGCCCAGCCACAACGCTCCTGGCCCTGACAGGGAGCACAACCGAGGCTCTCAGGACCCAGCCAGGGGCATAAAAAGGTGTGCCATCTTGGTCCAGGGTGGACATCCTGCCCTTCCTGGAGCTGTGGAGTGAGGAGAAGACCCTACAGGACCTCCGCTCCTGGAGGTGCAATGCCAATATCTATGGCTGGATGGCTGAGGCTCTGGCCGTGATGGGCCACCTCCCCCAACCCCAGGACTCTGGAGCAAGTGAGGAGCAAAGTAAAAGAGCTCCGCCAGGGCTACGCCGGGGCCAGGGAGCATAGCTCTCACTCTGGGACAGGACCCCACTCCTGCCCCTACTACCAGGAGATCCACCAAATCCTGGGGAGGAGTGCAGCCCCTTCCTCACTCGTGGTGATGAACTCAGGGCTCGAGATGCCCATCGTTGCCCACCTGGGGCTCCCTGGTGAGGAGGAGGAGGACGAGCTACAGTAGGAGGAGGAGACGGCCAGCACAGTCACCCTTACCCTGGACCCGGTACCCCAGGGCCTGGATGTCTTGCAGGCATCCTCTGAGAGCGGGGAGGGATCATCAAGTGAGTGCTCTCAGTTTGCCACATTCACAGGGTGGGGGAGGTGGGCAGAGAGGGGATGGGGTGCGATCATCGCTCGCCTGGACATCGGTGCATGTGGAAGCACGTGCAGCACCAGTCTGCACCCCACGGCCTCAGGAGGCACTCCCGGAGCACCCCCAGCCTCCTGCTGACAGGCTCTGGGGAGGCCACACACATCTGACTCCTGGGGAAGCCCTCCCACCACCCACCAATACTGGAAGCAGGCTGGGGACAAGGCCCACACATGACCCCACACAGACCTGCTTGTCCGTGGGACAGAGGGGGAAGAAGCATGGTCTCCTGGGCACCTCGGGGCCCCTGTGACGCAGTGCGGGCCACACATGGCTTTGCTCCCAGGACATCCCCATCCTCTGGCCCAAGGACTGTTGCTCGCTGCTTACAGAGGACGGCACAGATGACTGACCACCTCTCCCTCGTTATTCTCCACAGCTGGATCAGCTGTCGCTGAGGGGCACCACTATCCAAGGCAGCTGCCTGACCCCGAGGGAGCCGCAAGCGCAGGAGGGTCCATGAGGACCTCACGAGGGAGCACGTGGCCATCCTCCTTGACATTCAGCAAACCCTGGCCCACAAGGTCCAGGATGATGCCCAGCGGTGGTCCCGCATGTGGGATCAGTTTGTGGCAAAAAACATGTGTGCCACCATCTGCAAAATGATGGCACACCCTGCTCCTGTCCCTGCTCCTGCCCCCCAATCCCGAAGGCACATTCCACCTGCATTCGGGCCCAGCTGAGGTGGGCATTGAATTGGACCCTGCTGAGGTCCAGGTGGCCGGTGTAGGGCTTCATGAGCCATGGCATGAGGGTGTAGGCTGCGTCCCCCATAAAGCACAGTGGCATCTGCATGTCCCCAACCTGAAAGTCACGCTGGGGGAAGAATGTGCCAGCCTCCAGCTTCTGGTAGAGGCTGAAGTTTTGGAAAATGCAGGCGTTGTGCATCCTGCTCAATCACCCGATGAAAATGTCCTAGAACTGTCCATGGTGGTCGACCAGGGCCTGCAGCACCATGGAGAAATAGCCCTTGCAGTTTATGTATTGGGCAGCTCAATGATGTGGTGCGCGGATTGGAATTTGGGGTCCATCAATGGTTCCCCTGCAGTTGGGGAAGCCCAGGGCAGCAAATGCAGTGACAATGGGGTCCAGGTCTCCCAAGCTGATGACCCTGTACAGCAGGACGGAGTTGATGGCCCTAACAACCTGCAGAAGGAGACAAAGAAACACACTAAACAGAGAATGAGAGGGAGTTCCTGAGCCCTTGGTAGGTGCCTGCCCCTCATCCCTCCCCTCCCAAACACCCCAGGAGCCACCCCCTATGAGGCCACTCCCCCCCAGCAGGGCAGGATGGCAGAACCCCCTTGGGACGGGGCTTCCCCCTCACCCCAGCCCACCCCAGCACCCCACCCCCTTTCCCTAGGGTCCCCCATTCCAGGACTCCCCCAACCCTCCAGGGACTGCAGTCTGAGAGTGCCTTCCCTCTATGAGGAAGGCCCCGATGGTGAACTTTCCCACCGAACTGGTTGCCCAAGGACCGATAGCTGTCTGGGGTGGTGAGCTTCCCAGACGTCGATGGCGACCCGCTTCTCCAGGGGGTAGCTGGTCGCATCTGGGTGTCTTGTTGTTGGAGGGCAGGGGCAAGCCTGGCACACAGCTCCTTAAAGGTGGCCTTCTGCATGCAGAAGTTTTGAAGCCATTGCTGGTCATCCCACCTCTCCATGTCCCACCAGTTGGAATTGGTGTCCAGCCTCCAAAACCGTCTCTCTACCATGGGGTGCGGTTGCGAGGACATTGCTCCCACATCCAGGCACAGAGATTCGCTGATGAGCTCGAGCTCGTGCAGGACTATGAAAACAGTCAGCGCAAAGTGCTGCAGCCTGTTAGTGTGGGACCATCGCATGCCCAAAGTTAGCTCTGGCTCCATGGCAAGGAGTATGTTGTGGTGTCCTGAAGCAGGGCAACCAGAGCACACACTGCTAAAGCTTTGCTGTCCCTCAGAGAGGTAGGCAAGCAAGCAGCAGAAGCAGAGAAACGGTTGTCCAGAGGGGTCCCTTTAAGCATGCATCTCAGATAGCCTTAGGCAACAGCACCCGGAAGCAACTGCTGACCTGAACTGGATCTGGGTGGCCTTAAATGCAAGATAGCATCCAATCACTGTGGATTTTTGCTTTTTCCATTGCACTTTAGCTGTGTAGACACTCTCTTTCAACATAAGCTTTTTCGGAAGATCTCTTCCAGAAAAGCTCATTCCGAAAGAAGCTTGCAGTCTAGACGTAGCCTTTGTATGTTGGCAATACACAAATCAAGATGTACAGATAGTAACATGCTTACTATTCTAAGAAGCTGTGGGAAATAGTGATAATCTCTTTTTATGTTTCACAGACATTTTACCAGTTCTGCTGATATAATATAATTAAAATCCAGAGTAATAAAAATACAAATACAACCACTAAAATTTCAGCATCCTATTTTCAAGTTAGATAGTTGCTTTGAATTCCAAAATTATCAAATTTAACTCTATTATGGTAAATCACAGTATTACAAACTTTAATAAATATGATGAACCACCAGCTGCTTATTCAAGTATCTTCATCTGCATGCAGTACCATAATTTGGCTACTTTGAATAGTATTTATCCATTTTCTATCCATAAGCCTTTTGGTGAATATGTGATATTTATATACCCAGGCAACTATATTGGCTTATGTGACATTGGCATATGCTTGCGACACATAATGAATGGACAAACCAGATATAATCCCGGACAGCATACTTTTACACTTTAAAGAAACTAGAGTCGGTATTTTTTAAGACTTATCCCCCAAATTGGCCTGCATGCTGCACTGTTATTTCCCAATATTAGATAGTAGTTTGGCAAATGATTATTCAGTTCAGAAGCAGAAAGCAAGCAAATAGTGGACTAATTGAAAAATATCCGTTAGGGTATGTCTACACTAGCCCCCTAGTTCGAACTAGGGAGGCTAATGTAAGAGATTACAAATCATTCCCGGGATTTAAATATCCCGCACTTGATTTGCATCTTCCCGGCCGGTCGCCATTTTTGAAATTTACAAGTCCGGACTAACTGCCCACGTCTACACACGGCAGGGACCTGGTAGTTTGAATTAAAGCCCTAGTTCGAACTACCTGTTAAACCTCATTCCAGGAGGAATAACAGGTAGTTCGAACTAGGGCTTTAATTCGAACTACCGGGTCCCTGCCACGTAGACGCCGGGCAGTTAGTCCGACTTGTAAATTTCAAAAATGGCGATCGGTTGAAGATGCAAATCAAGCATGGGATATTTAAATCCCGGGCTTGATTTGCAACTTCGAATGCCTACATTAGCCTCCCTAGTTCAAACTAGGGAGCTAGTGTAGATATACCCCCGAGAAGAAACAGGGGTAGAAAGGACTACTTTATTGCCTACGCACGTTTACCTCGGACATTCAACACAATGTCAGAGTGGCAACAACCTGATATTAATCATACCCTTTTATCTATTTTAGTATGTTAATTCACATGTCTATCACTACTTTTCCTAAAGCCTTATCTAGTAATGTTAACTCCCATAAAATGAATATTAATAAGTAGGTGATGAATACAATTATACCCACCCCAATTACTATTTATATAATTTCTAATGAAATCAGCAATTTCTTATACTACAAACTAACAAATTACAGAGATTACAAGGAATTTGATCCTGGAAATGTTATGCAGAGCCAATGAGGATAAGCAAGAGACACCACAAGGCAGAGTAGCTCCATACCTCTCTGGTTTCCAAGACTACAAAATAGAGGGAGAGAGATCAAGGACATATATATATCAAAACATAATAGTGGTCTCAACTGCACCCTATCATCCCAAACTACAAAACAAAGGAAAAGGACATGTCCAAGGATAATGCCTACTGTAGCTGAATCCTTAACCACCAATGCAAAGAGGCCATTCCAAACCTATTAATTCTTTTACCCCCCACAACAAGATCTGGATAAAATAAAACCCAAAATAAGGCCCAGTCCTATTGCCATTTAAGGCTCAAACTCACATTGACTTCAAATGAACAGATACTAGTCTCACTTAATATACTACTGGAAAATATTTAGATATTATGGTGATGAGGTCAGCACAAGAACCTATGAAGAACAGAAAAGAATCAGGACTTTGATTAATACTTAGGCTATGTCTAGACTACATCCCTCTTTCGAAAGAGGGATGTAAATTAGACATATTGAAATTGCAAATGAAGCCGGGATTTGAATTTCCCGTGCTTCATTTGCATAATTGTGCCACGACTTTTTTTGTGGAGTACAAGATCTTTCGAAAAAGGCTTTTCTTTTCGAAAAAACTGCGTCTAGACCACGGTTTCACTTTCGAAATAGCTTTTTTTGAAAAAATGCCATGACACGATTATGCAAATGAATCGCAGGAAATTCAAATCCCGGCTTCATTTGCAATTTAAATATGTCTAATTTACATCCCTCTTTCAGAAGAGGGATGTAGCCTAGACATAACCTTAGAGTGAAATCCTGGCCCACTGAAGTCATTGGGAGTTTTCCACTGATTACAGAGAAATCAGGATATTGCCCCTAGTGGTTAGTAAGAGGTTTTTCTAAATTCCCAGGGATGTGGTGAGTTTTAATTAATTAATGCTCTCAAGACTTTAAAGACATAAAATACTGTTATATCCACCCCACTGCAAATAATTCTGAGGAACATTTGATACTGTACTCCATTTTTTAAAAGTGTCACCTAAATTTAAAAGGCATATTGCAACCAATAGTCTATATTTAAGGGTTTTTTTGTTATTCTAAAACTTGGGCACCTTATAAATTGAATACAATGCAATAAAAGAAACTCTGAGTATTTTTCCCTGTATTTTTTCATGTTGTCTTCTCAGAGTCTCTTTTAATACGTTAGGAGTTCATCATAGTTTAGTTTCATCTTTATAACTGCATTTAAATACACTGACTTGTTCCAAGCCATCAAGCAATCAAAATAAAGGTGTTTACAGAAAAAGAGAGGTGGAAGTTCATTTACATAAATATGGCATGAAAGATATAAAAACTCTTTTTAAACAAGTGTAAATTTGCATCCAACCAAAACTTCCCTTGAAATTACACATCAATTTAATTAAAGCACTATATACTTCATGTAAATTTGCTTATATCTGTGGTTATCATTGGAAGTGTCAGAAGCTCCTGTCTTTCAAAACTGCAGGTAAAAGGTATGAGTTGGTTGAAAAATTAAAATAATATTTGTACAGTTTATGAACATAATATTAGTCCACTTTAGCTTTCTATAGCTTAATTTCTAAATAGGCACTATGCTATGGAAAATAAAATAGGTGAGATATTCATACAAAATCAAATACATGTTCCATATGAAATCAAACATAGAGCAGTGTAAAACATATGTGAGAGAAATATTTAATCTTGGAATTCTTATAATTATAGCAATCAAATTCTACAACCTGCAATATGTCAGGGTTATTATAGATGATAGTCAGTGGCTCTTGAACTCTGTATACAACAGTGTGTTTGGTTATACTTGAGAATAATCATATTTTTCACTTGTACAAGTCAGAGGTTTTTTGACCTTTTTCTCAAAATGAACCGTAACAAATCTCCTGAACTTAAGTAAAATAATAAGACAATTAGGACCACATCACATATGTAACCCACTGAAGTCACTAGTAACCCTATTATAAATTTAGTCCTAGGTTCTCATAATTTATGCTTTGAAGCCCTTGGGGTCACACAAATTTAATTAAAAAAATAGTAGTCTAAACAGGTCTATTACTCTTTAATTTCTAAAATTAGTCATGTCTTGATAATTTAATATGATAAAAACTGTAGGAATGTATATTAACAATTAGTCTGTATGCTGTCACACACACACACACACACACACACACACACACACACAAATAAACTACCTGCAACTTGTATAGAAAATATACCTAAACTATATGTCATTTTACCTAAAAACCACCTATGAAGATTTGGGACCCAGTTATCAAAACCTCTATCAGATGACATGATGCTGATAATATTCTAATTAAAAGCTAATCTCTCTATAATACAAATGGCTGCTTTCCATCATTTCAAGGACCTCATATCACATGAGGGCAGTTTTGTAAAGACTTCTCTTTGAATAGAAGGTCAGTCTTCAAAGAACTTCACAAAACTGAGAGATGCAGCTATTATTTATGTCTGGGATTCAGCTTTCTGTGTAAACATAATGATTCTAGCTCCTTGGGTCTCTCATTTTGAAAGCTTTTAGAAACTTCACTCTATATAAGTAAAAAGTTTTAAAAAATAGGCCTCAGATTCATCAAATCATTGTACATGTGCCTAATATGTGCTTAAGTGCTTGCTAAATAGAGACAAATTGTTGGATCAGGATCTAAATGCAAAAGAAGCACTTGGCAGAAGTGGCTATATCTGTTTGCATTATTATATCTCCTGGTATATATAGACACACTAGAAGATTTACCCAGCTTTGCTCGTGTTCTTCTTTACTGAATTAGTGTTTGTTTTTTGGAAAATTACATTAAAATGTGTATGCTCCACTTAAATCACTGCTCTGGGGTGGGGTTGGGAATGAGGGGTTCAGTATGCAAACTGCCCCAGAGCGAGAGGAGTACCCCAACCCTCTCTCACTCCAGCAGCTTGGAGCCAGGTGAGAAGTGCCTCTCAATGGCTGCTGCAGCTCCAATAGGCACAGCCAAGGGGAAGGGTGCATATCCCCCTGGAGCAGGTCCAGATTCATCTACCCCCTTTGCTCCCCAGCCAGAGTGAGGAATGCAGCAAACTGTACAATTTCCCTTTCTCTCTGATAAAGGGGAATAGTCAGTAATGTTCCCATATGAATTGGGGAGGGGGGGCTTCAGTTACCACCATCCTCTCTAAAGGGCACCTGAGGGTGGAAGGCTTGAAACTGATGGCAATCCCTGGAGGGGGGCGGGGGGGCACATCCTCAGCCCAGCCCCCTTCATGTGCCTGGTGATTCTGCCTATTTCTTTATAGTTTTAAGAGAAGTAATCCCATTCTGGGCACATCCCATTTTATGGCACAACCAAACCCTTGCCTTGCTTTAAGTTATGATTAGCGGAATCTGTATACCAAATTTGGTGGTCCTAGCTCTTACCGTTTAGGAGGAGTTCTTGGACAGAAAGATAGATGCATAGACAAACGTTCTTGAATATATAGTAGATTAATATATTTTCAAAGATAGACCATCCACAACCTTCCTTCCAAAGTCCAAGCAAATACTTTAAAATTGTGGCTCTTCAAATTTGACAGGTCACCAGAGAAGACTGATAATTATTAGGGCTGGTCAGGAATTTTCCACTTGAATGAGTTTCATATGGAAAAATGCATTTTTCTACTGATGCGCATCACCTCACAGTGGTATATTCCAGGTTGGCTGCTCGGTGCCCCATTCTCTCCAGGAGCTGAGTATCCTGGATGGTTTACATTTCTCATGATGCAAGACAATCTTCCCTCTGACAAAGTGACATGGGGCATTGTGGAAGTGACAATGATTATCCCTGCCATTTATCTGAGCAATTAATTTCTGACTAGCAGAATACATAATAACAACCTGCCCCTCCACTTCCCAATGTAGGACTGGGATTTTCAAAGAAGCCTATGAGAGTTACGCATTCAATTCCCGTTAAGAATTTTTTTAAAATCATTCCCTTTCATTGAGACTAGAATGATCAAAACAAACTTTCAAAGCAATATAGCTGTATATTTAAACCTCATTCAAAAGAAATCTTGGCCCCACTGAAGTCAATTGCAAAATTCCCTTTGATTTCACTAGGGCCAGTATTTCACCATGTGATTTTATTATTTTCCCTCCCTCTCTCCCCTCCCCTCCCCGCCTCTCCCTGTAGCCCCATTCCACTTCAAATTCCTGCAAAATAAAAGATCTAGTGTGCCTTAATCATGGATAAGTCTGTCTCAGATTCTGGTAGATCTCACTAATAAGAAACAGAAAAAAGATCTATACAAATCTTTCCTTCAAGAGTTCATCTTTAGTAAAAATAACTTGCTTTGAAGATAATGGAAAGATTTGTTGGGGGTGGAGGAGTGGGAAGAAAGGACCAAGAACATAAAATAGTTCCATTTTTGGAGCATCCTTTAAATTTTGCTTCAAAGGAGCTATCTATTTACTTCACCTCAGTCCTCATTTAGCAAAGCACTTAAGTCCCATTGAAGTCAAAATGCTTAAGCACCTGCTGTGCTGAACTGGCAATAATATCTACATAAGAGAGATTCCACCCAGCAGCTATATCTACAACTACACAAAATCACCTAAGTTCCATGAGTTTCAAAGAAGATCTGAAAAATCTCTTGAAAATCATTGTCTCATTTGAGAGAGAGAATCAGCATGGCTGTCTCAAAGATGTAACTAATTGAAATAGATCTGGCAAAAGATAAAAGATACAGAATATTTTCTTCTACTTTAGGAATGTTAGGTATTGAGATTTAGTCATAACACAACATCATGTTCTCAGTAAAGGCATATTAGAAGGACACATTTTAGCACATTCTCACTGATAATCAGAAACCTAAGTTGTCCAAACAGAAGCTTGTATTGTTTGAAATGACAGCAGATAAGGGAGTTCAAAAATAAGCATCATGTTCGGCCTCGTAGCATTCATGTACAATGTCTGCTAAAACTACTTCAGCTCTTTACCCATACAGCCCTCTTGTCTTAAGTGACACGAGTTCATTTTCTATGCACACAATAAAATTCTTTTGGCTGAAAGCTAATGCTTACTCACAAGACATTTGATCCCAGTGAAATTAGAAAGCTTTACAGTTGTAACTGTAGCACTAGTGTTCATAATGTGAATCATCAAAAATTCTTGTTTCATTAAGGGGTTACTTCAGTTCCTGTGGCCATCAGAAAAAATTACTGCCTAACTGAAATGACTAAATCAGCTACCTTGAGAGCCAGATAGTGCTCACTGTAGACAGTGCTGTTGAATTACAACATCTGCCATTCTACTACCCAGATGCTGCTGCTCTCTTTTCAGAGATCCCAGCTCTCTCATAAGAAGAAGTGGTCTGTCACATTCATGGCCATTCTATCTTAAAGTCTAAGCCTCAAGCCTGATGTTTTTAAGGGCAAATAATTTCTTATAGTTCTATTTTAAATCACCATTGATAGCTTATAATGGGAGGTTAATCTTCAGCTCTCTTTGTAGTGCAGTTTTGAACATATAAATAGATGTTTTAGGCAATACTGTCATAAAGGGAATATTGCAAAGCATAGCATGCTAACATGCACTATAGTAAGGTATGATGAAATATCTTTAAGCTCTGGTGAGAGGCTCAGAGATTTCTTTGTGTAATAGCCTATAAGGGCTGCAGACTTTCTTTAGGCTTTGGAATAGAATGGGCTCTGTTAAACTCCCTGGCCTACAAATGCCTTTTGTACCAAAGGCAATATTCCCTCTTTCTCCTTCTCTTCATCATTCTCAGTCTTCCATACTGCCACTTCTTTCAAAAGTTAAGGTTCCCAATCCAATCTTTGGACCAGATCACCGTCTGGGAGGAAGATTCTGTGAGAGCTTCCCCTAGACTGATCCACGGTGGGGCAATTTTCCTTCCAACAGACTGGACACAGAGCAAAGATTCCACAATCTCCTGCAGCCCTCCAACTGCTTTTCACTGAAGTGGCGGCTACACAGTGTAGAGGGGTTCTGCTGAAGAATTAGCACAACCTTAGCCTGTATTATTTTTTCAGTAGATTTCCTGATTATTGTTAGTGGGTGATGATGAACACAGCACATACATCTTCAGGCCCCATCTCTGCCTCTCCCCTTCCTGCTGTCAGGTATTCATGTGCTTTAGAACTTTTCTGGCACAAAGTTCTTGTAGAAACCCAAGCCCTGTGTAGGGCTCTTTGTGGGCTCTTGTAGACAGGACATTGACCTGAAGATTGAGATTCCTTCCATACAAGAAGGAAGGTTCACGTGTATATTCCCTCAGGCAGGTCTAGTCTGATATTATTCATTTTAATTTGAACTTTTTTCTGTGCAGGATTCTTACCCATATATACAGCCTGAGCCTTCCACACTGTAGTTAGTGAGAGTTTTTGTACTAACTTAAATTGAACTAAGACCTATACACGAGTATTTATTATATGATAGTGATAGAAATGTAGCCGTGTTAGTCTGGTGTAGCTGAAACAAAATACAGGACTATGTAGCACTTTAAAGACTAACAAGATGGTTTATTAGATGATGAGCTTTCGTGGGCCAGACCCACTTCCTCAGATCAAATAGTGGAAGAAAATAGTCACAACCATATATACCAAAGGATACAATTTAAAAAATGAACATATATGAAAAGGACAAATCACATTTCAGAACAGAAGGGGATGCGGGAAGGAAGGTAAATGTCTGTGAGTTAATGATATTAGAGGTGGGGAAAGGTAGATGTCTGTGAGCTAATGGTATTAGAGGTGATAATACCATAATATTAGAGGTGATAATACCAATTATCACCTCTAATACCATTAGCTCACAGACATCTACCTTTCCCCACCTCTAATATCATTAACTCACAGACATTTACCTTCCTCCTCCCCGCATCCCCTTCTGTTCTGAAATGTGATTTGTCCTTTTCATATGTGTTCATTTTTTAATTGTATCCTTTGGTATATATGGTTGTGACTATTTTCTTCCACTATTTGATCTGAGGAAGTGGGTCTGGCCCACGAAAGCTCATCATCTAATAAACCATCTTGTTAGTCTTTAAAGTGCTACATAGTCCTGTATTTTATTATATGATAGATCCTTTATTATGTCTTATCATATGAATTTCCATTTCATTAAACCAATGTGATTGTGTTAGTATAAGATATTATCCATACCAAAAAAAGGATGTTATATCTCATCAGGCCATCCCACTGTGGAAATTAATTAAACATAAAAATTATATGTAGTACCATACCTATACCAAAACACCTTTTTATAGGTAACAAAGTATTGTTTGCTCATCGAGCACAGAATGTGAAGGTTAGCACAAACGGCACTATCATGCGCCAGCCTGTATTACATTTGTATCAATAGTGTTTTGTTTCCATAGCACCCAAGGTATGCGAGATGCTTTACAAACAAAAAAGCCAGGTCACTGATGAAAACACTGTACATGTTAACTGGATTAAAAACAGACTAGGAATGCAGAGGACGAATGTAACGTACACACAAAGGCCCTGATCTTGCAAACACCTTGTGATAGGGCAGACAGAGCCCGACCTCCCTGCTGGAGGCCTTTCAGCACCCTGGCCAGCAGCAGGAGCAGTGGAGAGGTCCTCCGAGCAGGGTAGAAGGGCAGCCGGCACTGCAGCCAATCAGGGTACGGCAGGCTGCTATATAAGGAGCTGCTAAGTGAAGGCCAGGTAGTTCCATCCTGGAGCTTGACCCAGGCAGACCTCTGGGCTAACTGGGAACAGCAGCAGCTGGGCCAGCTCTGAGTGGGAGCTGGACCTTTGTAACTAAGTGGAGCTAGATCCTTTGGTGAAAGGCTAGCCTATGGCGACTCGGAGGAACCTCAGGCAAGGGGAACTCTGCACCTCAGCCACAGATTGGACTGTGCCTCACCTGCAAACAGGCAAGGTAATTATTGTGAGACCCCTTTTAGCCACTAAGGGGCACTCACAGATGGGATTGAACCTGTTACACACCTACTCAAGTAACTTTATGCTTATGGTTGGTCCCACTGGAAACAATAGAAATGACACCTGCATAAGTGTTTGTAGGACTGGGGCCATATTGAATGAGTTGATAGCGATCATGTGTCTTGGAGAGCCAGGATATTTTTGTTGTTAAATTATTGTTCATTATCTGTATTGAAACAGTTCCTAGAGGTCCCAGTCAAGATGCTGCAAAACCAAACAGTATGAAACCCTTCCTGTTCCAAAAGGTTACACTCTAGTATTAAATTATAAAGCTATTGGTTCCTTTAAACTGTTTTCCCTAAATGCACAGGGAAGGCCTTATACAAAGCATCCCTGTTCCTCTGGATCTATTTCTGTATAAGGCCTCAAGTAGATGGATTTTGCCCATCCCCACCCATGGCCTTGAGAGGGCTGCCACAAGATGATTGGTTGGGAAAGGACAAATGAAAGCAAATGACCCTCAGTTTAATCAATACTGACATCAGTAGAGATCTAACAAGAGGGCAGTGGCAGTGTTGGTCTAGGACAGATCAGCCTATTAGCTGATCCTGCTTGGAAAGGATTAAGTGGGTTCTGTTGGTCCACTGAAGCAAACTTTTCACCCCACTTGGACAGAAGGGAAATTGGAGTGGCTCTCTAAGGAGAGAGGCTAGAGTAGGGGTGGGCAGAATTTTTGCAAGGGGGGCACTTCACAAATTTTGGTATGTGATTGCAGGCCAGTTCTGGGCTCCCCATGAGGGGTGGGGCCTCAGGCAGAAGGTGTGACACTGGGGGCTACTAAGAGACAAAGAAAGTTATTGAGAGACAGACTGTGACACACATGGCTGCATACACTCAATCTGTATGTGATAGTAACTGTGTGTGTGACAGACAGTGACACAGAGTGTAAGTACTAGCTGCTGCTGGGTAATTTTCTCAGAGAAGCTATGCTCTGTCTCTTTAAGGGAAATCTATCCATCTCTGTAGTCTCCCTTCTCCCCTGCTCTGCACTCACCATCCATGCTTCAGACTGGAGCAGCTCCACTGTGTGTCTCCCTCTCCCTGACCCCTGCTCTGCAGAGATGGGGTCCAGGGTCAGGGGAACACCCTGACTTCAGCACTCCCCTCATCCCTCCAACTGCCCACACACCCAGCAGGAGAATCCTGGGAGCAGCTCGGCTGCAGGACAGAACAAGGTGGGGGGACGGGCAGCTGAACACACACTGCTGGCTGTAACTATGCACATCTGCCAGTCAGCTGGGTGGGCTGGAGAGAAATGCTTGGCAGGCCAGATCTGACTCCCAGGCCTGATTTTTGTCCACCGCTGGGCTATAGGCATGGGTACAGAAGTCCTGAAGTAGGATCCTAACCAGCAGCCAAAGCTGAGGAGAAGGTTTGGGCTGAACTTTCTTTCTTAATAAAGTGAAACAATAGGGAGATGGACTCTACATAGTGTGTGGACTTTGTAAAGCTGGCAGAGAAATGTTCACCTGCTCACAAGAACTTACAGAATAAAGGGGAAGATGGAAGCCCTATGTACTTGATTTGATAAATGCAAATTAATTCATTTACTTGTCAAAGTGCTATCAAGACCCTGGTGGAAGGAACAGACTATTACTTTTTTTAAAAAACAAACAAGACAGATTGTTTTTCATTTCAGATCAAAGCTAACAACAACAACAAAAGGATAGGTTTTCATTATTTTGGAGACCTTGGCATTTTTGTGGATGTATTCATGAATTAATCATTAAAAACCTTAAACGCAAAATAAATCATGCGGTTTTCAATGCCAATGCACAATAAAGAATATTGCAAATGGTTATAAAAACACAGGGCTTTAAACCCTTTGCATATGGAACCTCTTTCACTACCAACTCCTAGTGAATGAAGGGTGTCATTTCTGTGATCTGGAAAGATGGCTAGATGCAAGAGCTAACAATATATCAACACATATTAGGAATATTTAAAATCTGTTAATGAAACAGATAGAGGTATAGTAAAAAGTGTGAGTTTTAGACTGCCATGTAACTTTTAAATGATTAGCCCTAATTAGCCAAATGAAAAAAACTAGAGAACATATTAAAAATGAGGTAAAGACAAGTGTACCTGCATTGCTATGTCAAGATAAAGTTTCTAAACAACGAATTAATAAAGAAGACCTTTCAGCCCAGTAAGCCACATACAAAAGTAGATGGCTTCATTACAGTGAGTGCTTAATTAACATGTAAAAGCTGCTGATCACTGCATAATTAAACAATGTGTCATGTGGTTTCATTTGGCTATTGCAAAGCAGCTAGACCTAAAATCATTAATGCCGTAGATGGTGCCTAAATGAGTCCAGAGACTGCAGAACTACATCCTGTCAGGACGCAGAGCATCTTATGGTCATTATGGAGATAATATCCTCCAAAGGGGCTGTTATGTATAAAATGTTAAGGGTTTTTTTCCTCTCGAAATGACTCCAGCTTTCTTTAATCCAGTTTTCTTACTAATTAGCTAGAAAGATAAAGGCTAGCAAGGCTAATTAACTTCTAGCTACTGTAATCTAAATATAAAGCTACAGAAGCAAAGGTTTTCCCTGTGGATAGTCTTATAGTTTTTCCATGAGTAAAAGCTCCATTATTGAGAATCATTTGTTAGCTAACCTCGTGTCTTGATTGAGAATCCCTTATGTGGTCTCTCATTTAGATTCTTTACAGCGTGCACAAGGAGTAAAAAAAAATGCAGTAGTGGTTCTCAGACTGATGTGTGGACCACAAGTAGTCCACAGAGTCCTCCCCAATAATCCACAGAAACACTAAGAGATTTTCCTTCTACAAATTGAGCTACACGATGCTAAAGCCAGAGAAATACTTATTGACATGAAGAGCAACATCTTTATTATTGTGAAAATATCTACATTTCTCCATCTATGGGGCAGGAAATAATACTAGCTGAGCTTCCTTTGAAAATCAGTGTAGAAGTGCTCTTTTGTAAGCTGCCAGGAATAGCATCTGTTCTACATCCCAATCAATATCTTACAGTGCATCCTCTAGTATCTCCTATGTGTATCCTCCACACACCTTTCCTCAGATATTTCTAACTGCAATAGGAATTTTAGATGTTTTCTTCTGAGCACTTTGTTTGAGGTGAGCACTTGTTAAAAACCTTTGCCATTTGAAAGTAAACAAAGCTGGATGCAAGTGAACCTGGAGGAAACCAACTTGGCAGGAAAGCTCATTTTAGAAAAATTGAAACGTACTTAGCATTTGCCAGGTTTGCAACCTAGGGTGAGCTTAATTAAGTCAGGAGAGAGAAACAATGAAGCACTGGAAAACGATACCAGTGGACCAGAAATGAATCCTGGTCATGTGCTACCTGAAGTAATGTTGTACGTACACTAATAATACCTCAAAATACAAAAATGTCAACAATTTGAAATCAGATGGTGAAGAGGGATATATGGTGAATATTTTATGTCTCACCTCACACACCTTTTCCCTCTTCCTATCCTCCCCTCTGAGGCATGGTGGGTGGAATGGAGACTAATCATAAGATCTCCCTTTGGACTTTTGGACTTCATCTTTCTTTCATTCACAAAAAAATAAAAATTAAATATATGCAATACACTTGAGAGAACACATGGAAGTGAGAACTTAAACAACAAATGGTCTTGCAGTACCTTAAAGACTAACAAAAAATGGCACAACCCACTTCTTCAGATGAATAGAGTTTAAGGGGTCGATCCAGTTTTCAAATAAATAGCACAGAGAGGGTATTTTATTGGGTGGAAGAGGAGGAAAAAAAGGGGAAAGAAATTGTCAATTAGAGCGTCCATGCTAAATGAAACTGATAAGAATATTTAGTACTCGTTTTATGTACCGTTTGTTTGTTTTGTCATTAGGATGTGTAATGTAGTGGACCATCTGGACAATGTCTTTGTTTAGACTTCTGTTGTAGGAATCAAACTTGTAAATGAAATTAAGCTCTGTAGTTTTCTGTCGAGCTGGCTTCTGAAACTGGTTTGAAATAATACTGTGACTTTGAGATGCATTAATGAGTGCCCTGGCAAGTTAAAATTGTCCCCAACGTGTTTGTGTGTGTGTTGTCTTTTCAAATATCTGATTTGTGTCCATTAATACTTTCTCATAGAGACTATCCAGTTTGGCCAATATACGTGGCAGAGGGGCATTGCTGGCACTTGACGGCATAGATCACATTAGTGGATGAGTAGTTTGTATGAGCCCCTGATGTGGTGGTTTACGTGGCTAGGTCCTGTGATGATATCACCTGTATAGATGTGTGGACAGAGTTGGCACCGGGCTTCATTGCAGGGGTAGGTTCCTGGAAGAGTATGATAGAGGTATGCTGTGTGGTTATTGGAAAGAATTTGTTTGAGGTTAGGGGGTTGTCTGTAGGCAAGGATTGGTCTGAGTGAGAGCGTCCTCACAGGGCACATCAGTGGGAGAAATGCTCCTGTTGACTGCTATTCTTTGCGAGAAGTATCAGCACTGACAGGAGTACCCTCAGTGTTCAATTTAGCGCGTCTCTACTAGACCTGCTAAATTGAATGCCAGAAGATTGATGGATGATTGATACACCAAGTTTTAGGGTGCCCCTTTGCTATCATGTGTTCTTGTATGCCTCAGGATGTGTCTGTGCTGGTTCCTCTCTGGCCCCTCCCTGGGGCTGTTCTCTCCAATCCACTGCAGGGCTTCTCCTTCTCCTTGCCCCTTCCCCCATGTGCTCCTCTTGGACAGCAGCAGCTGGCTAGTGATGGCTCAGTGCTTCCAGACTGGCGGCAGAGAGGAGTCGCTAGCCTCTGCAGCTCCACTTCAGCCCCAGGAAAGGCCCTGAGCTTTGCTAGAAGGTACTGGGAGGGGAGGAAAACAGCATGGGGGGGTTAAGAAGGGAAGCTGGGTGGGGGGAAGGAAGCCCCAGACCCTTGGCAGAAGCTGCATGGTGCAAAGGCCCTCAGTTGCATAGGGCCCCATAAATTGTAAGGCCAGACCTTTAGTCTATACTCCTGACCTAATATACACATTCCGGCTGGTGCAGTGTAATCACCTTCATAACAGCACTAAGCTTCCTCTGTGGCAGAGTCTAAACCAAACCAATATTCTATCACTGAAGAAAGCACTAAGAATCACCCTCTTGTGGAATTTGCTGCAGACAATTAGCTTCTATACAGGATTATATTGGTTGAAATTCTCTTAACTGGGATTCTCTGGTCTGGTAACATCCATGGTCCCGGTGGAAGGCCAGCGGCAAGGATCCCTGCACAGTTGGCAGGGCAGTGGTCTGCCCACAGTGGCATTGGCTGACCCAGTGCATGGCTGCCCAGTGGTGCTGTGAGCCATGGTAACTCAGAGCCGTGGCTGTCCCATGGGTCCCAGAGCTTCAGGGCAGCACGTGTGGCTGCCCAGCAGGTCCCAGAACCACAGCAGCAATGGCTGCCCAGCAGGGTTGGTAGGGCACAGAGGTGAGCAGGAGGTAGGGAGCCGCCCAGGAGGCCAGTGGGCTGGGCTAGCGGGGCAGGTGGCAAGGGTCCAAAATGCAGGCCCTATCGGGAGAGGTGGGGCAGGAGGGCCATTTGACTAGGCCTGAGGAGACAAAGGGTCCTCAAATTTTGCCCTTTTTTACCAAGTCATTTCCATTTATTATACACCTTGCAGTTACAACAGCAATAACAAAAGATGCTCTATATACCTGCAAAAAAAGATTTACATTATTGTGGGACCTCGGGTCTTCACCAATTTTTCAGTCACATCTGAGTTTTCATCTGCACTACTGGAGATGGAGTAGCTTCTGTGATGAGTGATTCTATGTTATGAAACGCTGTTTACAGTCTTTGCATAGTTTAGAGGTTTTGAAAGTCGAAATTAATTCTGTTCCTGTAAAGTGATTTTGCTTGGTTTGAGGGTGAGTTTAACCTTTAAATTATGTTTATCTCTGCATAGGAGATTTTCGTATTCCTGTTTTTTCTTGTGTCTTCATATACAACAACCATATCAGGCTCAGCTGTAAGCTACCTCTTCATCCAGTTTTAGATTCACCTTTAAAGGCTTTTTTTGTGATAATACACTTTTAATTCTAGTTTAATCAACTTTATATCTAATCTGGCAAATGCCCCATTTACATATTAATAATAATACACCAGTTATTAGAGGAATTTCATAACGGGAACATGTTAGCAAGTGAAATTTCAAGACTTTGAAATAAAGCTATAAGGGCCATAGTAAATAACACCCCCAAACTATTATTATGTACAATTAAAATTCTGTACAACCAATAGCCTTTAGCAAATTAATTTATTGTGTGTTACTGTGTTTTAAAAGAACCCCTTTATAAAAATGAAGTGAAGATTTGTAAGTGGTGTAAGTAAGAGATGGTGAAAGCAACAGAGTGAAGCAGCAGTTAAGAGTTTAAAGCCAATACCATCATTTCTCATAGAAAAGATGCCTCAGCCATTAGACAGTGACCATACTGACAGTGACACTTCCAGTTCTGATGATGAAAACTCTGTACTCACAAATGACATTTCAATGCCACAGCCTCAAAATGAGAAGGTCATTAATCAAGACCCAGAAATGCCAACAGTAGTGACAGATGCGAACGCCTGATTTGGAGACTGTGCAGGCAGAAAATGAGGACCTCAGAAATGCTGTGCAGCAACAGCAAGAACATATGACTAGCACAGGACACAGTGTAACAACAGGGGCATCCGAACCTGATACTGGACTTCTTGATAAGAACAATGGTGCTCAAATGCAGTCATTTCTCAAAGTTAGTTGTTTTCAGATTCCATGTAATATACCGAAAGATGCTGAAAATCATGCTTTTCCCACTCGTCTGCTAACAAAAATTCTTCCAAATGGAGAGATTTACACAAGAGACTGGCTCTGGAGCATAGAAAAGCAGGCTCTGTACTGTGTACCCTGTTTCATTTTTAACAGTAACACTTCAAATGCATCAGTACTGTCTGATCCATCTAGTTGGAGCATCAGTAGAGGTTGGAAGAGGTCGAAGTTTATGTGAAACTTCAGTATCACAAAGATAATTGTTACATGGAAATCAGCAGGTAGAGCAGCACTAGCTGACAGTTCAATTGAAAACTTATTCCTGAGTGAAATAAACACAAACTGAAAACTGGAAGAAAATTCTTGAGCACATATTGAATGTCATTCTTTTTCTTTCTGAATAGGGATTAGCTTTGTTCTAGTCAATATACTGGTGACCCTACAAACAAACTTTCTTGGTATATTTGATATTTGTTAATGGGACGCAATCCTTTGAGTCCAAATTAGGGATGTAAGTGACTAGTCAAGTAATGACTCAACCAGTCGCTCCTTCCCCCCATACACACATTTGCTGCCTCTATCAGAGCGAGAGGTGTAGCAGGGGACTGGGCACAGAGGCAGAGGTGAAGCGGGGGGACTGGGTGCAAGCCAATTCCCAGCTCCCACCTGGTCCAAGATACTGCGCCTCTGCTTTTTAAATGTGTTAAGAGTCACCAGACTCACCGGGAGTGAGTTGGAACAGGTGATTCCTGGCTCACTCCTGGTCTCCCCTAGCTGCGCCTCTGTTTTTTAAATGTATTAAGAACCTGGCGGCTCTTAATACATTTAAAAAGCAGAGGCACAGCATCTCAGACCAGGCGGGATCGTAATAGATTTAAAAGGCAAAGCCGCAGCGGGGTTAGCTTCCTGGGGCCAGGAGCTAACCTTGCTGTGGCTCTGCAGTTTCTCCCCTTATCGACTACTTGATTAACCGATTATGCCTCGTGAAATGAGGTTTACCGGAGCGGTCGACAAAGGCTTCCCTTGTTGACTGCGCCGCGTCTAGACTGCCGCACTGTGCTGGATCAGCTGATTGTCGGCACAGTGCAGCGGCCATTTTTATTTTAATGAAGCGGGAATTATTTAAATCCCCGCTTCATTTACTATGCCAAGTAAACTACTTTACATGGCTCCGTCGATGGAGCCATGTAGTCTAGATGCACCCTAACAGTGATGTTGCACATAAATTAGATTTTTCTTCAATTATAAATGAGTTTGCACACAACAAACCCAGAAAAAGAGGTCCAACTTATATTTGAGATTTTTTTCCACTGGTACTTCACAGCTAAGAAAGTGATTATAGTGGCAAACAAACATCAAATTCTTTGCTCACTCAGCTTCATATAATACTAATCTTTGACTTTCTGAGTCTAATGACTATATTTGTTATAAAAACTGGAGGCCCCATTATAATAATTCAGCTGAATGCCACTTTCAAGTGAAAGATGGGTCACAACACTTTTAAATATTCCACTATTCACAATTTAGCTTGCTTGTGTTATTTTGGTTCTTAAGGCAAGAATAGTCTATTGAAATAAAGGGTACATTTGTGTGGATTTCTCACTAGACTATACAGGCAGCTGCAGTAAGATTCCCCCCTCTTCCCTTTTTTTCCTTTTTTCAAACTTGTTTGTGAATATGTGTATGAATGGGATTTCCATATCACTAATTCTGAAAAAATACAGGTAGCAATCAACTTATAAATAACTACTTGTATTTAGAGATGGGTGAATTATTTTGGTGAACAGTAAACTAGCCCAAAAATGCAGTGATAATCAGAAAACATACATGGGGGAAAATGTCTGGGAAAAAAAATTAAAAAAGTTCATTCTGACATTTAGAAGTCAACATGTAACTTAAAAAAATATCATCTAGCTGGACTTTTTTTATTTTGGCAAGAAAACCTATAATTATTCAGTTTTGACTCAAAATAAACCAAATATTTTCAGGATGAGAGCAGCAGTTTGGGTAGCAAACCAAAAAAAAAAAGCCAATTATTTGTTCAGCTCTGTTTATATTATGGTAGCCTCAATCTGAGCCCCATTGTGCTGTGCCCTGTTCAAAAATATAGTAAAAGGCAGGTTTTTTTTTTAATTTAGGAGGGTTAAGATAAGATCTGACATGTGGATGTAACAAATAAATAAATGCAGGAAAGAGAGGAAGGTGGGCCTGGGTAATAGTTATAGGAACATGGTGTTACAAAACTTCCATTTTTCTTCTTTATTTCTTTTAATATATAATCAAATTGATTTTTTTTAACAGTGTCAGTAGTCTCTCCTACCCTGCATTGTTATAAACCTATGCCTGTGTACACTGTATACTGCTGTATACACATTAGTATTTTTCTAATAGCAATTGTAAGCATGAGTATACATTTCACATGCCTTACCTTGTCTTGCTCATCCAATCAGAACTATCTTCCTTGTCATTTTTACATATTATATAAACTGGACCAGAAAAGCAACTGTGATGAGCATTATAATATTTTTCCCTTGTATAATAATTAGATCCAGAATAGCCCTTTCTATCCCTGTGATTCACAAACCGATACACGAACTCTCAAAGCAAAGGGGAAAAAAATGGGCAAGGAAGAAAGAATGAGAATAGAAGATGGGGAGAGGCAAATAATGTCTGATAATACAAATCCCACTACTCAGTAATCTATTCAGTGGGCAGAAAGTGGTAGAAGAAAAGGAAAAGGTAGAATGCAACATGGATATGGAGTATACTACCATGTTCACAACTTTAGGACATGATTAGACAGACTTTTCCTCATCAAATAGTTCAGCTCACTAGCTATAGTTCTGCTTTGAATTTTCCCTGAACTAGGAGTAATCAGAAAATTGGTAATGTTCCCATCCCAAGCTATCCTGGCTTGTAAATTCAGACAACACTGTGCTCTTACCATTATATAGTCTTACTATTCTTTCAGCTTTGAATACATCAGTCTAACATAGCAATCATCACGATTTTTAAAGGAATTAGAATCTCAGAAGCCAGTATGCGTATGTATGTGCTCACGCACCTTAGTAACTAGTCTACACAGAATGTGACAATATAATAAATAAGAATGAGCTTGAATAGTTTATCATACACCTTAATAACCAGAGGACTAAATTAAGATGTGGGGACCCATTAGTCAGAGAATTCCCAGCTGAGAAGCCAAAATACCCTTACCCCTAGCCTGCTGCAAAAGCAGCTGGTGCTAAAATTATGACCTCCAAATTAACACTGAACCTAGTTTGACAGCTTTATATTTTGTAGCCTTAGCTAATAAATGTCTAACATGTTTGAAAAACACCCTCCTGCCCCAACTCCAAAAACTATCTGGAAAAGAATTTTCATATGGAAAAGAATTTTTTTTCTGTCTCCCTCCTAACCCAACTCTTGCCACAACAGAACCTCTTAGAAATTGCAGTGTGTCTTTCATGAAAAGAAGTTGTTTCAATAGAAAAAATGCACTTCATCCACTTAGTCATAAGAATGGCCATACTAGGCCAGACCAATGGTCCATCTATCATGGTATCCCGTCTTCCGACAGTGACCTCTTATTTATCTATATATTTTAGAAACATGCATCTGTCTTTCTGTCTGTCCACCCATTTGTCTGTAAGTCCATTTGTTCAAGAACTCCTCCTAAACTGCAACAGCTAGGACCACCAAATTTGGATTGCAGCTTCCTCTTCTCCTAATTTATAGCAAGGTCAGGGTTTGGTTGTGCAGGGAAGCTGGAAGTTCCTGGAATCTGATTGTTTTCAATAACATGGGAAAGGAGGGGGGCCAAGAGGAGGGAAGTTATACTGCAGAGTCACCACTGGGGGCAGCTGTACCAGGAAGGGAAAGGACAGCTGGGGCTGGGGCTCACCATCGTGCCAGCCACTGGAGTGGGTAAGAGGCCCCTTGACCCCAAATTCCTCTCCCAGACCTTTGGCCACGGTGCTGGAGCAGAGGGGGCAGCAAAGCCGGCCAGATGGGTTGGGGGAATAGGTCCTTGCAAGACAGGGAAGGGGGGAAAGAAAAGGCCCCTGCCGGACCAGGAGGGAGAAAAAGCTCCACCAGATATAGGGGAAGAAGGCTTCACTAGATGGGAGGGAGAAAGCCCCATGGTTTTCCTGAAGAGTCACAGCCAGACCCCACCCTCCAGCATTGCTGGGCCACCCAGCATGCTCTCCTTCCTGCTGGCCTGCCCAGACCCCTATTCCTCATTGGGGCCTGGCCCAGGGAGCACCACCTGAGCAGCCCTGGGAGAAGCTGGAGGGCGAGGTGCACAAACACCCCCCCCACCCCAGGACAAGCAAGAAGGCAGGGTGCACTCGCCCTGCCACCCCCAGGAAGAAGCCAGTAGCCACCCACACCTTCCACTCTGAACCTCTCTTCACCCCTACCCTGATTCCTGCACTGCCCATGCCCCCAGCATCCTGACCTGAGCCCCCCCACATTCCAAGGCCCTGACCTGACTCCTGCACCACCCTGAAGGACCCAGGCAATGCTTGGTACGTCTTCTAGTCCATTTCTATAAGGAAAAGGTAGCAGCTGTTTTTCCAGTAGCCATGCTGGAAGCAGCAAACTACACCATTGGCAGGGCTTCACGATCACACCTGGCATGTGAAAACCCTGTGCTAATGATAGGGACTCATGTTTAGATGCTTCTAAAAATAAGGGATGGATTCCACATTTCATTCCAAAATGCTCATAAGGGCAGCTGCATTTCCATGTTCTTCCGAGTGGCAAATGATTGGAATGGCACTATGTAAATTGTTTGTTCCCTTTCACAAGGTACGTGAAAACCAGAAATATGGTATCTACACAGTAAATGCTTGAAACATCATAAAGATTAGAACATCCCTATAAGTCACAGGATTCTAAACATAATCACATCATTATTGAAAGAAGATGCAACAAGCAAGCCATTAAAACCAGAGGTTCTGGGAGCTATTTCAATATAATTTCATTTTGTGCTTACCTTTGTATTATGCTTTTTAACTTGTATCTATACATAATCATTTGGTTTGAGAAGTCCCGCCTTCAATATTTTCACATTATTGAAAAGTTATGTCAAGATTTAAACAAAGATTACAGTGGCTAATTTTCCTTTCCACTGACAAAGATTTAAAAAATTCAACTGATTATAGAAAAAAGGTTAATAGATACAATTGTTAGAGCAGTAGCCAGGACTCAGAAATTCAAGTTTGTCTTGAAAAACATAAATATGGTGAAGTACTTACAAAATTCCTTTCTTTTAAATTTATAGTTGTTCTCTTTGATGTGAGATTATTTTAGTGGTTGAAGAGTCCATCTTGTATATAGATTCTAGACTATGTACTCTGGTTAAATGCTGAAAGCACTCATTCATTTTTTCTATCTACACGTATTGGAAAAAAATATGCCCTATATTAAGTAGTGTACAATCGAAGTAGGGAAAGCAGATGGTTCAGTATGTACTTTATGGACTCAAAATACATTCTTGACAATGAACTTTCTGAAATCAAAGAAATGAAGTGTACTGTTGCCTAATCTTAATTTATAGATGCTCTGATTCAGTGGCATCTTTCTAGGAAGAAAAACATGGAACACGAACTTTTTTACAATGTGCTTAACTGGCATCCATATTATTCTAGAAGCACATAACTTATGCTCCTCATCTGTTTAAGTGTACAAATGTGCACCAGCTGTAATGTTTTAAATTAAAAATCCCTGAAGCAAGAGAATTGTGAATGGCAGTAGGTCCCCATTCTTACAGGCAAGCCTTTATCATGCCAATTAAATCCTGAATGCTAGTCAGAAACAGAGCTATGTATTTAGTCATGATGCATGAACATACAAACACTAGCTAGGACTATGCATACAACACTGTGAACACGTAAACATAATAAAAATAGTGATGTGGATTCTGTTCTCAGTTGCATAACTGTTACACTGCTGCAACCCCATTGACTTAAGGGGACTTTCTGGGAATTTGCAGGTCCATGTGTAAGAAGAAACACCCCTGATTATAAAAAATAGCAGCCAATAATTTTATATGGCTTTTGTAATAGTCAGGGCTCAACAAATAATACAATCTACTCGCCCTGGGCGAGTAGATTGTAACCCGGAAGAGCCGGGTTCGGGCGATCTACACATGCGCAGATCACCGGACAGCGCGGCTGGTGAGCGGGGCTCGCCGCGGTTTGGCGAGCCCTGGTAATAGTCATATGCTGGTTTTATTATTTGGGAGGAGAATGAAAATCCCCAAGTGTATCTAAATGGAATAGATATTCTCTCCCCTAGAAAATCAAACATGTTTATAATGAAATATATACAACAACAAAATAAGTTTTATATTGTGACAGTCGTGCTCCTTTTCCTACTAGATCAGGTTGGTTACCTGCTTCTTCCTTTTGATTCTTAGATGTAAATATCCAGCACAATGTTTTATTGACACTGGCAGAGGCATAAACAATAGAATGATGCCCAACCAATTTGGCAATGAACAATTTTTTTTAAAAGTGAATAGCACCACTTCAGGGGATAGAAATAATAGAATTTGGTTTTATATTGTGCTTGTGCCTTTCATGCACATAGTGTCCCAAAGCAATGAGTTAAGTACTGATAGCACTGTAACTGCGTAGAAAAATGCAGCAACTATTAGACACTCAGCAAAAGTTCACACACAAATTTGGGCACTGGAACTTATTAAAAGGACAACTGGCCAGCAGAATGGGGTTTATTCCCTTTTCCCTTCCTGAAAAAGATCTGTACAGCTTTTATTCACAACAGAAGTGAGCAACACTCATTTCCTCTCACAACATAGACTGTATTACAAAGTGTCATCATTAATTTGTGTTTCTTTCCTTTCTCATAACATAATGCTGAAACAAACCGTGGGACAATAGTACTACACCAGATGAGACCTTAGGTGTAGCCTTACAGAAACCCTACATATAATTATCAATATGAACCAAACTGTGAGCCAGAGTAGGCCAGGCTAACCAAGCAAACATATTCCTGAACAAAGTGGATGGTACAGAAACACCCACATAACTATGTAGACAAACTTCCAAGAGATGGTACAGGGACACACCAACCCCTTCATAAAATAAGGATAGGATGACTGGATAATGGATGAGGATATTTTGTGCTAATTAGCAGATACGAGGGGTAAGGATGGTAACTAACACCTAGAGTATAATACATAACTTGTGTGTACTGCTATATAAAAAGAAGTAATAAGAGGGACATCTTTGCACTGGCCTAGGGGACAGCATTCAGATATGTTGACTGAACAGGTACCTTGTCACAGGCATACATGTTTTAGCGTACCTGTTGCTCGTATATGGCATTAGTACTGTGCTTTGATGACAATAAACTTGGCCAAGCACCTTCAGCACTGAACCAAGCCTGTGTTCTTCCTTTATGAACAACATGAGTCTGCTGAATCAACACTCTATGGTAGTGCAACTAACACCAGAGCTTCTCAAACAGCAGCACTAGTAGCACTGACAACTCTAGAACCCTAACAACATGAACAACAGGCCTGAAACACTCTCACTCTAGGACTTGACTGCCTCTCACAGGTATACCTAGGGTTTTACTCCAAGTCTGAAACATTGCTTTGGAATCTTTCTTATGAAGCTTTTAAAACTGAGGCTCTGTCATCTCTGGATGGACATTAAAGATCTGTAGCCAAGCGCGGCCAAAGGGTTTGTGGGGCCCAAGGCGGCACACTGTGGTTGGCTGCGCCGCATGGCCAGGTGGTTCCCATCCAGGGCAGCAAGTGAGCGGCTAGGCCCTGAAGGTGCAGGGCCCAAGACAACTGCCTTGCTTCCTTTGCCCAAAGGCCGGGCCTGTCTATAGCAGTTTTCCTACTAGAGGAAGTCGGTGGTCAAAATTTTCCTTCCTTTCTAGGCTGTAGAGCATGCTATGCTGCCTGGCACAGCAGAGATTCATTGAAATTAAATGTTAGAGGAAAGATTAATATCTTTAACAAACAGCGCTATAAAGTATTAAGAACTGTTCCCACTCCACACTTCAAGGGAACATCTGCCCATCTCTAGGCACTGATCCTGCAAACTTCTTAAGCACATGCTTGATTTTAAGCATGGAAGTAATCACATTGAATTCTGGGGCTATATCTTCCACTTAGAGGTTAGGGGAAAAAACAAATACATTTTAAAAAAATACTAACCTTCCCCCCCCCCCCCCACACACACACAATCTTACCCTAGCAGCATTTTTAATCACACAAGGAAAAATTGCCAGAAGCTCTATGAATTCCCTAGGGAGTTTGCTATTGCTACCAATTTTATAAGGAAGATGGTCAGAAATTACAGTGGTGGGTGGCAGTATAAAATACTAAGGCTTACAGAAAAGTCAGGCCTTGCCCAAGAAAACAGCAAGCAGCAGCATCTGGAAGCTTTAACAAAGCTTATTGAATAAACAGGCAGCTGTGAACTGTGGGACGCTGATTCCATTGTGAGGGAGGGGAGGGTCCTGGTGCATTGTAAACCATGGCAAAGAAGTTTGGGTGGCTCGCAGAACCTCTCAATAGAATTAAAGCCCCAGAATGTGTATACATTAAAAATAAAGGTTAAAAGTTCTTGTTTTACGTAACACACAACTGATTAGTTCTGGAACTCGCATGTCCTAGCTTCCCTCTGCTCCGTTTCCCTCTGTGTCCGCCCCATCCGCTTGCACAAACCACTTGCCCTGCTCTCTTTCCCACTTTGCACTCCACTTGGTTTGGCTCCTTTATTTCCTGTTACCATGGCCCTTTCTTACCGGAGAGACTGTGCTTGCCAATCCCAGCAGTCTCGCCTCCAGTGCAGTTGGGGAGGCAATGGTTTCATAGTGCTGGATGAAATTCCTAATGAATTATAAGAATTCTGTTGCCCAGAATGCAGCAAGTTTAACACTGCAATCTGTGTCCCTATGTCCACTCCAGTGTTTAGTGAAATTAACATTACTTTAAACTGTGTACCCACTGAAGTTATTCCAAAGCACCTTATTCTCAGGTGCTGTGGGAGCCTTTCAAGTTATTTTATTGGTGGAAGCTTTTTAACCAGTTACTAGATAACTTCATTAGAAGCAGCTACTAAACTTAATTACTTAGTTTTCCCTGAAGTTTTAAACTGAGGGCAGTTTCAAAATAAGGGTGGTGTCTATTAAATACATTTTAATTACTGTCTCCTGTGTCTTCAGCCTGAAAGATGGTGTTTCTGACCAAGGACACACTACTTCTCCATAGAGGTCAGCACTAAATCACCCTTGGACTTATATTCAAAGATATTTGGCAGTCACAATTTTTTTTTTTTTACAATAATTAGTTACTTTATTGAAAGTCATGACAAATACTAGTAGGAAATGGTGGGTAAAAGTAATGTCTGGCATCTATGTTTTCAGCTATTTCCACCTTTGTAGAACTACTATTATAAAATGAAGGCAGATAATCTATCCGTGACCAGCCTGATCCCCAGTTATTGAAAATTCTGTGTAGCAGATTGGTGCTCATGCTGAAGAAAAGAGGAAAATGAAATTATTCTCTCAGGCTTGATTTTCTTTTTCCACTGGTTTGCACCTAAATCCCTCCAATGTGCTTCTAAACACACCAATGATTTTCCTTACTCTGGCTGCAGAAGGACTGCAGGAAAATCCCAGAATGCACATTTACTGTAAATCTTGTTTTATCTAAAATGGAGACCATCAAAGTCTGATTTCAAAATTCATCCCCAGAGACTGTCTCAATAACAAACTAATTTCCCACATACCAATTTCAAGTCTTTGAGGCTAAAAAACAAATCAAAGAAACTTCAGTAACATCATGCAGGAAGAGAACTGTGTACAAAAATCTCGCAGGCCCAGGACTCTTTAAACAGTGCTGTATACTTAGAAGCATGACAGTAGCAAAGAAGATTGAGACAGACTGGTGACTCTTTAAACGCTTTGGGCTAGTGATGAGGGAAACAGATCTTCACTCTGTTTAGTTTAGTGGTTTAATACAAGGGAAACAGGAGTCTAACTTCAGAAGTCTAATCATTAAGTCTGACTGAATTGTCACGCCTCCCTCCTGCAGAAGAAAGAAGGCCCTTTAAATATAATTGGTTGAAGAAAAGGCGCTATCTGCAGCCTTTGCCTATGCAGGTGTCTATCGACATACCATAATCCCAACCTGTAACACTCCATTGCCACCTTGGGCCTCTACTAAGCAAAGACTACCCGTCTCACTGCATTGCTACCCATAATATGCTGCTCTTGTAGCTTAGACCATCAGACTTTTCACTGCTGATTTGAGATGCATTCTTTGAATCCCAGTTTCTAGAAAGAAGAATGAAACAATAATTCTATGTATTTGTTCTTATTGGCTTTTAAAAGGTCTGCATCGTTTTGTCTGAAATAAATAGCAACATGTAAGGGACAGTGAAACAGCAGAGTGAAATATACCCAGAAGAAAAAAATCATCCAACAGGGAGGAAGGTAAAGGATAGGAGCAGAAAGGGGTGCAATAATCAGTACTGCCAACACAGGAGGCAAAAGGAGCAGTTGCCCTGAGTTTTGGAGATTCAAAAGGGCTTCAGGGTCCCGGACACTGTGGCAGCGGAAACAGCCAAAGCCCTGTGCCCTTTAAAATCACCACGGGGGTGCTGTATGGCGTACTCTGGGCAGCGCTAAGGGCTGACTAGGGAAAAGGGGATGCAGCACTCTCTGGGCAGTGCTGAGGGCTGGCTGCCTGCAGCCACCCCTCCCAGAAGCATGGAGCCCGAGGGACCCACCAAGGCCGTCAGCACTCCCAGCAACAATAAAAGGAGGATAGGGAAACACGTCCTACTTTTATTATCATTAAAGATCCCAATCCCGCCAACAAAGAAAAGGAGGGGATTTTATAAAAGGGAAAGATGTTCTAGAGACTAAGGACAGATACAGTATCCACCTTTTTCGCCACTTTGTAGAATCTCTAAACCAGTATTTCTCAAAGTCATCCGCAGACCCACTCTAAGGGTATGTCTACACTACAGAGTTCTGTCGGAAAAATTACCATTTTTCCGACAAAACTTGAGGAACATCCACTCTGCAATTGCGTTCTTCCACAAGAAAATCAAAAGAACAGAGGGGGTTTTCCGGCATTGGTAATCCTCATTGTATGAGGAAGAAGCCATGTTGCGAAAGAGTTCTTTCACAAAAAGGAGTATGTGGATGGGGAAGAGGGAGTTCTTTCAGAAGAAGAGGAAAGAGAGGAAAAAGCACAGGTGCCCTGGTGGCCATTCTGTTCATAGTAATCACAGCTTACATGTGAGAGAGCATCCATTTAGTCTGGACGCTCTCTTTTGAAAAAGCAGATTGCTTTTTCAATTCACTTTTGCAGTGTGGGCTCTCTCTTTTGGAAGAAGTTTTTCCGAAAGATCTCTTCCGAAAAACGCTTCTTCTGAAAGAAGCCTGTAGTCTAGACGTCGCCTAAGAAAGCTACTACTGGGCCGCTCCAGTTTGTTACTTACCAGCTCTGCAGCCAGGGAGCTTTGCAGCCAAGGGGAGCTGCGGGAAGCAGTGTGACCCGGGCTGCTGTCCTTGGCTGCAAACAGCAAACCGCAGCCAATGGGAGCCACAAGGTTCCATGGCTGTGGAGCTGGTAGGTAAACAAACTGGAGCAGCCTGGTAGCAGCTTTCTCAGAGTGGGTCCATGGACCACTTTGAGAAACACTGTTCTAAACCACTGCTGCAATTAGGGGAAGTAAAAAGGATAGGTTAAGCTGAGAAACAGGCTAAAAATAAACTCAGACTCAAATTTGGGATGTACTTCATATATCTATGAAGCTGAGTTACCTTTGTTTGCAAGGTAGCACGCCCTTACATTTCTAAAACCTCTTTGCAGAGATGGTAGCCATTTTGGTCTCAGTTTGATGAGAGCAATATATTTTTAAAAAATTTAAAAGTGGAGACTATTTCTTGAGGAACTAAAAATAAGATTTTTCCAAAGCACTGGGAGTTGAGGACTGGATTATGCAATCGCTGTGGCCAGGACTGGCCTGCAAGCCAGGATTTTGAGACCCCTGATGTAGACTCTGCTAGTGTTCATTAAAGGTTTCTGAGTAAGCTTTAACAGAGTGCTGTATGAAACAGAACTACCTGAAAGTGCAGTGGGGAACCTTTAGGCTGTGTCTACATTGGCGCAATCTTGTGCCAAAGCGCCGCTTTTGCGCAAAAACATGCTGCCTGTCTACACTGGCGGGGAGTTCTTGTGCAAGAACACTGACGTTCTAATGTGTGAAATCAGTGCTTCTTGCGCAAGAACTATGATGCTCCCGCTCAGGAATAAGCCCTCTTGTGCAACTGTTCTTGTGCAAGAGGCCAGTGTAGACAGGCAACATGAATTTCTTGTGCAAGAAAGCCCGATGGTTAAAATGGCCATCGGAGCTTTCTTGCGCAAGAGAGCGTCTACACTGGCACAGATGCTTTTGCGCAAAAGCACATCTCTTGCGCAAAGGCACATGCCAGTGTAGACGCTCTCTTGTGCAAATGCTTTAACGCAAGAACTCTTGCATTAAAGAGTATTTGTGCAAGATCATGCCAATGTAGACGTAGCCTTAGTGTTCACCAGCAGAATCTGCATGGACCGATAACGACCCTTATTTTCAAAAGTGACTTAGGCTCATGTATTTCATTGAGAGTCAACAATATCTATGCTCCTATGTGCCTAACTCACTTTTGTGACTTGGATTTGGGTTCTTGACTCAATTGGGTGCTTTTGAAAGTTTTTGCCTAAGTAAAAACTTAGCAATCTTTAGGCTGCTGTATTGGTTTTTTGTTTGTTTTGTATTGTATTTTAAATCTTTGCATTAAGTGGTATACAATTTTTAAAATAATTTGGACAGTGACAGTTTTCAAACTGTTCCAGATGTGGTTGATGTCTTTTTTGAGCCTATTATCATATAGGTGTGGTTTGGAATTCCCACTTCAGTGGGAGCCTGATCAAACCCAAAAATATGAAATATCTTCTGATGTTAAGGAGCCAAATATTTACAGTCTCATTCAAAGGCCACTGCAGTTAGGGAGTCCCTAATGTTACAATATCGGCCATGATGCTCTTTAAGAACATATTTAGAAAGATGCAATGGTCTAAAATTCTAAACCAGTATGACCAAACCACAAGAACAAGGGCCAAACCCTAACCCTTATTTATAAACAAAATATAAATATAAAAATATATTATATCATGAGCTTTTGTGGAGTAAAACCATGAAAATACCTATGATAGCTCGAGATATAATATATTTGTTAGTCTCTGACACTGTCTAGACTGCAGAGTTTTTCGCAAAAACGGCCATTTTTGCGCGAAAAAACTTGCGGAGCGTCCACACCTCAAGTGTGTTTTTGCGCAAGTAAATCAACAGAATGGAGGGGGTTTTGTGCAATAGTTATTCCTCTTTCCATGAGCTCTTGTGCAAAAAGGTGTGTGTGGATGGGGAACTGCCTCTTTTTTTTTTTTTTTTTTTTTTTTCACAAAAAAAACCCTATCGAAAAAAGCACAGGTGCCATGGTGGCCATTCTGTGAATAGCCATCAGCGCTTTCTTTCACGAGAGAATGTCTATGCAGTCTGGACGCCTTCTTGCGCAAAAGTGCATCACTTTTTCTATACGCTTTTGCAGTGTGGACGCTTTCTTGTGCAAGATGTTTTTGCGGAAGATCTCTTCCGCAAAAAGCTTCTTGTACCAGAAGCCTGTAGTCTAGACATAGCCTAAGATGCCATAGGACTGCTCATTGTTTTTAAAGTTACAGACTAACACAGCTACCTCTCTGAGATCTTATTTATAAGTGACTACTATCTATCCATCAATTCTGTTCACCTACCAGCACATTCATTGAACATTTAACTCATATTTAAAGTTCATTCCTCTGGTAAGTTATGAGCAGCCTGAATGTTTCAAAGAGTCTCATAGAGATTCATGAAGGCTGACAACTGCTCAGATCAGATATCATTAGGAGAAGATTAAACTTTGTCATACTTTAAATATCACCAGAAAGAAAATTATACTAAATTCAGTGGCTAATTAGAATCTAGGTGCAGTATATCTTAAAAGTACAACGAACTTTGGATATGTAGTCATCCTAGGATTACCAATAAGAGCCTTAAAATAAATAAACACACATATCATAGTGTTACTGTTGCTCCACACAACATAATTAGAGGTCTCTACACAGCATCTAGCAATAGAGAACATTGCCTTATGGAGAAAAGATGCTGAGCTATGACAAGTGGAGGTTCTGCAGCCTGTTATATGTCTAACAAGCCACCAATTGTCTCTCAAACACAGATGCCCTAGTAGCCTATACGGTAACTTCAGAACACCTGAGAGAGTAAAAGCTTTGCATTAATAATTCATTCTGAGTAATCTACGTTGTCATGCAGCATGTATCAAGGTGATATTATGTATAATATAAACTTAAAATGTCAGCTTTAAAAAAAAAAAAAAAAAGCAAGCAAAAGCTGGTTTTGTTTTAGGTGTGAGCCCTTGAATAATTTATTCATGATACCACAATAAGCTGTCAGCTATACTGACAGTTGAAAATGAAATGTGCTGCGCATCTTGGAAATACCCAGAATTTTTTTTTTTTTGCTTAAAAAAAGAGGGGGCACGTGCGGAGACAAAGACAACGCACTAAAACCCACTGCCAGACTCTGGATATGGACATAGAAACTTCATTCAGAAGCTACAGTATCGGGATCTGGAACTATTAATTCATAACAACCTATCAGGAAAAATAACCTGAAGTGATCTTAGCCTAGCCAAAAATGTTCAACTGTCCTTTTGAAGCCGTGATTTGAGTATTTAAACTCAGAGAAATGTCTTGGTGGAAGATACAAGGGAAAGAGCATGTTAGTGGAAAAGAAACTGCTTTAATTGGGTGGTTAAGAGTATTTGATAGGATAATAAAAAGGCAGAACTGTCAGAGTGCAATTCTTCCCTTGGCTGCTGGCCAAACAAATGAAGGCTTTTTTGAGGGGAAAATGAATAACCAAAATGAGAACAACAGCCTCACAGGTCAGTTTGAAAATAGTTCTCAGTATTTCAGTTTCATTTGCATGCTAGCTAGTTTTCACTTACTTTACAGTTTTCTTCTGTTTTATTTCAGCCCATATGCCTCTCCATTCAAGACATTTTGGTTACAGCCACTTGTAGACACCTACACCAGTTCAAACTCCTAGTGCAGACACGCAGAGCTTCCATATGCACCAATACATGTTATCCTTGTTTGGAATCAAACTAAATTCCACTTTGAAATCAGGATACATTCCAGCAATGCAACAACAGCTTTACCCATCTGCACTAGGAACTGCATCAGTTCAACTACATCCCTGTTTCATCTATATTAAGAGCTAATTCCCAGCATAGACAAAACCCTAGAATCAATATACCATGGCAGCTTTGCCCGTCCAAGTTCTTATCTTCTCCCTTTGACCATAACTTTGTCTTTTCTCCACCATAACTCAAGATGTTTAAAAGCAATTAATTTCCCTGAGGTGCAAATGCTTGGAATAAGTTAGGGAGTAGATAACCAGTCAGGGAAGATAGAATGTATCTACTAACTCCATTCAGTCCAAACCCCTTCCTTCAGGGCTGGCATTATTTTCAAATGAGTTCCAAAAGAAGAGCAAATAAATTCAAAGCTGAGTGTGGCTATATCTGCACTGCAATGCTATTTCAGCATACCAGAGTATCCCAAAATAGCTATCCCATGTCTTCAGAGAGAGCCCGTTATTTAGGGCTTGCTATTCCACTGCCCCTGTAAACCTCATTCCTTGAGGAGTAAGGGATGTTTTGGAATGGCACTTTATTTCGAAATTTGGTGCTGTATAGACAGCACCAAATGACGAAATAAACTATTTTGAAATAGCATTGAAATAAGATATGCTATTTGAGTTACACAAATTGCATATCTTATTTTGAGTTACGGTGCAGTATAGAGGATGTCCAAAGTTTTCCTTGCTTCTATCAGATCAGCAGGGAGAGGACGTGTCCTTCGCCTTGTAGGAGCCTTTCTTAGCTATCATGGAGAAAGCCATCTTAGAACTTCTCTCAGTCCCATACCGAGGAATTTCTCTGAGGGCTGGTGCTTTTTTGTAAATGTGGACCACAAGGGCGCAAACTCACCTCCCCATGGTTCCCCAGATAAGCGCGCTCCAGCCAGCTGGGAGAAGGCAGGAACGGCACGCTGCCCAAGCCTCCCTCTCCCATGTATTAATATAATTCTAGGATACATCAGACATGATACTTCCAGCAGTGAAAGGTAAGTGTTATTAATACTATACAATGCACTGATGAGACCTCATCTGGAATACTATGTGCAGTTCTGATCTCCCATGTTTAAACATTCAAACTGGAACAGACACAGAGAGAGGCTACTAAGCTGATCAGAGGAATGGAAAACCTGCCTTACTAGAGAGCTAAGCTTGTTTAGCCTAACAAAAATAAGACTGCAAGGATATGTGGTTGCTCTTTATAAAACTATATCAAAGGGATAAATACCAGAGGCAGAGGAGTTATTTAAATGACACACCAATGTTGGCAATGTTGTTTTTACTTGATATGAACAAAGGGATATAAATTGGCCATCAGCAAGTTTTGGTTTGAAATTAGATCACGGTTTCTGTCATAGTAGTGAAGTTCTGGAACAGCTTTCCAAGGGGAGCAGTGAGAGCAAAAAACCTGACTGGTTTCAAGACTGAGATTTGATATATTTATGGAGAGGACAGTGTGATGAAATTGCCTACAATGTGATGGGACACTAGGTGGGGAGGGTTCTGAGTTACTACAGTGAATTCTTTACCAGGTCTCTGGCTGGTGGATCCTGCCAACATGCTTATGGTCTAACTCAGCAATTCTCAAACTTTTGTACTGGTGACCCCTTTCACATAGCAAGCCTCTGAGTGCAGCCCCCACCTCTTATACATTAAAAATATCTAACACCACAATAACTGCTGGAGGAAAAGTGGGGCTTGGAGTGGAGGCTGCCAGTTTGTGACATCTCACCCTCATGTAATAACCTTGCGACCCCCTTTCAGCAAGAGACACTAGGTTCTGGGTTTGAATGAGAGCATTCTAGGTGAAAGGGAAATTCAGTCCGAAAGGACTATTACATGGCTCTTGCTTCCAATAGCTAGGCTGTAGTGTAGATGGGTTATAACGAAATCTGTCCTTTAAATCCACAGCAAAATGATAGTCAAACACGGAAGTGCAGAAAAATTTACAACTTTCAAAGAAATCATATTTAATAAGCTGCAAGAAAAAACCCAAGGGGATGAAATTTAAAGAAAATACACTAATACTTTTTCAAGCAAATAAGTGCAGTTATAATAATACATTTAAAGACCATTGTTAAATTGACTTTAAATTGTTAAATCTGTCTATAGGCATTAACTCGAAAAAACTCCATTTGAGTTACACAGCGAGTAAATTATTACAAATGTATGGCTACTTCCCATGCTATAATTTTCTTCTATTTGCTGGAAGATATTAGGATTATGTTTTTTTTTTTTTTTTTTTTTTAATTAAAAGTTTGCCAAATATTGAAATGCTAGGAGTTATATTTATTTGCTTGAAATCCATCTAAAGGGCAGAATGTTCTGCACAGTACTAAAACTGACTTACAGTTCAAGAGTTCTTTAAACATACATGTGAGCTTTTTAATATATATTCATTTCAGAGGATAAAGAACTAAATGTACTTCTAATGTACTTATTTTCTTTATGTTTTGCAAGTGCCGATCACTGATATCAAGTGTTCGCTTGTCTCAATTTATCTTAAACAGAAGTGAGGGTAATGGGACCTACAAAAGAGTCTAGAAATGATAAATTACATCTTATTGTATGAAGTCAAAGGTTAAACTTATTATTGCTCACCACAGGCCAACCTTAACCTCAGGATTAATGCCATAAACAAAAAAGAAAATTCAGTTTGCACACATAATGCACTGGGATAATGTCTCAGAAGAATTACAAAGGTGAAATGATGCCCCCTACTGTTCTTAGAAATGTTCTTGGATAAATAGCATTTTTTGGATCTAAGAAAGGAAATTATCATGTAAAACCAATAAACATGTATTTTCAAACTAACTAGTATTCATTAGCATGAGACATAGCAAAGATGATACTTTTCTTTTCCTCCTTTTAATTAAAACACATGAGGAACAGTACCTTGCAGAGCAAATTACCTGTAATGTATAAAGATTGGGTGAATGTTAAATCTTTAGATTTGTCAGAAATGTTTGGACAAAGAAACAATGCAATTTTGTGAGTAATTTTTCATTTAAAATGTAATACATTGAGTTTTAATTTAGCCTTTATGTGATAATTATATTTTTCAAATAATAGAAATTATAAGATTGATTTTACTATCAGTAGTACCAAGGTGATACAATTCACTAATAACTAACAGAGAGCATCTAATGCCTTTGAGTTCTGGATGGACACAGTTCAATTCCCAGCTCTGTTTCGGTCTCAGACCATCACAGTTACTGTTGTAATGAGTTTCTTGATGGGCAGGTAAGGAGAAGGATGATTATTCTAAATACTTCTCAGAAGAAAGAGAAACTCAAACATTGTAGAGCTAGAGTCTGATGCTCTTCTCACTTATTCCAGTTTTATGACAGTGTAGTTCTATTGACATCCCTAAACATAACTCCTGATTTACACATGCTAAGTGAAAAAAGAATCACCACCTTTGTCTTGGTGACTTAGCACTTTTGTAACAGAGGTTGAAATAATGATTAGAAAGGTCATTCTGGAAAAAACTGAAAGTTGCTGCCACCTGCCCCTGCTCAATGGATAAAAAGGGATGCGGCAGTAAGAGCCCACAGTTTAAAAGTGTTTATGGGAAAACAAACAAAATGAAGACACAACAAATACACCAACTTCAGTAAAATCAGGCAAGATACTGTTTAGGCAGCATGAGCAGTTTATTACAAAGCTTTAAAAGCTTTGCCTGTTTTGGTGGTATTTTAAAATATATATATTTTACTACTATCTTGTATCTTTAACTTTTCAACTCAAAGGAGCCTGACATACACACCAGACTTCACAACTGCTGGGCCAGAGTCTGCCTGGAACTTCTATGAGCCCTTTTGCAATGGGAAGGGAGGACATAAAGGGTCTTCCCCATATTTGTGCAAAATAAAGCCAGGCACAATTGCAGCACCTTTCCCCTGGAGAACACAAGGGTTGCACCATTTCTGCTCCTATCAGGGCACAGTTTCCAAAAAGGGCAGGGAGAGGGCATCCTCTTTCCCAAGTCCATGCACTGGCCAGCCACATGGGACAGAGGGAGTAAACTGCATACAGTATAGTTCGTGTTTAGTTGCAGGTATTGCCTCTGGAACTGAATGCATCAGCTACTTTAAGATACATGGTGGTCCTAAGCATCATTAAGCAGGAGAAAGCATGATGAACAATACCGTAACCTATTGACACTGCAAGAGGAATTTAGATGCTGACAAGCAGAATGTAATTACCCAAGTACAGAAATGTTAGGTGTCCTTAAAATGGATTAAATAAAAGCAAGCCTGAATGTCAGGACACTTTCTCTAATGGGGAACAAATACCCTGATTCTTTCATGTTTATGTGCACTCGGACCCTGTAATCTTAGAGATGTCACCTCTAATAGCACAATAATCCCTTCCACCATGCTAGGGTTTCATATTGACTTAGGCCCTAGTGGTGAAATCAATAGAGTCTACACAAGTATAGGGCCAGGGCCTTAGAAATCTGGCATTCATGGCTGAGTAGATAACAATTACTACTTCTAGCAACTGGAATTTCCTTCATGGCTTCTTTTCCAAATATTGACCAGAACAATCCCACCTGATTTATGAGATTTTTACAAGATCTCACCTCCGCTAATATTATGTTAAAAGCCTAACAATCATACATGCTATTGATTATATCTGATAGTCACATACATTATTGTGTTTCTCCTAGGGCCAAATATATGTGTGACTGGGCGGTAGCAGTCCCCCACCGCCAGGGTCGTCGCCCCCACCTGGACAGGGGCTCACCCACCTGGGTGAAATAGTGCCCACCACCCTTTTGTGAGATGTCACTCTAGGCGTGCAGTTAATCCCTTGGGTTTATTCCCATGCAATCAGAGTTTATAACTGGTCGCCTCACTGGCACCCCCAGCCGAGGGGGACGGGTAGGGGGGCTCGGGCCCACCCCCACTCCGAGCCCCGACCCAGGGCCCTAAGAACCGGAGGAATCCCTTTTCTACAGTTCGGTTGGTGGGTGTAACTACCCACAACGCACCAACCCATGGGCAGTCCTCTGCCGTGCCCTAGGTCACTTCCTACCTCCCTCAGTCGGTCGCCTTCTCCACGCTCAGAACCCCTCCTTTGTCCTGGAGAGCTTCTTCCTCGCTCTCCCCCTCTTCCTGCCAGTGATGCCTTTTTGAAGCGGCCGGCCGGCTCAGCATCTGACAGGGGAGTGGCTGGGCGGCCTCGCGTCCAGCCCCGAGCCATTGCTGCGTGTGCTCGTTCAAGGCAGGCGGGCGCAGACGGGCCGTTCCCCGCCTTCCCTAAGTCCGTGGGGCCCTCCCAGCGCAACCCGCTGGCTCGGCGTCCTGTGCAGAGGGGGGCAGGGCATCTGGCGCTCCACTCTGGATGGCCTTGGCGCAGGCGCGGCAGAGCCGGGGACGCGGCCGGAGAGCAGTCTCACCCCATAATGCCGGGGATGGCGCGGCTCCGTAGCGGGGCGCCGGAGTGTCCCCGTTACAATATGGCATAGGATAAAATCAGATTTCTAGTCTTAACTTGAAATATTCTGTCCACTGACATTTTGCACTACAGTATTAGTCTATGATCGTGCAAGCCAATCTACACAGAAGTAAACATCCAGCATGTGGATCAGTTTGGAAGATTTGGGCTTTAGTGGGCAAAATTCTACCCATTTGACTACTTTGAGATTATCTGGTGATAATCATCCAGTGAGCTCCTCAGATAGTGAACATAAGTGTGGCTCCACTGAAGTCAACGGTGCTACACTGAAATAAACAAGTTGAGGGTCTAGCCTACTATTAGTAACACAAAAAGGCAAGTTCTATTTATTTTTTTTTAAATCACAGCACAAGTTGATTTGTTAAAAAGCATTAGAACAGTAGATGCTAGATGTATAAATAATTCTGATTAGCCACATTGTCATGTGATTCCTCAATAACATTTAACTGTGTTCAAATATTAACATTATTATTATTATTATTATTAGTGTTCAAATTAGAAACACTATCCCAGAGGACACCACTGCCAACCTGATAGCAGACCTATGTAACTTTGTTCTCACCCACAATTATTTCCAGTTTGAGAACAACTTATACCTCCAGATCAGCGGCACAGCCATGGGTACATGCATGGCCCCACAGTATGCTAATATCTTTATGGCTGACCTAGAACAACGTTTCCTCAACTCCCGTCCCCTTTTACCCCTTCTCTACTTACGCTACATCGATGACATCTTTATGATCTGGACGCATGGCCAAGAAACACTGGAGACATTCCACAGAGATTTCAACAACCTACACCCCACCATCAACCTCAGCCTGGACCATTCTACACGAGAGATCCATTTCCTGGACACCACAGTACAAATCAACAATAGAAAATTAGACACCACCCTCTACAGAAAACCCACTGACAAGCAGAATGAAAACAAGCATGCATAGCAAGGCACTCTAGTTCTATAAATATGCTTTTCTAGATGTTAAAGGGTTAGAGCAATTTCCAAAGGTCTCTTCCTAGAAAGAGCCCTCATCTGATATTTAATTGCATGGCTTTTGCTTCAAGGCATGCAGGAAAATACAGTGTAGTCAGTATAAATGCATGTTTTATTTTTTGTATAAGTGCAGCACTTAATTCAGTTCTCATGTATACCAGTTTTACATGAGAACCAGATAACTTGAACCAGATCCTCAACTTGTATAAATTAGCAAAACTCAAGTGGTGTGTGCTGATTTACACCAACTGAAGATCTAGCCTGATGACTTCAGAAGGGTCCTCCTGATCAAGATCTTTGTCTGCTAGTTTGATTGAAAGCCTGTGGGTTTGATTCTCCAATACTTTGGTCCATGTGTTATCATGTACACCTGTGAAAAGTGGATGCAAATCACTACTAAATCAGAATGGAAGCACCATGTACGTACTTTGTGCAAGTGTAAATGACTATACAAGGTGAAATGCAGGGGGATTGTCTGTTAAAATACAGAAAGTACTCAATGGAACAAAGGGAGATATAGAGCACAGCATACTTATTAGACAGAAACTGTCTTCATTAATTAAAAAAACCCTACCTCTTTCTTAACTAAGAATATAAATGAAATGGAATCACTTTGCTTGGATGCGTTAAAGTTCAAATTTAGGGCCAGATCTCTCAATCTTTCTCCTGAAATTAATCTGTATTCATGCCTACAGTCCCACTAGCAGCAATGACATTACTCACAATAATATGACTGTGCATGATTTCATAATTTTTTATACTTTTGTGTTAATAGATTATCTAAAGACTTGACATGATTAATTCAGTCACTTTTTCTGTCTCACTTTGTTACTGCTCAGGCTTCTATATTTAATTACAGCAGAACTATTTATCTGGTCCTTTAGAGAGTACTTATTGTTTGTTAACATCAATGTTCACACCTGGCCCCAAACAGGCGGTCAAATTCTACAACCCTTTATTCACAGAGTATTATTTACTCATGTCAGCTGCCTAAATCCAGTGAGATTACTCCAAGAGTAAACAATACTCAAGCAATGAGACTAAATCTTCCCCCCCTTAACCTTGTGTAGCAGGTGGCCAACAGACTTACTGAAGCTCTATGTAAAGTGGGAGGGTGGGGGGGCCAACATCTCAGTCCTGGAAGGGGTGGCCCCCCCGGACCTAGGCAGCCTGGAGAGCTGCCCAGAGAGCATTGTGTGGTGCTCTGGCGACGATTTAAGGGGCTGGGGCTCCCACTACCACTATTGCTGCAGTGGCAATAGGGCAATAGTGCTGCAGGGCCTGGAACCCCAGGCCCTTTCAAATCTCCAGGCCCTGGGGCAGTTGCCCACTTTACTCCCCCATTCCACTCCCATCGCCAGACCTGTTGTGTAGTAATTTGCTCCTGGGCTAAGTGAGGGCAAACTACTACATTCTGACATGGTAGTGTTTACATCCATTCTGTGCACTATTTGTACAAGTGTAAATGACAGCACAAGATGTAAAGCAGCAGAAATCCAGGGCCAATGTCACAGCTATAGAATCTTGCCCTTTATTCTGTCCTCGTCAATCATGCATGTGATCATAGTCTTGTCAATCTTTTACTGTGCAAAACTTAGTCAGACTTTTTTTAATCAGAAGTTGTTTTCTAAAGAGTTTCCACCTTTAAACCTACCTTAGAAAGAGCAAGCCACTATCCTCTTATGTGGTCAAGTGCTTGGGATTTGAGAAAGCAAGGAGTGAGACTTTGCTTTAAAATATATATCTGTATATCGATATATCAGGTGCATCAGTTTCCAGTTGCCTACTTAAATCATTCAAGTTCCAGCATAAGCATGGAAGATGCATAATTATTCCTTGCTATGGTGCAGCCAGTGAAGCATCTGATGAAGACAGGGAGAATTCACCAATCAACACAGCTCTCTTCCTTCATCTATCTCAAATCCCATCCTCCCTCTCCTCAGCATCTTTTGCTACTGTTGATAATCTGAGTGGAGCATGGAAAAACACCATTGGTCCCGTTCATCCAGATATTTTAAATGCCAGTGGAAAGCACCTTTTACAGTTGACTGTTTCTCATGATCTTATCATTACAAACATGTTTCACAGGAAGCAAATTCCCTAATTCACTTGGCTGAGTAATGATGGCTGAACAAAGAAGATGATTGATTACATTATAATCGCTTGTCATTGGAAATCGTCCATCAGCAACCACAGAAGTTATTAGTCCACTGAGCTTGATAACACTGAACACAATTTAGTCTCTGCAAATTTCCATCTTAGATTAAAAAGCACAAGCAAAGTACCAATTGGATTAACAAAAATCTGGACTATCTACACTACAAATCGACAGCATTTGAAACTGCTATGCAGTTAAAATCTTTAAAATATTTGAGAGTTTGCTGGAGTATGTTAGGATATAGATATTCAGGCCTGACTGTAAAAGCCTATACTTTAAGAATTTAGGTATATTTGTAATCCACACTCCTACTGGGTATAGTTCACTGTCCCATGTAGTGGCATTTAGACCACTTACAGAGAGAATAAATGAGTTTGCTCTAGAACCTTAGCTAAGGGCTTTTAGCTCAAGCTGTAAAGGATCATGCACTAAACTCCAGGGGTCTCGGGTTCGGTTTCACCTGTCGGCATTATATAGTCTTACCATTTTGTTAACGGTAAGAACAAAAAATCAGAATAAAAGTAGCGTGTGATGGTCTGAGGCCTTGTTCTTAAGCTACTAAGGCTTTTGGCTGAGCAGCCATAATGCAGTCATATCTTGGCACATTCCAAACTAGTCATATTGAAAGAACGCAATTTGGGGCTCTGGAAAGGTGATCCAATCTAACGCCTCCAAATAAAGGGAGATATAAAGAAAACTTAAGTTGATAGCTTTCTGTCTGGCAAAGACCCACTTATCAATAGTTGGGGTTGTGAAATCCTTGGTTTTTTTTATTATGCTCCCCATATCTCTATTGTTTATCAATATAATTAATTTTGCTGAGTGTAAGCCAATTAAGGTGGTGGAATATAATAGTTTAGATAATCATGTTGCAATATGTTAGGACTGGTTAGTTAAATTTCAGTAAAATGATTAGTTAAGGTATACCTGAAAATAATACTATATATATATTGGGGACAAACAGGACGAGGGTGGGAAAGACAAAGGAAAAAGCAAAAGAAACTGGATCCTTGGTTGCTGGAAGCTAACTCAATAAACATTGAATTATTTGCATCTCCGGACTTCAAGTATTGTTGTTCTCTCTTCACATGAGAAGGACCAGGGAAGTGGGCAGCTAAAGGGCAGAGTATACTGAATCCTCCTCGACAAACTTCAGATCCCAAAAAAATAATGGTGTTATGATCATCACTAGTCCTGAATAAAGAGCTAAGAAGACTGGATCTCCACTATACCCTAACTATCATTGGACAGCATCACTTAACTGATGTGGTCATGTATCATAAACTAAATGGCACTCATTATAAAGTGATATACATTGACCAATGCTTTTATGGAAATTAAAGCCATCGTGCTTGAGGAAGCTTCTGCCAGAAACAATATCACCTCCTTGTATAAACCCTTGAATGACCTCACTGATGAGAGATCATTCACTCGGTAGGTTCTACGCAAGTTCTGATTAGCTAACCAATACAGAAAAAGAGTGAATATTTCAGCCAGTTGCTGATCACACCCGCAGTTTCTTTAGACTCTGGCATTAAGACCACGGCTAAGTTCACCAGGCCAAGTTCACTTACTCTGCACAAAATGATCCTGACAATTTTACTAACAAAATCCATAGAGATGTAAAGATATGTAATGGAAATAAGGCAGCAGGAATTTGTGGAAATCCTGAGGAACTATTAAAAAGTGCTGGACCAATAACTGTTTTTGACTGCACATGTTGATCAGTATCTCATGGGGAACAGAGTTGGTTCTGCCTGACTGGAAAAAAAAAATACTATAGGAAACATAAGATATCAAACAAGACTGTTGGAACTATTGCAGCATTATTCTTTTCTCCATTCAGGATAATCTTTGCTTTTTGTCTTGCTGACCTGAGCTGCTAATATCTTAAGGAGCAAGAGAACAACAACAAATTTACTTCATTTTTCAAATCTTCACAATGTGACCGCTTATTAAAAATGCACAAGAATTCACATGCCCTGCTCTCATTAAATTTATGGATACCATGGCCACATGTGATTCTACTGACATGAAATCACTTTGGCAGATTATGAAACTCGTGGGCTTCTCTTGCAAACTTTGTAGAATTTTTCATCTCCTATGTGATGCCTCCTGAGACTGAGTTCTTGTAAATAGGAAAAGAACCTTCTTCTTCTGAACTGAATTGGGCATTTGACCAGGATACCTTGCTCCCCTATAACTCTTTAATATTGTCATAGTCTATATATTTGATAGACCACTGATGGGCAACCTAGGTTAGTGACCGGCTCTCCTGCATCACAGTGGGCCACAAGATTGTCGTAACCAAGACAGTCTCCTGGGAAAGGGTAGTTTTGCTAACTGTGCTTACATAACTAGAATTTGTGAACATGCTGACTGAACCATAGTAATGCTTTGATTGGATGCAGAAAGAGCGCCTGGCTCTCACATTCACTGTTGTGTACCATCAGCACACACCTCACTTCACATGCTCTTAGCTACGTTGGAGGAAAAGCCCCTTCCATTTCAGTAGCAAGCATCTACTCTGTGGCATAAAAGAGGCATAACTGTAGCTTTGCCACTACACGTATAGTGTAGACATGACCTAAGTAGATAACTTTTAGGCGTATGCCTGGCAGGAGTCAGGGTTGGAGTATATCAGGGGCTCAGGGCAGGAGGTAGGAGTGTGTGGGAGGTGCAGGAGGCAAGGCAGTGGACTGGGGATGGGAAGTAGACTATGTGGGGGGGCGGCTGATCAAGAATTGCACCAATGTCAATTTATCTGGTAAATCAATGGATGAACTTGTTGTGGTACTTAAAGTTCTAGAAAACCAAGTGGCAAATGTTAGCCTGAAAATTAATTGGGGTGAAACCATAATTCTTCAAGTTGGTGATTTTGAACATGGCAGGCTCTAGGACAGGGGGTCAGCAACCTATGATTCTTGAGCCAAATATGGCTCAGTATGGAATCAAATATGGCTCTTTTGTCATTCCCAAAATACATGCAACTTTTTAAATTAAAATAAAAATTCAAAATTTTAAAAATGTGTAATTACTCATGTCAAGATTGTCTTTTTGGGGGTTTGGGGGGGGGGGTGTCTATTTCACTTTTAACCAGAGGTGAAAGTAAGGTGGTCCACCCCAGTAAGAACTGGCTGCACTCCAGCAAGAGCCAGCTGGGGCACTCTGCTTGTTTAAAGGGCCAGATGTGGGCATGCTGTAGGGGATGTGTGCATGTTCCCAAGCTGAGATAGTGCTGCGACAACCCTCTGGCCCCCATCTGGCCACAGCGTCCTGTCTCCAGCTCCCAGTTCTGGGGCAGGGCCTGTGGTCCAGCCCCATCTGGCCACAGGAAGGACTGGTGACAGCCCCCCTCCTGCTGCGGCATGAGTAGGAGGGGAGGCCACAATCTGACTGTGGTGACTCTGGCCTGGCCCCCTCTTCCAACCACTCCTGCCCGGATGCAGCAACCCCGCCCCAGCCAGATAAGGTAATCTGGCCACAGAGCCTCCCCTCCCCACATACTCTACTTCCCAATCCCAGTGCCCTGCCCTCCTTCCTGCACCTCCCACATACTCCTACCCCCTGCCTGGAGTCCCTCAAACACCCCACCCTGACACCTGCACCCTCACATCCACAAACTGCACCCCAGAAATCCCATTAAAAAGTCTGAGTACAATGCTTCATTTATGCTATTGTTAATCATTATGCCAATTATCAATAATATTACGTTGTATATCTTCAGTCATGCAAATAGGCATTCTTATACTGACTCTTTGTTGACTACTTGTTCTGAATGTTGATGTAGTTTGGCTCTTTGGTTTGAAAAGGTTGCCGACCCCTGCTCTAGCATGTTACTCGGCAACCATGCACAGTGGTTTCTCTTGCCTTCTCTGCTATTGATATCATGGGCAGCATCAAGAAAAAACTTGAAGCCTTCACTGCAAAAGTGGTGTCAGTCATGGAGCGCCTCATCAAGAACATCTTTCACAAACTCAACATCCTGATAAGTAGAGATACAAAACTGAAGTTATATAATGTATTGTCAATATTGTAACCTATAAGCCTGAAACATGGTCTCTCACTGTCAAGTTTGAAAAACAGTTGGACACTATTGAGATGAAGTATCTCTGACTGATTGAAGCTATCAAATGGTATGAATTCAAGTTAAATGAAAAGTTCTGTTTTCTAACTAAAAATATCCTGATCTCCCAATCAGTTGCCTAACGCTCTCTAAAGTGGCATGGTAATCTGCTTGGAATGCCTTCCAACTTCCCTGTAAGAATGATCTTTGACTTTGACCCAATGAAAGCAGGATGCAAGAGACCTGCTGTGATAATTGGGCCTATAAATTTACCCTAATTATGAGCTCAACTGTAAAAAGTGAGTGAACGTTTATAAAAGGTCACAGTAACCTTTAATAACAAGTTGCTGGGAAAGTCTGAAAGGGATTCAGAAAAACTGAACAAAAATGTCTAATGATATAATTCAGGCATTGTGTTACAATCGGGCTTAGTAAAGAACAGTGTAAAAGTAAAAAAAAAAAAATCAATAAATCAAAATTGGTGTGTCAGATATTAGGCCTCATTGGTAGGTAGAATCATGAGGAGACAGGTTAGTCTGCCCATTGCTCCCTTTTGGTGTCCATACAGAAGAGACCACGGGGCGGGGGGGGGGGGGGGGGGGAGAAATTGCTACTGGAGTGAGCTTCACTATCATGGCTGCTATCTCCATCTCCTAGACCCTGGGCATTTGTCATCCTAATCTTAAGAGACATCTCGACCAGACTGGGTCAGAGAGGGATACAGATGATAGCACCAGCTCTACCTGAGTCCTTAATACCTCTTGACATGTGAGACTTTGTCTGTCTCTATCCCCGTGTAGTCTTTTCTTTCTCCGCTTTGTTTCTTCTTTTTCCTATCTTTCTCCTTTTTTTCTTTCTGTCTGATAAGAGTCTGGCTTAGCCAGCCATGACTGCATTTTTTCCAACACTGCTGTAAGCCTGTAACCAGAAAGAGACTGCTAAAACCAGTGCCTTGAACAGCCCGATGTTGGTGTCACCATGTCTCAGGGAATCTCAAATGAGAATATCAGATTCAGGACAAAATGCTGAGAAATAAGGCAGACACTCCCCCAAATTGGTGGTTATTCTATCATAAGATATAGCAAGCTAGTAACAAATGTAAACGTCTGTCTCGCCACTCTGGGCAACAAGAAGTCAAAAATGCAGTCTCTTTAGGCATTCTAGCACTCACTTTACCCTCCATACACTAATATTAAGATGAGTAATTATTTTAAACCAATTTAATCAAACAAAGGATCGTTCTAATCCCAAGAGATCAGCCACACAGCCAGGTCAATATATAACTCAGATCTTACCCAGTAATCACACTATTGCCAATCCTTGCATATCTAATATCTAAAGGGTTATTTATAAGAGAACAAAAAAGGGAACATTAAAATGGTAAAAGAAATAATGCACATACTTTACGGGGAAGGTTTGGTAATCAATAACACATGTACGCCATTTTGTAAAAGTCCAAACAACAACATGGACTCCATCTTGGCCGCCCTTCTCCCTCCTCCACTCAGGGCATTTTCCTGCTCTTTTGGTGTTTTGGTGGGAAAACTAGGCAGACACGTAACCTAGGTTCTGCCCAGCAACAGCAGCTTATTTAAGGGCTGCCTCTAGAGTTCCAAGGAGCCAGTGCTTCTATATCCTGGGAAATTTCCCGAATTCTGGGAATTTTTGAGTAAAATGTGTCAAAATGGGGAATTTTCTTAAATCTGTTAAATCCTGGGAAATTTTCAATGAAATTAAAATTTCTGTTCATTTTGTTGTTCCTTTGGAATAAAAATTTGCGGATGATTCAAATTTATCAAAAACTGCTCTCAATTGGTCAACATTGTCACGTGACTTTTACCCTCCATGTGCTGCGCAGCTCTACTGTACATGGCGGTGACTTAGCAAACTACTTGACACCAGTGACAGACAAGTGTACACCAACCACAACAGCAGCATCAGCAGCACAAAACAAGCTGATGGAACGATATTCGATGTTCGTTCATTAGGTATGTGTTTTTATAATTACATTATACTGTAGTTTTTACGAATAAAAAGGGTGGTGTTAGAGCTGTAAGACACTGTTCTGTAAAGGATTATGTTCTCTGTTTGCAGGTTTAATGAGAGAAAGAGATTAGCGCATGGACCATCATAAGGTTGGAATTTTCATGTGTCCCATGTGACGGCATCTTCCTTCTAATATTTAAAATATTCACTCTTGCTTTAGGTAAATATTTTGTACTCTGCTTCTGATTTACATAAAAAATTATACATATTTTTCTAATAATCATATTTTGTTTTAAAAGTCTTTTCATTTTTTTATACTTGCATTTAAAAAAATGAATAAAGATAACAGTGAGACGAATGATAAAAGGAAGAGAAATTGCAGAGACAAAGATAGCGCACAAGAGAAAAGATGAAAAAGGGATGGCACTCCAGACAAAGTACTGAAGGCTCGCGGTGAACTGTCTCCTAAAGAAAAAGCATCAAATTTCAAGAAAAGATTCCAAGATTCGTGGCTGCTGGACGGTAAATACAAAGGCTGGCTTGAAAAAGTAGATGGTAACGATTATTTATCTCATTGTATGTGTTGTGATGTAAAAATTCAAGCTGGTACAGGTGACTTAGACAAGCACGCTAATGGTAAAAAGCACAAGCAAAATTTAGAGATTAGCTAACACACAAAAAATTGATCATATGTTTAGTAAGCAAACGTCTGATGTTAATAAAGCTCAAAAATTTGAAGAACAAAGTTAAAACTGCTGAAATAAGAATTTCTTCTCATTTTGCAGAGCACAATGCCAGCCTTCAATCTGTAGAGCATTTTACTGAGTTAGTGCAAAATTGTTTTCCTGATTCAAAAATTGCTGAGGCAGTTACATTGAAAAAAGACAAGTGTATAGCTATTAACAATGTTTTGGCTAAAACTGGAACTGAAGAACCTGTTGAAATGTTTAAAGAAAATGACTTTAGTGTATTTGTAGATGATTCTACCTCTGACAAGAAAGATCTTGCACTTGTTGTACAGTACATAAAGCTAACTAATGGTAAAGTTACCTGTCAATTATTAGAACTCATTGAACTTGATGCTAAAAATTGTAGAGCGGAAGGCATTTATACTAAATTCAAGGAGTCAATATTAAAAAAAAATATCCCATTGAATAATATTTTGGGTGTTGCTTGTGATGGTGCAAATTTGATGATAGGAGCAAAGAATTCCTTTTTCTCTAAACTTAGAGGATGTTCCAAATGTTGTTTTGCTGCCACTTGACTCAGTTGTTTTCTCAGAGGTTGGATTTATAGATCCTAAAATGTGTCTTAATGTTGATGTAGATAAAGAAAAAAAAGATCTCTCAAAACTTTGTGCAATATTTAAGATCGATGTGAACTCTGCTCAGTGAACTCAGAGCCTTGCCATTTTCTTTAGAATCAAATCAAATTGAATGTTTAAAGAATAAGCCTATTGATGAAATGTGGCATGAAATTTCTAAAATGAAAGATTTTTCTGGAAAATGTATGTTTTCAAACATTTGTAAATTAGCTCAAAAGTTTTTAGCATTGTCACATTCAAATGCAGAATGAGAGAGAATGTTTTCAATGCTTACAGACATTAAAACTAAGAAAAGGAGTTGTATGAAAACTAAAACACTTAATTCTAGTGTAATTGTCAGATCAGCTTTTAAAGCAAAAAAAAAAAGAAATATTCTAGATTTGTAATTACAAAGAAGCATTTAAGTTTACATAATAAAAATATGTATGAATATGCCAGAAACTGGCAGTCAGACTGATAAAAATATTAATGATGGTGATGACATTTCTAGTGAGGAGTCAAGTCATGACTCATCTGATGAGTAAAACTCATCATGATAGTTCAGTATTATGTATTAAATATTCTATTCATTTTACATGAAACGAAAATGTTTTATATTTGAGTTCCTTTATTTATCATATATAACTGAAATGTATACTGAAGTGTATACTGTACTGATTTTATCTTGCAGGAGTAAAATAATTAAAATATTTTATTATTCTTTCATTTTATGAAATACCATCCATGAAGTAATTAAGGATATTTGGATATATAAAAAATTATTTTTGGCTGAAAAATTCAGCTTTCATAAAATTATATTTTTAATTATAGGGAGCATCATGTAATCATCAAAATTATTGTAATATATTTTGAGTTAATAATTAAAAGTAATTATTACTTTTAAAAGTTATACTTTTAAAATTATTTAAAAGTAATAAAACCAATGAATTAACTATACATAAAATAGCCTTTATAACATATAAAAAATATTCCCAAATCTGATATAAAAATTCCCAGAAATGTTTAGAGCTGGCCTGGGAAAAGTTGGCAACATGATATAGAAGCACTGCAAGGGGCTTCCCTTCTGAGTGGCAGAGTCAGGAGCTGCTTAGAGGGTACGCCAGCACCACATAGGTTTTAGTTGTGGGAGGGTGAATTTACCTGCACGCAAGGGGTGTGCCACCAGCTGCCACCCCTCATCAACAAGGACATACACACACCCATGATGGCGCAGGGAGGGGAGTGGCCTGACCATCACTAGAGCAGAGGTGACACAGCCTGATCACTCTCACCTGAGATACCATCTGGAGACAGAATCCAGAGCTATCCCACTGCCGTGAGGATCCACAATCTGCAAGATATGATAGTGATTTCATAATCCTCCATTTCCTTACCTGGTTCCCGTCCTGGTGAAAGGAAACTCACCTGAGTCGCAGTCGTGCACCACCTCTGTGTCACTTATCTTTTATTTGTGGGAGTCCTGATTATAATTACGTTCTTTGCCTTGTTTGAACTGTTAAATAAATGCCCTGTTTATTAGCACCCACATTGTTATCAGTTTTATTTTTCCTAAGGGGATGAGACACACCCCGATGACAGAAGCGGGTAGGGAGATGTCCCTTCAGGCTGGTTCCCTTTTTGGCCAGGCATACCAGTCAACAATACAAACATCAAAAGTTCTTGGAGCAGTGATGCTATAGACTGCTAGCCTGTAAAGACTCTGTAATTTCCAAAAGATTGAAATGTTCCTTTTAGTTGGAATCCAGAGATCAGAGCAGGAAGGAGGCAAAATGGAGATGCTTCCAGGGTCCTTTGTGCTGTCTCCAATTGGAGGAAAGGCTTTCAGTCTTAGTTTGTAGAAAACAACAGGCACAAGATGGAGTCCCAGGTCATTTGAGCAAGTTTCATGTCCTTACATGCTTTGATGATTCACAAGAGCAACTCCATTACCCATATTCTGGCTATGGTGTCTACAGGAAAGCTCACTGAGCTTGGTGAATTTCTTATATGGTCCATTATGAGATTTAATTGCCTTCAGAGGACCATCAAGTGTGAATAGTTCATTTCAATGCCTGCTTAGACTGGATATAAGCTACCGAGTGGGTGTTGCCCAGAAATACAGCTCATAGGTAAGATGCCAGTATATAATCAATATGAATAACTTCAGACACAAAAATAATGCAAGCATACAAACAGGATAATCATACTCAGCAAATCATAACACCTGACATGACAGACGTGTACAAGATTTGTTGTGATTCTCTAACAGTGGCAATATTAATGATGCAGATGGTCATGTTTCATTTCTACAGCACCACAACTCAGTAGTCTGAGTTTCCAAATCTCAGGGTGACTGATAAGACTGTGTGCTGGGCCTGTATTTTTCAGTAGTGAGGCTGCAAGTGAAAATTAACACCAGAGATAGAAGCTGCATTTTTTTTCTTTTACTGTTCTTTGTGTGTGTTTGGTGTGTTTTGCCTCTTGGAAATGGGATCAGGTTTTAGCAACAGCTTCAGACCATCTCTGCTAACTTCTTGTTCCCTGAAAGGACAATTATTACTGTTTTTAATACCACCTAAGACAGCAGTGACTGCTGGGGAAGAACACAAGGGGGCACGGGCCATGTGATCGTCCCCCCCCCCCGCCCACTTGCATGCTCCACATAGCACCCCAGCCCAGGGAAGAGCCCTCTTTAGGAGGGTACAGAGCCCAGGACAACCCCCATATGCTCCAGACCCTGCCTCTTCCCATGCCTGACCCATCCCCACTCCACACCTCCCCCAAGTCCATACCCCAAGTAATGTGGACCGAGAGACTAGTGGGGTGCCTGGCACCAGCAGTAGGGGTCTGCCCCCCTCCACATACACACACCAGTGGGAAGCAGAACGACCTGGCCTCAGCTCACTACACTCTGCTGGCTCCCAGACACGTCACTCAACTCCCTGCCTCCAGTGAGTGCAGGGGCAGTTCCACCCTCTCCTCAGATCCCTCTTCCTGAGCGATATGGCTGGAAGCTGGGGGAGCAGAGCAGGCTAGGGCTAAGACACTCCACTTCCCACCATCAGTGAATATGGTTGTGGGCACAACCCCTGCTGCCAGCACCAGGTCCCCTGCTAGTCTTCCGAGACACCCTGGGCCCAGCGGAGCCCTCCAAAGTGAGAGGTCTGCAATGGTTGCCTCTGGATGAGATGGCTCTGCTGGCTGTTGGCGTCTTGCCCTTCCTCCCAAAGACATTTGGGGGGCACAAGTCCGTTCATGCCCCCTCACGTGTTGCTCCTGATCTAAGATACTGTTACACAGCAGGGTTTTACTTCTAAAAGCCCTCTCCAGTTAAAGGGAAAGGGGGAAAGGAATGTAGTTAAAATGGAGACCTTATTTAATACTTTATATTTTAAATGCTTTAACTGTTTTTCCTTCTTTTCTTCCTCTTTTAATAAATACTTAAAGAATGCTGTGCCTGCCACGTACTAAGCAGGCTAAACTCTCTGTATATCAAACCCCAGATCTTGATGAACCCTGTTTAATGTTCAACCATGACTGATTTATATTAACACTCTTAGCCCGTATATTCCATCTAAATTAATACAACACACTTAACCCCCACCTCCTCAGAAGAACATGATGGCTAAACAGTGTTAACTGGCACCTGTCCATCACAGAGATCCTGTTTCATAATGTACCAGATTTGGTTCAGGACAGGACATCATGGAGCTACATTACATGTTCAATGAGATCTATGCTGTCCAAGTGATAATGTGAGAGCTCACCAATCAATCTTTTAATTGACTAAAATCTGAGCTGAATCAACATCCCAACTCCTATTCAACCACATTTTTTATTTGGAGCTATGTACTTCCTCCCTAACTACTGTCATGGCAGTGGAGCTCATGCTACTCTCTTTTCCCTCTTGCACAGTAGATTTAATTCATGAGACTTATATACATTGTGCCACACACTATTTCCACATAATGATGATTATATGGTCCAACTAAACTGCACATACTTCTGATCAAGGGTAAGTAGATAAAAAAGCAGCATTGACTCCTTGGACCCTTGAGTTGCTGCATGTTGGGCCCATTCATAGATAATTGCTTCTCATGGCCCCAAAGTGCCAAAATCACAGCCAGAAATCAGTGTAGCATATAGCCTTCTGGTACAAAGCTCTGTTTTCTCCAAACACACCCATTGCACCAGTTTGCCTGTACTGGAATGATCCTCCAAGGCAGAATACTGCAGACCTAAGGTCACCACTAAGCGACCACAATGCATCCAAGTATCTGGCCCAATAACTGCAGCCTAGGGTTTGCAAAGAGAAATTAATTCCTCACCTCAGCCCATTTTAAAAAAATATTCCAGTTGAACTGTGAAAATGGAAAAAACACAGTGTTTACTATTCTAAGTCTAGATTTGAATAAATTAGAAGCACAATAAATCTAAGAATTTTGAACTTCCCACATTACAACTTTGGCAAGAATATTTCCTTCTCTAACATTCTCTGAAACTGCACCAAAGTGTAATCTTTTTTAACTCATTTATAGTGTAATAGTTAAATTCAAACACTTTTGAGCAACATTTCAGCTAAATTTGTCACAGCTACTCCAAAAAATAAAAGATATTTGTCTGCTAGTGACAACCCAAGAACATCACTTGTCATTCTTGCAAGTAATTTAATCATGTTTACTTCTTTATAATGAAGATTATATTCCTCCATTATCATTTATTTGTCAACCATTCAAATGAAGCCAGAATATTTGAAAACACCACTGCACATAGACTCAATAGTGTTGAAAACTTCAAACTGGCTCATAATCATACAGTTAAATATTTACATTAAAAAACACTCTTCTGGAACACTTCCCAGTCTCACTAATAGTCTTTGCCAGTACACCTGCAGCTTTTTGTAACTAATTAAGGAACTCCAGCAAACACATTCAAAAATGCCTCAAAAATAGATGCAGATGCCATTAATTAAAAAAAAGCTAACACCCAGCTTCAATCTCTGAGTCTGTAATTGGAAAAGTGCCTCTTTTTTTGCCTTTTTAAAAATTCAGTGATTTTCAAATGTTTTTTCCCAGCTTCTGGGGAGAGGGGAAGAGGTAACAAATCAACTGCTTTTGAAAGGGAAGGGACAAACTCATCTTAGTCAAAAGAACTATTACTAAACCTTTGCTTCATGTTGAATTATTTATATAAACTTGTGCTCTTGGAATCAAGTAACATCACTGTCTAGAGCAGAGCATATCATACATTAGGGTCACTACAGTCTAACTTTAGTAATAAGCTCTATGCCGGCAATACCTCCTTGCCTCCAAACCAACAGGCTGAATACGAGCATACAGGTCTGTAGTGAGCTCAGCATGAACATAATTGGAAATCTGAACGATGCAGGCTTCTTCATATAGCTCTGTGAGCCCACCACAGTCTTTTTTTTCCTTTTACATTATTTTTTCTTTTAGCTGTTTATTTCTATAGCAATCTTCAATTAATATAAGTCCTCAGAACCTCCCATGGAGGACTTGACAGTGCTATGAGAAATGTGCATGGGTATGTCCACACTACAATGTTTTGTCAATTAAACTAATGTCAACACACAAAAAACTAGCAAAAGCGAAGTCACAAAAAGGTGTTCACACATGTTCCCTCTGTTGACAGATCATCCATATTGGTAGCTCCCACATTGACTGTGTGAGCAATGCACTGTGGGTATATATCCCAGCGTGCTTAGCAACACCATCTGTAGCTAGGCATTGTGAGAATGCAGAATGGAGCATTGTGCATCTTGGAACCATACTAAATGTCCCATCAGGCACTGTTTGGTGTCTCAGCTCTTCAGTGGTTTCACACTTCCTTTTGCACCATTTTTCCAATTGCCAATCTTCAGGTGGAAGAGAAAACTGCCAACTCATTCCTCTCACATGTGTGGATGACAGGCAGTGGCTGGAGCTGCTGCTGAGCCCCATCTCCATGAAGGGTTTCCCGTCTTAGTGCACAATTAGGTTCTTCTGGCAGCAATGGCTACTGGTCTGGGCACATTATTGTAATGTGCTGTGCTTCTGCTGAGTTGCTCCTAAGAGCAGAAAGTGCCCCATGTTAGCCTGGGGAGGACAGAGCCGGGGGGTTTAGGGGAGGTGGTGGGGAAGGGGGAGGGAAGACAGCAGCCCCAGGAGGAGAAAGTGAACTCCTGGGCACTGCATTTCTTCCCCCTTTCCCCTGCCTGCCCCACAAGGGGGTCGACGGAATTGCTGTGTCCCTGGGCAAGGTGCGGGGGGCCAACCCCATACTCCTGGAAGGGGTGGGGCCTCAAGCAGAAAGTGGAGGGCCAGGGGCAGCCAGCCTTCAGCGCCACCCAAACTGTGCTGCCCCAGGGCTCGAGATGCCACAGTAGTAGCAACGGTGGCCGGTAGCCCAAGCAACATTGGTGGGCTTGCTGCCCCAGCTCCTAGCAGGGTAGAGCAGCAGGCGCAGGAAGGCACTTGTCACATTTTTTCTTTCTTTTCTGCTTTCCCTGCCTCTTCTCCCTTCCCCCCCTTTTTGATCAAGTGCCAGGTGAGTGCTGCTTTTCTGGGCACCTTGGCTGGGATATGGAGAGCAGGAGGAGAAGAGGCAGAGTGAGCTTGGCCCCCCACCCCACTTTCCCTAGGGACCCCCTTTTCCAGGACTCTCCCCCCCCCGCAGGGACTGCAGCCCCACGTGCCTTACCTCCATGAGGAGGGCCCCAATGGCAGACTTCCCCAAGCTGAACTGGTTGCCCACCGACCAGTAGCTGTCTGGGGTGGAGAGCTTCCAAATGGTGATTGCGACTTGCTTCTCTAGGGGAATGGTGGGTCGCAGGAGGGTGTCGCATCATCACAGGGCAGAGGCGAGCCAGGCACACAGCTCCAAAAAGGTGGCCGTCTGCATGCGGAAGTTTTGGAGCCACTGCTGGTCGTCCCACTGCTCCATAACCAGCCGGTCCCACCAGTAGGAACTGGTGTCCAGCCTCCAGAAACTTCTCTCCACTGTGGCGTGCAGTTGCAAGTGTCTTGCTCCTGCACACAAGGAGAGGGTCTCAAGAAGAAGCCTGGTGTGGTGGTTGTGGAGGGCCATGAAGGCAGCCTGCACAAACTGCTGCAGAAACTACAGCATGGCCGTGTTTAGCCATCTCATGCCTGGGGCAGCTCCAGCTCCATGGCAAAAAGAAAAATGCTGTGGTGTCCAAAAAAACTGGGCAACCAGAACACACACTGCTAAAGCTTTGCTGTCCCTCGGAGAGGTTGACAAGCACGCAGCAGAATCAGAGAAACGGCTGTCCAGGGGGGTCCCTTTAAGTGCATTTCTCAGCTAGGCTTAGGCAACAGCACTCAGAAACAACTGGTGACCTAATGCGCTGCCTGAACTGGTTCTGGGTGCCCTTATATACGAGATAGTGTCCAATGAATGTGGACACTATCTTTTGAAAAAGCAGATCGGGTTTTTTTATGCATTTTTGATGTGTAGGCGCTCTCTTTTGGAAAAAGTTTTTCCAGAAGATCTCTTCCAGAAAAGCTTCTTCTCAAAGAAGCCTGCAGTCTAGACATAGCCTAAGCTACTGATTAGATTTTGTCCCCCAGTTCTGCCTTGTCTCTCCTTTATTTCTGCTATTATAGCCCATGCTCCCTCCCATTTCTGACTGCCGGGAGCGGGCCGAGGCGGCCTGTGGCAGCTGGTGCCCCAGGCGGAACACGCGATCAGCGCCCCCGCCTGCACGGCCATCAATGAGCCGTCAATGGGGTGACATCATCATTGGGCGCCCCGTGACGTCATCATTGGGCGCCGTTGAAGGCAGTGCCCTAGGCGACGGCCGAGTTGGCCTATAGCCACGGGCCGCCCCTGCTCCCAGGTCTTCATGTTTTTCACTTACCTGTGGACTTTGGTCACCTGCTCCCGTCGAACCTAGTTTAAAGCCCTCCTCACTAGGTTAGCCAGTCTGCATCCAAATACTCTCTTCCCCTTCCTCGAAAGGCGAACCCCCATCCCTGCTTAGCATTAGCAGTCCTTCTTGGAACAGCTTTCCATGGTCAAAGAAGCCAAAGCCCTCCTTGGAACACCATCTTCACAGCCAGGCAGTCACCTCCAGGATGCACTTGTCTCTTCCTCGCCCCCTATCTTTGACAGGAAGGACCGAAGAGAACACCACCTGTGCTCCAAACTACTTCACCCATACTTCCAGAGTCCTGTAGTCACTCTTGATCCACTCAGTGTCACACCTTGCAATATCATTAGTGCCCACATGGATGATTAGCATGGGGTAGAAGTCAGAGGGCAGGATAATCTTCGACAATGCCTCCATAATGTCTCGGATACAGGCCCCTGGCAGGCAGCATACCTCCCAAGATGTCATGTCAGGGCCACAGATGGGTGCCTCCATCCTCCTCAGAAGAGATCTCCAACCAACATTACCCTATGTTTCCTCCTCACAGTGGTGGCTGCAGACCTCCCAGCCTTGGCTTCTCTTCTGCCTTGTCTCCTGTATCCAGAACAGCATAACGGTTCTCCAGAACCACAGGAGGAGGGATGGGAGCAGGGGTGGAGCATTGCCTGCTGCCAGAAGTGACCAGCTGCCAGTGTACCCCCTGAGACAGAGCCATCTCCTGCTCCACCAGTGATGTACTAGCAGTGGTGTATGTTACATTTAAGCAGTAAACCGGGATACTGCGGGTGGGTAGGAAATGGCAGCCCCCTGTCCAGGGCCCAGCTGGGCCTGATGCACCAGGGGCTGCTCTAGCCAGGCCAGGCTGAGCCCACTGTGCTGTGGCCAGGGGCTGCTTGGGCCAGGCCTGGCTTACTGTACCAAGGGTTGGGGGCTGCTCTGACCAGGCCCACCATGCTACACTGCTACACTGGGTGGCTAATCCAACCCAGCCAGACTCAACGCGTCGTACCAGAGGTGAGGGGATGCTCCAGCCCAGCCAGGCCACAGATTAACCACCTACCTGGTAAGTAACACCCAGTAAGAGTGATGTTTACCCCGTAATCAGTTAACCCTTTGCATCCCTAATTTTTAATGAGTAGGGCCATGTTCTTTTAAAACTTTGTTTCATGCTTGCATTGGCCTCAGTAGGAAGGCTCAGACCATTGTATGCTGCAATATACACGTCTAATATAATACTGACTGTTTTAAATTATAATGCAGGGCTACTCAACACGTGGCCCGCAAGCCGCGTGCGGCCCACAGCCCTTTTTTTTGTGGTCCATGGATGGGAGCCAAAACAAAAAAATAGTCAATATAATGATCTTGTGTTGATATGTGTTTTAGTAGTTAAATTCTTGGACTGTCATTGCTCATTAAAAGTGCTGACATATGGATGGAAATAGGATAAATATTGCATTTTATTAATATCACCAGAACTGACTTAAATGGGGCCTGTGTGTTGTGTAGTCTTGCCTTAATCTTTGTATTCATGCCCGTCAGTGTGAACAAAGCTATTTGCATATATTTGCATATATATTTGCATGTATACGCAACCACACTTAAGTTGCGGCCCTTGGCATGTGCTGTGAGTATCACTGTGGCCCCGGGGGCTTTGAAAGTTGAGTAAACCTGGTATAATGCATTGTACATTCAACCCTTGGACCAAGACTTATAAATGCAAAGTACTGAAAACCACAATATGAGAAAACACACCACAAGGAAATAAATTAAAGTCTCAAGAAGGGGCCACTTTATGAAACCTGTAAGTCTTTGGTTGTGCTCAATTATCTACAAAATGTACAGCAGACTGCACAGTTAGATACCAAAACATTGTCTAATTCAGCAGCTTATAAATTCCTATCCCTAATAAAGCTTCCTGCTTTCCACTTGTGAATATCAGAGCTTGCACTAGCTTCATTGGAACAGCAGATGGCACCAATCATCTCAAGAAATCAGCCAGAGATGTATGAGGTATAGTCTAGGTTAGTTACAAAAGGTAGCATCATGCAGGGCTGGCCTTACTATGCAGTGAACTGAAGCAGCTGCCTCAGGTGCCAGACTGGGTGGGGGGGGGCGTGCCACTAGGACCCAGAGTATAGAAAATTGTATCTGCTGCTAGTGCATATATATTCTCTCTGCTTTATATGCACAGAGATGGTGGAGTGCTGTGCTGGAGGAAGGAGGGCACAAGAGATATAACAGGCAGGGGGAGGGATAGCTCAGTGGTTTGAGCATTGGCCTGCTTAAACCCAGGGTTTTGAGTTCAATCCTTGAGGGGACCATTTAGGAATCTGGGGCAAATCTGTCATGGATGGTACTTGATCCTGCCATGAGGGCAGGGGATTGGATTCAAGGTCCCTTCCAGCTCTATGAGATAGATATAGCTCCATATATAATATATATAAAAAGGTGAGAGAGAGGTGCCTCTCTAGCACCCCCAGGAGCCTGGACTGATTAACACCAACTTCTCAGGGAGCTTCCTGTTTCCTGCTGCTTCCCTGAACCCACTTGAGGAGAACAGGCAGTCAACTGACGTAGTAGGAGCCAGTTAGACCCTTAAGATGCTGATATCTTCCCTCACTCAGGCCCTGCTATCAGCCTGCTTATTTGTCCTCTTCAATTGAGTGTTGAGAGCCACTATAGCTGGCACAGAACAGCAGTTATGAGTGAAAGAAGAAAACACCCCTCTGGGGCAGCATTCAGAAAAAGAAAGAAGCAAAGGAAGCTTTTCTATCTAAGCAGGAAGGAGCTCTCCTGAGACACATAGACACAAATGTTCACGGTGAGCCTTCTGGCCCCAGTGAGGATGTGAGTAGTGAGGAGATGCCTGATCTTCCAGTTAGTCAGAGTGCAGGTGACCTGGCCGTTACTGCAGCATCCATATCTCCATCTCAAATGGATGTAACCATGCACATTCCTGAAGAAAAGTGTAGATCAGAGAACAGAGAAGAGTGTGGTGGAGGCGCAAGAAACAGCTGCTGCTGAGTTTAGTTCAGTTCCTTAAGTCTAGATGATCCAGGACTGTGGACCCACTTGAGCAGTAGCCTGAGGGACTTCCTTGTACTGTATGGGCCACAGCAAGTGAAAAACGTCATGTTCCTGTTCCTCAAGGACAATGAAAATAGAAGTTTCCATCCAACACATTACTGGCATGAAATCCCCAATGGTGACAAAGTGGAGAGGCCATGGCTTATGTACGCAAAAACCCAGAATGCTGCATACTGTTTTTGTTGCAAACTCTTCCAGTCTAATGTTCCAGCCACATTGGGTTCTACAGGAACAAAGGACTGGAAAAATATGGCTAGAAAACTGGCATGCCATGAGACGGCAGCAAATCACGAGAGAGCATTCCATAGGTGGAAAGAGCTTGAGATGAGACTAAGGTTAAAGGCCACCATAGATGATCAGCATCAAGAGAAGATTGCATCAGAGTCTCTTTACTAGCAAAATGTTCTGAAAAGGCTCATTGCCATTGTGAGAATGCTTGCTACCCAAAACCTAGCACTGTGTGGCACTTCAGATCAGATGTATGTGCCAAACAATGGAAACTTAAAATTGTGGAGCTGATGGCTGAGTTTGATGCTGTACTCCAGGAGCATTTAAGAAGAGTCACCACCCAAGAAATGTACACACACCACTACCTTGGAAAAACAATTCAAAATGAGATCATACAGTTACTGGCAACAAAAGTCAAACAGAAGATTGTGGCAGATCTGAAGTCAGCAAGATATTACTATGTTATTCTGGATTGCATACCTGACATCAGCCATACGGAATAAATGACTTTAATGGTGCGTTTTGTAACAACAACAGAACCCAGTGAAAATGTCCCTACAATGGTGACTGTCAGAGAGAATTTTCTAGAATTTATTGACATTGATGATACCACAGGAGCTGGTATGACAAATGTGCTTCTTAAAAAGTTGGAAGATATGGGAATTGCAATAGCTGACATGAGAGGTCAGGTCTACTAAAATGGTGCCAACATGAGAGGAAAGAACAGAGGAGTGCAGAAACGGATCCAAGAGTTAAACCCTCAAGCTTTTTTTGTCCCGTGCAGTTCTCATTCATTGAACTTGGTGGTCAGTGATGCAGCATCAGCTTCTAGTAAGGCTGCTGAATTTTTTAATGTAATTCAAAGCATCTATGTATTTTTCTCTGCATCAACTCATTGATGGCAAATTTTGAAGCAACATCTGGGAACATCCTCTCTGACACTGAAACCACTGAGTGCCACATGATGGGAAAGTCGAGTGGAGGAGATAAAGTCTATCAAACACCAAATTGGGAAGATAGATGATGCCATAGTTGCCATTATGGAGGATAATGCTATGACAGGAACTGTTCATGGGAGAACAGTGGCAGAGGTAAATGGAATCACCAGGAACATACATAATTTCAAATTTCTGTGTGGCTTAGTTTTGTGGCATGACATACTGTTTGAAATAAATGTTGTAAGCAAGAGACTCCAAAGTGTTGACCTTGATATATCTGGAGCAATGGAACAACTGGACAAAGCAAAGTCATACCTACAGTCTTACCGGTCAGATGAGGGATTTCAAAACGTTCGGAAGAGTGCACAGAAGTTGGCAGAGGAACGTCACACTGAAGCTATTTTCCCACCCATTCAAAAATATAAGAGTCACTGAAAAAGAAGACATTTTGATTACGAGGCACGGGATAATCCCATAAGAGACCCCAAACTACAATTCAAAGTTGAATTCTTTAACCAGATGCTAGATTGTGCAATACAGTCAGTTGAAGAACGTTTCATGCAGCTCAAGGGACAGAACAGTATATTTGGGATGTTGTATGATATTCCAAAACTCCTCACTGTACCTGAAGAAGACCTACACCAGCAATGCAGGGCATTAGAGACAGTGTTGACACATGATGACATATGCGATATTCATGCGAGTGATTTAGGCGATGAATCACTCGCCCTTTCAAGATACATTTTAACAGGATCAGCTCTGAAAGGCTGTTCTGGAATATATGTGCACAAATAAGATGACCACCCTCTTTCCAAATGCTTTTGTTGTTCTGCGCATACTTCTAACACTTCCTGTAACAGTTGCCAGTGGAGAATGCAGCTTCTCCAAGCTGAAGTTAATAAAAACACATCTACGCTTCACAATGACACAGAAGAGGCTGATCGGCCTTGCAACCATCTCAATAAAGCATGAGCTAACCCAGACTGTGGACCTTCAGGAAGCAGTTAAAATCTTTGCAACCAAGAAGGCAGGGAAAGCACCACTTTGATTATTCAAGCAGATAAAAATGCCAGTGTTTACTATGCAGACAAGAAAAGTCACATTTGCTGTTCAGGCATTTGAAACTTAAGTGTTACTTAAAATTTTTGAACAAGGCATTTTAAGTTGTTAGTTCTCCTTTATTGAGGTAGGTAGCAGAGCAGTACCATGAGAGGAGTAGAACAGGAAGAAGGCAGAATTGAGATCTTTTTAAGTTTTGGCCCAAGCGAGAGGGCATGGGGGCGTCATTTGAGCTTCTCAACTCAGGTGCCAAAATGGTGTGGGCCGGCCCTGGCATCATGATAAGAAAATAAAATGCAGCCATGCAAGCCAACGGAGAATCCCTTTAGAAATAGTCTTTGTTTACGAGACTAGAATTTCATCTTTATCAGGGTCTATCTGCGTGGGGGTGCTACTACATTTATCTGTTCAAAGTTTGACAAAAAAGTGCTCGTCTCTGTACCTGGTGTCACACTTTAAAATATATATATTTTATATATTTTTTGCCAAGTTACGAGCTGTTGGTCAAAGGAACTTATACAGAGCTCTTCTGAAGAAGCTTCCCTCTCTTACCAAACAAAGTTGGCCCAACAAAAGATATTACCTCATCCATCAGATCTCAAAAATCATGAGCACGTTTACATATTCCAAGCATTTCTCTGTAACTATGAGACATAGACACTTATTTTTCTCTTAAATAAAAGCTGTGATTCAGACGTAATAACATGACTTCAAGAACTGGGATTTTAAAAGGGGAAGAGGAAACCTGCCAAATATAGTGAGTTTCAGAATAAACTTGGGAAGTTGAAGACAATGAATACTTTTCCAGAAAAGGATCCCCTGCACGTGCACCCAATCTCCAGTGCTCTCTAATCATTCTCCTTCATGTGTCAGTGCCATTCCTTTCACCAGCCTGCCATGGAGCAAGGCTATGCATCTACCTGTAGAGGGTTTTGGAGTGTGCCCCAGGAAGGAGCTATTCCTCAAGTTGCTCTGAGAGAGCACTACTGAAGGGAAAAGCAAAAGCAGGGATGAGTGCCTATTGACATGGCAAGGGAATATTTGATGTAAACTAAGGCACAATACTAAGTTTTTTTGACAAACTTACATTGACACCCAAAAGATTACAAAACAAAAATTGCCAGAGGGTGTTTGCATTTTCTCCCTCTGTTGACAGATTCTGTTCACACAGGGTGCACCATTAACATAAGAACGGCCATACTAGGTCAGACCAACGTTCCATCTAGCCCAGTATCGTGTCTGCTGACAATTGCCAATACCAGATGCCCCAGAAGGAGAGAACACAACAGGTAATCCTCACGTGATCCCTCTCCTGTCACCCACCTCCAGAGAAACAGAGGCTAGGGACACCATTCCCACTCATCCTGGCTAATAGCCATTGATGGACCTAACCTCCATGAATTTATCTAGCTCTTTTTTGAATGCTGTTAAAGTCGTAGCCTTCATCACATCTTCTGGCAAGGAGTTCCAGAGGTTGACTTTGCGCTGAGTGAAGAAAAACTTCCTTTTGTTTGTTTTAAACCTGCTGCCTATTAATTTCATTTGGTGACCCCTAGTTCTTATATTGTGGGAATAAGTAAATAACTTTTCCTTATTCACTTTTTCCACACCAGTCATGACTTTATAGACCTCTATCATATCCCCCCTTAGTCTCCTCTTTTCTAAGATGAAAAGTCCAAGTCTTTTTAATCTCTTTTCATATGGGACCTGTTCCAAACCCCTAATCATTGATGTTGCCCTTTTCTGAACCTTTTCCAATGCCAATATATCTTTTTTGAGATGAGGCGACCACATCTGTACTCAGTAATCAAGATGTGGGTATACCATGGTGTTGTGTGGTTCGATGTATTTTAGATCCAAGGGAAACCAGGACACTCCAGGTCTACTTAACCACTTTCTTATTTATTTCAAGCTTTAAGCAGTTAATACAGTTGTTTAAGTTTTACAAACCTTAAAAACAATTACTATGCAATTTAAACCTTAAATACTATAAATTCTAAAGCAATTAATACAGCACAAAGCAATGCAAAAGTAATTACTAGAAAATCTACTATAATAGAATAATAAAGCCTAATTCACTTACACTTCACCCATATGCTACCTACAGTACCAGGCAGGAGGTCGTGGTTCCTTTTCTTCCCACGCAATGGAACACTATGCACTGGGTCGCCAGTGTGAAAGGGCATGTGGGTCAATCCTGCCCATTCCCTCCCATCGATTGTTCTTACTAAACCCATTTTATGGCAAAGCAAGACTTGGTCATTCTAATAATATTTACCAATTGATTACGTAGTGTGTAGGATCTGTAAAATGCCCAATGCCCCTATTTGGAGTACATCTAAAACTATGTGAGTAGTTGATAGTGTCATTGCTTCATCTGTACTTTTGCTTATCACAAACAGAAGTACCAATACAAGGTTGCTTGTCATATGTTCTTGACATGGTCTCGCATACCCTGCTTAATCTGCATTGTTATGCAAAACAATTCCTGACTCAATTCCTTGCCTGCGTGCTTTGGCGCACCAGACTTGAGACAGGCCAGAAATCTGCACTTTGAACAAGGCAGACATCACCATTTATTGCCAAGGCAGGGTAGTCCAGGCTCCCCTACACATGGTTTTACATAGAGGCAATAAGATATTCTCGGTCTTATTCTCTATCCCTTTTTAAATGATTCCTAACATTCTATTTGCTTTTTTGACTGCCACTGAACACTGAGTGGATGTTTTCAGTGAACTATCCACAATGACTCCAAAATCTCTCTCTTGAGTAGCTAAATTAGTCCCCATCGTATTGTACGTATAGTTGGGATTATTTTTTCCAATGTGCATTACTTTACATTTGTCAGCATTAAATTTCTTTTGCCATTTTGTTGCCGAATCACTTAGTTTGGTGAGATCTTTTAGAAGCTCTTCACAGTCTGCTTCAGTCTTAACTATCTTGAGCAGTTTGGTATCATCTGCAAATTTTGCCACCTCACTGTTTACCTCTTTCTCTAGATCATTTATAAATATATTGAACAAGATTGGTCCCAGGACAGACCTTTGGGAGACCCCACTAGTTACCTCTCTCCATTTGGAAAACTTACCATTTATTCCTACCCTTTGTTTCCTGTCTTTTAATCAGTTATCAAACCATGAAAGGACCTTGATGGTGTGAGCAAAGCACTGTGAGTGTGTATCCTGCAGTGTTGTGGGAAGGTAGAGCTGACCTCCTCTTGGGATTCTTTCTGAGTTCTCTCACAGCTTCTTCAGCTGCTGGGAGCAGCATCATGAGTAGCTCTGTCAACTCTTGGTGCTGAGGAATGTCAAAGCTGCTCAGCAGCCTGTCCCCCACACCCTGCAGCTGAAGTCTACCTACTGCTGTGTTCCTAGTGCAGGGCAGAATGGGCAGAACATTCCAATGTTTTGTTCTTTGTTTGTTCCCTAAACAGAGCAGCTCACTGAAATGTCAAGATACTTCCCAGAATTGGAAAGGGGAGGGGTGGATGCCTGAAGGGCAGCAGTGATCAAAACACTGAGCAGAGCCACCAGGGCAAGCATTGTGGGATACTGGTAGAAGCCAATTCTGTTAACAAAACAAACAGCAGAAGCATCACTGGCTCTTTGTCAAAAATAAGGAGAGAGGAAAGAAAAAAGTCTCTTGTAGGGGTAGATGGTTTTTGTCACTGAAACTAGGTGTTTTTCCAGAGAAATGTCACATTGCAGTGTTTTGTCGCCAAAAGGCAGGTTTTGGCAACAAATCTTGGTAGTGTAGACAAGGATGGGGAAGGGCATTAGCCTTAGTAAACGTGGTTCATAATGATGCAGTGTAGATATGCTGAACATATGTCCCAGTTTTTTCTGGGACAGTCTGTAATTTAAATGCTATGTCCCAGTGCCCCCATCAAGTAGGGAAATGACCTGGAAAGCCCCGCCGGATCTGGCTAGAAATGGCACTGCCATTTCCCTCCTCCCCTGCCCACAGAACAGCTTCACAGATGGTAGTTAGGGTTGCCAGGTGTCCAGTTTTGAACCACACAGTCCAGTATTTGAGCTTTCTGTTGGGGAAACAAATTGAAAAAATATAAATGAGCAAATATAAATGTCCAGTATTTTCTAAATAAGATGTAATGTAGATTGTGATGTAATGTCAAGTGTGTCCGGTATTTTGGTTTAAACCATCTGGCAACCCTAACGGTAATGCAGCGCAGCAGCAACTCCCTCCTCCCTCAGCAAGTAGGTGGCTCCCTGGGTGGTTTGCCAGCAGGCAACCAGGGCCACTTCTGGTGGGGCGCGGTTTCTGGGTTGGGTCAGAAGCTAGAGACTGGAGCATTCTCTGAGCTCCAGTGCGGTGCACGCCGCTTCCTGGCTACCCCCTGCCAGCCCCTGCCCCACTACTGTGCAGCCCCCCCGTGCCTCCCTTCCCTCACAGGGTGCCTCTGCTGTGCACGGCCCAATCTGGATATGCCGCCTCCTCCTCGATCCCCAGGCAGCCGCTTGCTCTTTGTACAGCAGCCACTGCAGGAGGGTGCCAGGTGGGTCCAAGAGCATGCCTCATGCGGCTGCCGCTTGACTCCAGCTGTAGCCAGGGCCACCCATGGTGCTATTTTTAATACCATGGTCCCACCTCTGGGAGCAGCTGGAGCCAGGATTGCAGGGGCCCAGGCTCCAGCTCCTGCAAACTGCTTCCCATGTTGAAGGCAAAAGGTGAGGAAAGGGGCGGGGGAGAACCAAGGGGAAGGGGTGAGGAGAGGAAGGGGCTTGTGCTGAGGGGAGAGGAGGGAGCAGGGCAGGAGAAGAAAGGGGAAGGCACCAAGGGGCAGAGTGGAGGAAAGACAAATGCCATGGGGTCAGGAGGAGACAATGAGGGGAAAGGGCAGAAAGGAGGGAGGAGAGGGGAGAGAAGGTGTCAGTGGGGGTGGGAGAAAGGAGGGGACAGGGTGATGCTGGGAGATGGGATGGACAATGGGGCCAAGAGGGAGGAAAAGGAGAGGGGAGGAGTGGGTGCCAGGAGAAGAGGGATTGAAAGGAGGGGTGGGCATGAGGAAGGCAGGGGAAGGAGCAGGTCATGTGTGAGGCACAGAGGGGCATGAGCAGAACTGGGTCAGAGGGTAGTGAGTGGGGTGGGTACCAGGGAGAAAGCAGGCAAGGAGGGAAGGGGCAGTGAGGGAAGGGGGAGGCACCAGGAAGGCACAGGGATAAGGGAAGGTGCAGGTGCCAGGGGTATTATGGGGGTGAAGCAGAAGGCCAGACAGGAGAGGGGAGGGACAGGCACCAGAAGAGAGTGGCAGGACAGGTGGGTAGAGGGACGTGTTAGGAGAGGGGATGGTGAGGAGTAGCTACAGGTGATCAAAGTGGGGCTAGAGAAGGAGTGGACACAGGGGGAAGAGAAGGGCTGGTTCAGGGGAGGGGGGCAGGAACCCAAAAGGCTGAGGGGAGTGAGAAGGGCAAGAGCCAGGACAACAGAGGAGGGTGGAGGTAGGGGACAGCAGGCACCAGAGGAGGGTAGGAGAAATGGCAGCAGAGGGAAAAGGGAGAGGTTTATAAAATATTTATTAATAATTTGGGTGCCTCAGTGGCACACTTCTGAACAAGCGCACATGGACTCAATACTGGTGCACAAGACAAAATTCCCCAGCCTCTCCGCCCTCACAGTTAATGCAATGCAAGTTGGGTTATGGCCATTGCAGGCTAGTAGCATGGGAGGGTGTCCTGTGGGGGTCAAGCCCATCCCTAGTGATAGAGGACAGTGGGCAGAGGTCTTAGAGGGGTCACATGACACCCTTTACTTCTGGTCACATGCCCATCTTGACCCCTGGAGTACTACCTCCAAGGGTGGATTTCTTGTGTCAGAGGGCGTGGCTAATGGGTTCAGGGGGTGTGGCTAACGGGGGCCAGGGGGCGTGGCTAGCGTGTCCCTAATTTTGGTTCCGAAAATATGGTCACCACAAGTATAGGACCAGGAGCTTGTTTTGACCTCAGTAAAGATGGCAGAGAGACGGCTTGCCCAGAACAAAAATGGCCGCCTCGCCTCTTTTTTTTCTCGGGTCAGCGGGTCCCTTCCTAAGAACATGATCGGCGGTTGAGTGGGCGGAGTCAGGCCCCGCGCCCTGATTTGCGTCCGAAGCGGATGACGTAGCTGTCCCGCGCTGATGATGGCATCCGGGTTTTCCCCGCTGGAGGTGTTGTTGTCGCTGGGGTCCGGAACTATGGGCGGCAATAGCGTAGGGCTCCCTGGCCGGCTCTGATGGCGGCGCTCGGGGCGGCCGACGGCCCCGTGCCGTTGCTGGACGAGTTCACGGCTCCGGCGGAGAAGAGCCGCCTCCTGGAGCGGAGCCGAGGCCGCATTCAGAGCCTGTTCAGGGTGCGGCTCGCCGTGCTGGGGGCGCCGGGACAGCCCCCTGGCTCGGGCCCCGCCGCGGACAGGATCTGGCTGCGGCTCGCCGGGGACAAGGGGACAGTGCGCAGCGCCAAGGTAACGGGGGGCCGGGCGGCCCCTCAGGTACAGCGGCCCCTTGGGCGGCCTCAGCCCCCGCCGGCCAGCCCATCCCCCTCCCCCCCCGCTTCCCCTGCCTTACCCCTCCGACGCCTCCCGGAGTAGGCAGGGCTGGCTCGCAGCCGCGCTCGGGTAGGCGGGGAGAGGCCCTGTACCGCGCTGAGCACGTTGTCGGCGTCTAACCGCGATGCTGCTTAGGTGGGTGAGTCTCTCTTGGCCACGCAGGGAGCCAGTTGTGTGTGCGAATGGTTGCCAGAGCTTGGTTATTTTTGACATGGGCCTCGAAGCAAGGCAGTTGGGGTGTAATGTCTGTATACGGGTATGGGGTGAGGTATATGCCAGTAGTTGAGAACCTATGATGGGAGAATAAAATTGAGCCTCGCTTACATTAGGGATAAGAACATAAGAACGGCCATACTGGGACAGACCAAAGGTCCATGTAGCCCAGTAGCCTGTCTGCCGACAGTGGCCAGCACCAGGTGCCCCAGAGAGAGTGGACCGAAGACAATGATCAAGCGATTTGTCTCCTGCCATCCCTCTCCAGCCTCTGACAAACAGAGGCCCGAGACACCATTTCTACCCCCGGCCTTTTATGGACCTAACCTCCATGAAATTATCTAGCTTCTCTTTAAACTCTGTTATAGTCCTAGCCTTCATAGCCTCCTCTGGCAAGGAGTTCCACAGGTTAACTGCACGCTGTGTGAAGAAGAACTTTCTTTTATTAGTTTTAAACCTGCTACCCATTAACTTCATTTGGTGTCCTCTAGTTCTTCTATTATGGGAACTAATAAATAACGTTTCTTTATTCGCCTTCTCCACACCACTCATGATTTTATATACCTCTATCATATCCCCCCTCAGTCTCCTCTTTTCTAAACTGAAAAGTCCCAGTTGTTTTAACCTCTCTTCATATGGGACCTGTTCCGAACCCCTAATCATTGTAGTTGCCCTTTTCTGAACCCTTTCCAAGGCCAAAATATCTTTTTTGAGGTGAGGAGACCACATCTGTACACAGTATTCTGTATCTGTACAGAGAATAAAATTGAGCCTCGCTTACATTAGGGATATGAACAAGTAGTCAACCGGTAGCACTATCAACTACTTGATCACATACACACACCCCGGCTGCTTTGCATTTTTAAAGGGACAGAGGGGGAAGGTTGTCCTGAGACTCTGTAGGGGACCAAACACTGAGCCAGCATCTTTGTATGCTGCCTCTGTCCCTTTAAGAGTGCCAAGCGGCAAGGGGGGAGAGGAATTGGGGGGAGAGGGGCTCATGCTGAGACCCAGAAGTGAGCCTTTCTCTAACGACTAATTGATGGAAAGTCCATCAACTACTCGACTAGCAAATTAATCTCTACTTAATATCCCTAGCCTACATTTAAAATGTAGGATAACATTAGGGATGTTAATGTGTATATGTGCACATGGTTAACCAATAAGCGTGAGCTCATCGGTTAACCCTCATGGTCAGGGCTCGCCAAACCGCAGCGGGGCCGTGCTGTTCCCCCCCCAGCATGTAAATGTGTGATTGCTGAAAATTTCAGCAGTTACTTTAGGGAGGAGTGTAATAGGGATGTTAAATATCGGTTAATTGAATAGTTGCTTAGCCTCATGAATTCTTATTGGTTAGTCGACTATTCTATAGTCCCCGGGCAGCCCCTGTCCTGCGGGGGTAGGGGTCTGAGCTCCTGGACCTGGCATGAGCCAGAACTGAGCCGGGCTGCCTGCTTGCCTGGCTCCTAATACACTTTAAATGCAAAGCTGCAGTGGGGGTAGGTCCAGGATCCAGTGCAAACTGGGACTGAGCTGGGCTGCTGGCCAGCCTGCTAAAAAATTTACTGGTAAGGGGTGGAGGGGAAATGTGTGTAGTCTATAGCATTAACCGATAAGCAAAAGCTTATAGGTTAATCGACTATATTATTACATCCCAAGTGTGTAAAAGTGTATTTTAACATCCCTAGTTAATATAGCTATTTGTGTTAGGGGTAATTCACACCCTGAATGCTGTAGTTATGCTGACCTAACCCCAGTATAGATGGATACTCAGGTTAATTCCAGCTTACAGTGATGAAAGATTAGTTTGTTTGTCACTTTAGGATCACTACCTACATGAATTAGGGATGTGAATGGGTAACTGATTAATCGGTACCCAGGAGCAGTCCCCTACCCACATTCTGCCATGGGTAGAGGGCTTTTCCAGCTCGGCCGGGCCCCCCATGTTGTGCTGCCAAGAGTTGGCAGCTTCACATACCCCCCTCTAACCTAATGTTGGAACACCCAGCCCCCCCACTACAGGCAGAGGCTGCTCCAGCTGGGCTGGAGTGACCCCTGTGTGTGGCAGGAGAACAGCTTTAGTCCAGCCAGGCTGGAGCAGGCCCCCCTCCCCTCCCCTTAATTGGTTAACTGGTTAATTTTAGTGGTTTGCACTATATTTAACCAGTTAACCAATTAAACAGGATTTTATATCCCTATTGGGAATAAGGCCCTCTTTTTTCAGTTTCAGTTTTCGGAATTAAATATTAGGTCAAGGCTACTCAACTTTGGAAGCCCAGGGGGGCCACAATGATATTCACAGCACATGCCAAGGGCCACAATTTAAGTGCGGTTGCATATAAATGCAAATATATATACAAATAGCTTCTTTCACACTGATGGGCATGAATACAAAGCACATTCCGCAATGTCCCGGCGCTCCCGGCACCACCTCCATGGGCTCTAGAAATGCCGACACCCCGTACCCGTCTGTTCCAGCCAGCCCGTCCGCTTGCGTCTTTCGATGCTCACCACTCCTGGGAGACGCCTCACTGTTGTGGAGCGTGTTTCCAGTGGAAGCCATGTTCAAAGGATCCCACTCATGAGCCGTGTGAGCCCCATGTAAACCCAAACCGTGCCGCAGGCTTCATGCTGAGTAGCCCTGTATTAGGTGATAGGAGGACTGAGAAAAGCAATGGAGTAAAGAGTATTGAAAGTAAAAGGAGTTTAATGCTATCACTGTACATTAACAGTGCATACACGTATGCACTAGGGGTGTTAAAATGCGTGTAATTAACCAGGTAACCGCTGGGAAAAAAATTCAGCGGTTACATGGTTACACATGGGGTGGCAGCCAGCTCCCTGGGAGCCGGTGTACACCAGGAGCCTTTAGCTGGCCTCTGGCGCACTAGGTCTCACCTGCCACTTTGCTCCTAGGGAGCCTGCTGCTGCCTCATGCTCAGCAGATGGCTCCCTGGAAACCAGACCAGGAATTGCATTTAGCCATTTGGGTAATTGATAAGCTCATGCTTATTGATTATCCATTTAAATGGCTACACTTTTACATTCCTAATATGTGCAGGTATGTGTTGCCTTCATTTAACCAATAGCCTCATGTTTGCATCTAGACTAATTTATTAACGTAAATATTTCTACCCAATGTAGTGCATTGGATTTTCTTAATATATCAATATTTTCATTAGGGATGTTAAATATTGGTTAATTGAATAGTCGATTAACCTCATGAATTCTTATCAGGTAGTCGACAATTCTATAGTTCCCGGGGCAGGGCTGGCAGCTAATGCGCTCCAGCCTCACTCCTGAGAAGCACCTTGCTACTCTGTGCTGCTGTTTCTGATACAGTGGCAGCAGCACGGGGTGCCAGGTGGGAGCTCATCTGCGAGGGGAGCCAGGTTAAAACCCAGCTCCCCTGTGGACCTGTGCTGTTGCCCTGTGCTGCTGCCTCTGATAAAGAGGCAGCAGCGTAGGGTGACAGCAGCCCCTCTCTATGGGGTGGTCTGAACTCCCAGATCCGGTGCAAGCCAGAACTGATCTGGGCTGCTGGCCAGCCTGCTAAAAAATTTACTGGCAGGTGTGGGGGGAAGGTGCAGGGGGAGGGAATGCATGTAGTCTGTAGCATTAACCGATAAGCTTTTGCTTATCGGTTAGTCGACTGCACTATTACATCCCTAATTTTCATGTATATATGTTTTCCAGTATTCAGACAAAAATCAATTGTCTGATTTACAAAAGCTATTAATTTTTTAAACCTGGGCATTTTTCTGTAAAAACTTAAAAACAAGGTTAACTATGGAGTTATACTAAGCTGGCCTATAGTTATGACAACATAGCTATGCTGCTGTAGTTTCCATAGTATTGACATAGCTTTACTGTATGTTGATATTGGCCTAACACATAATTAGCTATGAATCAGCCCTACCCTACCTCTGATAGCTGTAGATTGAGGATTGGTGTGTGAAGGGAGGAGAAGGAAGAGATGAAAATAAAATACATCTGTATAAAAAGAACTCCGACTCAGACATTGACCTGTCCTAACAAGTTGATGTACTCATACTGCCAGTGAATTGGGTTTTGTGTCATTGTTTTAGAAGTGTGAGAAATAAGGAACCAAAAAGTATAAGTCTCTGTCAACACTAAAGCATAGTCCTGCTGTCACAAGTGTGAAACACGGTCGTGTCCTAAGCAGTTTATACCAATTGCTTCTTGACTGTGCAGTGAGAAAAAACAAAACCAGAACTATATTCTAATCATGTTAAGAAATTATGTTTTGGTCAGATGTTTTGCCTGCACCCTCTAGAAAAACTCTGTTATGAAGCGGTTATGCCTCAGCCATATTATACCAGGAATGTGAATGACTAGTTGCTTTCTCTCCTCCCCCCTCCCCCCGCTGCCTCTATCAGAAAGAGGCAGCAATGGAGGGGGCAAGAGGAGGGGTGCTTCAAAGTGGCAGTGCTGCATGGAGCCTGGGGTCAGCTGGGGACTCTTCCGCTGACCTCTGGCTCCATGCGGCGCTCCCGCTTTGAAGCCATGGGGAGCATGGGGCCAGCATGGGACAGCTTCTGTGCCCCACTGGCCCCATGCTCCCTGCAGAGCTTTCGCCTTTAAAGTATAGCAACAGTAGCAACTTCAAAGGCGGAGGTGCCCTTATCGACTAATGGAATAGTTGATGCAAATTGCCAGATAATCAAAATTTTACATCCCTATATTATACAAATTATTTAAACGTGTTTATTTTCATGACATTTTTGTAACCCAGGGCTCTGTTTATCATTGCACTGAATGGTGTTAAAATGGTTCTTCCCAAAAGAATGCTAATAACTTGACATTGCTCTAATGCTGAAGCCTAAGTGATTTCACCAGTTTAGTTCTTGGAATAGGTGACCATTTATCCAATTAAAAAGAAAAAAAAACTTATGCTAAGCCAGGAAAAGGCAAGCTAACCTTTCATGTTCTTACATCTATATTATATATTTAATTTTAGAGAGTTTGTGCATTTTGTCTGTTCATCTGTCTGTCTGTTCAAGAACTCCTCAAGAGCAAGAGCTAGGGCCACCAAATTTAGTATGCAGCTTACACTTATCCTAACTTAAAGCAAGGTCAAGGTTTGGTTGTGCCAGGAAAATGGGAATCAGAATGTTTTCCATAACACATAAAGAGAGGGGGCTGAGAGCAGGGACAGCTATGCTCCGCAATGATCTGAGCACAGAGGACAGTTATGCTGCAGCTTGACCACAGGGGGCTGGCCTCACCAGAAAGAGAGTAGGAAGGTGAAATGTGGTTGAGAAATGTAACTGTGTAACTGCTTAAAATCCTAGCAATTACATGTGTTGCAAGCTTTGCCATATAAAGCTTATATATAAGCTTTATACATTAGAGCCTGCAGTGAAGCTGCCTCCTTTTCCCTTCCCTCCCCTCGTCCCCTTCGTGAGTGGGCCAACAGCCCCTGCTAGCCTTATTCTCAGGGAAGCGTATTGGTTAACATTTAAACTGTTACACTTTTGCATCCCTAGAGGAGAGTGGCCAGGTGGGGCCAGAGCTCTCCATATTACCAGCCATGGGTAAGTGGTCATCCCCCACCCCCAAAACCCTCCCCTGGCCTTCATCTCCAGTGCCAGATGGAGGGGGCTTAGTTGCTTACATCTCTAGTAGATGTACACCTAGTGTTTTAGTATGTGGCACAAAGAACCACAAGAGATGCATTAAAGAACCACTTGTGTCATTGCTCCAAATAAATTCTTGTCTTCTCTATCAAAACTAGCTTTTTTTTTTTTTTTTTTTGCAGCCTCCATAGAGATGTTATTTGGGAGGTCCCCTTTTAACTCTAACTTTAACTGAGGCAACAAATTCGTCAGCATTTTAACCACAAAGTTGCCTAGACTTGCTCTAGGCAGGGTTAGATCACAAAATTGTTAAGTCTTTTAGTTGGTGGATACTGATAGTAGTACTTTCTTGAAAAAAATTGAGATGCTTATGTGGACACAGCCACACAGGTGATTCTATTGATTTTCAGACTCTGTTTTTTTTATTTTAGTTGTAACTATTGAAAATTAATTACCTCCTAGTTCATGGAGTCCATGTAAGAGAATTTGCCTCTTAAATGTAAGAGAGAGCACTCTAGTTTGTTTTGGAACAATTAGATCAGCTCTTCATAGGTGGAAATTGTCTACAGTTAAGAACTAATTGGTACCTGATATTTATAGATATAGAAATTGGGGGTGTTAACCGGTAAACATACCAGTATGTATGAGACTTACAGGTATGCTCACTTGTTAACTGACCCTTGCTGGTGAGCTCTGGAGCAGCACTGGCAGGCAGGCAGCCGGATCCTGCAGCCCAGGTCATGGTGGGGCTAATGGGCAAGCCCTAAGTTAAAATGGTTAACCAGTCAAGTGCTAGTATCCCTAACAAATACTTTTGGTTAAGGAAAGTTGAGCTGAATTTGAAAACCCATTTAATGTTTTGCTCAATTCTGAGTAATATATATTACAAAAATGATAGAGGAATTTCAATCCAAATGTTGAATTTACCCATTGATCTTGGACCTTATGAGTAGAATATACACAGGCCAGGTCTACGCTGTGGGGGAAGGTCGGCTTAAGGTGCTCAACTCCAGTTACGTAAATAAGTAAGCTGGAGTCGACATATCTTAAGCCATGCTTGGTGCCATCTCTACAGTGGGAGGTTGATGGGAGAAATGCTCCTGTCAACTTCCCTTACTCCTTGCTGTTATGGGGAGTATCAGCCCCAATGGAGGCACCCTCAGCGTTCAATTTAGCAGGTTTTTATTAGACCTTCTAAATCAAACCCCAGAAGATCAGTCACCGGAGTGTAGATCATCCGGTAAGTGGAGATGTGGCTACAGATTACACTCACTTTGTGTGCACAGTAATACTGGGTTTTAGTTGTGATACGCTGCCTGACTACCAAGTAATGTAAGTATGAGGTTCATGGTATAGCATGTTAGAGTTCCACTAACTCTCCTGCAACAACTTGAAAAGTTGCTCCTGCATTGGATAGAGCAACAATGTAGAAGTCTTCAATTTCAAGTGTTTAATAATAGCAAATGGCTAGTATAAACAGAAATGACTGACATTTTTCATAATAGTTCATTAATACTGCAAATAACTGAAAATTGCTAGTATCTATTTGGTCAGATGACTTACAGATTGGAAATGGATACTAGAATGTAGCCCAGATAGGCGATAGGGGACTCTTTTTGTGCAGTACAGAATGTTTCAGCAGCAGTTTATACCACTTTGTAGTCTTGCAACATCCTATCCTTGGGAGGTTAAAAGATGTGGTCTGTAGAAAAAGGAAGGGTAATAATTTTCTTATTAAATGGTCTAGAGAACCACTGCTAGAAGTAAGGTAAATGTCTGTCTTTAGTGCTAATTATTAGCATAAAATATAGTTCAAAACAAGATAGCTTCTACTATACTGTAGAACCCTAAGGATGTTAAGGGCTAGTCAACAAGCAAATGTTTATTGGATAGTCAGTTGACTAGTCGATTTCTCCCCCTTTGCTGCCTCTATCAGATAGAGGCAGCAAAGGGGGGGGAGGTAGAAGGAATACTTCAAAATGGCAATGCCACACAGCTGAGCCGGGGATTAGCTGTGCGGCTCTGCTGCTTTAAAACCCCAAGATGGCATTTTAAAGGGGCAGCCATTGCACAGCTGATTCCCCGGCTCAGCTGTGCAGCGCTGCCCCTTTAAAATGCCACCTCGGCATTTCAAAGGGGCAGCGCCCCACAGCTGAGCCTGGGATCAGCTGTGCAGCGCTGCCCCTTTGAAACGCTGAAGCAGCATTTCCCCAGGACGCAGGATTAGCTGAAGAGTCCCCTGCTGACTCCGGGTTCCATGAGAGCGCTGTAGACCCGCTGGGGACTCTTGTACATTTCAAAGGAGGAATGAGGAAATGCCTATTGACTAGTCCAACCATAATTCAACATCCTTAGTAGAAGTTGAGGCTGTACACTGGGTGACAAAAAGAAAAGGTAATTATGTATTCAAAAGATACAAATGTATTTCTGATTATAGGATTTCTATTTAAACACGTCTGTTGGAAAATAGAGAATTAATTAGATATGTCACTGCTTTGATTCATACTCTTCTTATTGTCAGAAGAAAAAAAAAAGAGTCCCCAAAATTAACTACATTATTTCATTCTTTAAAACAAATGTGGCAAAACACGTTGGCGTGGTTAATGCATGGTCCACATTTTTATAAGCAGTAAAGATAATTTTGTTAGTCCCTTGTGGGACTTGCTTCATTCACCCCGGTTTAATTCTTACAGTGGCAAAGTAACTTAAGTTTCTTACAGGTACTGTCATGTCATATTCCTCTAGAGGGCACAGGGCAGAGAATGGGGGATGCGATGCGATGTGGTGGTACCTGTAAGTGTCAGGTGGATTGTAAGAGACTCGGGGCAGTTGGGGGATGTAGTGGGAGCGAGGGCAGTAACTTGGGGTTGAGGAGGAGATCAGGGCAGGCAGTTGGGGGGGGGGTGGTATAGGGTTGGAGATATGTGGGTTCAGGAGTAGACCATGAGGCTGAGAATGCAGGGGGATGTGGGGATCCAGGAATTGGGTAGGGGGCTGGTTGTGTGAGGGGATAAATGCAGGGTGGTGAAAGGTGCCATTTTGGGAGGAAGAGTGCAGCTAAGGTTGCCTGGTGTCCAGTTTTGAACCGGACAGTCCAGTATTTGAGCTCTCTGTTCGGGAAACAAATTGAGAAAATATAAATGAGAAAATATAAATGTCCAGTATTTTCTAAATAAGATGTAATGTAGATTGTGATGTAATGTCAAATGTGTCCAGTATTTTTGTTTAAACCATCTGGCAACCCTACGTGCAGTTGCACATACCGGATCCCTGTTGTTTTTCTTCTCCTTCCTGCTTCCTCTGACTCTCAGGAAGTGAGGGGAAAGGTTCCTCCTCTGCCCCTCCCCTGGGCAGCTGGAAGCAAGAGGAATGCAGCAGGCTGTGCACTTCCCCTCGCTCCCTGAGAGTCAGAGGAAGCAGGACAGAGAAGAAAAGCAACAGGGATCCGGAATGTGCAGCTGCAGTTCCTCTACTCCCTGAAATGGCAGCAGGGGGAGCTCAGGACTGCAACAGTCTCAGATGGAGGAGGTGCCCCCAGCCAGCCCCTTTAACCTGCCTGGCGGCTTGCTGTTTAGCATGGCAGCCTGCAGGAAGCCCTGGGAGCCCATCTGGGAGCGTGCTGTCTCACTGCAGCCAATTAAAAATACAAAGGCAGCAGCCCACAGAGCAGCCTCTGTCTGTGGTGAGTCTAGGTTCACCATGAACAGAGGCTGCTCCATGGCAGCCTTTCCTGCCCCTCTGCCGCCTCCCCACGCTTCTGCCGGCTTTTAAGTTGGCTGCCTCGAGCACTGGCTCCTGCCTAGCTCCCCTCCCCTGCTGTCTCTGTGGGAGGCAGCAATGAGAGGACAGGGGGCTCCATGGAGCTAGCATGCGAGGAGAGCCAACTTAAAAGCCGGCTCCCCCTCCCCTGCGCTGCTGCCTCTGATAGAGACAGCAGTGCAGGGAGGCAAGCAGCTCGTGTGAGCCAATACACGCAGGGAGCTGGCTTGAAAGCCTGCTCCCATCACCCTCTGTGCCGCTGCCTTTCTTTCAGAGGCAGCAGCATAGGGATGGGGAGGGCAAGTGGCTCCGTGGATCTGGTCCCCATGGGCACTGGCTCCCCACAGCCCTTGCTGCCTCTAATATACAGGTTGTGGAGGGAGTGGGGAAAGGAATGTGTGTGTAGTCAATTACATGTTGACATCCCTAGTTTGCATTTCAGATTTCTAGCCTAGCTAGCATTGAATGGCCTTAGGTGCCATTTAAATTTTTTCTCACATGCCTTTATACAGAGACCTCCAAATCCACGGTTATCTACTCTTTATCTGTGGGTGTGGATATTTGCAGCTGCCCTTTTAAATATAGAAGCATAGTACAGTATTTTGCAGATACAGCCTCTACAGGTTGACTATAGGTATTTGGCCTGGGATTGTTTAACCCTTTCTAGCCATTTGCCCTACTAGACACAATATTTGTTGCAATTATAATACAGTGATATTAATAATGGTTTTTATGTTCATATTATAATCAGATAACACCACAGGAAAGCAGCAACAAATATATTCAGGTCTGTATGTAGGAACTGAGGATGAAGCCTGCTCAGTGGACATGGACTTGAAAGAATTTAGCTGCCAGTTCTAACAAGTTTCTACGGGTGTGTCTAGACTACAGGGTTTTTTTGAAAAAATAGCCTTTTTTCGGAAAAAACTTCACCTGCGTCTAGACTGCAGCCGCATTCTTTCAAAAGTAAATCGAAAGAACGCGGCATTTTTTTCGATTGTGGTAAACCTCATTTTACGAGGAATAATGCCTTTTTTTCGAAAGTACTCTTTCGAAGAGAGGTGTTGTTGAATGCAAACTGTGCTTTTTCGATAGAGAGCATTTGACTCTTTCGAAAGAGGCTTTTTCAAAAGATTCTTTTGAAAGAGGCTTGTAGTCTAGACATAGCCTACTTGAGCGTGTGTGTGTGTGTGTGGTTGTTTTGAAGTTTATAGCTTGGCCAGATTTGGGTGAATTTTCATAGGTTATGTCTCTGATATCCTAGCAAACCTCTCTCCAAATTTCAAGTCCCTACTCTAAAACATGGAGGCATTAGATCACCTCAGTGAAATAATTATAGTATTTTTTTAAATGGGCAAAATATAGTTTTTCTTAACCTCATTCTTAGAAATGGCTTAAACATGTTAACTGAAATTTTCAAGAAAAAATTCAGCTAGAGACAGACAGCTTGGAAAATTTCAGCCCAAATGATTAGTTAGTTTTATGCAGCTAAAAAAAGGCTTTGGGAAGTGTTAAGATTGCTAAATTATATGGGTGTTGCCTACCTGTGCCACCTATATTGTGTTAACAGAAACATGTCTACAAAGGAACAAATGTACTTGGAATAACTTTTTTGTTTTCCCTGTTTAGATATAGAAATGATTTAATTCTGGAGTTCTGTCACTGTCACTCTTCCATTTGAATCTGTCCTTTTAATCCTGCTCTCTAAAATTGCATTATAAAAAGCATTGATTATTTTTTGTGACTTGCTTTGAGTATAACTAACAGTTTAAAATACCTGACTGACGAATGCAGTTGCCATTAAAAATTTAATATATTATTGGGGTAATGGAAGAATCCATAATGGTTGTCATCTGGCTATCATGATCGGGTATTGTATGTTGGGACTTTTTTAGGAAGTAACTGCCTTAGTTTTAGGAAAACTAACGTTGTTAACTTTTTTTTTTTTTTTTTTTTGGTAACTTGGGGTATGAATTCTGGTGTTTAAATACTGATCTTGAGTGAATAATTAAACAGTACTAAGATGAAATTGAACTTTAAACATTTTAAGATATTACTAATTATTCCTAATACAATTTTTAATTCACTTGTTAATTGTCTTCATTTTTAATATGGGAACACTCGTCTTTTAAACAGAGATGAAATTTGTAGGTCAAATCTACCTCTCTGGTTGATTTAAAAACATACATTATTTCATCATCAGCTTTCTTTAGAATAGCTTTGTAGTGGCCCAGCTGCAGCTCTGCTCTCACCCCCAGACCCACGCCAGAGGCCAAGGCTGGTGGTGGGAACAGAACTGCAGCTGGGCTGCACTGGTCGCAGTCAGATGCTGTTCCACTCCTGACCCTCAGACCCAGGCTTGGAACAGAGCTGAAGCTTGGGGCAGGGCTGGGAGCTGGGACCATAGCTAGTGATGGGAACAGAGCAAAGTTGTGGACAGGAAAAGGCTGGGTGGTGCACTCTCCCTGAATGTTGCTCCCTATTGTGCCCCACAGTTTGGGCACCTCTGCCTTAGACTGTAGTTTTACTATTTATTATAGTGGTTTATTGTTGGCCTAAACACAAAATATTGACATGGTGTACACACTTGTGATTTGAAAAGAGTTCATTTATTCTCTCTCTCTCTCTCGTAGGAATATATTAAGGGACTTTGTGAACCTGAATTAGAAGAAAAGGAATATTATCCAAAGGACATGCACTGCATTTTCGTTGGCGCACAGAGCCTGTTTCTTAACTGTCTTATTCAGGATACCTGTGCAGATATAACAGTGCAGGAAATAGGATTGCTTATTATTAAGGGTGGTGCAGAAGCTGTTGTGATGGCTAGAAGTCATATTCAGCAGTTTGTGAAGCTCTTTGAAAACAATGAAAACTTATTAAGTGACAAGGAATCAAATGTAAAAAAACAATTTAAACAATTTGTGGAAGCACATGCAGATAAGTATACAATGGACTTGTTGATCTTGCCTAGCTCACTAAAAAGAGAACTTCTGAATCTTACACAAAGTGATTGTTGTGAAGCAGATGGCAATATTATAGATCTTACTACAGATTTGGTAAGCACATCTGAATTTTCAGAGAACAAAACCCCAAAAATAACAATGAGTGGAGATGGAAGAACAGTTGGGGAGGAAGCAAGAAATAAAGCTGGAACCCCTGTAACAGAGCTTACAAAACAAATGGACACAGTGTTTTCCAATGCACCAGGAAGATGTTTTATTCCTATAAGTGGTGTGACTCCACTTGAGACATCTCTTTCCAAAGAGAGACAGTCATGTAAAAGAAGGTGTTCTGATGCTGAGGAAAGGCTTCCTAAGAAACAGTTTTCACTAGAAAGTGATCAGGAGGGCAGGCCTACACCATGTAGTGAAGACCCAGATAGGAGAGCAGTTGTTGATCTGACTTCTGATAATTGCAGTAAATTGGATGATCCACGTTTCTCTATTAAAGACTGTGAAGACATTAGTGAGGAAATGGAATACAAGATTCTTGTAAACTTTTTCAGGACCATGGGATATTCCCAAAAAATTGTAGAGAAAGTTATTAGTGAACTGGGACAATCAGTGGAACCATTAATGCTCCTGGAAGCAATAGAAAAGGAAAGTACAAAGTTTCAGAAGGAAAAAGAACAGTCACCGCAAATATCTAGATCTGTAAGTGTGCATTCAGGTGTTAATGAAGATCTTTCACAGCCTCTGCAAGATAGAATCTCTGTCAGTAAAAATCAGCTTAAACCTGGTCATACTTTAAAGGAGATAAAAAATGTAAAACAAAAAAGAGAAAATTCTCCACGTGCACAGCTTCCGGCAGAAGACAAAATGCATGTGTCAAGCTATAAAAATAAAGTTGCTGTTCCTTGTGGTAAAAATTCAGCAGAGCATTGTAAACAAGTACACTTGAATTCTTTTGATCAAAGTCCTAGGACAAATGATATAGAAACTGATGGTTTTGTACCTTCTTCTAACATTTCACAAGAATTAATGAAAAATGGAGCACTAAAAGATGTTGACTTTGTTGCAAGAGGGAGCTCAGACAGAGCATGTGCATCAGTTCAGACTGAAACTGTAAGCCAACAAAAATCGACACCGCTCTTGAATACACAGAATAGTCAACCTGATCAAATGGCGAGACCAGGACTCTGCAATCCTTCTCAGCTTAGATTCCTCCACAAACCTGTTGAATGTACTTTTCCAAACTCTGTATTTCCATCCCAACCACATGCTCCAAATCTAGAGAGGAAGCCAGCTGGACCATACAATCATCATACAGATGCCTCAGTTACTGGGATTCAAAGATTTATGGATTCTCTGAAAAAGCCATACAATTTGGAATTGAAAAATGAACCTGGGAAAGCATCTTTAAAATATATCATTATAGATGGGAGCAACGTTGCAATTTCGTAAGTATTGCTGGTTTGCACTACTTAAAGTGTCAATGAATTTCAAAGTGGAACTGTGAAGAATATAGCACGGCCTGGATATAAAAGCTTTTCTTGTCAAAAAGTTTTAACTGATCTCCATGTAACCAGTTATTTATTTACTACTCAGCTGAGTTTCCCACTAATCTTTTAGTAATGGGCTAATGTGGTAAGATATATAGGGGTGAATTCTTTCCATTGCAAACTATTTAAGCATGATGAACTTGATTTAATTGCCTGTTAAATTGCAATTCCTGCTACAGTTTTAGTATCTGTATCTTCCATATTCTAAGTATTATGGTTTTGCTCTTTAAAGGTTGCCATGTTCTACTTAGCTCTTCAGAAATTCTTCTAGATACATACCTCAAATACTGTGCTGATGTGAGTGGTTTAAGAATATCAGTCCCTTTTCTGCGGTGAATGAAGCAGTTCCCATAAGAGTCTGTATGTTTGGATGCATGAGGGGAAGAACTTTGACCTTATGCTAAATAGAGCTACTTTCTTTTTACTAAAACGTAGAGATTTTTAGTATTTGATATAATATGTTTTAATGATCTTTAATATTTGTAAGTCAATTAAAAGTAAGTACATACCAGTAACTAAGAAATTATATGCAGCCTAGAGTCCAAATTCAGAAAGGGGCAGCAGGCATGGGGGGGAAGAGGGTTACTTTAAAGTGTCAGCGCCACACAGAGCCCTGGGTCAGCTGCTCCGTGAGGTGCTGCCACTTTGAATGCCGTGGGGAGCCCGGCATCCGGCTCCTTGCGGCGTTTCAAAGTGGCAGCACTGCGTGGAGCCCAGGATCACCTGGGGACACCCCAGCTAACCCCAGGCGCCACGCAGGGGACTCTTGTGCATTTCAAAGCGGAAGTGCCCGCGTGGAGCCCGGAGTCAGTGGGACTTCCCGCTGGCCCTGGGCTTCACGCCACGTCCCAACTTTAGGGCTCTTGTACATTTTAAAGGTGGAACAAGGAAGTGCTTATCAACCAGTCAATACTGAATCAATGTAACTTAGGTAGACATACAGCGGTGTCTGCACCACACTGTGTTGACAGGAGACACTCTCCCACCAACTTAACTTCTGCTGTGAGGGAGGTGGAGTACATTGTCAGGAGAGTACTCAGCCTTTGACTTGGCCTGCCATCACCAGACCTGCTAAATTGAAGCTGCTGCATTGATCACGGCAGTTGTAAGAATAGACAAGTCCTGTGATGGAGGTTCTTAATTGATCTCTCATTTAGTTGATCTAATGCACTTCAAACTATGGAGTTTCCAAGCAAATTCTACTTGGTTTAGAATTCTTCACAACATTGGAATGTGAAAGTACGATGATCTAGGAGCAGTTCTTTCTTTATTAGGGAAGTGCTATTTTTCCAGGACTAGATTAGCTTCCTGTTGCTCCACTACCTTATATATACATACATACATACAGGGCTTGACAAGCGGCGGCGAGCCCCGCTCGCCAGCTGCGCGGTTTGGCACGCTGCGCATGCTCAGACTGCGCTGATCACGCTGCGGCACCGTGCCAGGCTAAAATCTACTCGCCACGCGCGAGCAGATTGCCATAATTGTCGAGCCGTGTGTGTGTGTGTGTGTGTGTAAAAATTTATTTAGATTTCATGTGTCTGTGCATCTGAGAGCCAGTTTAGGAGTACTTGAACAAATGGAAAGAGCTAAGATCAGCAAATATTTTCTCACCCTAACGTAAACCACGGTCAGGGTTTGGTTGTTCCTGGAAAACTTGAAGTGCTATGAATGGAACTGTTTTCCATAACATGGGAGAGGGCAGAGAGGGGAGGAATGCAAAAGGGAGGGGCACAGAGAAGAGGGATGCAATACTTCATGGCTACTGGGGGGCAGCTGCAGCACCAAGAGAATGGCCAGCAGGGCTGGGGCTCTGCAATCTTGCTGGCCAGTATACCATTAGTTGTTCCTCCCCCTCCCCCCCCGCCCCAACCTAGAGCCTGCAGACTGTGCAGGGAGGTTGTCCCTCCTTACCCCCATAGCTACCCAATATGCTTAGCCTTATTGGGTAATCAAAATGACTACTTGCTTCTCTCCTCTTCCCCCTCCCCCCTTGCTGCCTCTATCACAGGCAGCAGGGTGGGGGGACAGGAGCCGGTGCTGGGGGCAGTCATCTTAAAAGCCAGTTCCCCCAGCATCGTCTGTTTTGCCTCCCACAGTGCTGCTGCCTCGATCTGCTGCTGGAGCTGGCTGCGAGCAGGGGCTGCTAGACCTGGCTCTTACTGCATTTTAAAATGCAGAGCCGCAGCGGTCCCGGCTCTGTACTGGCTCACGTGGGTCGGGGACCTACCCCCCCATTGCAGTTTAAATGTAGTAGGAGATGGGCGCCCAGGTCCTACTACATTTAAACTGCAGAACCACAGTGGGTTTAGCTCCTGGACCAGCGTGAGCTGGTTCAGGGCACCTTTTCTTATCAACTAATCATGTAGTTGATACAAATTGTATCGACTACATGATTAATCAATTACCCACCTCTTAACATCCTTACACCCCTGAACTCTCATCCCGGCCTTTGTTTTTGAAAAAATGCAATCATTGAAATAAAACATATTTTCATTGATTTTTTTTTTTTTTTTTTTTTTTTAATTACTTCAGTTAAAGATTCGAGCAACACCAGGTACATCTGCTAGAGCTAAGATAAATAACTTTGTAGTGAGCAATGAGAACAGAGAAACTGTCTACTAGAACAATACTTGTCTTATCATAAAACTCACCAGCAAAAGGTAAAAATTGATTATTTACAAAAAAATAACAAAACAAAATTAAAAACAAAACCCTCTCTGGATTAATTGACTCCTGATAAGCTGGGGGCAGGGAGTAAGCAAGAATACTAATTTAAGTGGTATAAAGGACCCAATTACAGCCATAAAATGTCAGGTGGTAATCAGAGCCCCTTCTAAGGTGCACGGCTAGTAAGGTGCACCTTAGAAAGGCTAAGGTGCAGCTGTCTAGTAAGCCCCATGCAGGGAGTTGGGGCTGCTGTGCAGAGTTACCACAACTGTGGGAGAGATGCTCTTCTCCGGCCCCAGCAGTAGGGATGTAAGCGACTAGTTGAGTAGTGACTTGACTACCCAATAAGCTTATTGGGTAGTCGACTACTCAACTGGTTGCTTCCCCGCCCCCCCACCCTTGCTGCCTCTGATACAGAGGCAGCAAGGGAAGGAGCAGGAACCAGTACTGAGGGGAGCTGACTTAAAAGCCGGTTTCCCCCGAGCACAGTCTCTGCAGTGTGTGGGGGAGGGGCAGGGAAGGCAGAGGCACAGCAGTCCGGGGGCCTGGCGCAAGCTGGGACTGCTGAGTCCCAGCTTGTATCAGGTCCTGGACCAACCCTCCACTGTAGGTCTGTAGTTTAAATGTAGGAGCTTCTTAACGTCCTCATAATCTGATCTGTTCATGATTACTACAGCACCTCCTCTACACAGACACCCCCTATAGCATGTTTAGTGAATAAACAAAAATTTGCAACTGGTAGCCTATGACTTGTACTAAAAATACCCGTAGTTAAATATTGGAGTGAAGGGGGTGCTAGGGAATACTGCTTCTGGTAGGGGCATCTGGAGGGCTGTGTTTAGGGCCAGTGGCAGTAGCTGCCCTGAAATGTGGACCGCAGCTGCAAAGATTGCGGCTGTTTCGGCTGCCCAGGGAACACTGCCAGGAGTTGCCAGAGTGTCAGTTAGTGTAGCTGTCCCACCGACCAACTGAGCAGCTGGCGCTGGCCTACAGAAGTCCCAAAGGTAATGGAAGGTCAGAGAATACATGCCTTCCACAACCTTCGTGACTGACACAGAACTTTACTTATGACTTATAGCAGCATTTCTCAAACTGTGTGTCGCAACCCCCAGAGGGGATGCGACCAACTTACAGGGGGGTCGCAGCTGGATCAGTGTTTTTTTTGCATTTGTCTCTCCCCGGCATCTCCAGACAGTCCGGGCTCTGTCTGGTCAATTTTCCCCTGCCGCGTCTGGTGGGGGAGTGAGGAATGCTGCAGAATCTAGTTTGGGGGGAGGGGCAGGAGGGGGCAGTTGCCGGGCGCCACGCTAGGGGGTTGCTGGGCTGGGTGGGAGCGGAGCATGCTCTGCTCTGGCCCACCTGACCAGCAGAGACCGGCAGCTGGCCACGTGATGTTTCCCCTGCCAGCTGAGGCAGCGGGGCGGCTGCAGAAGCAGACTCTTTAAAAGTAAGATTCTTCTTCCATGCCTGGCTCTGCGGGGCGGAGGAGGGGGGAGATTTGATTGGAGTGGGGCTCCAGATGCTGAGGATGCCTGCCTGGGGGTGGGGAGAGTGCACTGGGATGGGGAGCGCTAGGGGGCCTGGGTCTGACGCTGGGGGAGTGCACTGGGATGGGGGTGCTGGGGCCTGCCTCGGGGCCCTGGGGCGCCTGGCTCAGGGGGAAGGGTGGGTGCAGTCCCAAACTGGACAAAGTGGTGGGGGGTGTCACACAAATTCAACTAGCATTTTAGGGGGTCGTGGTATCACAAAGTTTGAGAACCCCTGACTTATAGCATTCTTAAATGTTGATTATTTTGTAATTCCTCATGTTTATGGTTTTGAAATCTCTTGTTTCCCTTTACAAAGACATACACCACAATAAATTTTGACTTATAAACAGTGAATATAATTTCAAAGTTAGATGTTTGAGGTTATGCAACTTGTCACCTACTTTTCTGTTGTTCAGGTTCACATCATGGCTGTTTTTGAGGTTTCTGCTACTGTTAAACTGGACAATCTTATCTGGGTATCCCCACTTCCAATCATATCTTCAGAGTGTACAAAAGTAACTTTTATCTTACTCTGCTGGAAATACTGGATTTGAACTTTATTTCATTCCTTCAAAACTTAAAAAGATACCTTTCTTGCATTGGATCAAGACATCTTGGCCAGGATCTTTCACATTGCTTTTGAGATTGATGTTTTTGCTTTGTAGCATGTGAATATACATTCATTTGATAAAGTTCCACCACTAATGAAGAACTTTATGCCAAAATGTTAAAGAGCAAAAAAAATTCAGAATAAAAATTCTGCATCTGTAGATGTTGAATAGAAATTTCATATTGTTAAATCAGTTAAGGCTCTCAGTAGAAATGTGATTTCAACAGTTGTTGGTCTCATCAGATGTTCTCTAGACTCCTACAGATCATCCTTAATGCCTCCTACCTTCTCAGAAAACAGATTAATAAAAAAGCAATTTGTCAGAACAGCAGCAACTTGTTAGTGATGTAATTAAGGATTTGTGTCAGATTCCCAACAAGGTATGCTACTTTAGGAGTTCATATTGTAGCTCTTAACTGTATTTCAACTTGGGCTCAAATCTAGAATACAAAACATTGATAAAGAGTGACTGATTCTTTAGCTCTCAGTAGGATTGAAAAAGGTTACTAATATAAAAATCAGGACTGATTTGTTTGGAGTCTGACAGACATCACTTTGTGGAATGCAATGTTAGAACAGCCTATTTGTGTCTTGTCAATATTTAAAAAATATTTTTAAAATGGTCTGTCTAGTGATAAAAACAATAAATAAAATACAGATACATTCCTGGAAGTATAGGTTCTTTCAAGGCTTTTCAGACATCACAGTACTGATTGCATTACAAAAACTCAGATCTTTTTCTTCAATCTTTTTATTCCATCTACTTTGTAACAGATTTCTACTTCTTTCTTTTTCCCCTAGTCCTAGCCAGATTAGTTCTGTTTTAGGCCATTTATATTTGCTGATACTTTAGCAGGCCTGGTTGTGTTTCCAGAACTGGCTGCTATCCTCATATCTGCTCTTTGAACTTTACCAAGGGCCAGAGATTCACTACTTTCTGGCATATCTGTAAGATTATTTTTAGGGTTTCTTATTGTACCTCCTCTCAAAAGGGTATTTGTGGCTTCCAGCACTGTAATGGCTGAGCAACTACTTCACTGACAGGCTTTAAACTCACAGGTACAAAGTATTCATGCTAAAAGTTGTTGCATACTCTTGCAGTCAGAACAAATCTTTCTTTTACTGGCCAAATACAGCTATGCATTTTGAAGAGCAAAAAATGTTGTTAATGCTCTTGTGGACCTCTTTGTACTCAATCCAGATAAAGTGTGATGGTTATTAACTAAAGGAGATAATTTGGTAGCTGCTATTCTAACTTCCATTTAAGGATACATTGTATCCTCTGAATTACTTTGGATACCAGTCTTAAAAATGCCAGCATGAAAATGGTTAACTGAAGTACTCGATTAACACTTCCTGCCATTTGACTGTTGTTGTCCTGGCAGGTTTTATGGGGAAATTCTATATGACCCATGACTGTCTGACATTAATTGAATAAAAAAGTACAGTGTTATTACAGTAAATAGTGTTACAACTGAACTATTTCCTCATTGTTCAGATTTTGTTCTGTAGAAAATAGTCATGCAAACGATAAGTCATAACTGAGTCATGATTTATCTTAACCTTTTTTAGACTGATTTCCCAAACTTGTATTGGTGGAAACGAAATGCAAATTGCTCGGGTTATGCGGAAAGTAACAAATCCACCACTTCCTCCTAATATCTACTTTTAGAAAAGGACCATTTTTCTGACGAATGGGGTTTTATGTTGAAGTATGAGCTCAAAGTTCTGTCCGAAGATAGAATGCACTGTTCTTTCCTAGCACTCATGACGGTATTGAATGCTTCAGAAAATAAGTGTCCAGGTGTATTATGCTTGGTGTAAAAATTCAGAAATGACCACTCAATTAGCAGATAATAAATTAAAGAAAATATCTTAGGGTTCTTAAGCCATTGTCCAAAGTTTCACTTATATACAAACCGTTAGTAGTAGGGCTTGTTTTTGTTGCATTGTTAGCTCAAGATATAACCTAAGTTTTGCCTCCAAATCAATTCCCATCTATGCATATAGCTTTCTGTCTTGAGCTAACCAGTCCTTCAAGCTCAGGCTAGTTGGATGGTCAGGGAAGTAGTATGGGTTGAAGCCTGACAACCTAACCTGAGCATCAAAGCAGTCTCTGCACTTGAGAGCTTACAGTGGCATAGCTGTATCGATGCGTTTGTACTCTTGTGAGATCTCTTATCTAGCCGCTCTAGACAGCGGGACAGAGCTCTATTGTTGACCTAATTAAGCCATCCCTGAAGGGAGAAGCGCTCCTATCAACACAGCACTGTGCACTCTGCCACTTACGCTAGCAAAATTTGTGTCCCTCAGAGGGGTGTTTTTTCACACCCTTGAGTGACATAAATTTTGCCAACATAATTGTTAGTGTAGACATGGCCTTAGGAATGCTGTGGGGATGCAGCATCTGGAGTTGCAACTCATCAGCTGTTAATCGGATCAATCTGTGCTGCTTAACTGATAGCTCTGAGCAGCTTTTGTTTTGGAGAGGTTTGCAGTATGATTAACCTCAGTAGAGCTTGACTGGCTCAAGTAGAGTAACCAGATAACTGTTGCAGTGAAGAGAAACCGCCACAATATGTCTACATTGTATCTGGGAGCAAGCCTTCCAACCATGATGGACAAGCTTCTGATGGTGGAACTTGTGCTAGTGTGCTAAAAATAGCTATTGTGACATTGTGGTTCAGACACTCAAGTCTAAGTCAAAGCAACACAGCTATTTTTAGTGCACTAGTTCGAGCCTCATCACTGCAAAGCTTTAGGTCCAGGGTGGGAGGCTCGCTCCCAGATGCAATGTAAACATATTCTGAGATGTTCTCACTAAACTGTTCACACATCTGAAGAAGTGGGTTTTGCCCACAAAAGCTCATGATACCACCATCTACATGCTTTGTTAGTCTTTAAAGTGCTACTAGACTATTAGTAGTTTGTTTGTTTTTTTTAAATCATTCCATTCAGTCAGCTGAAAACTTTAATTGCAAAAAGTGAGGGATTTTTGGTTTTGTTTCAATCCTCATCTTTCTATGTTGAAGTAGGGTTTGACACTGTCATTTGCACCTCCACAAATCTTTCCTCCTCCATGTGTCCTTTTCTCTTCTACCCTGAGGTGCACCCACACCCCTCTGCGCATGCAACACATCTCTTGGGAGGGAAAAATCTCTCTCTCCATTCCTCTTACACTCAAACTAAGTGCACATCAGGATCCAGGCATCTTTTGTATCCCTCCTTGGAGATTTAAATATTTTATTCTCTTTGGTTATGTCTGTATATGGGGGTGGGAAGATGTGTTTGACTTCTTACTGTGCTAAAATCCTGGTTTAGTCAAGTTGTGGCTTTAACACTCATTACTAGTTTAGGTGAACTAGGTTGCCAGCCATGCAACCCAGTTTAAAATGGGGTTGCACCCCAGTTTGGGGTTCTGACTGTTTGAGAACAACAGTTCTAGAAAGCACCATCCCAGTTGCAAATATGCACCAAGCTGGGGAACAACTGCATTCCATAGGACATGAGCATCTGAGACTAAGACAGCCTTTTTACAACATTTAATTGCTGTGTTTTAAATGCCTACCTTGCTCAAGTGCCACATTACACAATTCAGCTTGAAGAATATAAACTGCATGAGAAAACTAGAGTGACGAGAATGGTGATTAAAGGTGGGACCAGTTGACACGGGAGCCAAGAACAGAAAAGCTCATACTCTAAGGCGGAGTGGAGAACATTTTCTGGGTTGGGGCCTCTGACCCACAGAAAAATCAGTTGAGAAGCAAAAAAACCCCAAAACAAATCCTCACTGTTGTGGCCCCCAACTAAGAAGGAGAAAGACACTCCCCACATTCCCCTAGCACACCACAACCTAGGGGGACTCAGGCTAGTAGATTGTGTGCTCCAGCCCCGTGGAGCACCATTACGGGCTCCCCAATACTGGGGAGGGGGAGCCCTGAGTTTCGGGTGCTGGATCCAGCCCCTGGGCCTGAGTTTCCCACCCCTGGTAAGGGAAGAAAAGCAGTATTTCAATTAAATCTGGCTAGACACATCAAGCCAGAGTGTCCACATGTAAAAAAATAAACCACCAAACCCAGAAAATGCTAATCCTATTCTAAACACACAGGCAAACCACACAGAACCCAGCCTTGTTGCTGTCACTGTTGTCTCTGAAAGACTTGAACTTAAAACTCGTGTTTAAAGCTAAATATGGGAGCAATAATGCAGAGTTTTAGTGGTGCAGAAGTTATTGGTGTAAGGTAAATGGCATGGAGAGGCACCACAGCAGATATTACTTTGGTTAAAGCAAGTCTTTTCGGTGAGGAAGATTATTTGCCAGGTTAAAGTTTAACTATTGTAAATGGAATGGATTTATTTAATGGCATCATGGTTGTGGAAGTGAAAAAGCACAATTCCTTCAGATCTTTTAATTCGGAATGATATTTAAGTTTTGTTCAGTCAAGGTTAGTGCCTTAAACCAGTCACAGGAAAGAAATAACCCTGAACCTGTATCTATTGAGAGTAGTGATTTGCCTATGGAGGGAGGATGGTCTTCAAATGATGTGTGTCTGAGAAAGATAGCTGTTTGTGGATGAAGTATCTGAATGTCTGTTTAATAGCTTAGAAGTGAATCTGAAATTAGATGAAGCACAGGAAGAGCTCATTGGTCAAACAGTGATCTCAAATTGTCCATTGAAAATAGTGGAATGTCTGCTAAAGAAGAATATTTCTCCAGAACTTCTATGTCTAAAGCTGAAAGAATGATTAAAAATGTATCAGTTGTCTGAGAGATGATATCTGGACATAGTTGAAGTGCAGATTGGAAGTGTTCATACATTTGTTGTAAATAGCTTCCAAGGACCAAACAGTGTTGGTGCTTCTATTTTGCCTGTTGTTGATGCATTATTGGATGACAGCCTTGTCTGATCAGGTTGCTAATATAACCAGGGCACAAGGAAAGCACAAGGTGATTTGTCTATACTGTCCATTAACAGCGTGGAAACCTGTAACAAGAAGCAAATGATTCCTAAACTTGAGCGTGTATTAAGCCTGATAACCTGCATGTTGTCAGCAAGAAGAGCTGCACAAAGGAAGAAGATGCCTCTTGTCTTCTGACTGTGGAGTCTAGCGACTTAACCAAAAGGAGGTTGTGTGAAAATCTTCCTGATGTACCAGAGGTAGTTCTGGATTTGAGTGCAAGCCAGAAGGAATTTATTTTGTCTGCTATACCAAAGTCTGTGCTATATATATAACTAAAACTCAGAAGGGATATGTTGCAATAATGATGTAGCAGGAAAATAGGAATGTCTTAGTGAAGTCTGAAGTTGATGAGAAGGTAATACCTGTTCCTAGGAGAGGGAAAGAAAATTGCCATTGATTCTTAATGGTTTATTGGTGTAGTAGGGATGTAAGCACCTTGGGACTACTCACTTCCCTGCCCCCTTGCTGCCTCTCTGGGAGAGGCAGAAAATGGAGGGGGGGGGGGGTGTGAGGAAACAGGAGCCAGTGCTGGGAGGAGCCGGCTTAAAAGCCGGTTCCTCACATCACCATCTCCATGGTGTTACCTGCCCCCTCCTCCACACTGCTGCCTCTACCGGGCTGGCTGCGGGCAGGGGCTGCTGGATCCAGCGTGAGCCAGTACTGAGCAGTCTCAGCTTGTCAGTCCAGGACCGCTGCGCCTCTGTTTTAAATGCTGCCAGGCTCTTACTAAGTTTAAAATGCAGAGCTGCAGCGGTCCTGTGCTGGCTCTGGGAGCTACCTCCACTACCACTGCAGAGTGCCTCCCCTTATTGACTGATCATGTAGTCCGCTGGTCCCCAACCTTTTGGAGCTGCCGGGCGTCCGGGGGCGGGGCCGCCCGTGCGTCCGGGTGTGGGGCTGCCAATTCGCCGCGCTCCCGGGGCCGGCGCCCCCCATGCGCCACGCGTCCGGGCGCGGGGCCGCACATTTGCTGCGCACCAGAGGCCAGCACCTCCCCATAGCCGTGCGCCTGGGGCCGGCGCCTCCCATCCAGGTGCGGGACCGCACATTCGCCATACGCCCGGGGCCGGTGCCCCCCATAGCCGCGCGCCCGGGGCCGGCATCCCCCATGTGCCACGCGTCCGGGCGTGGCGCGCAGGGCTGCCCGGGGCCGGCGCAGGGCTGCCCATGCGCCGCGCGCCCGGGCGCAGGGCCACCCATGCACCCGGGACCGGCACCGCGCATGCACCACGCGCCTGGGGGGGGGTCCGGCCCCGAGCACTTGGCGGGCGCACGTAAATGCCCCGGTGGGCCCCATGGCGCTCATGGGCACCACGTTGGGGACCACTGATGTAGTCAGTATAAATTGTATCAACTACATGATTAGCAAAATACTTGTTCCTTAATATCCTTAGCTGGTAGTAAACAGTTTGTCTACTAAGAAAGGTGTGTGGGTGTCTAATGTAGAGATGTTGGGTACCGTGTAATTGAATAATTGTCTAACTGCACCAAAAAATATTATCCATTACACGATTATTCAATAGTGCCCGGGGGCAGGAGCTCCTGTGCTCCTGGACCCACTCCCAGGGAGCCCTTTGCCCTTCTGTGCTGCTGCCTCTGTATCAGGCAGGCAGGAGGCAGTCTGTGAGGGGAGCACATTTAAAAACTGTGTAGACAAGCTGTTTTAAAACAGCTGGCGATTCTCTCTGTGGGTTGGGCTTCACGCACTCCCACACCCGTAGGCCAATCAGGGTCTGTCGGGGGGAGCACAAGAAGTCTCCTGGCCCTGCCCCTTCAACCGAAGGTCATGCCCAAGGATTTATGAAGTGCGCCCTCCCCCCCTTTAAAAATTATTGCCCACCCCACTTTAAAGCATGGTGTCTTTGCAAGCTCTACCTAGCTGACAAAAGAGGGACAGAGTTGCCCATAGTGCTGGTAATGACAACACAGCTGGCAAAATCATAGATTGTGGTATGCCCAAAATCTCAGATTTCAACCCTCTGAGAAAAGGAAAGAAGGAAGGCCGAAGTGTCCTTGCCTTACTCATCTTTAAAATACCCAAATCCCAAGGATGCAATTAAACTAAAGCCAATGTTAAGTAAAACCCCTAGTTAAAGAAAAAGCTACGATACATAAGGGCTATTGAACAAACTGACCTAAGAACTGATGTATCTAAATAAAAAGCTTGGCATGACCGACATAATTGTAAATGTACAGTTGTTGTAGAGCTGAGATTAATTTTATTGCTAATTAGGAGATTTACCTGGTGTTGTCTGGGTCCTTTCAGGTCAGGGAGATGGTGGTGGAAGGTGCAGGAGTCAGGACAGGGCCATGGGGATTTGGGGGTTCAGGGCAGGAGGCCAGGGACATCGGAGGATGCAGGGAGGGCTTCCTTCCTACACTCTGGCTCCTCCCAGAACCACCAGGGGCTCTCTCCCTTTCCCCTCCCAGGACATGGGGGACAGTTGGGGCTGTCTTTGGGCAGGGGGGCCCCATTTACCCCCTCTGATGGCAGAGAAGATAGCCAGCCCCAGCTGGCCACTCCCTTGGTGGTACGGCTGCCTGCAGTGGTCACTCTGCAGTATAGCTCTCCCCTGTGCTCGCTGCCCCCAGTGTGACGATCATGTCCTTCCTCTCTCTGTCCTGTCCCTTTGCATGTTATGGAAAAAGTCCCATTCCTGTCACAACTAAAGCCTGACCTTTCTTTAAGTTAGAAGAGGAAGCTGCATACCAAATTTGGTGGTCTTAGCTCATACCATTTAGGAGGAATTCTTTAGCAAACAGATTCACATACAGATGCACTTTTCTAAAATAGATAGATAGATAGATAGATGTTAACTCTTGTAAGTAACTTTTTGGTAGTACCAAAAACTGTAAAAATGTACCATATGAATGATCTTTTGGAAAAACCCTTAAACATGTTAAGAGTAGTACTTAAGAACACACTTTATGTTAAAAGAACTTTTGATACTGGTATTTCACAGTTAGTCCTGTAAGCAGTCTTGGAACTTCTCACAGGAGAAAAAAAAACATTTTAAATCTAATGTGTTGTATGGAAAGGGAAACCAAGGCACACTGCTATATTGCTTTCATGGCTAAATGCAAAGATTCCTAGGCTATGAAGAACAGTAATATCTGTGTTGACTTGATGTTCCAGCCATTTGCCAGAATTTATATGGATAAACTAACAGACTTACCTATTATTTCCCACGTCCTTCAGGCCATGGGAATGTGAGGGGAAAGGGTGCAAGAAGCTGAGGGCCAGGGGCCTGTTTTTCTCACCTCTCCCCCTCCTCCCCCGCCCGCCAAGGTGCTGTTTTTTCTCCCCCTTCCCCCCATCTGGCGCTGCAGCCAAGGGCTGGGAGGGAGAGAGAGGATTTGGAACAGGGGGGCTACCTACGGAGAGTGCTGGCAGGCAAGATGGCAGAACCCCAGCCTTGCTGGCCAGTCACTTGGTTGTACAGCAGACCCCAAAGGACACTCAGCATCTAGCTCTCCTCTGTGGGCTTCTTGCCCCTGGTGGCCACTCTCATATCATGTGCCTCTCAACAGCAGCCCTTGCCTTTTCATGTTATGGAAAATTGTCCTTTTCCTGGGGCTTTGGTTGTCCTGGCACAACAAAACCCTGACCTTACTTTAAGTTAAGCTGCATACCAAGTTTGGTGGCTTTAGCTCTTAGGAGTTCTTAACAAACTGAGTTGGAGGCAGACACACAGGCAGATGGGGTGTATATATAAACTAACTATTTTCTTTCGCTCTTGGCAAGATCTCATAAGACATACAGGAACCATGCTGCAGGACTAGATCCAATCCACTATTTGTTCTAATCAAGTTTCACTTTGGGTTTATATAGGAGTTCAGTAATGTTGCTGAATATGATCTTGAACCATTTCTGTTATACACTGGTATAGCTCCTAACCCAATACTGGATGTAGTAATACTACAGAACCAAGAATGGGAAGTCCCTTTGTTGCATCCAGCAGTGTCTGGGACACCCCTTTAAGGAAGACGCAGTCTCTTTATTACAGCACATTTTGCCTATCCAGCAGATCCATGAGTCATGAGGGTCAAGAGCTGCTGCTCTAAAGCTTCTGCCTGGATAATTCGATTGCATAAGAGCAGTGGTTCTCAAACCTTTTGGCCCGTGACTCACCCCACTCAATGCAAACCTTCCCCTGGACTAGCAGTTGCTAATGGAAATTTTCTGTTAATTACGCCTGAACTGTTTTGCTAGTGCTTCAGTTAGGGAGAACGGTTTAAATTAACCAGTAAAAAAGGAAATAGTATTCAAAATTATTAAAAAGATTAAGAGCTTGTACTTTGTCATGTTAGTTTACCAAACTTCATTTTAAATAATTGTATATTTTATTTTATGTCCAACACATAAATTAATGGCAGGGGGTGGGGAACCTTTTGGGGTTCAGTTGAGGACCACACAAGTGAGAAGCAAAAAAACCAACCCCCAAAACAACAACAAAAATACCCTTTCCAAAAAACCCCAACCCTCACTGATATGGCAGCCATCTGAGACACCTCACTACCCTGGTGCTCCAGCCCCACGGGGGGGGGGGGGAGAGGGGAGGAGAGGAGAAATAGAGAGGACTGAGTTTCAGGGTTTCCCATAGGCCAGATTAACTCTTCTGGGGTAAGGATGTAAAAAGTTATTTAAAAATGTAATTGTATAACTGCTAAAAAAATCTTAGCAGTTACATGCTCTGTGGGCTCTGCAGCTCACCGACCCTGCTCCTGGGGAGCCACCGTATAACCCAGGGCTACTCAACACGTGGCCTGTGGCCCATTTGTTTGCACCCCGCAGCGCGTTTTGGGTTTACACAGGGCTCAACACGCGGCCTGGGGGTTGGAGCCAAAACAAAAAAGTAGTCAATATAATGGTCTTCTGTTGATATGCATTTTTGTAGTTAAATTCCTGGACTGTCATTGCTCATTAAAAGTGCTGTCATATGGGTGGAAATCGGGTAAATATTGCATTTTATTAATATCACCAGAACTGACTTAAATGGGGCCTCGGTGTTGTGTAGTCTTGCTTTAATCTTTGTATTCATGCCCATCCATGTGTGAGAAGTTATTTGCATATATATTTCCATGTATATGCAACCACACTTAAGTTGCAGCCCTTGGTATGTGCTGTGAGTATCATTGTAGCCCCTGGGGCTTCCAAAGTTGAGTAGCCCTCGTGTAACCTATGGCAAAGGGCTAGGCCGGCCCACCACGCCACGGATTGGGACTGCTCTGATGGGGCCTGTGGGGCTGGAGCAGCACCCTTCCTGTGGCAGGTGGGGAGTTGCTCCAGCCCCTCCTGGTTAACTGGAACTGTGAAGGGTGAGACTTAATGATTAACCATTTACATCCCTACTCTGGGGTTAGGCCAAAAATTAGAGGCTTACAGGACTAACTGTGAAATACCAGTATCAAAAGTTCTTTTAACATAAAGTGTGTTCTTAAGTACTACTCTTAACATGTTTAAGGGTTTTTCCAAAAGATCATTCATATGGTACATTTTTACAGTTTTTGGTACTACCAAAAAGTTACTTACAAGAGTTAACATCTATCTATCTATCTATCTATTTTAGAAAAGTGCATCTGTATGTGAATCTGTTTGCTAAAGAATTCCTCCTAAATGGTATGAGCTAAGACCACCAAATTTGGGAGGTCTGGGTGGGAGGTAGGTTGCAGGAGCAGGTTGAGAGTAGGGTGTCTGTCCAGGGGTAATGGTGCAGGAGCTGGGTGGGAGTGGGTAGGGTATTTGGCCAGAAGGGAGGGTGCAGGAGCAGGCAGCTGTGGTATGTCTGACTCAGAAGGAGAGTGCAGGAGCAAGGAAGTTTGCAGGAGTAGGCTGGGGGTGGGTAGGGTGTCTGGCTAGGGGGGAGGGTGCAGGAGTGGGCTGAGGGTGCGGGGTCCAAGCATGAGCAGAAGGGGGGCATTTACCAGGCTTTGTGCCCCCTGCTCTCAAGCACAGCTTCCCACTGCTCACATTGGCTAGATTCTGGTCAATGGGAGCAGTAGGGAAAGCCTCCAGGCAGCACGTCCATGCTGCTAGTCCCCTAGCTGGTATGAGGGAGCGGCAGCGCACAGAGCTGCTTCTGGCTCCACTTCTTCCTTGTGAGCTGGATCTGGCAGGGAGGCTCAGGGCTCCTTTTCCCCCTCCCCCAGTGGGAAACTGACACTCCAACTTCGCAGGGAAAGGGGGTGCAAGGCTGGAGCGCAGTGCAAATGTGGCCTCCCCGCTGTGGGGAGGGAAATGTGGGGGTTGAACTCAAGCTGCAGCCCACCTGCAAAGCGGTGGTCCACGGATCAGTTTGAGAACCACTGCATAGAGAGATTGTAAGCCTTGTTGTTCAAATGCAGGTGGCAAAATCATTTTTGTGAGTGTGTGTGTTTTGTTTTGTTAAGCCTGCCAACAAGAGTCTGTATGATGGGCATAACTTGCAGTTTTAGGAGTTGCTGCCATTCTGCTACTTTCTCCATGTCCTACAAATGCTACACTCTTCTAAATTAAAATTACTCTCTTAACAAAAATACAGTCATAAAGTGAACTAATGTGTTCTGTGAACTGTGTTCTTTGATAGCAGTTTTCTGCAAAGATCTGAACATCAAAAGTCAGCTAAGTGCTAAAATTTTCAAGCATAAGTGTTTGTTTCTCTTTTTTAAATTGCATGTTAAGGTGTAGAAAGAAAGGGTTTTCTGTGAGGGTTAACTCTTTGTAATTGTTTTATTTTAATGTTGGGGTTGTTTTTTTGTAGTGTGAAGTGCACACAGTGTCAACCAGCAATTGCTGCACAAACATGTTCTGTTGCATAAATGGGCCACATTGTTCCTTGTTTAAATTCAAATATAATTAGTCATCTGTCTATCCTTCATCTTCCCCCCTCCAGCCTCATTCAAACAATCTGATCTCAAATTGAAGTAGATTGCATCAAATATATAAAGCAAAGAAGAAACTTTGAAAAAGGAGGTGCTAAATATTACTGGGGATTAAAATGTGGCATTTAAAGTAGGGTGTCTACTAGCAGATCATATTTTAGAAGTTATTTAGTTGATCTAAAAGTCTCTAAACTAGCTGTTTAAGGAATAACTGTAGACTTCAAAATGTTTAGGGTATATCCATGTTGCAGCAAGGAAGTGTGATTACAGTACATTTAGGAATACCCAAGGTAGCTTTAATCTAGCTAGCCTGCTAAAAATAGCAATGAAGCCATGGAGGCACAAACTAGCCACTTGAGTGACGCTCCTCTGGGGCTTTGAGTATATATTTGGGCAGCAAGTCCATGTAGTTGCCCATCTCCCTAACTTTTCTGGTGTATTTAATGATATCACTAAATCAAATCTAACTCAGGTATGCCTACATGTGCTGCATTTCACATCCCAACTGCAGTGTCAATTATATGTAAAGGATTAAATAATGCAGTACTTTATTTCTGAGCTCCCTGATCTGAAATGCATATGATCTACAGTGTGTTTATGATCTTGTGCAGATCATTTTTATTTTTCCAAATCAGGCAGATACCAAGCAAATGTAAATTTGTGCTGCAACCTTCTGTCCCTCCTCCTCTTTCTATTCAGAGTGATGTTTTATTAAGTTTCCTCCCTGTCAGTTCAAATTCTGGTGAACCTGTTACACAGAGTAGAAATGGCAGGTTAGACTGTTTTACTCTCTTCATATAAACCTGTCTTCTGACTTATAGAAAAGTGTGGAATAAAGTAATTTTTAACATTTAAACTGGTGTTAGTGTTACTTAATCTGGTTCATCAACTCTCAGTGAGATTTTGTTATACAAGGAGATCTCTAGCAGCAGGTGAAGATTTTAGTCTTCCCTTTGTTAATTTCTCTTACCTAATTCAATTCTTGAAATTGGGTATATTGCTAATTAGAATCATAGAATACTAGGACTGGAAGGGACCTCGAGAGGTCATCGAGTCCTGTCCCCTGCCCTCATGGCAGGACCAAATACTGTCTAGACCATCTCTGATAGACATTTATCTACCCTACTCTTAAATATCTCCAGAGATGGAGATTCCACAACCTCCCTGGGCAATTTATTCCAGTGTCTGACTACCCTGACAGTTAGGAACTTTTTCCTAATGTCCAACCTAAACCTCCCTTGCTGCAGTTTAAGCCCGTTGCTTCTTGTTCTATCCTCAAAGGCCAAGATGAACAAGTTTTCTCCCTCCTCCTTATGACACCCTTTTAGATATCTAAAAACTGCTATCATGTCCCCCCTCAATCTTCTCTTTTCTAAACTAAACAAACCCAATTCCTTCAGCCTTCCCTCATAGGTCATGTTCTCTAGACCTTTAATCATTCTTGTTGCTCTTCTCTGGACCCTCTCCAATTTCTCCACATCTTTCTTGAAATGCCCAGAACTGGACACAATACTCCAACTGAGGCCTAACCAGCGCAGAGCGGAAGAATGACTTCTGTCTTGCTCACAACACACCTGTTAATGCATCCCAGAATCATGTTTGCTTTCTTTGCAACAGCATCACACTGCTGACTCATATTCAACTTGTGGTCCACTATAACCCCTAGATCCCTTTCTGCCGTACTCCTTCCTAGACAGTCGCTTCCCATTCTGTATGTATGAAACTGATTGTTCCTTCCTAAGTGGAGCACTTTGCATTTGTCTTTATTAAACTTCATCCTTTATTAAACCTCAGACCATTTCTCCAATTTGTCCAGGTCATTTTGAATTATGACCCTATCCTCCAGATTAGTCGCAACCCCTCCCAGCTTGGTATCATCTGCAAACTTAATAAGCGTACTTTCTACACCAATATCTAAATCCTTGATGAAGATATTGAACAGAGCCGGTCCCAAAACAGACCCCTGCGGAACCCCACTTGTTATTCCTTTCCAGCAGGATTGTGAACCATTAATAACTACTCTCTGAGTACGGTTATCCAGCCAGTTATGCACCCACCTTATAGTAGCCCCATCTAAGTTGTATTTACCTAGTTTATTGATAAGAATATCATGCGAGACCGTATCAAACGCCTTACTAAAGTCTAGGTATACCACATCCACCGCTTCTCCTTATCCACAAGACTCGTTATCCTATTAAAGAAAGCTATCAGATTGGTTTGACACGATTTGTTCTTTACAAATCCATGCTAGCTGTTCCCTATCACCTTGCCACATTCCAAGTGTTTACAGATGATTTCCTTAATTACTTGCTCCATTATCTTCCCTGGCACAGAAGTTAAACTAACTGGTCTGTAGTTTCCTGAGTTGTTCTTATTTCTTATAAATGGGCACTATATTTGCCCTTTTCCAGTCTTCTGGAATCTCTCCTGTCTCCCATGATTTTCCAAAGATGATAGCTAGGGTGAAGATTTTAGTCTTCCCTTTGTTAATTTCTCTTACCTAATTCAATTCTTGAAATTGGGTATATTGCTAATTAGCAATGTAGCTGTTTCATTTGGAAAGTTGAATGCCAACTTGAGAATCAGATTCTTAACTGCCTATTTTCATTTCTTAACTTTCATCAAAATTTGCTGCATAACAAGACATCTTAATCTCTGGTATCTTCCATGTTAGGCTAGTTCCATGCTTCCTTAGTTTTCTTTCCTTTATTAGAACCAGTTGGCTGGGTCATAAAAATAGGAGGGTGTTACCACTTTATTCCTGTTTATCTGAAGTACAAACTTCCAGAAAGCTTAGTCTCAGAGGAGTTCCATCATTGATTGATCTTGCTAAAAATTACTGCTCCAAAATAAAAGGCAGGAAAGGAGTGAAGGGACTGTTGTTTCCCAAACTCAATATCTGCTATTTAAAGGAGTCTAACAAGGCATGTCTTCACATCTGGCCCTCCCTGTGAAATATGTTTTGGTGCTTCTGGAGAGAAGGTAGGTCTGGTGTTTTTCAGAACAACACTTGTTTTCATTATAGTTAATTGGACATGGATCATTTTAATTTGTAATTCTTAGCTAATCAGAAAATTAGAACACGCTTCAACTTTGGAAATTCTTAGCTGGTGGGCTCTTCTGCCCATGACTTATGACTGTAATTCAGCCTACAAAACTTGAAATGGACTAACTTATATATCTTGCTTTGAGAAATAGGGGTATGGTAATATGGCAGAAGAAGCACTTCTCCCTTTTTGTACTTAAACTCTCTTCTTTGTATGGATCATCTTGTATGTAACTAGAGCAATAAGCATCCTAGACTTTTATTTTTTTTATAGATAAATCTAGAATTGATTGATAATAGTATAGTATCTATCTATACAATACTGTTGTATTTATAATCCAAGATGTAACTTCACCCCAACACTTTAAATTTCTTCAATGTTCATTGTTGCACATCTCTACATAACCACATAACCAATCTCGCATGTTGTTTTTATAGTCATGGTCTACAGAAGTTCTTCTCCTGTCGAGGAATTGCAATAGCTGTTGACTATTTCTGGAAACGTGGCCACAGAAACGTTACGGTGTTTGTTCCACAGTGGAGAACAAAACGTGATCCTAACATCAAAGGTGAGGCAAATAATGTCCTGTTTTCTTTTCTTTTGGCTTCATTCTAGTTAACTCTTTCCAAGTTGTGTAAGATCAGTCACAGAAATGTAATTGATAAGTAACCTAATTTTGAATTGCTATAAGTAACTGACATTCCTGTAAGTTTTACATTTCTCTGACTTTTATAGAATCACTTGACAATATCCAGTTAGGAATTATGTACTTTATTTTGTAATATGGTACAGAAATTACCTGTTCATGAATATCAAAATATTACTTAAATTATTGCAGTCCAAAAGTAGTCAGGTATCACTGTTCAGCATCTTAAAATTTGTATAGTTTGAGAAACCTTTCCAAGTTTGCTCAATAGTGTTGCAGACTATTCTTTGACAATCTGAATATTTGTTTCAGTAGGACGCTTCTTTATAAGAAAAAATGTGTTTTTTACCTTGAGTTAGCTAACGTAAGGTTAAACTTTAGGTGCTCCCATAGTCTCTAACTTTAATTTGTGTGAAAACTACCAACTGCCTTGTCTTCGGTAGGATTTTAATTCATGGTAGTTAGCATGAATTAACACACCTTTTTTCTTAGTAAAGGCAAGGCCTTAATACTTAGAAATCCTCAGATCACCACTTCACCTTTACGCCACCATTCTCAACCTTTAAAAAAATCATTCTCACCTCTTCAATAACTTAAATAACGAGTTGCCTTGCCTGCATGCCTTGCAGCATGACCAGGGCTTTCACATGCTCCTCAGCTGCCTTCACTGCCAGTACCACCCTGCACATGCTAGGAGCCTTGTGGAACACCTGGACACATAGGTGGCAGGTGTAATAGGCCGGATTTTATAGTAACATTTTTCCTTTATTATGGCCCATGCGGGTTCTGGGGAAGCTGATGAGACAATATGTGCTATTCAGCTTCCTAGACTCTGGGAGATTACTGAGAAACCCAGGAAGCTGAGTAGCAAATTCCACCTCCTCAGCTGCCCCATGCAGATTCTGGGTTGTAGCAAACTCATCCTTGTAGAGTTTTTCCCTGAAGCAAAGAAAGCTATCAGGTTGGTTGAACATAATTTGTTTACAAATCCATGCTGACTGTTACTTTATCACCTTATCTTCCAGATTTTTGCAAATGATGATTCCTTAATTATTTGTTCCATTATATTTTGTGCCACAAAATATAAGCTGACTGGTCTGTAGTTTCCTAGGTTGTCCAAACAAATTGTAAAACTTACTGGAAATCACTTGTCTGGAATCCAATTCTAATTGAAATGCCAAACAACATCCATGGTAAAAGTTCTTCCAGCTTTAACTATTTACCATGTATTCATTAGCAACACAAGATATTTGTTAAAAAATCATTAAGATCGCAGTTTCCAGATATCTACAACATCCAAAACAGTTATGCTGTTAATAGAATCCTTTTCTTTTTTATCTTAAGCCATTAACCCCTCCAATGTGAACTTTGCTTGAAATGTAACCATTCAGATGTCAGGATCTGGTTATATCCTCATGCTTTTGCTCCAGTGTTCATTGACTAAAGCTCCAATTCTGCAAATGCCTATGCATGAGAGCCCTCTGCATGCATATCTCTTTGAAGGACCAGTATCTAAGACTAAGATGTTTTCATGTTGTTTACTTTGTGACATCAATTAAAAATGAAATCAGGTTTCTTTTAACCTTTGATTGCTGTATTTCATCTACAAGATCAGGCCTTGTAGCCACACACCCTCCCCCCCAATGTCCCGAAATGCCAGCAACCCACCAGAAATCTTGACCCAGCCATGAAGCCTGTTTGAGCCCCTCAAGCCTCCACAGAGACTTCTTTCACTAGCCCAGCCTGGGGCTGGGAGAGTCTTCTCTGTCCCAGGCAACTGCAATCCAGCTCCTGTGTCCCACACTCAGCTCCCTGCCTTGGCAGGCAGTCCAGCTGGACTTTGACACTACAAACTCCTCATCCTTCTGGCCTTGACCTATCCCGTATTTCTCCCATCACCTCCTCTTCTACTTCTGGTCCAGGTCAGGAGGCACCTAATTAGGGGAGCCAGCCTGCAGGGCTTCCCTAGTTAGGTGTGATGCCCTGCACTCCCTCTTATGCAACAGGTATGTCCAACCCAGGCCTGGAGCAGGGGTGGGGTTCTGTCTGGGAGGGAGCGTCACTCATGCAGGCTCCACCTATTGCTTAAGCCGAGATTATGTAAAAGGGCCTGGGGTTCCCTGCCACCTCTATCACAGCAGTAGCAGTGCTGAGGGCCCTAGCCCATTTAAATAGCCTGGCCCTCTGGGAAATTGCCATTTGTCTCCCCCAACCTCTGGTGGCAGGCCTGAGAGGCACATTAGAATTTAGGAACTTAAGAGCCATTGGCTCCATCCACTTCACACTTAAAAGCAGTAGTCCATTTCTAAGATGTAGCATGCTACCTAGGCAGATAAGTAGATACTGTTAGCAGCAGATATGCTGTTTAGTACGTTATATAGACTAGATGTAAATTCTGGAAATAAACACTTTAAAGAGGAAAGCTTTGCCTTTAAAACTGACTATTTGTTTTACCCTTTTAACAGAGCAGCATTTCTTAACACAGCTCCAGGATATTGGAATATTGTCTCTAACTCCTGCAAGGATGGTATTGGGAGCAAGAATTGCTGCTCATGATGACAGGTATGGAGAATAGGAGTTAAACCCTTTACCAGATACAGTGACATTGTCATACCTCATGACAGTTTCATGTCTTGGAGGTGATCTCTATCTTCGTATGCAAGTATTTAAATGACCTTTACTTCCTTGTACACGTTCTGCTATCAAAATGTCAGTCAGACCAGCATTTTTAATGGCATTATATGTAGTCAAAATCTTAGCAATTGTAAACTATTGTCGTTCATCATTGCATGATATGGTAGCTTTTCCATTAAAACTTGTCATGGATTATAGTCCTCTCTAAGGACAATAGACAAGTTGACAAGTTTTGTATAAGTACATCTCAACAAGTGATTTATTTATAACCCCATTGAGTTGTGGAGAGTGTATACACATGTATCCGGATCTGTGCTCATTGAAATAATATGTAAATACTAATGAGATTTTTTTTTTTTTTTTTTTTTTTTTTTTTTTTTCTACCTTCCAGCCTCTAAGATGGTGTGGAAGAGACGATAGATTTGCTACCATGTGCTTGAGTTACACAGGTTGCATATGTTCAAATGATAACTCTGTACAACTTGGTGCATTTGAGGTGATCATAGGCTTAGAGTGCCATATGGTGGCAAACAATCCATAAAGGCTGTTAATGTCAAACTTGCATGCAGATTTTATTTAAAAATGCATGAACAAAATACCAGTTATTTTAAACACCACCTCTGGCCTTGAAGTTCTGGGGAAGTCTTTCAACCAGATTTCTTATTTATTACAAGTTGGGAGTTTCTTTCCATACTTAGCTTTCTTAATCATTGCCAGATTTCTACTAAAGTCTCTCAACCCCTGGACACTAGTTAGAAGAGCTGACATGCTAGAAAAGTTTTTGGTTTGGGTTTGTTTAGTCAGCTAACCCTTTAAAATTTTGGGAAGACAAGCAGCTAGCCATTTGGAAACTAGCTTTTTTGCTGCATCTCCTTACTTCCCTTGCTTCCTCCTTCCCAGCTAGTAAGCATTCTACCTTTTTTGCTTTTCTCCCAACTAAGAGGATTGCATGTTCTTGCTCATTGAGAATGCCTGATGTTGTTGAATATACAGTTGAATCATTTATGTGCTCAATTTGTAAGCTTTTAAACATGAAAATAAAATTAAATGCACCAGCATATTTTAGTTTAAGTAACCAACCCCTCTTCACCCCCTTCCCCACACTAATGCAAAGTTGTCAGAAAAGTAAAAGGTACAAAAAGTAGGTAATCTGTATCTGTTCTCACTGTAGTTCTTTTGGGCTATATTATATTCTCACATGCTCAAACTTATGCCTTTAAAATAGGGATGTTAGAAGCGGGTATTTTACTAATCGTGTAGTTGATATAATTTTGTAATTAGTCAATAAGAAAAGGCGCTCAGTCCCAGCTTGTGCCAGGTCCAGGAGCTACCCCCAGCTGTGGCTCTGCAGTATAAATGTAATAAGAGCCAGGATGCCTGCTTGCCTGACTCTTATTATGTTTAAATTGCAGAGCTGCAGCGGGGATAGGTCCCGGATCTGGTGCAAGTGGGCTTACACAGTCCCAGCTCGTGCTGAGTCCAGCAGCCCCTGTTGGCGAGGGGTCCCAGTGGGGAGCTGGGACCCCTCGTAGACAGGGGCATTTATTCCACATGTCCCCCCTTCCCTCGGTGCTGATAGAGGCAGTAGCATGGGGAAGCGGCACTGCAGAGATAAAAGCTGGTTTCCCCCAGCACTAAGTCAGCTCCCCCCAGCAGTGGCTCCTGTTTCCCTGATACAGAGGCAGTGGGGGGGAGGAGGAATGCGAGTCATTGACTCGACTGCCCGATAATTCTAGGCTAGGCTTATCGGGTTGTTGACTACTCAACTACTCGCTTACATCCCTACTTTAAAATTTAACAGCATTTATTATAATACAAAATACTGTCTACTTTCAGTAGAGAAAATTCTGGTTGCTGTGGAAATCAGAGTATCACATTGTGTTTACATGTAAAAAAAAAAAGCAACTTGAGAATAATTTTATTATTTTATAACTATGTACATCCAAAATATTTCATAATCTGTGTTTAATATAACAAAAAAGTGGACCAGTTTATTTTCAGAGGAATAAATAATTTATGTACTTTCAAAATGGTCCCTATATTTATTGCATTAATTTTAATCTTAATTATGAAAAGGCTTTATTACTCATTGATAAAACAGCTGGTAAAACAGGCATGCACGATGGTAGTAATGCAATGGGGCTGAAGTATTATCCTGTTGCACAAGGGGAAACAGTGGATTAGCCAAAAAAGAATGTCTGGAAATGGACATCAGTTGAATTGTGTAATGATGTTTCAACTTTACTAGTTTATTTTAGACATGCAGCTTTATTTACCTCTGTATTACAGGTTTACAAGTGTATGTAGAGTTCTCATTTAGCATTTCTGCAATAACTACTAGCACCAAAACCTTAACTTAAACCTACCTGAGTAAGCAGTGTTGCTTCCAATTAGCTGAGCGTTGGGCTTTGATTTTTTTTAATTGTTTGAGGTTAACCAGTCCCTCTTTTTAAAAGGTTTAAAACGGGTATTTACATTAGTAGAATTATACTGTCTAATTAGGGAAGACTCTTCTTATATGACTGTGGTGCTTGTTTTCTAGCTGATGTGAATGACTTTGGTTAGAGCTAAGATGAAAAAATAATGTAACTGTCTTTGAAACTAATTTTGTTATAGATTTTTGCTGCATCTTGCTGATAAAACTGGAGGCATTATTGTTACCAATGATAATTTCAGAGAATTCGTGACGGAATCCTCTTCTTGGAGAGAGATTATTCAAAAAAGGTAATCCTGTGGATTTATTCAAACCCTAACAGATAGTTCCTAGTCATATATTCCAGATGCCCTTAATACAATTTTTTAAATAAAATATTGACAAACTTTAGCAATACCATACCTGACATCCTGCTCCCAACAACTCATCCCCATTTTTAAATACTGGGGGGCCAAAGGGCACATCTGAAAGTAGTCCGTTTTGGGGCTGTTTTAGGCAGAGGTGGGAACAAAATCTGAGGCACTCACACACTCATCCTGCCAGTATTCCCTCTCATTGAAGATGCATGGTTAAATAATTTGAGAACCTTTGCTAATTTCAGCTATGCAACTATGGCATAGGGAGCAAGGAAGTTTGTCAGGTAAATAGGTCCTAAGCATTTAAGGCTTTGCTGGCCAAAACCAGTAGCTTAGTTTTTGGAGGGAATTTCACAGATCACTGACCTCAGATTTTTGTAGTGAGATACTTCATTTATCAGATGGGTCATTACATGCTTAAGAAGCTTAGATTATGGGTCCACTGCAGTTTAATCTTCAAGTGACAAAGGTATACTGTAAATTACCCATTTTGGTGCTGAATTGTACCTAGCTCGTTTTGATGGAAAAAATGCAATGGCCAATGCCATATGGGAGGAGAAAAGCCATATTGCAGGTACAGTCTGGACCTCCCTGGTCGGACACCCTCGGGACCTGACTGGACCCAGATGAAGGGCTTTTCCATACTGGAGAGGTCATTTCAGGCTCCTCCCCCTTCCCCACAGCCCAGCCCCGCACTCCTCCCCTCTCTCCCTCCGCCCCGAAGCTCAGCTAAGCTGCTCACCGGCTCATAGAATACTAGAACTGGACAGGACCTCAAGAGATCAAGTCCAGTCCCCTGCCCTCACGGCTTGAAGCCCGCTTGCATCAAGCACAGTGTAGATCATCCCTGATAGATGTCAATCCAACCTGCTCTTAAATATGTCCAGTGATAGAGATTCCATAGCTTCCCTAAGCAATTTTTTCCAGTGTTTAACCACCCCTGACAGTTAGGAAGCTTTTCTTAATGTCCAACCTAAACCTCCCTGCAGTCTAAGCCCATTGCTTCTTGTCCTAGCCGAGGCCAAGGAGAACAATTTTTCTCTCTCCTCCTTGTGACACCCTTTTAGATAATTGAAATCTGGTATCACGTCTCCCCTCAGTCTTCTCTTTTCTAAATTAAACAAGCCCAATTGCTTCAGTCTTCCCTCATAGCTCATGTTTTCTAGGCCTTTAATAATTTTTGTTGCTCTTCTCTGGACCTTCTCCAATTTTTCCACATCTTTCTTGAAATGCTGTGCCCAGAACTGGACACAATACTCCAACTTTGACCTAATCAGCTCAGAGTAGAGCTGAAGAATGACTTCTTGTGTCTTGCTCACAACACTCCTATTAATGCATCTCAGAATCTTTGCTGCTTTTTTTGTTTGTTTGTTTCTGCCACAGTGTCACATTGTTGACTCATATTTAGTTTGTAGTCCTCTATGACCCCTAGGATCCCTTTCTGCAGAACTCCTTCCTAGACAATCACTTTCCATTCTGATTGTTCCTTCTGAAGTGGAGTACTTTGCATTTGTCCTTATTAAACTTCATCCTATTTACCTCGCATCATTTTTCTTGTTTGTCCAGATCACTTTGAATTATGACCCTATCCTCCAAAGCACTTGCAACCTCTCCCAGCTTGGTATCATCTACAAACTTAATAATCAGACTGTCTATGCCATCAGCTAAATCATTGATGAAGACATTGAAGAGATCCGGTCCCAAAATAGACTCTTACGGCACTCCACTTGTTATGCCCCTCCAGCATGATTGTGAACCGTTAATAACTACTTTCTGAGAACGGTTATCCAGCCGGTTATGCACCCACTTTATAGTAGCCCCATCTAGGTTGTATTTCCTTAGTTTATTGATAAAAAGGTCATGCGAGACCATATCAAATACTTTAGTAAAGTCTAGGTTTACCACATCCACCGCTTCTCCCTTATCCACAAGACTTGTTATCCTATCAGAGAAAGTTATCTGATTGGTTTGACATGATTCGTTCTTTACAAATCCATGCTGGCTGCTACCTATCACCTTATTATCTTCCAGTTGTTTGCAGATGAATTCCTTAATTACTTGCTCCATTATCTTCCCTGGCACAGAAGTTAAACTGATGGGTCTGTAGTTTCCTAGGTGGTTCTTATTTCCCTTTTTATAAATGGGCACTATATTTGCCCTTTTCCAGTCTTCTGGAATCTCTCCAGACTTCCATAACTTTTCAAAGGTGATAGCTAAAGGATCAGATATCTCCTCTATCGGCTCCTTGAGTATTCTAGGATGCATTTCAGGCACTGGTGACTTGAAGATGTCTAGCTTTTCTAAGTAATTTTTAATTCTTTTTTTATTTGAACTTTTAAATCTACACCATTTCCATTAGCATTCACTATGTTAGGCATCTTGTCACCATCAATTTGCTTGACAGTAACTGAAACTAAAGTCATTAAGCACCTCTGCCATTTCCAAGTTTCCTGTTACTGTTTCTTCCTCTTCACTGAGCAGTGGGCCTACCCTGTCATTGGTCTTCCTCTTGCTTCTAATATATTTCTAGAATGTCTTCTTGTTACCCTTTATGTCTCTAGCTAGATTGAGCTCATTTTGTGCCTTTGCCCCTGCATACTTGTTTGCTTATATTCATCCTTTGTAATTTGACCTAGTTTCCACTTTTTATGACTCCTTTTCAATTTTTTAGATCATATAAGATCTCCTGGTTAAGCCAAAGTGGTCTCTTACCCTACTGCATAGGTCTCTTTCCTATGCAGTGGAATAGTTTGCTTTTGGGCCCTTAATAATATCCCTTTGAAAAACTGAAAAACTTCCTTTAATTTTTTTTTTTCCTCTTAGTCTTGCTTCCCATGGGACATTACCTACCAGCTCTCTGAATTTACTAAAATCTGCCTTCCTGAAATCCATTGTCTCTATTTTGCTGTTCTCCCTCCTACCATTCCTTAGAATCACGAACTCTATGATTTTATTATCACTTTTAACCAAGCTTCCTTCCACTTTCAAATTCTCAACCAGTTCCTCCTCCCTATTTGTTAAAATCAAATCTAGGACAGCTTCCCCCCAGTAGCTTTCTCAACTTTCTGAAATAAGAAATTGTCTCCAGTGAAGTCCAAGAATGTAATGGATAATTTGTACCCTGCTGAGTTAATTTCCCAACATATGTCTGGATAGTTGAAGTCCTCCATCACCACCAAATCCTACACTTTGGATGATTTTGTTGTTGTTTAAAAAAAGCCTCATCCACCTCTTCTGGCTGATCTGTAGTGGACGTTTAGCATGACACCACCCTTGGTTTTTTTTACCACTTTTAACCTAACCCAGAGACTCTCAACAAGTCTGTCTCTTATGTCCAAGTGTATACATTTTTAATACATAAGGCAACACCACCTCCCTTTTTCCCCTGCGTATCCTTCCTGAGTAAGCTGTACCCTTCTATACCAATATTCCAGTCGTGTGTATTATCCTACCAAGTCTCTGATATATCAATTATGTCATAGTTGTGTTTCTTTATTAGCACTTCAAGTTCTTCCTGCTTATTCCCCATACTCCTTGCATTTGTACACAGGCATCTAAGATACTGATTAGATTTTTGTCCCCCAGTTCTGCCTTGCCTCTCCTTTATCTCTGCTATTATAACCCATGCTCCCTCCCATTTCTGACCCACTCCCAGGTCTCCATGTTTTTCACTTACCTGTGGGCTTTGGTTACCTGCCTCCGTTGAACCTAGTTTACAGCCCTCCTCGTGGCATCCCCTTCCCCTCTGCAGCCTAGCTGAGCTGTGCACCGGCTCCTGGCAACCCCCTCCCCCCTGCAGTGTGCCAGGACTCTGATCCTGGAACATCCGTGGTCATGCCAGACCAGAGAATCCCAGATTTTTGAGGTACAACCTGTATAATATACCAGCATGTTTACCTGTAAACAACCTCCTTCAACGATTAACTTTTTGAGTTCAAGTCAGTAAACAAATTCTAAAATCTAAATGTAAAATCTTCAATTGGTTGTCTCATTAAATTTAAATTATACACCTGTTGTTCAACTTTTCTTTCAGGATCTAACCCCAAATCAATGAAAGGAAACCCCCTGGCATCAACAGACTTTTTTGAAACAGACCCTATATTCTGTTCCGAAGCCAAAGTACTAATAAGTAGCTTTTATTAGTTGATGTAAATAGGAAGAAGGTTCTTAAATGGTGCAGGAATATGTCTTCAATTATTTTATTTCAAGTTGTATTTAGTGTATATATAAATGCAGGAATGGTGGTGGATTTGCAACCAACTAACTTACATAAAAAACAATCTTAACACAAGACTAGTCAGCATCTAGTGTCTGTTTTCTGGAGATTGTCTATTATGGTCTGGTCACAGGTCCCAGTCAGTTGTGTAGCTTGTGGTGATGTAGGAGTCTTGAGCTAATAGTTTGAATATACTGGCGAGGAGGAGGAGTTTAAACAAGTATAATAAAATATTCTGTAGCCCTTCCCTCTTTCTCACCAACTACATCCCATCAAACTTGTTTTGCAGTGGCCCAGACCTTTCAGTTTAAGAAATTAATGTAGTGTCAAATGGGGGGGCTGGGGGATGTCCATATATTCACCCATTAATTCATGATTTTGGAAGGGAATATCATTTTAGCTGTAGCAGAATAGAAGTTCATTGATCAGACTGCACTGATTCTGGCTATAGAATTAGGTGGATACCCTGAAGTAGTTCTACATATTGGGCATGGTAGAGAGGTTGAAAAAAATTTTTATTGATAGTTATTTCATTACTATTTACTATTGCAGGTTGCTCCAATATACATTTGCTGGGGACATATTCATGGTTCCTGATGATCCTTTGGGAAGAAATGGACCTAGATTAGAGGACTTCCTTCGGAGTGAAGGCTGTTCTAGGTATAGCAGTCTCTTCATTATGCTTTGAGAACCAAGGCTTATGAAGGACAATAAATGCTTTAACTGAACCTGAAGCAATTAACTTAAAGTCATACTAAAAAAATACATTAAGAGCACTGGCTCTAAAGATTAATGTTCTTTTTTATTACCTTAATCTGTTCAAAAAGTAGTGATGATGTTACATGCATCTAGCCAAGTTCTCAGAAGAAGCAAGACAAGTGCCTCAGCGACTTCCTTTGAGGTTTCATTGTGACGGCATTCACATAAATGTGGTAGTCCACACACTGTTTTGCTATTACACAAACCTGTTGATGCATAAATAGTAACTCTAGTTCATCTTAATTGGTGGGAAACACGTTGTGGGCCATGGGGACTTGCTGGTCGCCGTATCCCGCAGCTCCCATTGGTCGCGGTCTGCTGGTCCCAGCCAATAAGAGATGTGGGCAACTGTACCTGTGGATGCAAGGTAAACAACCTGCCTGATGGCCTGCCAGCAGCTTACCCTGATGAACTGTTTGCAGCCTGTGGGCTCCAGGTTACCCACCATTAATCTAAATATATCTTTTATCCCTTACTGATGATCAGCAGTTGGATGACAGGAACACTACAGAAAAACCTAAGATAGACTTATTAATGGTATATTGTGCACAAGGGAGATGCAAAGGCACTTTTTTTCTATTTCTATTTTCATTTCCTAAGCTACTCTCAAGTTATTACATCATATTATTAACAATGTCTGCCAAGACTTCTGGAACTAAATGACTTTTTAATCTATTTTTAATCTTAAATTGTTTTAAAATGTATAGATTTTAAATATACTAACAGAATTTAGGAAGATATTTAAAAATCAGATCTTCCTTTATATTCCTGAAAAGACATGATTCCAAAGCTTGGTTTCTCCGTTACACCAGGTAATGACTTTTCTAGTCTCTAAATCAGTGAAATGAATGCAGCTGCTTGAACAAATAAGTAGTGGCTGTATTATCAGCATTTGGAATAGAAAGAGCCTGGATACAAGGGTTCTTGAGAATTAACCATAAACCTTAAAATGAAAATACTACAATATTTATATTAATAATACATGCAACTCTTTAAAAAGTGACTCTCTTTAAAGATACCAATATAAAAATAGTTGTTGGCTGATTCTCAGCCATCACGTGTGATAGTTTATGTAACAGACTGTTTTTGGTTTTTTTTTAAATCCATCTCGGCTATAACTAAGTAATACTGAAGTTAGTACGTGGCATTTTGTAAAAATGTTAAACTGATTACTTGAATGTTTTGCTGTATGTTGAACACTCTTTACCTGTCTAAAATATGCATCTCAGCCAGTCATATCTAATGTCAATCCCTGTTACTGTCTTTTAGACTTCAGATTTGAACTCCCCTAGCTAGGCTATTGTACTTACTGTTTTGTATCACTTGGGAATCAGCTAAACTGTGCATCTCTAATTGAAAACAATCTGAAGAATACTAGAATGTAGGGGGGTTCACAGGCTTTATTTTACCTGTACTGCTTATATCCAGAACAGTACCACATCTTCCTTAATTTACCAGACATTTCATTTTTGTTCTCTAGAGATTTTCCACTATCACAAATAACTCTACCGACTGGGGGACTGCATTCTTCTGGGACCTCACACTTCATGCCAATACCCAAGTCATGCAGTAATAGACAACCTAAGAATGAAGTACACGGCGGTCCTCCATCTGCCTGGCCTCCGTTGGAACGAAACTTGCGAAATGTACACACTGGTCTTACAATTCCCCCACAAAGATCTTCTACAGAAACAATACAGCTAAGGGAAGCATTGATAAAAATATTTCCTGATTCTGAGCAGAGACAAAAGATTGATCGAATACTAGCTGAACATCCATTCATGAGAGACCTTAATGCACTGTCTGCTATGGTACTTGATTAAATACGATACAAGGAGTTTACATTATGATTGATCTATCTAAACTTTGAATGTCAATGTGAAGAAACATGTTCCTGAGTGTCAAGTCACTTTATGAATATTCAACATTTAGTACTTTTATTTGTATAAAAGATATGAACTATTTTTATGCATATTCCTATGGTTTTCAAACAAACATTTTTTGGTAACTTAAGTTATGCTGCTATTACAGATTTGTATTAACAATTTCTGCAAAAGAAAACAAAATTTTATTTGCCTCCTTGAAATTGTTTATTAAAGTAGTAGCAGTTCTATTTAGAATAGTGTATTTGCACTTGTTTCATAATTATCCTGGGGGGAGGGATGTCATATTTGGCCCACTCAGATTACAATATTTATTTTAAAATATAAGCTGAAAATGGCACCTTTTATAACCGTATACCATGTATGCACATTATCTCATTAGCATTAAGTACACACCTTCAGGTAGTTGTTTTTTTGCCACTGGATTGGAATTGCTTGTACTGTTATAGAATATTACATTTTTCCTGTATTGTAGAAGTAATACCATTAGGTGGCAGCTTGTATCCGTTAATGTGTAATGACCAAGAAAAAGATTTATAGCTATTGGCATTTCTGAATTTAATCAAAAGAACATACAAGCAAAGAGAACTAAATTGATAACCGAGAGCGTGCTACTGCAGTACCATATAGGGAATAAATAGTGAGAGGACCATTTGAATATTATCATGTTATATGACACACACAAACCTCAGAGTAGTGAGCTATTTATTGCATGAGGCTAGGAAATAAACATTAGTCTGTACACATGGGTGGGATTTTGGTGCCTATATAGTTCAAAAATAACTTTATTTTTAAAATGAAGTAGCTCACCCTGCTAATTCGGAGTGGGGGTTACTACCTTAAAGTATTTCCACAAAGAAATGATAAAACAAATGTACCTCCACAAGTGACTATAACAGAAAAATTTAAAAGAACCACAACCGTTTGAAGATGCCAAGTAACTGATTTTTTTTTTTTTTTTTTTTTGTAATGGTCAGAAAGGATCTCTGTGACCAAAAGGGGGAGGAAAGGCTTTACACTATTATGTGCAATACTTCCTATATAAAACTTGCTAGTTATAAGTTCTTTTCAGTTTTGGTTACAAGTATTGTGGTCTCAATTTAGTTACTTAAAACAAAGCTGTATTTTTCTGCCATGTACCTAATCACCAGTCATCTTAACTCATTTTTTACTTTTCTTTTAAACTGTATTAATTGCTGGGTTGTTGATGACTAGAACTTCCCACAGCTTAAAATTATCTGCTCGTAAAATCTTTGGCCTTCAAGAACGTGTGGGCTTATTTTGGATTGGTGTACTGCTTTGGAGGCCCAAGGGGTGGTGTCAGTGCACAGACACGGAGCCTCAAAGCACTGTTGAAACAAGTAGCTCTAATTACTCACAATAGCAGCAGCTTGCTTTAAGGAAACGAGTAAGTTTGTTTACATAACTTTTTTTTCCTAGGTTTCTTAAAATTGACACGAATCAACTGAAAGAAAATGTGTCCAATGATTTATTAAAGTTAGCAAAATGATCTTGCTGAAGAGAGTGGTGGTTTTCAAGTCTGAATGCAAAATTACACATTTGATAGTTCTACTCTAGAGCGGGCCAGAATGTTCCACCAGCCTATCAGAGTAGTGTTGTCTAATCTTGTGACTTGTTTGAAGTTTCTCACCTCACTCCACCCTTTGGTTGCCTGCCATTCTTGCCCATCTCCTGGCGCGAATACCCAGAGCTTCTCCATAGCAACTCAAATCCATTCTTGGAGGAGGAGGGGCTGGAGTAGAGATTAAAGAGCCCAGCAGTTCAGGATTAGTTGGCTCTCTCCTGTGAGCACTGGGGATAGGATGACATTCCTATTCCTTGCTACTGTACCTGGAAAAGGTGTGGGTGGGGGAAGGGTGAAAAATTGCTGGAGCTGCAGTCCCAGCCTGGAAGGTAGAGGGGGAGCATACTGCAGTGTGACTGGCCTGGGAGAGAATGAAGAACCCTAGGAGGAGCCGTGGTGAAGCTGGAGTGCCAGGCCCTCTGGAGTACTGGGGGCCACTGCTCTGGAGGAACTAAACTAATGTGTGGGCATTGAGGAAGGCTGAACTATTGGAGTTGGGAGCACAGGCCAAATTAACCACTGATTGACACATGGGCAGATTTGATGAAAGATTATTCACCAGGGGTCAAAATTATCTTATGTTAAAATTTCAGCAGTTACATGTGGGGCAGCAGTTAGCTCTCTGGAATACAGAGGGGCTGCAGATAGAGGCAGCAGTGCGGGAGGGGGTACACTTTTAAGCCGACTATCTGTGTGTACCAGTCCCGCCTGCCTCATGGAGCTGCTGCCTCTAATACAGGTGACAGGTGGTTCCCTGGGAACTGGTGCATACTGGGAGTCAACTTTTAAGCTGGCTCCCTGCATGTACTGGGAGCCTGTGTGTAAAGATTCATTGGTTAACAGCACACACAGTTACACTTTCACACCCTTACACCCAGTACATTTGGGAGAGTGGGTAACATTAAATGTCTCACAGAAGGATGAGTGTGGGAGTTCAAAATTCAAAAGATGGACTGTATAGTTAAATCTCATGACTTTAGATCTCTTGATGCTCACAGCACTGTAAGTGTGTTGACCAAAGTAGTGGATCCTTTTGGGGACTGTACAACCCTTTATAGCAGGATGGAGAACCTTTTTGGGTTGGAGGCTTAAGGCTTGCTCCCAGGGCTGACTTAATTCTTCTGGGGGCCTGAGGCTAGTTGATTTTGTGGGACCTCTACCCTCTGGGGAGGGCCAAAAATGAGGGTTTCAATAGATATGAGGATGCTGCCAGGGAGTGGACTAGGGGTATGGGTATGTGGTCTTGGGAGCAGGGCAGGTGCTGGAAGGAGCTGGAGTTAGGACTGTGGGGTCTGGACAGGAGGGGGCAGAGGATGGAGGCACCTACCAGCTATAGCTCCCAGGGGCCCACAGGTGGCTTCATGCTGCAGGGAAGCATGCATTGCCCCTGCTCCCTCTCACTCCTACTCCCACTGGCCACAGCTCCTGGGGTGATGGGTTGAGGTGCCTGCAGGGAGCACTTGCCTGCAGCACACAGGAGCAGTTTCTTCCTCACCACCAGGCAGAGCCTGTAAGTCTCATCTAGTCCGTGGCTTGCATTGATCAGGCCATGAGGCTTGGGGGTTCCCCTTGCCCCCCACATTGGGGAGCCAGTGGTGGCACTCCAGCCATAGCACGCCCCTATGTGGCTGGAGTGCCAGCACCATCTCATGATACTGAGGTGGCTGAGACCCAAGCCTCTTGGGCTGTATTAAGGCAAGCCACATTCAGCCCAAAAGGCCATAGGTTCCCCACCCCTGCTTTACATAATTTTTAGTCTATTCATGGCATTTTTACTGAAATAGATTCAGAAAGTATCCCTCCTGACCCTAGTCAGGGTTTTCTTGTTGACTTCGATAAATTCCAGACATAAGATAGACATAGCATCTGCTTACATAAACATCAGCTATAGGGTTAGCTGAGGTACTCTCATGCTCCAAGAATACAGATCTAAAATACTAAATATGTAGATAGTCACAGTCCTTAGCAACTCCAAGCAAAGTCTACTGAGAAAGTCCTGATTAAATATTCCTAAAAATGAGTAAATTCAGAAGCATAATGAGAAACATTTTTAAAATAACACTTGTATGTGCAAATTCTCAAGAAATCTTGCTAGGGCTGCTATGTGAACTGTAACTCATATTTGAATGTATGTAGTAGTCTTGTTCTGTGTGGTAACTAATGCTTAATGGGTATACAGTTTGGCCATGTTATGGTTCCTATAGCAACCATAGTGAAATTCTTGTCTGTATTGCTTGTAAAATCTCAGCCCTAACAGATCAGCGTAGAGTTTGCATTTCATTTCTTCTTTGTAAGGAGGTTCAAAAAGCCTTGGCACTCTCTTCTACTTAGCTCTGGTCTATCTCCAAGGCTATCAGGCAGAGGTAGAGATGTAAGCAACTAGTCGACTACCCCAGGGGTGGCCAACCCATTAAACGAAGAGAGCCGAAACAGCAGCGGAAAAAATGCGAAGAGACGCACCAGAATTGTTGAGCTCCCCACCAGCCAGAGTTGTTGAGTGCAAAAAAAAAAAAAAAAGGATGTTGCCCCTTTAAAAGCCGTGGGTTAGGCTTTTTGGCCACATCAGGTTCCTGTTGGCCACCACCATTTTGCCATGCCGGACAGCTCCCCTGCACCCGGTGAGCACGGAGCGGGGACCGTTTGTAGGGGTGCATGGGGCAGCTTTACGAGACGTGGGGGGCCTTTGCGAGCTGCACTTTCAGGGGTGAAGAGCCACATGGGCTTGCGAGCTGCAGGTTGGCCACCCCTGGACTACCCAACAAGCCCAAGTAGTCAAGTCACCACTCGACTAATCGCTTACACACACACACACACACACACACACACACTTGCTTCCTCTGTATCAGAGGCAGCAAGGGGCGGGGAGCAGGAGCCAGTACTGGGGGGGAGCATGCTTAAAAAACACTTCCTGCCCCCTGCACTGTCACCACATGGGAACAAGGGAGGCAAAGGCACAGCAGGGGAAACTGCGCAAGTGGGGATTGAAGCAGCCACGAACGGCTCTTACTACATTTAAAAGGCAGAGGCGCAGCGAGGATGGTGAGCACCCTCCCCCCTTATCAACTAATTGAGTAGTCAATGAAAATTCCATCGACTACTTGATTAGCTGATTAATCAAAATTTAACATCCCTAGGCAGAGGACTCTACCTCAGAAACCTCCCACTTTCATCTGGCTCTCCAGCAGCAAATAGGAAAGTGAAGAAGAAAAAGCTTAAAAGGTCTAAGCCCTGAGGATCTGTCTTTAGTGTCAGAGAGGATTACCTTTCTCCTGATAATCAGAGGGACTCTATTCTCCCCCACAAAGTGTGCAGAGAAGGCTAAGAAGAGAGGGAAAGCCAGATGCCATAAGCTCCTGCAACGCTCCCTCTGATGAGGACCTGCATGGAGATCTCCCTATGCCTATTCTGTGGATACTCAGGCCCCTCTGCTCAGGTAGGAACAGCGTTTCATGTAGCCCCTCTCTCAGCCCTAGATAGCTCACAGAAAGCAGTGGCAGCTTCTCAGCAGCAAAATCCCCTCATGCCTGGCAGTGGGAGAAACAATGGCCAGGGGATTAGTACAAGTGGCAGTTTCCCTGCTCCCCTCATGCATGGGGGAACATAAGTTGCTTCCTGTTCCCAGTCAGCCAGTGGAGCCTGCACTCTCAGCCATCAGTCACTGTGAAGCAGTGTCCCAGGCCTTCTCCCTGCTGTAGCAGCAAGGAGATACTGACAGGCCCACCACTGGGGAAGAGGTAGAAGCAAAAAGGGCAGTTGCCTTGGGCTCTTTAAATCACTGTGTGGTGCATTCCAGGCAGAGTAAAGTAGGGGGCATACTACACTCTGAGCAGTGTGGAGGACTGGCTGTTCCAGCCCTGCCCAAGGCCCTACCCCTTCTGGAAGCATGGAGCGGCTCTACTACCACTTCACCTGCAGAGACACACCCAGGGTAGCCTGGTAAGACGCCCTCACATCCAGCTGTTCCACAGTGTGTAATGAGTCCAAGTGCAGCACCTGAGCCAAGGAAAAAACCTGGGAAAGGATCTGTCTGATTTACAAAGATACTGAAGACAGGAGTTTCTATCTACCTTTGAGCATCTATGTGAAATTCACCATATCCCAGAGAATCTGTTAATGCCTGTCCTGCTGAGCACATTAACTGGGAATGCAAGGGAAGTGTTCAGTGAAGTGGGTGTGGATGAAGCTATGAATTATGTAAAATATAAAGATACTGTGTTAAAATGTTTGAAGGTTACCACTAAATTTTACAGGGTAAAATTTAGAAATTTTAAAATGTCTAAAAACATTTCTTATGTGGAATGTGCTCATAAGCTGTTAGGTTTTGTCAGGAAGTGGCTTATTAGTGAGAAATCTTGCAGTAATTAAATTTGAACAGATGTTAAATTTGGTATTAGCTAAGGTCTGGGCTGCTATATGCGATAGAAAGGCCCGCTCCATTTTGCATGCTGTTGAAATTTCAGTAACGCAAAAATGTATCTGTAGTGATGAAAGAATAATCACTATTCTCCCCAACCTAAAAGAAGAGATGGTTTAAGAGGGGGTGCAGTGCTATTCCTGTTAGAAAAGCTTATACTCTAAGGAAGACAAGTGGTGTGTCATTTGTGTGGTACCCTTGGACACATCAAGCCAGAATGTCCAATAGTAAAAAATAAATCAGTAAATGCTAGTGCAGTTATTCTAAACACACAAGCAAACCAAATAGCTCAGCACTTCTGCCTTATGCGCAAATGTTGTTGCTGTTATCTCTGAAGGACTTGATCTTAAAACTTCATATTAGAGCTGAATATAACAACAATAATACAGAGTTTATTAGCAGTGGAAAAAGTTACATGGAGAGACATTAATTTAGTATGAGACATTAATTTAGTTAAAGGAAGTCTTGTCAGGGAGGAAGACTATCTGCTATGTGAAAGTGTAATTGTTGTAGCTTTAGCTGAATATTTTGTAAGAGTGCCTTTTGCTAAAATTCACATTAAATGGAAAGAATTTGATGGCACCATGACTGCAGCAGCAACAAATACTATTCCTTCAGATAATTTTATAGGGAATGATTTCAAAGCTTTGTGCAGTCAAGTTGATATCATGAATCAGTCACAGGAAGAGAATAATCCTGAGCCTGTGTTTTATGGTGGGCAAGTCTTTGCTTATGGGGGTTCTCCAAATGTTTGTCTGATCAAAGAAGCAGTTCATATGTGGAAGAAATTTCCTAATGTCTTTCCAGTGTTTCAGAAGTGAATCTGGAATTAGATGAAGCACAGGGAGACATCAGTGGTCAGAAAAATTATATCTCAAATTGTTTCAGTTGAAAGTAGCAGAGTGTATGCTAAAGGAAAATGTTTCTCCAGCACTACTTTGTCTGTAAAGCAGACGGAAGAGGGGCCTGTCAGTCTACCATTGCTTAAAATGTATCAGTTGTCTCGAAGTTAATTCTGGACGCAGCTGAAGACTAGAATGGAAGTGTTCATAAGTTTGTGTATGCTGGGGGGATAGTGACATTCTAACCAGGCTCCATCCAGTTGATATCACCAATAGCTTCCAGGGACCAAACAGTGTTGGTGCTTTTATTTTGTTTGTTGTTGGTGCATTATCGGGTAAAGATATGGCAGCCTTGTCTGATCAGGTTGATGTCATAACCAGGGCATAAGAAAAGCACAAGTTGATTTGTCTGTGTTACCCACTGTGGCTAGGTCTATACCAGTGGTCCCCAACGCGGTACCCGCTGGGGCATTTATGTGCACCCGCCGAATGATCTGGGCTGGCCCAGCCCCGGGCACGCAGCACATGCACGGTGCCGGCCCCGGGCGTGCGGCGCATGGGCGGCCCCTGCCCCGGGCGCCGGCAGCCGGGAAAGGTTGGGGACCACTGGTCTACACTATAGCCTTTTTTCAGAAAAAGCTACTCAAATTACACTCTGCAATTTGCATAGCTTTTTCCAATTGCTTTTTCCAGAAGAGGCTTTTCCGCCATCTAGATGGGGCCAAATGGCGGAAAAGCCTCCTCTTTCAGAGGAGCCCTTATTCCTCATAGAACAAGGTATACAGGACTCCCCAAAAGAGCGTGTTTGCTCTTCTGCAAAAAAAAGCGGAAGAGCAAACGCGTTCCCTGAAGGTGGTGGAGTTTTTCTGGGATACCCGATACTAGAGGTATCCCGGAAAAACCCTGCCGTCTAGTTGTACCCTAACAGTGTAACTTGTAACAAGAAGCAAATGATTCCTAAACTTGTGTGTGTGTTGAGCCCAATAACCTGTATGTTGTCAGCAAGAAGAGCTGCACAAAGGAAGATGTCTCTTGTCTTTTGACTGTGCAGTCTAGAGGCTTACCCAGAAGGAGGCTGTGTGACAATCTTCCTAATGTACCAGAGGTAGCTCTGGATTTGAGTGAAAGCCAGAAGGAGTTTGTTGATGCGTTTGCTATACCAAAGTCTATGCTATACATAACTAAAACCTCAGATGGAATGTGTTGCAGTTCCTGATACAGCAGGAAGGCAGGAATTTCTTAGTGAGGTCTTTGAAGTTGATGAGAAAATAATAGCTGTTCCTAGGAGAGGAAAAGGAAATTGCTCCTATTGTCTCTCAATGTGCCATTGAGTCTTAATGCTTAATTATTACTGGTAGTAAACAGTTTCTCTACTGAGACAAGTGTGTGGGTGTCTAATGGGGAAAGTATTTCAAATGATAATGAATCTACTGACTTTCCTTTGGAAAAATCAATTGTGGATAGGTTAAAGGAAGCTTCATTAACTGATTAGCTTCGTTAACTAATCAGTTTGTGGCTCAGGTTCAAAGGGAAGTCTGTATTCCTGGCTTTATACAGCTGAGCAGCCTTGTGAATAAACCCATAGACACTTTGGATATATTATTTCTTAGTAAGATCTGATGCATCTATTGTCTTGTGTATTGCAGATATGGGTGGTTGAAAAACAGGAGGAGTGTAGCTCAGATATTACTGAAGTTGGTAATTGTGTCGGTTTATGTCCATGCAAGCTACTTAACTGACAAGGGAGAGACAGAGAGTTGCCCATAAATGCTGGTAATGAGAACACAGCTGACCAAGTCATGGATTATGGCATTCCTGCAATTTTAGATTTCAACCCTCTGAGAAAGGAAAAGAAGGGAGGCCAGTTAACTCTTGGAAGGTAAAGTGTCCTTACAAATTTCCCTGACTCATCACTAAAATACCAAAACCCTAAGGATGCAGTTAAGCTGTTAAGAAAAGCCCCGAGGTGTTAAAAAAAAAAGAAGCTACGATTCAAAAGGGGTATTGATCAAACTGGTCTAGCCAAACAAAAGGCTTGGCATGACAAACATGATTATACATGGTGCACAGTTATGATAGAACTGATGTTAATTTTATTGCTAACGGTAACTCTTGTAACTAACTCGTGGCTAGTACCAGAAAAGTGGAAAAATATACAATATGAATGTCCTTTTGGAAATGCCTTTGAACATGTGAAGAGTGGTTCATGTAAACAGACTATGTAACAGAAACTCTTATGATCATTCTATTTCGTTCAATAAGAACATACCTTATGTTAAAAAACCTGGTAGTGTTGAGGTTTCACAGCTAATGCCTATACATGATTTGAAAATTTTACACAGCAGGAAAAACAAACTTGAACTGCAAAAAGGGATTCTGAGGCATAGTTCCTTCTAATGTGTGAGCCTGCATGGACGCGCACCAACAATTTGATTCCACCCACCTCCCTAGCAAAGTACTGGCTGCTTAGCTGCTCTGGGGCGGGGCCACATGGTGGGTAGCTGCCCTGCCCTAGGAGCAGCTGGGCAGCCACCATGAAGCCCTGGCCCTAACAGCTGCACTATGGTCCCAGCTCCAGTCCCAGCACACAAGGTAGCCACCTGCCATGCTGCCATGCTCCATGCACTGGGACAGGAGCCGGGGCCACGGTGCTATTTTTAGTACCATGGGCCCGGCTTCAGAAGCCGCCACACAGCCCTCGTCCTAGCTGCTCCCAGGGCTGGGGGAAGGGTGGCACATGGCAGGCAGCTGCCTTGAATTCCACCGCTGTAGCCAGGGCCACAGTGCTATTTTTAGTACCACAGTCCCAGCCCCAGAAGTTGCCATGCAGCTCCAGCCCTAAATGCTCCCAGGGCTGGGCCACATGGTGGGTGGCTGCCCTGTGTGCCAGGACTGGAGCCGGCTGCAGTGCAGCTGCTCTTGGGCCAGGGTACTAAAAAGAGCCCAGGCTCCAGCTCTGACACATGGGGCAGCCTCCCACCATGCTGACCTGCCCCAGCAGCAGGGGGCTAGAGGGGGTTGAGGGTGCAGGTGTCAGGAAGGCAGAAGGGAAGGGACAGAGGGAGAACTAAGGGAAAGGCGGGGGTGAGGAGAGGAAGGGGCTTGTGCTGAGGGGAGAGGGGGGGACCAGGGCAGAAGAAGAAAGGGGAAGGCACCAAGGGGCAGGGTGGAGGAGAGAAAAATACTAGGGGGCCAAGAGGAAACAATGAGGGGAAAGGGCAGGAGAAGGGGAGAAGGCATGGGAAGAAGGGAAGGGACAAGGTGAGGTTGGGAGAGGAAAGGGGAGGGACAGAGAGCAGGGGCAATGGGGGCAAGAGGAAGGAAAAGGAGAGCTGGGGTGTGGGTTCTGGGAGAAGAAGGGTTAAAAGGAAAGGTGGGCATGAGGAAGGCAGGGGATGGAGCAAGTTGTGTGAGGGCACAGAGGGGTGTGAGGAGAACTGGGGCAGAGGGTGGTGAAGGGGTGGGCACCAGGGAGGAAAAGGGCAAGGGGGCAGGTGTTGGGAGGACAGGGGCAGTGAGGGAATGGGGAGACACCAGGAGGGTGCAGGGGATAAGGTAAGGTGCAGGTGCCAGGGGGGTCGTGGGGGTGAAGCAGAAGGGCAGACACAGGGAGGGGAGTGGATGGGAGGGATGGGCACTAAAGGGCAGAGGAGAGAGGCAGGGCAGGTGAGTGGAAGGAGGTGGTAGGAGAGGAAATGAGGGGAGCTAGAGGAGAGGTGGGCACAGGAGGGAAGAGCAGGAGCAGGGGTCAGAGAGGATGGGGAGGGAGCAGGTCCCAGGAGGGCTTAGGGTAGTGAGAAGGGCAGGAGCCAGGACAGCAGAGGAGGGTGGGGGGGGGCAGCAACAGGCACCCCGGGAGCAGATGGGGTTAGGGGAGGGTGGGAGACATGGCAGCAGAGGGGAAAAGGGAGAGGTTTATGAGATATTTGTTAATAACTTGGGTGCCACTGTGGCACACATCCGAACAAGTGCACATGACCTCAACATTGGTGCACAAGACAAAACACTCCACTCATGGATGGAGAATCTTAGAGGGAACACTGTTCTAAGGTACAATGCCTTACAGCCGTCATGACTGAATGTGTTCTCTGAAGAATACTGATGTCTATGTTAATGTTAGAAATAAAAATTGCCCCCCCAGTAAAAAGTTTGGCCAGGCCGCTTTTGCTGTAGTGGGCTGCAGTACTCCTTGGGAGAAACCGGGCCGCACCCTTCCTGCATACCATTGCCTTTAGAAAAAGGGAAGGTGTGAAAAGGGAAAATAGCCTCAGACTCTCCCACCCGTCACCTTGGCATGAGAACTGCGGGGCTTACCTGGTCGCGTGAAACCTGCACAGTTTCGGCCCAACCCCTGGGACACAGACCCCCCCACTTGGTGACCATTGGGCCATATATGGTAATATGCAAGCGCAGGAAAGCGATGTGCAGATTTGGGGATAAATACCCATCGAACAGTTCACTGTAGGAGGTCTTCGCAACACACGTACCACCGTGCGTGTGCCTTCCCGTATACTTCAAAGCGCTGCCGGCCTGATCAACCGACCAGCCACCTCCCCCGACTCTCGGGCGTAACCAAGGCCTTCGCAACCGAACCGATATCTTTGAAATGTTCCATGTGCTGTGTAAGTTGGTATGTATGATTTGATTTTCTTTGTTGTATAAGCTTAGTGTTGTAGTTTTTGGTAGTACATAGATTTTGTGGTTATTATTGTTATTAATTAGTGTAGCTGGATAATTTTAGAATAGAGACTATTCCCCTTGCCAGTCCCATCTTTATATCTCTGACATGTTTAACTAGAAATCGTAGAATAAATATAATAAATACTGTAAATTCATTATTAACACGGTCTATTAAAAATCTTAGAATAAATACTATAAATTCATCACTGTCGTAAATAAATATCCTTTATTTGCTAAAACTGTCCACCTGGTTCTGTCCTTCCCCCCTTGGGTATGCATCATCGGACCTGTGGTTCTCGCGACAGTTAACACATGGATCAAACCCTGGAATCATTAAATTGTTTCACAAAGTATGGATTAAATTGTCAGATTGGGCCAAAGGTTATATTCGTTTGGATTTACAAAGGATTCAATGTAAACACAGCTCATCAAACTTGGGAGGTTCTTAAGGTTTGTTCAGGAGTTCTCATTTCTCTTTACTACAGTGATCTCATGTTGGGGATGAGACACATGGCCAGAAAAGACTTAGGCAGATGGGAGGCCCAAATGACCTAGAGGAAATCTTTTAGACACATTTTGGAAAAGTGTGTAAATAATAATTAGGACCAATCAATGAGAGAGGCTAGAACTTTGAAATGCAAACCTGTATGGTTAGGGAGTAGAAAGTGATATTATGTAGATTTATCTATTTCTTGTTAAAGGTTAACAATTTAACCAGACAGTGCCTGTATATTAGCATAGATACTATGCAGAGATCACAATGCAATGTTTATAAGTCTCTTCTAAGTTTGTGGTAAACAGTGTGTGAGTTGCTTAATGGATAAATTACCCTATGCTAATTACCAGGATGTTTGGAAAACAGATGGTTACATCAAAGTCAATTGTTCACTCAGGACTGAATGGCCAAAAGGCTCCTGGAAATGTATAGACACCCTGTGACCTGATCCTTTTTTATTTCAGATCTGTTTGATGCTTTATCAGGGAAAGCTTGGAGCTGAGGATTGGGATCTTCAGGCCTGCTTGGATACATCTGGAAATAATGGATTAATAACTCTAATAACTTCTAAGTACATTAGAAGCAGGAAGCCTGCTAAAAAACCTGTGGGTCCCCTAGACGATCGAACTATAAAAGGCGCAATCAAGGACGATAAAGCCATTGCGGAGAAACTAAATGATTTCTTTGCTTCAGTCTTCACGGCTGAGGACGTGGGGAGATTCCCAAATCTGCACCGTCCTTTGTGGGTAATGAATCTGAGGAACTGTCCCGGATTGAAGTGTCATTAGAGGAGGTTTTGGAACAAATAGAAAAACTTAATGTTAACAAATCTCCGGGACCGGATGGCATTCATCCAAGGGTTCTAAAAGAACTCAAATGGGAAATTGCTGAACTATTATCTGTGGTTTGTAACCTATCCCTTAAATCGGCTTCCGTACCTAATGACTGGAAGGTAGCCAACGTGACACCAATATTTAAAAAGGGCTCTAGAGGCGATCCGGGCAATTACAGACCGGTAAGTCTAACTTCGTACCGGGCAAATTAGTCGAAACAATAGTAAAGAATAAAATTGTGAAGCATGTAGAAGAACATAATTTGTTGGACAAAAGTCAACATGGGTTCTGTAAAGGGAAATCCTGTCTTACTAATCTATTAGAGTTCTTTGAAGGGGTTAACAAACATGCGGACAAGGGGATCCAGTAGATATAGTATACTTAGATTTCCAGAAAGCCTTTGACAAGGTCCCTCACCAAAGGCTCTTGTGTAAGTTACATGGCCATGGGATAAGAGGGAAGGTCCTTTCTTGGATTGAGAACTGGTTAAAAGACAGGAAACAAAGGGTAGGAATAAATGGTAAGTTTTCAGAATGGAGAGGGGTAACTAGTGGTGTCCCCCAAGGGTCAGTCCTAGGACCAATCCTGTTCAACTTATTCATAAATGATCTGGAGAAAGGGGTAAGCAGTGAGGTGGTAAAGTTTATGGATGATACCAAACTGTTTAGGATAGTCAAGACAGAAGCAGACTGTAAGGGACTCCAAGAAGATCTCACCAAACTGAGTGATTGGGCAACAAAATGGCAAATGAAATTTAATGTGGAGAAGTGTAAAGTAATGCACATCGGGAAAAATAACCCCAACTATACGACAGTATGATGGGGGCTAATTTGGCTACGACAAATCAGGAAAGAGATCTTGGAGTTATCGTGGACAGTTCTCTGAAAACTTCCACATGTGCAGCGCGGTCAAAAAGGCAAATAGGATGCTAGGTATTATTAAGAAAGGGATAGAAAATAAGACCCGAATATCTTACTGCCCCTGTATAAAACTATGGTACGCCCACATCTTGAATACTGTGTACAGATGTGGTCTCTCACCTCAAAAAAGATATTTTGGCCTTGGAAAGGGTTCAGAAAAGGGCAACTAAAATGATTAGGGGTTTGGAACGGGTCCCATATGAGGAGAGGTTAAAGACTGGGACTTTTCAGTTTAGAAAAGAGGAGACTGAGGGGGATATGATAGAGGTGTATAAAATCATGAGTGGTGTGAGAGGGCGGATAAAGAAAAGTTATTTATTAGTTCCTAAATAGAAGAACTAGAGGACACCAAATGAAATTAATGGGTAGCAGGTTTAAAACTAATAAAAGAAAGTTCTTCTTCACACAGCGTGTAGTCAGCATGTGGAACTCCTTGCCAGAGGAGGCTGTGAAGGCTAGGACTATAACAGAGTTTAAAGAGAAGCTAGATAATTTCATGGAGGTTAGGTCCATAAAAGGCTATTAGCCAGGGGATAAAATGGTGTCCTTGGCCTCTGTTTGACAGAGGCTGGAGGGATGGCAGGAGACAAAGCGCTTGATCATTGTCTTCGGTCCACCCCCTCTGGGGCACCTGGTGCTGGCCACTGTCGGCAGACAGGATACCGGGCTAGATGGACCTTTGGTCTGACCCGGTACGGCCGTTCTTATGTTCTTATGTTCTTAATTTGATTCTGTGAGTAGAGCCATCCTTGGGCACCACTAGGCCCCATCTCACCTCACTTCTTCCTGCTCCTCTTTTGCCCTGCTCCTACTGCACCACTTTCCAAGGCCCACCCCTGCTCTGCTTTGCCGCCATTTCCCAGTCAGGTCGCTTTGCTTCACCACAGCGGAGGGAAGCAAAGTGCCCCAAGCCCCAGCCCACTGCTTTCTGCTCCCCCGAGTCCACGTAACCCATGTTGGCGGGGGAGCAAGCTGGAGCCAGGCTGGGATGAAGCAGAGCAACCTGCCTGGGAAAGGGCAGCAGAACGGTGCAGTCTGCTGCATGCGTCACTCCATGGGCACCACCATGATGAGTGTGGGGGGCCTGACCCCTAATGCTGCTCCACACCAGCCCCTCCCAGGTGATCCTCCAGGGCCCCATGGGTTCCCAGCGATATGGGTGACTATCCTGTCTTTTGATCTTTTAATTAGTATGGCACACAGCCCTATCTGCACCTTTCTGAGGAGAGGCAGCGCCAGCAGGCTGGGAGAGGTCGCTGGGGTGGAACAGAGGAGTCTGCTGGGTCACTCCAGCTCCCACTGCTGCAGCCAGTGCAGGAGGGGGGGGCAACCCCTCTGCCATCCCATACCAGACCCTCCAGTAATTCCCCAGCTCACGTTGCTTGAGGAAGGAGACTTCGGGAAGGGGAACAGAGGTGGAGCAGGGGCAGAGCTTGGAGGACCCAGTGCCAGCTGAGCTAAAAATCAGCTGATCTCCAGTTCCCTGCAGAGCACTGGTGGGACGAGTTCTTAGAGGGGTCACATGACCCATTTCTGGACTGATCACCCCACCCTGGAACTCCCCCTGATTGGTCACATCTGCTCTTGGGGTGGACCTATGGGGTCCAAACCCATCCCTATTGGTAGAGGACGGTGGGAGGAGTTCTTAGAGGGATCACATGACACCTTTTACTTCGGTCATGTGCCCATCTTGACCCTGGAAGTATTACCCCATGGGCCAGATTTCCGGTGACAGGTGGGTGTGGCTAAAGGGGGTTGGGGACATGGCTAATGTGTCCCTATTTTTCGTTCAGAAAATATGGTCGCTGCATCCCTCTGCATGCAGCCTCTGAGGTTGTAATAATGGAGTAAGGCTATCCTTATATACCTGAATGCACTGTATTTTTGTCCTTAGCTGTCAGAGTAGGATATGATAGCCAGCGTTCCCAGATGTTGTCACTGTGGGTTATCAGGCCCTAATGTCCTGGTTATTGCTTCCAGCTCTTGTTCCCAAACCTCACTACCACTTTGACCTGCTTCCTGTTGCAGATAAATATGCAGTGATGAGAGGGCAGCACCTCAAATGTGCCAGAAATGGCAGGCAGAGTGAAGGGCTTCAGAACCTGCCATTTCTTTCTTTCCACCCCAGGCTTCCTGTGTTCCATAAGGCCAGAACGTTCCTCAGTGTGCACCAGTCAACATCTATCCAGTTTCACTCTGGAAGATAGGAGTTTATTTCCTTCATGGTCAGGAACTCATAATTTCTAACATGGAAAGGTTTTTACCTGTGAATGAGCTTCTATTGCTTGAATTAAAGGACATGTCATTTAGCCAAGGCTATAGCAGGCTCATCTAGTCACCACTAGAAGTGAGTCCCTGAACTTCAGACTTTCCCAGCTGAATTGCCTGAATTCCCAGTACAGTAGGTAACACTGTAACACCAACCCCTTACCGGGGCATCAGCAGTAGGATCAGACCTGGTACCTCCTCTCTTTTTAGCTTTGGATAAGTAGCCAGTTCCAAGCAACCATATCTCAACTCCCTCCTTCACCCATGGAAAAAAATATGGAGGCCATCAAGCCAAAACGAACAAAGAAAAAGAACTATTGTCTGACACCTTATTGCTCCCACGTGCCTTCACAAGCAATGCTAACAAGGGTGGCCAAACTGCAGCTTATGAGGTGCACATGGTTCTTTTACAATTAAAGTGCAGCTCGCAGAGCCCCACCACCACTACCACCATTCTCCACCTACGACCCTGGTGGGGTGGGAGAGCTTGAGGCTTTTGCCCCGTAGTTGTCTAGGGCTTTCAGCATCAGCCTCATAGAGTACCCCTGCTGGGGCTCAGGGGTTGAAGCTTTTCTCCACAGGGCTAAGGCCCCAAGCCTCAGCAGGTTGCTCCTGTGAGGATGAAGCAATGAGACCCTCCTCCACTGAGGGCAGAAGCCCCTAGTATCACCACACCACAACATGGCTGAAGCCCCAAGCTCTAGCTGGCATGCTTTGCTCTCAAACTTTTTGAAGATTGTCATGTGCAGCTCGGAGGGGCAGTGAAGTAAGTTGGCAACTCCTGAATGCTAACATCTGAAGGATGGTCCTTCTCAATTTCTTATTTTAAAATATTTTTTTAAATTACCTGACCTGTCCCTGATGAAGAGGAATTATGACAAGTGCTTTCTTTGTGCTTTAATATTCAGTGCCAACGGAACTTACAATAGCTCAGCCGTCTGGAAATGGAACTCAGAAACATCCAAGTCAAAAAATAGATCTCTGCCTTGAAATATGACAGCCCATTCCCTTGGAGCTGCAGCAGTTTCATAGATAGAAGTATCACATTCCTCACACAAGGACATCTGTGAAGTTATCACCTGGTCATTTATTCATGCCACCTTCAGATTCTACAAGCTGGGTATCCAGTCCTCACCCGATGAAGCCTTCAGCAGGTGGGTGTTTCTTCTCTTTTAGTATCCCAGTAGCTATTGTGAAAGGATTATCTGTTCTTTTGCAGCTGTACATAACTGTGTATACAACACACACTCATTTATCCCAACAACCTGGGTGACATTTGAAACTTTCAGATGATTGGGCATTTTGATAAATAGTAATGTTATTTTGAACTGCACTTTCACATGGATCTGGATAGCTAGGAATTTGGATAAAGCAAAATCCAGTACCAGTTCCTATCACCCCAAGTGGACACTGCTATGAAAATCCCAATATCATGAACCTGTGGAACTCATTATGAATAAAAATAGAAAAAAAATTATATGTGCCTTATCTGAAAATGTCCTTTCTTGAGTAATGAGGTATGTGGGTCCCACTCATACTGGAATGGTTGTCATTGGGAAAGATATGGTATATTATTTGGTACTCACTTTGTTACTTATTGAATCCCTTGCTCTGCTCTAGGATTGCTTTATTTAGTCTTGAGTTAATTTTACTTGCCAGTATAGAATGGTTCATTTTCCTAGGTATGGAAATGTCTCAACTGGCAGTTTTTCGGGGGATGGAGCCAGACCTTCCTGCCTCTGACTGATGGATGTTGTCTGCTTCCTAGGCTCCATAGAACAATGAGACTGTCATGGAACCATGGACCTTATTACTCGCAGAAAGGAAATTTTAGGGGGAGGCATGGATACATTTCCTTGTTCCCTTTCTGTTAAAGAAAAAAGACTCCAGTGTGCAAATAGTAAGCTTCTCATTTAGATGGTGCTCTGTAATACTGCACACAATATATTTAACTAGGAGCTGGTGGCATGGCAGGCTACTATGTCTGACTTTCTCTATATTGCTTTAAAGTTGGGGAAAGGAATACACTCCCCCTTTTCAACTATTACTTAAAATCGCATTGGATTTTTCATTTCCATTGACTTCAATGAGCTTATGACAATTTGTATCAGCTAAGGATTCCCCCCCCCCCCGGCCCCAGTGTCAATGTCTTAGTGCAGGAGTGGGGAAACTTTTTTGTGTTGGGGGCCACTGACCCACAGGAAAATCAGTCAGGGGCCACATACAAGTGAGTCGCGTGGGGACTGGAGCAAGAATTCAACATCTATTATTATACAGTTTGGGGTTCACTGTCATTGGCAGATGGGCAGATCCTTAGTTTCTGTAAAATGGTTTAATTCTGTTCAAGTCAAAGTGCTTTATTTCTGTAGGTTCTTGGTGTCCACACATGGACTTGATCAGTAATAGCTATTGTGCTTTAAATTCACACCCTACATTAATTCAAAACAACTTTCAAGTGCAGACAGGCTGCCCAAAGTAGTTTTCTAGCTCACTTGACATCAAAGCCAACATGCTTTTCCCTTAACTGAGAACATTCATTCTGATAACTTAATGCAGGCAATATCCAATACTGTCAGTGAACATCTGTGTGTGTCTGATCTTGTCTCTTGTGGAATTTGTCCATCTTAAAACACACCACATACACATGCCTGCTTTCATGTGCATTCTTGCTCCATTAACTTCAATCTTTGGAGAGCTGATGCGAAGAACATAGCACCGTTATGCAGATACATTGCAGTCTCTTATCCCTTTGTCCAAATTCATACTTGTCAGCATTTGAAAGCTGAAAAATAGACATATTTACAGCATTAGAATACTTTTGAGGAAGAACTGAAGGTAAGTGTGATGGGGTGCTACAGCCCCACACTTTAAAATCCCCCACGCCGGCCCTGTACGGGGAGTGGCAAACTGGAGCACGCACATGCGCAGCATGCTCGGACGCCACCAAACAGTTTGGGAGGAGGATGTCATGTGACATGACATCCTGGGCACGATAAATTCACCGGTGGGAGTCTGGGGTCGGGGAAGCACATAGGGAGACGTGGTGAGCGGGACGAGACGTAAGGAGGCAGGGTTTGGAGTGGAGCCTTGGGACGGAGGCACCGGGAGGGAGAGGCAAGATGCCTAGCCCAAGCGTGGGTGCTTTAAAAGGGAGATGAACAACTGTTGCAGGCAAACCTTAGGTAAGGGGGAGAGGAAGCAGCCCAGGGCAGGGCAGTTGGAAAGCCCATGGGCTGGTGTGTTTCGGCGGGAAGCCCCGCCAGCCGGACCAGATCCAGATAGGTCTGCGTCCTTAGGGCCCTGGGCTGGGCCCGGACCCCCCCTCTCTCCATCGCCACAAACGACATTGTCAGTTGACTCCCCGAACAGAGTAGGCTGATCCTGGGGGAAGACTGAGGACAACCACAAAAACTGTAAAGACACTTGTACGGGTGAAAACACAGGACTGTGGGGGAAGGGGGAAAGGGCCAACTGGGGCCACAGGGTGGCGAGAACATGTTACAGTAAGGTTAGCTTCAGCAGGTAGCTGAGTTAGTCTGGACAGGATAAACTTTACAGAAGGTAAGGTTGTCTGCTACACTTCCAGAGGGAAGGGGCTAAGATTTTGTCACCTTTGTGCTTTCCAGTTCAGAGCTGTTCAGGTTCAAAGCGTCCGCTGGTGTCCTGCAAGGACATCTCACAGTCTCCACAGAACTACATTTCACTCCCCACATCTAGTATACTCCATCTGCCAGAGCTGGGAACAATCCTTGGAAAATAGTGTCTGGCTGCATTCATTACTTCCTCTGCTAAGGAGTTCTCTCCTGAGCCATGGTAGCTGAATGCCTTGGCTTTTTGTACCCTGGCTTTTTCGTTCTTGCTGTTGTTGCTGAGAAGTACAAATTGATGTAATATTGTATGTAACAAATAAGGGAACATGGTACCTGTCTTGAAGAGTTCACAGTCTAAGGGCTGATTACGTAGTATCCAGCCTAAGCCATGGGAGCATGATCTGGCTCTAAATCTCTGCCTCTCATTCAGTGCTTTACTCAGGCTGCTGGAATTTGTCTCTAGCTGGCTTTTGGATGAGTGCTTTTGGTAAGGATGTATATGTCTGAACTCCCCCTTCTGGGGAAGGACATTGACTCAGAGAGTACTTTGTGACTCTCTGATGTGGTCTCCGTCTGGTTCACAAGCTCACAGGCTGCCGTTCATATGAATGCCTCTCTGTCACTGATGCTTTTCTGCATGGTGTGCACGCCTGATTTATGTTCTGAATGGTCACCTCCCCCTGTGGTGGTGTGTAGTTCCTTCTACTGCAATGTATGCACTATGACATAGTCTTCTAATAAAAAAGCTATTTGACCTTACAAGTTTTTTAGGACCTTCTAGTGTGCTGTCAACTGAGTAAGCTGTTATATTCTATTGAGCTATCCCTCCCCCCTCTATTGCTAAAGGACTTCTGATATGTGGAAGAACCTGCTTATAAAACTAGGCACATATCTGATATGTTCCCGTTTCTACTTGCTGGCAGAGGGCATAAACCTAACAAGCCTGTACCTGTACTACAGAACTCTCAAGGATGTTTGACTTATTTTTCAGGGCAGTCTCTACCTGACCTCCATGACTGTGTGTGCAATTTTGTACATATGAATTTTGGTATGCTAATTTCTGTGCACACAGTTGAAAGACTACAATGCCTGGGCATATCTGATAAACTGTACAAATGGGTTTTGTGCATGCAAATTCTTTCATCTACGTGTGCATATGTATGCTCAAAACAAAAGTGTTACATCTTACTCCTAGAACACTGAAGCTATATAGAGTACAATCCTTGTAACTTCTCATGGAAACCAACCAGTTTTACAACCTTAATTACAACTGAGTAAGCGCTATAATATTTCATTACATCTAAAATGATTGCATCATCACTGCAAAAATAAGACACTGTCTCCTTAAAAAATCCATATGCTGCAGGCCAAAAGAAGAAAAAAGAGCTTGTTATGAAAATGATTAACTGAAAGAAAACAGACTGCAGTACCTTTAGTTTAAAACACCCTCTACTAAGAAATCTCTGTGTTGAGAGAACTGAAGTAACTGCAGGGGGAGCCAGTAGCCAATTCTTTCAAAGGGAAGTGGAAAAGTTGCAATTTCTCAGCCATTATGAAAAAATACTATGTGGGGATGTGTGATCATAGCAAATGTTTGCATAGTTACTCAGACATAACACTGAAGTTTGTTTCTTTTTTCCCATTGTTTCTTTGTGCTCCCACATTGCACTGTCAGTATCCCTCTGATATCTCTTGCACTTATACTGGAGTTGTAAACTTTTTAGGGCAGGAGCCATCTTTTCTTTTCTCCAGTTTTGTATCATCCAGTTCCTTTCAATGTAAGGTACTTTCTCCATAAGTGAATTCCCTAGATAACATTTTTTATCATCTAGACACCTACGCACCAGTTCTACTGTCTCGAATATCAGAATAAGAAAAGCAGTTCAATGTGTATGCATGTGCAAGTGTGTGTGTGAAATGTGTTACCAGATTTGCCCAATACTCTGGGGTATGCTCATTTATCAGGGTTACTCTTATGGGACTGGGGGAAGGTTAACAATTCTATCAGTGTGCTGTTTGTGCTTACTTGTGCTCTCATATGGAGCTGAATTCTCCCTGCTGCCAATTCCCCCTCCCACTGGAGCTCTCCTGCAGGAACTAGGTTCCTCAGGATGGGGTTACCACCTTAGCAACACACACAGACACTCACACCCACTAACAGAGCACGTCTGAGAGGGCTGGGTAATCAGCACTCACAAGCTGACCCCTCATATGTCCCTGGACTCAGCTGGCTGGGTTTCACAGCAATGCCACACTGCACCCTCATGTGCCTTTGGACTCAGTGGGCTGGATTAAACAGCACTTTAAGCTGCCATCCTCATAAGCCCCAGGTTCAGCACTTCCCTATCCCCACTTTCACCCCACAATCATTCACTGGCAAACCACACGATGAGCAAACCCCACAGGATTTTGGGCACTACAGGATCTTTAGCTTGGGTACAAGAAGCATTGTTGCAGAGCGAATGGGGAGGCCAAAACAACACCCTTAAGGAAGAGTGAGCAAAAGAGAAAGAAAGAGAGAGAAGCAACCAGCTTAACAATGAAAGTTATTTATTTCTGAGTATTGCATAGATATCAAAAAAAGTTACAATATTAAATCTAACAGTTACAATATTAAATCTAAATTGAAACTGATTACAAATGTTAGGTAACCATATTACAGTTTACCTAGGGCAGGGTCAGGAGGCTATGCTTAGAGAGGTAGTTGATGGGAGGGAGAGGGGGAGAGAGAGAGAGAGAGAGACCTCACCACTCCACGGAGCTTGCACTGATCGGGGGTCCCAGATGATGATGGTAGCCGGGGGTCCAGAGGGCAGGAGACAAGCAAAGCAGAGCCCCCAGCACGATCAGACAGGAGATGAAGAAGTCTCAATGGAACTGATGCAGTTTAAATCCAGGTATCAGAACAGTTTTTCTTGGAGCAAGGATAGGAGTTTTATAGAGATAGTTCAAAGAGAAAGAGGAGAGACAATAGAGATTGATCACCCCTGGTTATGGGTGATGTTCCTTGAACGAGCTCACAATGCAACTAGGCAGTTTCAGTATTTCAGATGTCAATAGGATCATTACTAGAATTGGTCTGATAATGACTAATTTGGGTGTGAGCAGGCCTGGGTTCATTAGCATCTGGAGCAGGGATTTCCCATCAGGCAGTGCTTCTCTGCTTTCGGTGTCCCATAGTTCACTGCGGTTCCTGCCTTGGAAGAGCTGCTCTCCATTCTGTATGCTAATGAGATGTCCCTCTGTTCCATCTTTAATGCAAATGAGGCTGGGGTGTTTCCTTAATTGTATCACCCTTGTCTGAAGCAGTTTAGGTGTGTCTTCCCCGGCCTTTTCATTGCTTTGTCTTTGATTCTAGCAGAGGCCTGAGGGAGGGGGATGGTTTTCCATGAATGTCACTCCCTGGCTCCCCAAGAGCACAAGGCTGACAGGTGACCATGTTCTGGTTCCCCAAGAATCACAGAGCTGGTGGGTAACAAATGAAGTGTAAAAATATAATGTAAAAGGCCAAAAAGGAATTTAAAGAACAGCTAGTCAAAAATTCAAAAAGTATTAGCCAAAAATAGTTTAAGTACATCAGAAGCAGAAAGCCTGTTAAACAACCAGGCCATGGCTACGCTAGGAAATTAGTTCGAAATTACTAAATTTGACTTAACTCCCAATTTAACAAATTTGAACAACCGTGTCTACACTACAGGAAAACCTCAAAATTAATCCAAGGCAGACTCCGTTAATGTGGATGTGCTATCTCAGACTTAGAGCCGAAGGAAGCACTAGAAAGTAATTACTTCAAATTACGCTGGGAGTAATTATGTCAAAATAGCAGCACCGGAGTGTCCATACTACCTTAATTCGAAATAACTTTTAGAATTAGCGTTACTCCTGATGAAAAGCAGGAGTACAGATTTCAAATTCCGTGACCTGTTATGAAATAATGGGCGTGGTAGTGTATAAACTCGACCTGGCGGGGGGTTATTTCAAAATGAAGTCCTAGTGTACACCAGGGCCTAGTAAAGCCACTAGATGATTGAGATGCTAAAGGAGCATTCAAAGACAATAAGGTCATTGTGGAGAAACTAAATTAATTCTTTGCATTGGTCTTCACAGATGAGGATGTTAGGGAGATTCCCAAACCTGTGCTATTATTTTTAGGTGACAAATCTGAGGACTTGCCCCAGTTTGAGGTGTCATTAGAGGAAGTTTTGGAACGAATTAATAAACTAAAAGTAACAAATCACCAGGACCAGATGGCATTCACCCAAGAGTTCTGAAAGAACTCAAATGTGAAATTGCAGAACTACGAACTGTGGTTTGTAATCTATCCTTTAAATCAGCTTCTGTACCAAATGACTGCACGATAGCTAACATGACACCAATTTTCAAAAAGGGCTCTAGAGGTGATCCTGGGAATTATAGACCGGTAAGTCTAACTTCAGTACTGGGCAAATTGGTTGAAACTATACTAAAGAATAGAATTGTCAGAGACCTAAATGAACATAATTTGTCGGGGAAAAGTCAACGTGTTTCTGTAAAGGGAAATCATGCCTCACTAATCTACTAGAATTCTTTGAGGGTGTCAACTAGCATGTGTAAAAGGGGGATCCAGTGGATATAGGGTACTTAGATTTCCAGAAAGCCTTTGACAAGGTCACTCACCAAAGGCTCTTAAGCAAAGTAAGTTTTCATGGTATAAAAGGGAAGGTCCTCTCATAGACTGACAACTAGTTAAAAGAAAACAAAGGGTAGGAGAGAGGTAACCAGTGCTTTTTTTGTGATGGTATGCACTGGTACGGCGTGCCGGCACCTTTTTTGGGGAGCACATGTGCCGCACCACTTTTCCCCGGCACAGCCCCCGGCTTGACTGACTCCTTCTGCGGGAACAGCAAGATGAAAAATTTGCTTTTCGCTTATGTGCATGTGTATGTTGACATGATATAGGAAGAAGGGTGGGAAAGGCATTTTTTAAATTTACTTTCCTGAAGAAATGAGTACCGGCACTTTTTTTTTTTTTTTTTTTAAACAAAAAAAGCACTGCAGGTAACTAATGGTGTCCCTCATGAGTCTGACCTAGGACCAATCTTATTTGGCATATCCATAAATGATCTGGAGAAGTGGGTAAACAGGGAGGTGTCAAAATTTGCAGATGACAAGATAAACTGCTCATGATAGCTAAGTCCAAAAGCAGACTGTGAAGAGCTTCAAAAGGATCTCACAAAGCTTGGTAACTGGGCAACAAAATATCAGATGAATTTTAATGTTGCTAAATGTAAAATAATTTGATAAATGCAAAGTAATGCATATTGGAAAACATAATCCCAACTGTATGTACAAAATGATGGGGACTAAATTAGCTGTTACCACTCAAAAGCTTCAGACATCTTCATCATTTGGACCCACGGGAAAGAGACCCTTGAAGAATTTCACAAGGATTTCAACAACACCCCACCATCAACCTCAGCCTAGATCAGTCCACACGAGAAATCCACTTCCTTGACACTACAGTACAATTAAATGATGGACAAATTTCCACCACCATATACTGGAAACCTACCGACTGCTACACTTACCTTCATGCCTCTAGCTTCCATCCCAGACACATTTCTCAATCTATTGTATACAGCCAAGCCCTAAGATACATCTGGATTTGGTCCAATTCCACAGACAGAGACAAACACCTACAGGATCTATATAGAGCATTCTTAAAACTGAAATACACACCTGGAGAAGTGAAAAAACAGATTGACAGAGCCAAAAAAGTACCCAGACATGAACTCCTTCAAGACAGACCCAAAAGAGAAAACAACAGAATTCCACTTGTCATTACCTACAGTCCACAACTTAAACCCCTCCAACGCATTATCAAAAATCTACAACCTATCCTGGAAAATGACTCCTCACTCTGGGTATGTCTACACTAGCCACCCTAGTTCGAACTAGGATGGCTAATGTAGTCATTCGAACTTGCAAATGAAGCTCGGGATTAAAATATCCCAGGCTTTATTTGCATGTTCAAGCGCCGCCATTTTTAAATGCCTGGTAGTTGAACTCCTGCCCGCTGTTACACGGCATCGGTTAGGCAGTTAATTAAAGCTCTAATTCGAACTACCGCTACTCTTCCTGCAATGAGGAGTAACGGTAGTTCAATTAGGAGCTTTAATTCGAACTGCCTAGCCCGTGCTGCATGTAGCTGCGGGCAGGGAGTTCAAACTACCGGGCATTTAAAAATGGCGGCGCCTGGGAACATGCAAATAAAGCCCAGGATATTTTAATCCCGGGCTTCATTTGCAAGTTCGAATGACTACATTAGCCACCCTAGTTCGAACTAGGGTGGCTAGTGTAGACATACCCTCTCAGAGGCCTTGGGGGAAAGGCCAATTCTCACTTACAGACAACCCCCTAACCTTAAACAAATTATTTCCGGTAACCACGCAACACAGCTACATCATAAGCATCCAGGAACCCCACTCCTGCAATCAACCCCAGTGCCAACTCTGCCCACATATCTACACAAGCGTTTTCATCACTGGACCTAAACACATCAGCCACCAAATCAAAGGTTCATTTAACTACACATCCACTAATGTGATCTATGCCATCAAATGCCAGCAATACCCCACTGCAATGTATATTGGCCAAACTGGACGGTCCCTACAGGAAAGAAGTAATGGACACAAATCAGATATCCGAAGAGGCAACACACAAAAACCTGTTAGAGACAACTTAATCTTCCTGGACACTCATTAATGGATCTCCAAGTCGCTGTTTTATTTCACACCAATTCCACAAGACAAATACACAGAGAAGGGTTGGAACTTAATTTCATTCACAAGTTTAATTCTCATGCAAATGGTATAAATCATGATATCAGATGGCTCACACATTATCAACCAACCAAACAATGAAGGTTCTTGATGTCTGTTTAGAATCTGATATTGGTCATCTTCCTTTCCAAGTGCTAACTAATGGTTCTTATCAGTCTTTAGATGCTACTAGACTGTTTGTTGTTTTTTAAGTTTTTCCTGTTACAGACTCACTCGGCTATCCCTCTGAAGCTTATCTACTCACTGTCTTTTTTTTCTTCCTGCCCTTCAATTTTCCTTCTCCTTCTCCCCACCTCCTTCCCTTATTTATTCTTGGATCAGGACTTCCAACACTCCGGTCATCTGAAGAAGTGGGTGTTGTGCCCACGAAAGCTCATGATACCATCTGCATGTTTTGTTAGTCTTTAAAGTGCTACTAGACTATTTGTTGTTTTTTAAGTTTTTTCTGTCACCACTGGAGAAAGAGATCTTGGAGTCATCATGGATCTATCTCTGAAAATATCCTCTCAATGTGCAGCAGTAGTCAAAAAACAAACAGAATGTTAGGAATAATTTTAAAAAGGGATACAGAATAAGATTGAATATCTTATTGCCTCTGCATAAATCATGGTATGCTCACATCTTGAATACTGCATGTAGATGTGGTCACCTCATCTCAAAGAAATATATCTTGGCATTGGAAAATGTTTAGAAACTTCAGGGGTTTTGAATGGCTGCCATATGAGGAGAGATTAATAAAACTGGGGCTTTTCAGTTCTACAAACTCACCTTAGGATCTAAGATTTCTGCTTCTGCTCCAATAAGAGAGGTTCTGAAGGTGATACACTCAGGAAAACTTGTAGAATCCTATGACCCTCAGTGGATTTGCCCAGGTGTGCAGTATTGGAATTAGTAAACAATCCTGCTGACAAAACACAGACTCTTCCTTACCAGCGCACACTATCTGATCCATGGTGGCTGTGTAGGACTTTCAGGAATAAAAGGCAAAAATATAGGCCTACAGAGCTACCACAGGCCAGCAGCAACTTAACCTTGTGCTTAACTTCAAATGCCATGAGTAGACAGGCCCCCTTTACCATGTATGCATGTGAGTAAATGGAATTTAACAGGGCTTAATGTGCATAGTTTCTGTTCCATTGGAAACACAGGAAAACTAACACATGCTTAATCGGGTGCTTAATGTTAAACACCTGCAAAATTTGTTGCAGGATTAGGGCTCTAGGCACCAATCCTGTGGAGCAACTTGTGGGATCAAGGCCATATTTCTGTCAGTAAAATGAATATATAGGATATTAGGTATACTCAGGGAACAGCTTTGAGTAAAAATGTGCTATTTTTACATAGGACTTGTCTACATGATGCCTTAATCTGCGCCAGCTGGGGTGTAAATTCCAGTGCACACCAGTGTGTTATGCTTTAACTGGCCCATCTGAACCCTGTTGGTGTGCAATAAAAATTCCCTAGTGTGGGTTAATGTATTCCTACACTAAACAGTACTACCTTAACCCACTCTAAGGCTCTTTTAGCAGGCATCAGCAGCATCTATACTGGAACATATGGGAGTTTACACCCCATCAGATGCAGACTAAGCACAATATAGACAAGCATTGTCCCTTCAGTCACTTTTCTGAATAGAATCTCACTGCACATAAATGGTGAGTATCTCTTGTTTAAAGTGAGCAGGCCCTCTCAGAGAATGACAGAGGCCACTTTGAGTTGAGAGGGCCCAGCCCAGTCCCAGCCTCAGGCCCCCCGACGTATCTAACTTCTCATCCACAGGGTCATACTAAAACCAAAAGAATATATGAAAATGAATACTTGAGACATTTATTTATTAACAATGAAGTCATTATACCACTAGCATGTATATTAAAAATGTAACTTTAATTGTGAGTTTCCACTGCAAGCAAAACTCTTGATTTTAGAAATGCTTTTCCGGGTTTGTTGTGTGCAAACTCCTTTATAATTGAAGAAAAATCTAATTTATGTGCAACATCACTGCTAATGTTAAGCATTGCGAGCCCATTCAAACGCTCTTGTCCAATTGTAGAACGATGATAGTTCTTTACTTGTTTTAACACGTTGAGGCTACGTCTGTACTGCAGCCTTCTTCTGCAAAAAGCTTATGCAAATGAAGCGCAGAGTAGAATATTGCCACGCTTCATTTGCATAATTAATTAGCAGCTGTTTTTGCGCAAGAGGCTTTTGTGCAAAAAGGAGCTGTGTAGATGGCTCCTTTTTGCACAAAAACTCCCTCTTGCGCAAGAGCCGTTCTTCCTCATTTTTTCAGGAAGAACGGCTCTTGTGCAAGAGGCTGTCTACACAGCTCCTTTTTGTGCAAAAGCCTCTTGCACAAAAACAGCTGCTAATTAATTATGCAAATGAAGCGTGGCAATATTCTACTCTGCGCTTCATTTGCATAAGCTTTTTGCAGAAGAAGGCTACAGTATAGATGTAGCCTGAGTGTGCATTCATCTGAAGACACTGATGCACTGATGAGACTCACAAAAATACATAATGCAATTGGAAATAAAGTGACATTAGGAAATACAGTCAACAGGCCGAGATAAAATATTTCTTGAAGCAGTTATTTTGGTTTGCAGTCCGATTTAAAGTTGGTGGAATGTATATATTTCAGGAAGACGATCTCGTCACAGAGATCTCTTGAAATGTCATTGTTGTACCTTTGTTGAAACTGTTTAGCCGCTGAACACAGGTCTTCATCACTTATTTCTCTGAGCTCCCAAAGGAATCCAAAAAGGGTACAAATTTGTTGCAGGGACTCAAATCGATGTGTAAAACCAGATTTGATGGAGTCAATAATAATTTTAAAAATGACTCAATAGTGCCTTTCTGCATCAGATTGAGATGCTAGGCTGTGATTGATGGAAAATTCAGATGAAATGTCAATACCCTGTGCTACTGATTTGGACTCAGGATTGCGTCCCACTGATCACAAATCTTTTAAAATATCTTTAAGAAGTCATTCAGTTTTATCCCTCTCAACATCTAATGTAGCATTGCATTCATCCATTACAAGATTAGTTTCATGGATCATTTTTAGCAGCTTCATCCACATGGATGACATTAAAATGCATTCAAATTTGGATGTATACTTCTGAATTAACTTAAGCTCAGTGCGAGCCTGTGGTGTGAGAGTAAGAGATTCAAGCTCACTTAAAGCCTTTCTCACAGAGTCCAAATGCTCTGCAACTGGTTTAACGCCATCAATTCATGCTGACATCTCGTTTTCAACATGCTATGAAGTGAAACAGGCAGATGCTGCTTCAGAATTTCCCACTTTCTACACATCTAATTTAAAGGTTAAACTCATCCTCAGTAAAATCACTTTACAGTTACAGAATTATGACTTTTGGAACCTCTAAACTATGCAGACTGTAAACAGCGTTTCTTAACATAGAATCACTAATCACAGAAGCTACTCTAGTCTCCAGTCACTCAGATGAAAACTCAGATGTGACCGAAAAATTGGCAAAGGCCCAAGGTCCCACAATGATTTAAATCAGTTTTTTTACAGGTATATATAGTTTCTTTTGTTGTCTCTGTTATAACCACAAGGGCTATGTCTACACTGCAGGCTTCTTGCACAAGAACTGTTTTGTTCAAGAGTTCTTGTGCAAAAATTCTTGCGCAAGAGCATGTCCACACTGCCATGTGCTTTTGTGGAAGAGATGTGCATTTGCGCAAGAGCGTCCATGGCAGTGTGGACGCTCTCTTGTGCAAGAAAGCTCTAATGGCAATTTTAGCCATAGGGCTTTCTTGCCCCAGAAACCCCTGTTGCCTGTCCACACTGCCTTCTTGTGGAAGAGTTCTTGCACAAGAGGGCTTATTCCTCATGGGGAGAGGAATAACTCTTGCGCAAGAAGCCCTGTTTTCCTATGCTTTACTGTAAATTTACTTGTGCAAGAACGCGCATGCAGTGTGGACGCTCTGCAAGTTTTTGTGCAAGAACAACTGTTCTTGTGCAAGAAGCCTGCAGTGTAGATGTAGCCATTGCGTATAATAAATGGAAATGACTTAGTAGAAAAATGTCAACATTTGAGGCCGCTTTGTCTTCTGAGGCCCGGGCCAAATGGCCCTCCTGGCCCCTGCCCCCTCCCCAATAAGGCCTGAAAGTGAGCTCCACACTGGCAGATCCCTGCACTGGAGCAGAGCTCAGTGCAGGATTGGGATGTGTCCTCTTCAGTGATTTATGGTTTCAAGTTTCAAAGTAAATTATAAAGTGGTGTAAGCCCCCACGTTTACCAGTCTTCAAACTTGGGTTATTGGAGAACATTCTCCAGTTTGAAAAACATTCACCACTGAAAAGGCAACAGAAAATAGCACCAGTTTTTGTGAGGATCAATATTAATTGATCCATATAATAGTGCTGAGGAGTTCCAGTTATGGACCATCTCTGATCCATGCAGATATGTTGCCCAGAGCTGTGCTCATTCCTGCTGTCAACTTTTATTAATCTAATCCTAACACACTGAAATTGGCTAATTGAAGAAATATTTTTACTTTGTTTCTAAGGGTACATGTACACAGCAGTGTTATTTCAGAATAACCAATGTTATTCTGAAATAACAAAGAGTGTGTCTATATTACAGGCCTTTATTTCGACATATTGTCGAACTGGAGGACTTCTTACTCTGACTCATGGTAACCCTCATTTTACAAGGAGTAGGGGAAGTCGAAGGAAAAGTGTTCTTCCTTTGACTTCCTGCTGTCTAGACAGTGCCAAAAGCCAGAATAAGCTATTTTGACGTTAGCTACGCAATTGACATAGCTGAAGTTGCATAGGTTAATTTGACTTTAGCTCTGCTGTGTGGACATATCCTAAGAGAACAGAAATTAGGCTCATATTTTAAGTACAAAAAGGATGTATTTGTTAAAGAACAAAAGTCTATTTTTAGAAGTGTCAGCACAAGTGTCAGCCACCGTTTTAGAAGTGTCAGCCAAAGTTTGGCAGAATTTGTCACTGTTAAGGGCTTGCTTCTGCAAACATTTATACAAATAAGTAACTATTGAGTTACTTTTATTAAGGTACACAAGTTATGAACATGCTTAACTAGCTGCAGGATCAGGGTCTGTACATCCAATGTATAGCATGGTGGCTCCTAAAATGGCTTAAAAATATCAACCATTATCCGACTTAGAATGATTTGTAGTGTGAAATAACCTTTTATTTGACATTTCTCATCATTTAACACAAGTAACTTCAATTTAAGGATTGTATGTGATGATTTCACTTTCTTTGTATTACAATAATGCCTGAAAGTTCCATCATCCCAGCATCATGTTAGGTAGTCTGTGTGTCCATATATATAATATAGAAAACATGCACATGCTTAACTTGACACACAAGTGATCCCATTAAAGTCCCTTTGCAGTCTGTTGTTAAGACATTGGCCTGGGACTTAGGCATATGCAGCTGGTGGGGGAATCAACCAAGCAACCCTTGAACTATCTATATTTCAGCCATGGCATCCCCTCCCGGTGACACATTTAGGTTGTTTCATTCATGCTTTTTTTTTATCCATTCCTCTTTTTCCCCTTCAGTTTTTTAAATGTCATAATCAAGGTTCTGACTCACCAAAGCCCTTTAGCACTTATATAAGTGCTTTTCTGAATCCGGGCCAAAGAAAACAAAGGTACCTCACAGCCATTGGGGATTCGCTGAACACTCCCACAAGGGTATTAGAGAATGTGGAATCACTGGGGTTTGCTTCTTCAGCGCTTTAGACAAGTGCATAATCTCATTAAAATTAATTGAGAAAGGTCTGCAGGACTGGGCTGCAGCTGAGCTATACGACAATCAAATACTCTATGGTGTACTGGACATTTTTAGTGAATCTCTCTTTAGAAGTCTGTGCCATAAATTCATGAACAGCTATTTCAATTGTAGTTGAATTACTTGTAGAGGCTTTCTCTTACCTTGTTTTTTTATTTATTTTCTGACCTATTCTAAAAAGAAAACAACTGCAGTACTGTATATAGATTTCAATTTGATCTGAGGGTGTTGTCTTGAGCCTTGACACTTTACATTGATCTCCAGGCAGACCTGCAGTCTTTCTCAATGAACTCTTAGGCTTACTCACCAGATAAGCCATCTGGGAAGGTTCAGCAGCAAAGTAGCAAATGCCCTTCCCCCAACCATATGCCCTCTCCTTGACCATATGCCCTCTGGGACAATTCTGGATTAACCCAGTGTGTGTGTGTGAACTCCTGTCCAGCAGATGGCATCTCTGCAGACCATAGGAATAACTAATGAATGGGACCTCAGCTATTTTTTTTTTTAAAGACTGCCTGCCAGCAAAAGGACAAGTAAGCTAAGAGCTTTTCCATCCCTTTTTTCCCAATATTATCCCAATACTTTGACTTCTGTGTCAGAAGCAGTAGAAATCTACAGGCAGAAGAAACATCTGGCATAAACTTAGAAGATTTGTTTTATATGATTTTTAAAATAACATAAAAACCCAGTTAAGGACACATCCCAAATATAACTGATGAGGTAATTGGAACCAATTGCCTGATCATAACAGTTTAATCTTGCAAAATCTGGCATCAGAGAAATGACACCTTCAGACTTTCCTGGGAGTCATACAAATTTGCAGATTGGCTCTCTTTAGGGTTTTTCTTTACCATAAATAATTTCATTTAATGAATTATAAGAACAGATATTTTCCATATTCTGATTGCAAGTTGGTTGGTCACAGCAACATAATTAATTGACTCAATAACTTTAAAGGGGCTATTTCTGCATGATCACTTTGTATATGACTCTCCCCAAGACAAAGATTTAACAAAACACTTGTGTAATCTAGTATTAATACACCAGATTTTTGTTGGATGGGGGCAGAGCTAATAAATAGAGACAGCTGCTTAGAATTCTCTGTGGTTAAACAGACCAGTCATCTCTTCATCACTATTTAAATACAGAGGAATTCCCAAGGAGACAAACACTTGTAAGAGGCTTACTTCACAACTGTCAGTGCACACAGATTAATGGCATGGCAGTTAGACCAAAAATGTTGTGATTGTTATTTCACTTTTATATAAGGCTTTCATTGCCTGCGGTATGCTTTTTAAACCACAGTTTCTTTTTTGAAAAATAGCTTGTGTACAAAAGTTTCAAGTAAACACTTATGGGACAACATTAATAATAGGAGTTATTGGTGGAAGATAAAGTAAGGCTTGGGAATAACTGTGAAAGCAAAAACATGAAATATTTTGGAAGTATGTCAGGAGCTCTCTTGGGCCATTATGCATTGATTTCATACCAACATACAATCAAACCTTCACATGTCATGGGCCAAATCAGCTAGGCTGCAGCTGAGAGGCGTCTGGAACAGCCATTTGGTGTATCATCATATCATAGAACCGTAGAGCTGGAAAAGTCCTCAGAAGGTCATCAAGTCCAGCCCCCTGCTCTAGGCAGGACCAATCCCAACTAAATCAACCCAGCCAGGGCTTGGTCAAGCCGAGACTTAAACACCGCTAGGGATGGAGATGCCACTACTTCCCTAGGTAACCCATTCCAGTGCTTCACCACTCTCCTAGTGAAATAGTTTTTCCTAATATCCAACCTGGACCTCTCCCACCACAATTTGAGACCATTGCTCCTTGTTCTGCCATCTGTCACTACTGAGAACAGCCTTTCTCCATCCTCTTTAGAACCTCCCTTCAGGAAGTTGAAGGCTGCTATCAAATCCCCCCTCACTCTTCGCTTCTGCAGACTAAACAGACCCAACTCCCTCAGCCTCTCCTCATAGGTCATATGCTCCAGCCCCCTAATCATTTTGGTTGCCCTCCGCTGGACCCTCTCCAATGCGTCCACATCCTTTTTGTAGTGGGGGGCCCAGAACTGGACACAATACTCCAGATGTGGCCTCACCAGAGTCGAATAAAGGGGAATAATGACATCTCTGGATCTGCTGGCAATGCTCCTCTTAATGGGTATCATGCACATACCCATTGTGCTGCAGGGGAATGTCTGTCCTTTCAGAATGATTTTTAATAATTTATAGCAACACAATTATACCTTTTGCCAAGTTGCCACAACAGAATCTATTTTATTAACACACTGGAAGACTTACCCAGCATTGCCCGGGTCCTTCAGTGCAAGGGGCTGGTGGTATGCAGGAGTCAAGGCAGGGACTTGGGAAATTGGGGGGACAGGGCAAGAGGCTGGGATATGGGGGTATAGGAGTCAGGGTGGGGTGTTGAGGGGCTCAGGCTAGGGAGCTGGGGATGTGAGGGGTTGCGAGAGTGAGGGTTGCGGGTTGAGGAGAGACTCAAGGTGGGGGGTCCCATCTGGCAGGGCTTTCTCCCTCCCCCCACAGCCAGTGTGGCCTTTTCTCCATTCCTTTGCCCCCCATGCTGGCACGGGCCGTCTCTCCTCTCCTCCAGCTAGCATGGGCCTTCTGTCTTCCCTCAAAACCCCAGCTGGCAGGAGTCTTCTCTCCCCCCAGCTCCTCTGGCCAGCATGGGCCTTTTCTCTCTTCTCCTTCCCTCCAGCCAGCAGGGGCCTTCCCCCTCAGTGCTGAAACCAAGGGTGGAGGGGGGGAGGGAAGGATTTGAGCAGAGGAGCTACTTACCCAGTAGGGTTGCCAGGTGTCTGGTATTGACTGGGACAGTCCGGTATTTTCACCTCCTGTCCGGTAAAAAAATTCAGAAAATACCAGACACCTAAAATGTCTGATATTTTCTGATTTTTTTTCCCCTGCCAGGAGGTGAAAATACCGGACACCTGGCATTATTTTTTAATTTTTTAATTTATTAATTTTTTGTTGTTGTTGTTTTTTTTGCTCAACAACTTTGGTCTCTCCCCCCCCTTTTTTTTTTCTCAACAGAATTTTTTTCCTGGTGTTTGTTTTTTTGGGAGTGTTCGGTATTTTTGGTTAAACCATCTGGCAACCCTATTACCTGGTTTGGGGACAGGCAAGATGGTGAGTCCCATTTTCAAAGGGGACTTAGGCCCAGATCGTTAAAGGTATTTAAGCTCCTAACGTCTTTTTGTTTCAATGGAAATTAGGTGCCTAAACACATTTGAAAATCTGGGCCCTAGGAGCCTCATTGCTAGTCAGTGGGAGTTAGATGCCTACAGATGCAGATAGATGTCTACAGGATATTCAAAAGTGCCTAGGTGCCTACTGAAGTCCATTTTGTTGTAAAATCAGTTTTATCCTGGAATAGTGTTCCCCTAGGGTTACCATATTTGAACTTTCAAAAAAGAGGACACCTGGTGCCTGCTGGTGCCGCTGTGGCAGCAGCTGCTTCACTCGCACACAAAGCCAGGCTCGGGAGCCGGCAAACTCATCCCCACACACGCCAAGCCCAGGGCTCTGGCCGCCGCCTTGCTGCTGCCGGACTCCTGCTTCTCCACCACACTGCCCTGAGACGCGCGGCAGAGCTGCCAACCAGCCGGCAGCCCAGGTTGCTACAGGGCCAGGAGTAGAGAGGGAAGGGCCAGGGAGGCTGCTGGCTGGGGCTCGTCCTGGGGCATGACGTTAGAGGCACTGAGGGGAGAAGTGGCAATGGCTAGAAATGGAACCCAGGAATCCTGCTTCGCAGAATCCCTTTCTTTCCCCTGCCTGCCCCACCAAGCACCGGCTTCCACAGTCCTCACAGAGCCAAGACTGGAACCCGCAAATCTAACCAACAGACCCACTGCCCACCTACAGAAAAGGAAAGAAGCCAGAAGTTCTAATTCCCAGTTCCCTGCTCTATTCCAGTGCCCCTGCACTCCCCCAGAACTAACCCCCCCAGCCCTCCTGCTCCATCACAGTGCCCCTCCCCTTCCCCAGAGCCAGACACCCCCAGCCTCCCTGCTCTAACCCAATACACCCACCCTTCCCCCAGAGCCAGGCACCCCTAATGCTCTAACCCAATGCCCTTTCCCTCCCGCAGAGCTGGGGACATAACCTAGCGGGGCGGAGGGTAATGAGGTGACTCCATGGAAGGAGCCAAACCCACCCACCACATTGGACCTGCCCTGGGTCTCACCAGAGCAGCCACTGCTGCAGCCACACGCTTTTCCCACCAGGTGCTGGGGCACGTGTGCAGAGCGGCTGTTAACATCTGGGCGCTTGGCTCCGAATGTTCAATTTCACATGCACATGCTCCCACCTCCTCCCCAATCCTCTTTGCAGGGCAAAATCCTGGACATTTTTTGCCATTTAAAAAAGCCGGATGGATGGAGATTTAACAAGCAAAAACGAGGACATGTCCGAGAAAAATTGGACGTATGGTAACCCTCTCTCCCCCCACCCCCGGGGGTTATACCAGCAGAGTTGTTGTGAAACCATTAGAAAAATAGTGTTGGCAGTTAATTTCCCCAAATCGACAAGTCTTTCGTTTTAACTATTTTGCTGCTGTGCATAAAATAGTAAGGTACAGGTAGGGATCTGACCCGTCCCAGATGAGGGATTTTGCTGGACCAGGGGAGGTCATATCTGGCTCCCTACTACGGAATCCTCTGGCCCTGGACCAGCCGCTGGCTTCTAGCCAGCTCCCTCTTCCTGCCACCAGCCTTGATGCCCTGCCAATCCCCTCCCCCATCCCCTGCTAAACCGGGCAGCCCAGCTCCAAGTACACAAGCTCCTGGTCCCACTGGACAGCCCTGCTGCGGCACATGGGGCTCACTGTCTCTCTGGGAAGCCCCACTGTGGTGCACTATGCTTCTGCTGGACCATGGATGTTGCTGGACCAGAGAGTCCTGGGTTACAGAGGTTCAACCTGTAATATTTTATTGAAGATGCAATATATATATATATATATATGTCACATTTGTAATGCTGGAGGAGTTGTTGGTGTTTATAATTAAGGAGTCATTTCTCTTTTTCTGAATCTCAATTCAAAGTTTTATCTTTTCAATGTAGCTTTTCAATGTGCTCTTGTCAATACATCAGAATCAGATACAAAATATACTGACATAAACAGTCTTGGAATAATCAGACCTGTTCATTAACTTTGTAGACTTCTGCCTTTGAGCTCACCTGCTCTGGGACTATCAGACCTAAAAACAAATAACAAACAGCAAAAACTCAAAGGAATATCCAGCATTAATTATATTACAAATATCGCATTGTCTTCTGTACTCATCTCTCCTCCCCCCAAAAACCCAACCCTTTCTTTTATTGTCTGTTTAGTCTGTAAGGTCTTCTGGGAATGAGCTGTCTTTCACCCCATGCTTATTCAGTGCTTAGCACAATGGAGGGTTGGTTAAATCTTCCAGGTGCTGCTGTAATACAGATAATACTGATAAATATTCTATGCTCTGTCTTAAGTCTAATACTCACTACGGTCTAGACCCAGGGTCTCAAACTCCTGGCCCACAGCTGAGGGCCAGCCTTGGCCGCAGCGACTATGCAAGACAGCCAGGGACTCCTGATGGGCCAGGGCGGGGGCTGTCTATAACCGCCCCCAAGCTCCACCCTGTCCTGCCATTGCCCCACCTTCTCCCGCCCCATGGCACCTTGTCCCTGGAGCACACAGCTTGTTCATGTGGCAGCAGTGTTCGCAGACCCTCCACACTCCCTGTGGCCATTGGGGGTGAGAGGGCCGGGAGATGATGGGAAGGGATGGGGCTGGTAATGGACAGGTCTCCCTGGCCACCAGGATCCTGAGCTGGATTATACAAGAGGTCCAGCCAGGACTGGTCCATGGGCTGGGAGTTTGAGACCCCGGGTCTAGACTGTATGCTTTTAAGTCACAGCCCTGAGCAAGAGGTGATGTGGGATGTCATTCTAAGAGAGCCACCAAGGCCCTTCAATCTATGACAGGCAGAAAACCTCCCAGAGCTCTCTAGTGCATGGGGCAAGCGTGGACACTGCTACACCACTTAAAGAATTGCAGCATAGTTACAACACCATTTGTAGGCACTAACACCATTGGCTGTCCCTGTGCAAGTGCAGAGTCATGAACATTTCAGAGTTACAAACAACCTCCATTCCCAAGGTGTTCACGACGGTGCAGTTCTACTGTAGCTGAACTGTTCAGTAATAGTGACAATAATGCAATTAAATTTAACATCCTCGTAAGGGGAAAATATCAAAGAAACCCACCAGAGGACCATTTAACTTCAAAATGGGGAACTATACAAAGATGAGGAAGTTAGTTAATTGGAAATTAAAAGGAACAGTCACAAAGATGAAATGCCTATAAACTGTATTCAGACGATTTAAAAAAAAATAGAGGCTCAAACTAAATGCATCCCCCAAATAATAATAATAATAATTAATAATAATAAACATAGGATCAAAAATGCCACCATGTCTAAACAGCAGAGTAAAAAAGGCAGTTAGAGGCAAAAGGCATCCTTTAAAAATTGGAAGTCAAATGCCAGAGAGGGAAATAGAAAGGAGAATAAATTCTGGCAAGTCAAGTGAAAACGTATAATAAGGCAGGTCAAGAAACGATGTGAAGAGGAACTAGATGAATACACAAAAGAGCAAATTTATTTTGAAGAACACCAGAGGTATGAAGTCTTCCAAGCAATCTGTGTGGCCACTGTACAATCAAGGTGCTGAACGAGCACTAAGGGAAGACAAATTACAGAGATGTTTGCTTCATCCCACAGAGTATCATAACTGGTAACTCTTATTTAATATTACATATTCCAGTATTTTAAATCTGTGACACTTGTGTTCTGATTTAGAATATAATTTAATATTCAGTATTTTCCTCATTTTCCAATATAGCTACAGTTTGTTAAAGTAGCTCACATTGGGGCTTGATCTGAAACAATAATATTGTCTATGCCAGATTTAGGTTTTACAATTGACAAACATAAACATTTATTCTGGAATTTGAACATTGGCTATTCCAATACATTTTCTAGTCTTTTCTTCCAGAATGCGATTCTTCCCACATATCCACCAATTGCATTTCAGAAACTGATTTTGGAGATCATTTATCATATTTCCCCTTTTCCACATATGAATGTTTTATCAGACTTTCTGTGTAGCTCTAAGTCTGACTTCCCTAAACATAAATAAGATACCCTTCACTTATGGAATCCTAAGGTATAAAAGAATACTATTAATTAGGGCCATTGATTAATCTCAGTTAACGCATGTGATTAACCAAAAATTAATCACAGTTTTAATCACACCGTTAAACAATAAAATATCAATTGAAATTTATTAAATATTCTTGGATGTTTTTCTGCATTTTGAAATATATTGATTTCAGTTACAATATAGAATAAACAAGGTACAATGCTCACTTTCTATTATTACTTTTGATTACAAATATTTGCACTGTAAAAATGACAAACAAAAGGAATAGTATTTTTTAGTTCACCTCATACCAGTACTGTAGTGCAATCTCTTTATTGTGAAAGTGCAAGTTACAAATGTAGAGGGGGTTTTTTGGTTACAAAACTGCACTAAAAAACAAAACAATGTAAAACTTTAGAGCCTACAAGTCCACTCAGTCCTATTTCTTGTTTAGGCAATCACTAAGACAAACAAATGTGTTTATATTTACTGGAGATAGTGCTTGTCCACTCTTTATTTACAGTGTCACCTGAGTGTGAGAACAGGCATACACACAGGACTTCTGTAGCCAGTATTGCAAGGTATTTATGTGCCAGATATGCTAAACATTTGTATGCCCCTTCATGCTTTGGCCACCATTCCAGAGGACATGCTTCCATGCTGAGGATGTTCATTAAAAATAATATATTAATTACATTTGTGACAGAACTCCTTGGAGGAGAATTAGATGTCTGTTCTATTGTACCTGCATTCTGCCATACATTTCATGTTATAGCAGTCTTGGATAATGACTCCAGTACATGTTCATTTTAAGAACACTTTCTCCGGAGATCTGATAAAACGCAAAGAAGGTGCCAATGTGAGATTTCTAAAGATAGCTCATTGGTACATTCATTTGCATTCAGCACTTGACCCCAGGTTTAAGAATCTGAAGTGCCTTCCAAAATCTGAAAGGGATGAGATATGAAGCATGGTTTCAAAAGTCTTAAAAGAGCAAGCAACACACCAATGTAGAAACTACAGATCCTGAACCACCAAAAAATCAAATCAACCATCTGCTGATGGCATCTGTCTCAAATGATGAAAAAGAACATGCACTGGACCCCACTGCTTTGGATTGCTAGTGAGCAGAAATTATTATCAGCATGGACACACTGTCCTCTGGAATGGTAGTTGAAGTATGGACATATGAATCTTTAGTGCATCTGGAATGTAAATATCTAGCAAAAAAGTGCCATGCAAATGCTTGTTCTCCCTTTCAGGTTATGTTGTAAACAAGAAGTAGGCTGCATTATATCCTGCATATGTAAATAAATTTGTTTGAGCGATTGGCTGAACAAGAAATAAGACTGAGTGGATTTGTAGGCTTTAAAGTTTTACATTGTTTTATTTTTGAATGCAGCATTTTTGGTACATAATTCTATATTTGTAAATTCAACTTTTATGATAAAGAAATTTCACTACAGTACTTATAATGGGGGAATTGCCAGATATACTATTTCTTTTGTTTTTTACAGTGAAATAAAAAATAAACATAAGGTGAGCACTGTTATAATTAAAATCAACATATTTGAAAATGTGGAAATGCAGAAAACACACAAAATATTTAAATAAATTGTATTTTAAGTGTTATAATTGCACAATTAATTGCAATTAATTTGTAATCATTTGATAGACCTACTATTAATACATTTTGCTTATTTTATGAGGGACATAAAGATTTATTAAAATAGTTCTTTGTTTATATTTCTAGACACAGGTACATCTCCACTCTCTTTGTCAGATAAGGATGGCATAATTTAGAATGAAAAGAATTTTCTATTTAAAATAGCACCTTCACTTTGGTTTTTCCTTGGATAGAATGCAAAATATACTTCTTCAGTCCAAAGTTTACTTTAATTTTGCTGATTCATCACCTGTGAGATGAGTCTTTTGTGTGCCTACATATCAGGAGGTAGCTTTTTCAAATTATTAAGCACCTTATTTTTCTTTAGCAGCTTATTATGCCCATTAGCATTCCAGGAGACAATTTTATAAGTACCAGAGATCCTTTTTATGTAGGAGAGTAGATAAAATAGAATTTGACACACACCCAGTACTTGCCTAATGTATGTGCTATGAAAGAGAAATAATCGTCCTTGTGCAACATTTGACCATTTGACTTTGATTTGGAATTTTTAGAATAAATTCAAAGTGTGTGTGTGTGAGAGAGAGACTGACTGCATTCTAGTAGTATATCCTGCCAATGAAATCTTGCTAGATACCTAAGGAGAACGAATCAACAGGAAATCTCATGAAAAAAAATCCCACCAAAAAACTACCTTCCCCACCATACACACTGTGTGAGTACAGCCGCTCCCCGAGTTGAGAACGGTTGAGTTACGACCATTCGCACTTACAACCAAAGCTCCCATGGAGCGGTCGTAAAGGCGGTCCCCAAGTTACGAATGCGACCCGCGCTTACGAACAACGCGGTCGCGTGTAACTCAATGGGGTCTGAGTTACGAACAGTTCGAGTTACGGACCAAGTGTTGGTCCGTAACTTGTTCGTAACTCGGAGAGCGGCTGTATAAATTTCCTGTATTATATGCTTGGGTAGTCAACAAGGTGAATCTGAGAAAGAGAAGATTTTAAAGGTAAAACAAATAGAAAATTGTATCCAAATGGTATTCCACATATTAAGTTCTGTTTTCAGTTCATACTTTTTTGAGACATTCTTTGCTGCCTAGTGTGCTGCATTTGTTAATTAACTCCAGCTGCTGAAAGACTGGTCTGGCACTTTAATACTATGAAGAGATCCTTTATTTAAGAGTCACGCTATAGGGTAAGCTTAGAAATTCTACTTGCCTTGCAAGAGCTCCTGTACAGTAGTAACAAAAGTAATGTGGTCAAATACCAATTTGTATTACAAATGTCCAATTTTTGCCAGTGTTGAGGAATTGCAGAAACTCCTGGCCTAAGACATAATCTTGTCTCTAGATATAGGTTTTACACAGTACAATCCAACATGCATGTTCCCGTACAAGATGGGACATTTAAGCAGCTAATCTTAATTGCGGGAGCAGTAATGGGACAAGTTAGACAGTTGATTGTGGTAAATCAATTACAGTACTGGAAAGTGAATATTGTAAAGAAGATGACATCTACAGTGTGTTGAAATGAACTGGAAGAGTAAATGGCCCTTGAATATTAGAGCTTCTGAGTAACAAATGATTAAAATAAGCTGTGAACATGCTTAGTTTGGCAACATGTTGGGGAATTCTGATTAATTGTGAAACAAGGAAAATGTTGTATTTATTTTTTATGTATGATAGGTTGTAAAGTTCAAGACGCATCCTTATTTCTTTAATAACAGATTGAAGCTGGGAAGTTGGTTTGGACTCAAATGATGAGGAAAACTCAGCCGCACCTGGTTCCAGGAAGGCTTCATTCCTCTCAGTGAAGATATATCAGATTACAATGGGGCTGAATTTGTTCATGTAATTTAATTAGCTTCAAATTGTGCCCATTAGTAGCCTCACTTATGCAGTGCCGGCCTTAGGCTGATTCGACCAATTCGGTCGAATCGGGCCCCGCGCCTAAGGGGGGGCCCCGCGCCCCTGCACCCGGAAGTGCCAGCGAGTTACAGAGCCGGGGCCCTGCTCCACCAATATGTGGAGCTGGATCTCTCCCTGGCTCTGCCTGGAGCGGGCCCCGGCCCCCCCCTGCCGGCCCCCCCGCGCGTCCTCCCACCCTGCCCCCAGAGCAGCGCCCCCCTCGGCCCTGGACCGTCCCTGCTGTGCGCGGCTCAGCGTGGCTCCTCCTCGCCAGCTGCTGCTGCTGCCTTGCGCAGTGTTGCTGGTGGGTGGGGAGGACGCCCGGGCATGACGTCACGGCCCGGGTTTTTGAAACTCGTGGGAGGCATGTTGCCGGGCCTCGCTGGCTCTGGGTTTGGCCTCTGGGCCCTGAGTGCGGACTCCAGTCCCACAACGTGGAAGGCAGAAGGGAAGGAAACGGCTTGTGCGATGGCGGCGGCGGAAGGGAAAGGGCTTGGGCTTGGGTGAGGGCGGGGGCGGAGGCGGAAGGGGCTTGGGCAGAGGTGGGGGCAGGGGCGGGGTGGGGGCGGAGGTGGGGATTGTGGGAGAAGGGGCTTGGGCGGAGGGAGGAGGGGTGGAAGGAGAAGGGGCTTGGGCGGAGGGGAGGTGAAGGCACCAAGAGACAGGGTGGAGGAGAGACAAATGGCAGGGGCCAAGTGCAGACAATGAGGAAAGGGCAGGAGGAGGTGTCAGTGGAGGGGGGACAGGGTGATGCTGGGAGAGGAGAGGAGAGTGGAAGGGCTTTGGGGGCTAGAGGGGGAGGTGCTGGGAGAAGGCTTGAAAGAAGGGGTGGGCATGAGAAAGGTGGGGATGGAGCAAGGCATGTGTGAGGGCACAGGGGCAGAAGTGGAATGGGGGAGTGGTGACTTATGCAGCATATAGACTAAACTGACAATATGTTTACTTGTGCATAGTATCTATGACAGAACTTTTATTGTTCTTGTTATTTTTAAGTGTGTACCAATGTTCCCTCTAATTTTTTTTCCATCCATGGGTGCAATAAATATTGTTATGTGCACTAAAGTATGTGCAGATGTGCACCACCAGTAGAAACACATGCTGCTGGCTGTGGGCATGTGGGTGCTCTGCTAATCCACTGGGCAGCACCTGAATCTCTACTGGGTGGCCAGCCAGCGCTCAGCTTACAGGGAACACTGGTGTGTACCACTTATTATTGAAAAACACTTGACCAATTTCCTAGACTGTATGGCTCAAAATCATTCTCAACATAACGTACTGACTGCTTTGAAATTACACCAGGGATAAATTTGAACCCACCTTGATTTAGTAAATGCCTCTTTAAAGACAAACCATGGGTCACACCATAAACTGCAATGACTAAGTATGAATGAGAAAAGGAGTCCAAAAGCAACTAGTCTGGGAGTTTTAGGGTATCACCAGTACTGAATTTTTCATGAGAAAGAGCAGACCCACCTTAGTCACCTATCTCTAGGTTCATGGCTGAGAATCTCAGATACAGGGAGGCATCTGCCCTCCAGTCCAGAGTCAGACACCTAGCTCCTTTTAAAGTGTGAGGCTCAGGCCACAGCTCTCCTATTGGCATTCCGTAGTGGCTAGCAGGCAGCTCCCTGCTCGGCATGCTGCTTTCTGTGACCCCCTAACTATCCCCATGCATGGTACCGGGAGTCTGGGCACCAACCCAGGGCTGTGAGTTCCATGAGGTAATAGGGTTCCTAAATGTCCACCTTATAAATCTGTCCCTAAGTGCCTTTTTGCATCTGTAGGTGCCTCGTAAGATTGTTACATTATCACATTTTGCCTTGTTTATTGAAACTATTTTCTTGACATCTGCAATTTTGTCTTAAGAAAAGTTTAAAAGATTGCACCATTTGTCCAACTTACTGCCTGAAACTTTAAAGGATGTGTAGCTAAAAGTCTGCAGGGCTTGGCAGTGATTCAAATACTGTAACAAATGAAAAGCTGTCTGAGCAGGCCTGCCAACGGGAGGGAAAAAAAGAGGGCGACTGCCCTAAAGCCTGGCAATTCAAAGGGGCCCAAGGCTGCTGTGACAGCAACGATGGCTGGAGCCCTGGCTCTGTCAATTATCATCAGAGCTCCACACAGCATGCTGCAAAGCCCCGGATGGTGCACTCTGGATGGCACTGAGAGAGGAGGAGGCAAAGCCCCAGCCACGCCCCTTCCAACCAAGGCCACGCCTTCCAGGAGTGTGGAGCCGCCCCCTCTCTAACTTTGTCTACTGGCCTGGCAAGTCTGTTGACTGGCCTGAGTCTGAGGGGTGGAGATACAGAGCTTTAGATAGAAAACCTTCTTTCAGAGTGCTGTTTAATCAACCATCTAGTATTTGACTTCAGTTTTTGAAATAATTTTTAGTGTATTGTAGAAATATATGTCCAGAATGTTCTTTTGATCACCTGGGGAATGCAAAGATCCAAGAAAAACATAAGGCCAGAACTGAGTTTGAAGAAGTCATCCTAATCCACTACCATTTTCAAAGGAGATTAGAAAAGCCTCACTTCTGTACTTAAGGAGATAAAGTAAAATCCTGAGAGCAGGTCTACACTTACCGTTGAAAGGTATTTATATGCCCGCTGTACTAAACATTTGTATGTCTACACTTACTGGGAGATCGGCGCTGCAGCGATTAATTTCCCCCAGGGGTCCATTTAGCGCAGTGGTTCTCAACTCGTTTCAGTCCATGGACCACCAGGCCAATCAAAAAATTTTCTTGGACCACCTCCTTTTTGAGACATGGTAAAAAAGAGCAGACAACGAACATTTTGGTTTGAAATTTATTTCTTTCTTTAACAGATTTTTGGATTCTCTTCTCAGTGACAAGCTTTTCAATGTTTGGAGTGGTACTTGATAATGCACAACAAATATCGCTTTCCACTGCAAGCCGATTCCTCTGTTTGGACTTAACGTGCAACAAACACGAAAATCCAGTCTCACACACATAAGTTGATGCAAATGGCAAAAGAAATCGGACTGCATGTGCTGACAGATTTGGGTAACTCCCGGTCACGCTGGCCCAAAATTTCTCTATGGTAGACTGCTGGTACACGTCTTGAGCCGCAAAATCATTTTTCAGATCCAAGAATTCCTCCTGCAGATCCTCTGGAACACTATTAACATCTATTGTAAATGGATTCCTGATGAAAGATAATCCATCCCTTGTCCTATCCACCTCTGGAAAATATCATTGGAATTCGTCTCGTAGCTTCCATAAATGATCGAGAATTTGCGTCCGAATTGCTTCCTTTTCCCCGAGCATGGCATCCACATATGGAAATTTAACCAAATTATTGCCTTTGACTCTTATGATCCAGAGTTCCAATTTGTCAAGAAAAGCCTTGATGATGCTTTGGTGAGAGAACAGTTTTGCACCTTTCCCTTGCAGCTGAAGATTCAGTTTGTTCAAGAATCCAAAAATATCTACAAGATACGCAAGTTCTAAATTTGACTTCATCAGAACATTTCAGAATTCCTCTTTCCCTTGAACCTGGAGAAATAAATCCAACTCCTCTCTCAATTGAAAAACTCTGTTGAGTACGTTCCCTGCTGACAACCACCATACAGAAGTGTAGAACAGCAACACATCAAAGTCGGAACCCGTGTCCAGGCAAAATCTTTTGAACAGACTGGTGTTCAGAGCCGATGATTTGATATGATTCACCATTTTCACCAACCCTTTGAAAACAGCATTCAGTTGATCAGGCAATGTTTTTGACGCCAAAGCTTCCCTATGAATGAAGCAATGAACTACAGTTACCATTGGAGCACGCTGGTTCATCAGTGTTTGGAAACCCGATCTTGAGCCCAGCATGGCCGGTACACCATCAGTGGTGACACCCACAAGATTTACCCAATCCAGACCATGTACTTCAAAGAAATTCTTAACAATTTCCATCACATCCTGAGCCTTTGTGGTGGTATCAAGAGTCTTACAAAAAAAGAAACTTGTCTTTGAAGTCTCCCGCAACCATGTATCGTGCGAACACCAATAGCTGAGAGCACAATGCGACGTCAGTCGATTCATCCAATTGTATGGCAAACAATGGAGATTTCTTTATTTCATCCACAACTTGTTCACTGATGTTCTGTGATATCTCATTTATCCGTCTCGATACTGTGTCGTTAGAGAAAGATATATCATTCAGCTTCCTTGCTGCTTCCTTGCCAAGAACAAGCCGCACCATCTCTTTTGCACAGGGGAGCACAAGTTGCTCTACAATGGTATGAGGCTTCTTGGCCTGTGCAACTTTGTATGCAACAATGTAGGAAGCGCGCACTGCATTGCTTGTCTTATTGTAGAATGCACTTGTTGAGTCGAGACGCTGCCGTTTCAGACCTGATAACCACCGCTCAAAATAATCTTCATCCTTTTGCAACAAGTTGGGATGACACTTTTCAAGATGGAGTTTCAGCTTAGCCAGCTTCATTGAGTCATTCCCCAAGACTTTGAAACAAATAACACATTGTGGCAAATCCACGCCTTCTTTTTCTTGACAAGTGAAGCCGAATTTGATGTAGTCCTCCGAATACTTGCGCTTGACATTTCTTCCTCTCCTTGCCATTATAAACAAACTACACCACACCTGTAAAACAGCACATGTAGCACAGGACGAATGACACAGCAACCGTTCAGCACAACGGCGGCAGCTACACTGAAGCTCAGAGCCTCAAATGGAAGTTACTGGCAACACAATGCGGTTGCATCCTAGGTAGCGCTATGGATGACATGCCGCGTGCTTGTGAACAGGGCGTAAAACAGCCTAACGGCGGCGCCTGCTCATGCCATGTGACTTTGGACAATGTTCCTGTGGACCACCGAAAAAGTCACTGTGGACCACCAGTGGCCCATGGACCACCAGTTGAGAACCACAGATTTAGCGGGTCTAGTAAAGACCCACTGAATCAACCACTGATCACTCTCTCATTGACTCCAGTGCTCCACCAGAACCAGAAGCATAAGGGGAGTCAACAGGAGAATTTCTCCCTTCGACCACTGTCAGTGGAGATCCCACAACAACTCAATCTAAGGTACGTTGACTCTAGCTACTCTATTCACGTAGCTGGAGTTGAGTACCTTAGGTCGACATTGCCGGTGTAGACTTGTCCTAAGTCAGGTTCATAGAGATGCTGTATCTTCAGTTGCAAAACTTCATCTGTAGCATAGATTTTGTGGAGGGGAAGCTGTAAAGAATTCAAGAGTAGCTAGGCTAGACCAGTGACCATAGGGTTGCCAGATGGTTTAACTAAAAAAATCGAACCCCCCCCCCCCCCCCAAAAAAAAACCACTGGGAAAAATATTCTGATGAGAAAAAAAAAGGGGGAGACCTAAGTTGTTGCTCAAAAAAAAAAAAAAAAAAAAGGGACCCTGACAGCAGTTATTAAGCAAAAAAGGCTTTTTTGCTGGTGGCCATTTTGTTTTTCTGTTTCAGTCACAAGACAAGCCCCTGCAGAACCAGGTAAGCGGGGGCAGGAGGGCCCAGGTTCTGGGCCTAGTTGCTGAGTGTGTCATAGGATTGCCAGGTGTCTGGTATTTTCTGCCTCTTGGCAGGGAAAAAAAATCAGAAAATACCGGACATTTTAGGTATTTTTTTTTTACCAGACAGGAGGCGAAAATACTGGACTGTCCAGGTCAATACTGGACACCTGGCAACCCTAAGGCTACGTCTAGACTGCATCCCTCTTTCGACAGAGGGATGCAAATCAAGCACATCGAAATTGCTAATGAAGCAGGGGTTTAAATATCTCGCGCTTCATTACCATAAACATGGCCACCACTTTTTTTCAAATTGGAGTTTTTTCTAAAAAAAACGGCAGTACGGCAGTCTAGACGCAGATCTGTCGAAAATAAACCCTTTTTCGACAGATCCTGTATTCCTCAAAAAACGAGGTTTACAGAATCTGTCGAAAAAGGGTTTCTTTTCGACAGATCCGCGTCTAGACTGCCAGGGTTTTTTTTGAAAAAACTCCGTTTCGAAAAAAAGAAGCAGCCATGTTTGTGTTAATGAAGCACGGGATAGTTAAATCCCTGCTTCATTAGCAATTTCGATGTGCCTAATCTACATCTCTCTGTTGACAGAGAGTGTAGTCTAGACACATCCTAAGTGACCATGATTGCAAAGTTAGTTCAAAACCTAATTCCAGATAAACCAGTTTCTACAACAAGGCCAAACTATGGCAGAATTACATTTAAGAGTTCCATTATAGACTAGGTAGCGATGCTGTAAAGAACTATACTGTCTCTGCTGATTTGACTCCATGTATGTTTGCTGGCCAGACACACTCTGGGGCCTCTTTAGCTGGTGTAACTTAGAATCGTACGGTTAGAAGGAACCACAAGGGTCAACTAGTCTAACCCCCTGCCAAGATGTATGATTTGTTGTGTATAAACCAACCAACCAAGACAGATGTCTATCCCAGTGGGGCCAACAGCCACTGGGGTTCCTTGGCAGTGTTCCTTCTAAGCTGTGTGGCAGCACAGCTTCCCAGGTGATTGATCAGCCCCACCCAGTCAGGTCTATGCAGGAGCCCTGAGCCTCTGACTAGGTGGGGTTGATTAATCACCTGTGAAGCTGTGCTGCAGCTTAGAGAGAACACTGGCCCTGGGCTAAGGTGGGGGGAGGGCAGGCTCTGTCCCCCAGAAAGGGTGGGGCCTAGTGTAGAAGGGGCGGGGCCGAGGACAGTCACCCCTTCCTTCTCTTGCACCCGCCAGCCCTCAGAGCCATGTGGAGTGGTGCTCTGGTGGTAATTCAAAGGAGCTGGGACTCAGGCTGCCACCTCTGCTGCAGTAGCAGCAGTGGCTTAGAGCTCAGGGCCCCTTTGAATTTCCGGGCCCTGGGGAAATTGCCCCCTTTGTCCTGTTCCCCTCTCCCTCACCCCCCATCAGCAGACCTGGACTATCCATTATAAACAGTTTCCAAACTTGAGTAAAGCAACAAGGTTGGTGTAGAAGCCTGTCAAGGAGATGATCACTTACAATGTGGAACTAGATAATTGTGTCTAGCCCATTGTGTGGATACGGTGTGAAATAATGTTGGGATTGAATATGTCTCTTGTTGTCTTTGGCTTTGTTCTTTTTTTTATCTCCATGTTAATAAAATGTAGGATCTGTTAAGGCATGACCAGAATAATTGCACACATCTTAAAGCTAGTTAGGATACATGGACTAGTCACTCGTCATTTGGCTGCATGTAGGAAGAGCGGATGTTTGAGGGTGCAGTAAACTTTCTTGATTTTAATGTTATAATCATACACTCTTAAAAATTAGAGATGCAAAAAGCCTTCTAGTACACCCCCTCCCAGTGCATACATTTTTAATTACTGAGCTCTGGATTCAGTACAGCTTCTAACTGAATTCTAGACTCATTTCACCCACCCTGCCTTGGAGGGCAATCAGCAAGACAAATGTTGGGTTAGGTTGTTTTATGGGTATTTTGGTATGTCTTGTTATATTGCACAATACTAGCAAGCCTTTTAAAGCTAATTGTGATATATATTGGTGTGGAAGTGGTGAAGACATTTATCTTACATGACTGTATACATGGCTGTTTCCTCAGAGAGCTAAAAAGAAATCAGAGTGATTATAACTATTAGATATCAGTGCTTCTGAAAGAAACTAATTCATTCATTTCAGAGCTTCTGAAAGAACCTAATTCAGCAGCTTTTATTCTGCTGACAACTTTGCAGGAGAAATATTGACCTACTTTCTCTCCCAATCCCACACTTTGTGGCTCCCAAAATATTGTATTCTGTGGCTCACCAGAAAAGACTCTATGGGCCACAGTTTGGGTACGTCTACACAGCAGCGTTATTTTGGAGTAACTGACATTATTCCCAAGTAACATAGTGCGTGTCTACACTGCAAGCCTTTATTTCGAAATAATGTCAAGCTGGAGGACTTCTTACTCTGACTCCTGTAGTCCTTATTTCACAAGGAGTAAGAGAAGTTGAAGGAAGAGTGTTCTTCCTTCAACTTCCTGCTGTGTAGACAGCACCAAAAGCCGAGTTAAGTTATTTCAACTTAAGCTACGCAATTTACATAGCTGAAGTTATGTAGCTTAATTCGACTTTAGCCCTGCTGTGTAGATGTACCCTTTGAGAACTGTTGTTGCAAAGGAGGAGAAATCTAACTAAATTAGCTTTCAGTTATATCAAATAATCCCCTCATTAATAAATCAAAATATGTCATATTTAAACAGATGCAACACTAACAGCAAGTATTCTGTTTTTAAATTGGGTGTAATTAATGTTATAGAGAGAGAACCCTGCAAACACCTTAACAAAAGTTTGTAACATTCTGAACATGTTCACTTTTGTAGGCCTAAATTTCTCATGCTTAGGTCCGAAGGCTGACTGAAGTTTATTCATCCTCACTATGTGAGAGTTGAGGGAGGAAGGAGGGAAATACAGTTTCTTTTTTGTTTTTTGCTAACTAATAGCTGAGAAATAACTGAACAAAAACATTTCAAACTCAGACTGTGGCTAGAGCTCCATGAGGAACAGTCTTTTAGCTAGGGATCTGATCCTACAAATGCTTACTACCAGGCATAGTGCTTACTGCTGTTAATAGTCCTATTGACATTTTAGTCAACTTTACAGCAGTGATTCTTAGCTCAATTAGTTTCAATCAACAGATATTTATTTTAAAATGTATAGTAGGTGGGTCTAATGTGACTGGTGCGTCTATGTTTTATTTTAGTTTAAAAAAGCTTTAAATTACTCATAGCGCTATAATCACTTATAAGAGTGTGCGGAAGATCTCTTCTGAACCTGCTCAATATACTGTGGGTTCATTCCCATGTTGATATGCAGGTGGCACAGAGGACTGTACATTCTCTCTGCTTCTACTGTCAAGCCACTGAGACAGTGTATATTAGGGAGAATGAATTGTCTGAGTAAACATGGCAGGATATGACCTATAGTGTTTAACATTTAAAACACGGGTGGGGAACCTAAGGTCCAAGGGTCAGATGCGGCTCCTGCCTTGCCTGGATCTGGCCCTTGAGGTTCGGGGGCCCTCCCCCAGCATTGGGGAGCCCACAATGGTGTTCCAGTCCCCCCACAGGGCTCATACACATAAAATCTATTAACCTGTGCCCCTCAAGGCTCTGGTGTGAGAGGGTATGTCCCCTTCAGTCTGGGCCCACATCAGTGAAGGGTTTTGTTTTTGTGCTTCTCACTTGTATGCATCCCCCGACTGATTTTTCTGTAGGTCAGTGGCCCCTGACTCAAAAAAGGTTCCCCAACCCTGATTTAAAAGGTAACAGTATAGTATGTTAGACTTAAATGGGCTTAAATTGCAGCAAGGAAGTTTTAGGAAAAACTTCCGAACTGTCAGAGTGGTTAAACACTGGATAAATGGCCTAGGGAGGTTGTGGAAACTCCGTCACTGGAGATATTTAAGAGCAGGTTGGACAGACATCTATCAGGGATGATCTAAATCATGCTTGGTCATACCATGAGGGCAGAGGACTGGACTTGATGACTTCTTGAGGCCCCTTCCAGTTCTAGTATTCTATGATTCCATAATTCTTTTGTAAATTCACTGTAATGGATGAACAAAGAAATTGCATGTGTGTGCTGTTTGCACTGATCATTGTTAATTACCTTTGCACTCAGGGTAACATGTCTGGAATATAATAGTAGCTACAGGAACAAATATTTAAATGGGCCATATAAGATCCATAGTAAGCACATCGTGGAAATGAGTGCTGTTTAGTTAAACTTCTCTTATAAAGATTATAGGTAAATAGCTCTCTGTATCTGTAACTTGTGATAGGTACAGACATACAAGGAAAGTTTTGTAAGCCCAGCAGAGAAATGATTAGTTTTAACAAAACTGGAAATGTTAGGTACACTCAGCTGGCAAACATTTTTAACTGGTTTAAATTAGCTATTGAGACAGTCAGCTAGACCCACAGACTCAAGACATTTGAAAATACATTTGTTATAAATAACTGGCTGGAAACTGTGGAATGGGGAACCTTAACTGGTCCAAAGTTTGGTCCATTTTCCTTTTTGTCATATTTATAATGTGATAGAGCTTGAGAAGGCAGAAAGGTAGAACATAGGTCAGGACTCTGACAAGGGACACTTGCTTCTTAATTTGTAAGCAAGTCATCTAGTACATGCAATAGAAAGTCAGATTGCACTATGTAGGTGGTGGGATAGATGGGGGACGCATTCTATTTCTCTGCTTCCTGTGACAAGCAGGTATAGCTTCCTACCAGCCATTGGGGATACAGCACTGTGAAGCATTGTAAACAATCAAGTTCACTACCGGTTTACTAACAGCTTCAGGGGGGTAGCCAAGTTAGTCTGTAACAGGAAAAACTTTAAAAACAACAATAGACTAGTAGCACCTTAAAGGATGATACCATCTACATGTTTTGTTAGTCTTTAAGGTGCTACTAGTCTATTATTGTTTTTTAAGTTTACTAGCAGTTCTGTCCAGCTGAGCTGTCATGATTATGAGGGTTAGCCAGCAGCCTGGGGATTAAGGGGTTAACTACACCTAGCCAGGTGGAGTGGCCAATAGGAATTTAGGTAGGACTTTCAAACTGGGACAAAGGAATTTGGGTTTTTTCCTCCTTTGTCTCTCTGGGTGAGTCCTCTGCAGCTACAGAGAGATACAAACATGTCTCTCTCTCTCTCTCTCCAAGAAACAATTCTTCACTTTCTGTAAGTAGGGTAAAGTTTAGATAAATCCGACAGGTTTTCTTGTTTTATGATTTGGGTAAGGGATTTGAGATCTGTACATGTTTTAAAATATGTTTTGGCTTTTCTTTGTAACTAAGTTCTAGGTCCATGGAGTTTCTCCATGAGTATATTTTGTTACCTTCCCATCTAGTCATGATGCTTGCAACAGGAATATTGTTGTAATAATAAAAGTTCTTTCTTTTCTTTTTATTAACCTGGCATTGGTTAATTGTGTGCCCTGATTTTTATTTTAGGGGTGAGATTTCCCAAATGATCTTTCCCCTGATTTTCTTTATTAACATTTGGGTGGTGGCAGTAGAAGTTTTATTCCCAAAATCTAGGGTTTTAAGATTTTGGGGGAAGTTTTATACCAAAGCCTGGTAGATAAGGCTTTGGGGTACACCTGCTGGCCCCCACTTCTGCATTTATCATGCCAGACTGGGGAAGGAGCCATGACAAACAATAGACTAGTAGCGCCTTAAAGGATGATACCATCTACATGTTTTGTTAGTCTTTAAGCTGATACTAGTCTATTATTGTTTTTTAAGTTTACTAGCAGTTCTGTCCAGCTGAGCTAGGGAGTATTTCAGTGCTTACCTGCACCTATCCACTTCAGTGGACACACATAATATCTGGTCCTTTAAAAACACACACAACCTTGGTCTTTCATATTGGTTTAAATTAGTGGGATTGATTAGCTAGTTGTTCTCCACACTCAGAAGAGCTCATTTTGTTTGGATGCCCCTTTTTTTCCCCATTGTTCTGTGACTGTGGATCATCCTGCTGGCCTCTGCCTCTCTCACTTCCTTTAGCAGTGGAGATTACGCTATTTGGTTACAGCTCCTTCAGTTCAGTATTTAAAAGAACAGCAGAGTGAAGTCAACATGATCCCTGCTGCCCAGGGATTTTTTGTTTTTGTTTTTTTGGTTTTTTTTTGTTTTTTAGAAGAAGAATCACTGGTTTCTTTGCTTATGCTGTGGAAGTGGAAGAAAAAAGTCAAGTTGCACAGAATGTGCTCTAGTAAATAACAAGTGACAATAAAGGCCTTGTTTATTCCAACAGGACCAGATGAGAATGTCAGTAGCTGTTGCTGAATTGTCATCAGCATTCCATATTTATGTAACAGCGATTTTTGGCTCGCTTGTAGTGTGTTGTGCAATCTGTGGGGCTGGGGTTTGGCTTTTGGAACAATAAATTCACATAACACAGTTTCTAATCCAACCTCTCCTCCCTGGCTTGAAAGAATATCTTCATGAGGAATTTTCCATAATAAAGCTTCCAGATTCCTGTGCAATTGTTTACCAAGATAACAGAATCCTAATTCTTAAAGAGAACAAGTGCATGGCTGGTTTTGTTTGTATATGAGGCTGCTATTGATCTTTTAAATGACACACCATTTTGTTGTTTTTATATCCCATGTGTGGGATGAAATAAATCTTTTCATGCCACACTGACCACTGGGGCCTTTTACGAGCAGAATCGTCTTAACTGGTACTGCTTGGAGGAAAATGGGTCCTGCTAACAAAGACTGGTGATCATAGAGTCCTCAGAGGCCTTGCACAAATACTCTAGAGTGTGAGAAATTCACTTTTCTTTCAAGCTATGCTTATGTAACCCTTCCGTTGGGTAGACTCAGCAACAAACAGGGCCAGGTTCAATATCTAGGGGTCCATTTCACTCAGAACCGGCACGAGCCCCCACCCAGTAGCCTGGGAAATTCACACACCCCTGGGTGCCTCTGAGAGACAATGCTTCCCCACTCACAAGCACAGAGTCTGAGTGTAGAAAAGAAACTTTTAATGAAAGAGAGAAGTCACATGGCATTAACTTGGGAAAATACCACAACAGAGTTCGTAGCCCCCCTTCCCCACGAGTAACTGTCCCAGCTCAAAAAGGATTGAGCAATGTCTTTTGCCTATCCGGCTCACTAATCCACCAAGGTAAGGTGGACTAGTTCCATTCGCTTACCCAAACTTTCTCCGTACCCCACTTCAGACACCCCACTTACAACTCTGTCCAGTCAGTGCAGACCCTGACACATCATCCAGATGATTCCCCTCCTTGAGCCTGAGGCTAGGCCACCTTTGTGCTGCCCCTGTAGTCCACTGGCCGTTCCCACCAGCTGCTCCGCTGGCCGCTCCACTGGCCACCTGCCGCCGCTCCTACCAGCCGCTGGTCATTCCCACCAGCCGCTCCACTGGCTGCCTGCCGGTCATTCCCGCCAGTCACTCCACTGGCTGCAATGGATCTGGCTCCTGGCCAAATCAGTGATTTCAACTCTTTAGCCACCACCTAGTCTGGCAAAAGATTCCAGCTTCCACTGGACTAGCAAAAAGACTTCTCATGGAGTCTGCGTTAGGTCTGTCCTTAAAACCAGGGGGAAAGGGGTGGCTTGAGCCAGTTTTACAGCTCACACCGGGCAGGCATGAAGCAGGCTGACTCAGCCCTCAAGCCCTTTCCCCCCCAACTCAGTTTACTCAACTCTGGCAGGTGGGAAGCTTGTTCCTCTGAGACCTCTTAGAATGATGGTGTCTCTCCTGCAAGCACTGGTGTAATATTTTACAGTTCCCACATTTAGGGGTAGCATGATTTGTGACCCCCACAACAGCCCCAAATTAGTTACAATACACCACATTCCATTCCAACACTGATCCTCCATCAGCCCTGGCTGAATTGGATTTACATAGCCACACCTCGGATTCCTTCCCCCTCCTGGCATGAGCTGTGTTTACATATCAACAGTTAACAGTTAATTATCTTGCAGAGCTAAACAATTGGAGTGAGCACACCCACCCCCAGGGCAGCTCTCTCCTTCTAGTTGGCTGACAGCAAACAGCAATTCAGCCCCTGCTTACACTTATGAAAGTACAGGTCCCAAACTGGCTGCCACTGGGGACTCCCATTTCAGTAAGGGAGGCCATTGATGGTATGTTCTGCCACAGTGCTGCTGTGTGCCAACAGCTCTGTGGTAACACCTTAAGGGCTCTGGGGAACTGAGATGTATTGCCACTTTGGGGTATGCATTCTTCCTGGTTTTACAAGAAACCTTCATCCACGCTTCTCTAACTCCTTCACAGCTCACACCGCCAGCTCCTGACTGACTTTTACAGGAGCGAATACACCTTACTCCTTCCACCTTTGCCCCAGCAGCATGCTGTACAAATTTGAGCAGGCAAATGGCAATGGTCCCACACCTAAGCCCAGCTCCTGTTCTGCCATGTGGCCAGTTTGCTATAGACAGTTGTTGGGATGCTTTTTGCAGCCACAGGAGGCTTCCCCAAGTGTCAGATAAGTTTCTGCCGCCACAGAATTAGGCCACGTCTTCACTTGCCAGGCCAGAGATTGATCTTCTTGTCTTTGATTTAAGGCCTGCAAAATTGAATGCTGAGGGTGGCTCTGGTTGGCGCCGGTACTCCTTGCAGTTGTGAGGAGTAAGGGAAGCTGATTGGAGCATTAGTTCCTGTTGGCCTCCCTCTATGAGGATGGTGCTAAGCTCGGCTCAAGGTAAGCCAACTCCAGGTACATATTTTACAGAGCTGGAGTTGTCTACCTTAACCTGACCTTCCAGGTCTAGTATAGACCTGGCCTTAGTGCAATTACTTTTATGCTGCCTTTTCCCTTAGTTGCTGAGTTATGGGGAATAGCTTTAGGAAAAGGGTGCGTGGCTGAAGCCTCCTGGGAAGCTAGAGATGGGAAAGACATATTAGAGTACCTTTGCCATACCTAAATTAGCCACTCCATCTCCGCTGCACTAGGAAAAAAATTCTCACAACTAGTCCCTGGTTTGCAAGGCCCCAATTGCTAGGTGCCCAGCTTTTAGGCAGCTGGGGCTGACGTGCAGAAAATGCAACGTGCCATACATTCCCCCCACGCTGTTGTCACTGTGTTGTTGGGGATCAGTGCCTCCGTGAATCATTTTGACACTGATGAGTTAACATTGACAGAAGTCTGTGTGATATTTCGGGGGTTGAATACGTGCCATCGCTTCAGAAAACAGCTGTTCAGCATGACTTGCATGAAGCTCCAAGAAATCTGTTGCCATAAGTGATGTCTGCAGCAATAAGCAATCATGCTGATTTCCTTTCTCAGAGTTCCTGGCTTTTGAAAGTTCTACGTGCTCAAATTCAAAGAGCTTCAGTGATTTTAAAGCATGAAAAACGTTGCTTGGGGGAAAAAATCCTTTTAATGGATAGTGAGCGATGCCAGAAGGCAAGTCATGGTCTGATGCCCTCTATTTATCTACAGAACCGAGACAGTATGGGCAGTAGCACTGCAGGCTTCCTGCACTCCCTTGCCAATGTGTGTCAGCATGCTGGTATGTGCTGTGAAGTGCTTTGCTTTCCACAATCTGAGTGCATTCCAGCAATTCCAACAAAAACAGGTGCTATACATGAAACATCCCCCTATATATGAGATCTTCCTTCCCAAGCCCTCTCCTTTCCCCACATCCCACCTGTGTTACTGTTGACATCCCCTTCCTCCCCCCCGTCAGTTCAAGGCACAAACCAGAGGTAATCTTCAACCCCTTTTTCTCTCTTCCCCCAGACATCTGGACTGTATTCAAGTCCTACCATTTCTTCCTCCACAGCATTTAAAAGGTCTGCCCTCTTCTTTCTGTCCCTAGAAACTCATTCACTCTCATCAACTCACATCTTGAATATTGTAACTGTCTTTTCTCTAGCCTCCCTGACATCCCCATTTCTCCCTTCCAGCCCTTCAAGAATATTGCCGACAAAGCCATTTTCCTCGCCCTTCACTTGGGCCATGGAGCATCCCTCTTCTTTGGATCCCTCCTCTTTTTTCCTATTTTCCACCACACTGTGCTCTAACTCCCTGTCCTCACTTTCAGGGTCTTGCAGAATTCTATGCACACAGAGAACAAATCCCATTTCCAAAATTTGTGGCTAAAACCCTCCCCTAAGTCTGTTGCCAGCATTTCATTTAAACAATCAAAAGGACTACAGTAGAATTGCGCCTGGACTTCTGTAGCCAGCAGATAAAACCCTGCCCCACCCCAGAAAACATCTGGGTGTGATATTAGACTGAAGTTTGACATACCCTCAGCACCTGAAAATATCCATGACAAAAACAAAGATGCATGTAAGCCTCATCCAGAAACTGCCGGAAACAACCTAAGGAGGCAAGTACTTAGGATCTCTTCATTGACCTTCATTTATGCTACCACAGAGCTCCCACACATCACTCATCAATTCTCAGCACTGCCATATGGATTATAATGGACACAGTAAAACCAACACTACACCATGGCTTCCAATACTGGTGCACATCTACCTACCACAAGGGAATTATCCTGGAGTTTATCATATTTGAGAAAATAAGGATCTTCCAATACATGAGGGTCTCAATAACACACAAATATTGTGACTCAAATCTAGAAAAACTTTTTGGCTTTCACTGCAAGTGCATGGAGACTCACCTCCCCACCCTCATCACCGAGTCTAGCCAGGACACTCCCAGCATCAGTCTGCAGGTGGGCGGGGTGGCAGAGGACGATGACAGCCAGGAGAAGGAGGCCAGCCAGGCAACCATGCCCACCAGCCAGGAGCTGCTCCTCACTCTGGAGCTGGTCCCCTCCTCCTAGGATGTCTCCCAGGCTTCAGAGGAATACAGGGAAGGCACTTCAGGTGAGTTCTATAACATTCTCTATCTACATAAAGAGCCAGGTGATGAGCTGCGAGGGGCTACATGCTCCTCTCTTGGCTTGCTCAGCCTGGGGGTCACACAACAGCCTGTTCACATAGGTGCACACGCAGCCCCTGTCCAGAGCACTCAGCTCCATGACTCTCTCACACAGGAACCCCTCAGTCCTTCTCACAATAAAGAGTTCTGTTTTTTCAACAAAGATGACTTTATTGTTTGCTTGGCAAGAGGGGGGAAGCTGGGAAGGGAGGGCAGGGGAAAGGAGGATAGGGGATGAAAGGCACACAGAGGGAATGCAGGGGCCCCTTGAGGAGAGGCATGGGGGAGAGTCTCAGAACTGCCCTTGCATGAAACTCTCCCTCAAGACCTCTCTGATGAACACAGCCCCTTGCTGTGCTCTTTGTATGGCACTGGTGTCCAGCTGCTCAAATTCCCTTGCCAGACGTTCAGCCTCAGCCCCTCACCCTGGCAGAAAAGTCTCCCCCTTGCTTTCACAAAGGTTGTGGAGCGCACAGCAGGCCACCACCATGAAAGAGATGTTTTGCTCGCTGAGGTCCAGGTGGGTGAGGAGACTCCTGAACCTCCCCTTTAAACAACTGAACACATATTCAATGACCATGCAGCGCCTGCTCAGACTGGCACTTTGCTGGGGTCCAGGCTGCCCTTGTAGGGCTTCGTGAGCCAGGGGAGCAAGGGGCAGGCTACATCACCAAGTGCAGATGATGATGAGCATCTTCACCTCCCTGACTCTGATGGTGCGGACTGGGAGAAAAGTTCTGGCGTGCATCTTTTGGAACAGGCAGGTGTTCCAAAACATGTGCGTATTATGCATCTTTCCCAACTATCCCATGTTGAGGTTGGTGAAATGTCCCTTGTGATCGACGAGGGCCCACAGCACCTGGTGAAGTGCCCCTTCCTGTTGATAAAGTCCAAGGCACGGTAGTTGGGGGCCAGGATGGGGCGGTGAGTGCCATCTATGCCCCCACACACAGTTGGGAAGCCCATGGTGGCAAAGCCGCCCATGATGCTATCCATATTCCTCGGAGTGATGACCCCCCATCACAGCACATGGTTGATGACCTTCAATACCTGCAGGGGCATGGCCCCAGATGTGGATTTCCCCACGCCGAACCGGTTCCCAACTGAGCGGTAGCTGTCTGGCATAGTGAGCTTCTAGAGGGTGATGGCCAGGTGCTTCTGCATGGGAATGGCAGGTTGCGTGCAGGTGTCCTGTCAGCTGAGGGCAAGGGTGAGCCACTTGCAGAGCTCCAGGAAGGTGACCTTCCGCATGCGGAAGTTCTGCAGCCATTGCTGGTCGTCCCTTCCCTGCAGGACAATGCGATCCCACCAGTCCAAGCTTGTCTCCCACTTTCAGAAGCAGCGTTCCGCAGTGTCCAGGGGATTGAGGGGCACGTGCAGCAGCAGGAGCACCAGGACCTGGGTGTGCAGGGCCTGTGGTCCATGCTGGGATTTGTCCTGCAGGTCTTAGTCCTCATCCTCCTGGAGCAACATGCGGGCAGTCTGGAAGTACTGTGCCATGAGGTGCAGCACAAAGCCCATGACCCTGGTACTGCTTTGTAGCAGCTCTGGCTCCAGGCTGTGAGAGCCATGGCATTCATAAGGGCAACCAGAGCACAAGAAAGTACGTGCCCACTGCACCCCTTTTGTGTCTCGTGCGGGGCGAGACGGTGGAGGAGTGGCTTGTGAGAAGTGGCTGTAGAGAGGCACCCCTGAAAGCACATGTCGCAGCTTGCCTGATCAAGCAGCCACAGGAAATATCCACCATCCTGGTGCCTTCCCCCAGAGTGCTTCTGGGAGCTCTACATCCAATGCAGACTCCATTCAATGCTATTTTGAACTAATTCTAACTAATTTTGATGCTTCCCCATAGTGGGGACATGCTATTTCGATTTTGTTAAATCGGGAGTTATTAAGTAGATTTTAGTATCTTCGAAATAGTTTCCTAATGTAGACATGATAATGATGATTGACTACAAGAGACGTATTTAAAAAGATTTATATACTCTCTCAACATCAGTGTATTATCAAAATGTGGCCAAGCAGTACCTTGACTATTTGCATATAATTCACCTTTTCCTTTACTCTTCCCTGTTTTGTCTTTTTTAGACTACAACAGTGATTCTCAAACTGCAACTCGGAACTCCAAAGTGGGTTACAACCCCATTTTAATGGGATTCCCAGACCTTAATTTGCTGAGGCACCATCAGTGGTTGAAGCCAAATCCCACCGGATTCAGCCCAGGGAGGCTCATATTATAGCCCCATTGGCTGGGGCTGAAACCCTTGAACTTTGACTTTCCCCCACTACCTGGGGCAGTGAGACTCAGGCCAGCTCAAGCAAGTGGCCCCTCCTCAGTTCATGTAGTAGTTTTTGTTGTCAGAAGGCGGGTTGCAGTGCAATGAAGTTTGAGAACCTCTGGACTACAAGTTCTCCAGGACAGAGATATTGACTCCTTGTGTGTCTACAGCACCTTGCACTTTGCAGGCAATAGCAAAAACTAAAAACAACAAATTATGATGACACAAACAGGAAAGCTCATGGACTCCCCAAGATTAGAAATCAAAGTTTTCAGTGTGACAAGCAGATATGTCCTTGGGCATTCCTTAGTGACCACCTTTGTCATGGTGGCTAGTCCACTAGATTAAAGCAGTTTCCCGCTTTCTAAAACCTGAGTGATTTTCTTAAATTCCATAGCTTTATATATTTAATTTGACATGTTTCTTGGATTTACAGGGATGAAGCTATTTACCTGATTTATTCTGTTTACCATAGCCTGGAATAACTCACATTTGGTTTCAATTTAAATGACCAGAAAGTAGTGTTTTAATATGAACTGAGGAAAGTTTTCTGAATCAAATTCTTTCAATCTCCTTTTGGTTCAACAGAACTAGTGTACAACTGGAGGCCACTGCTGCTGGGAATTCTACAGATCAATGTCGTGGAATGTCTGCAATTTAAGCTTCCTAAAAATTCATGAATGTATTGTATGTAAACATTAAGAAATAGGATCATAAATTCAAGATAATACTCAGAGCACTCTGGATTTGATCAAGCTAAATCTATCTACTCCCCTACAAAGTGTCCAATAGTTTAATTGGAAACAGATTTGAAAACATCAGCTGAATATTAGTTATGCAATATAGCTAGCGGTTATTGGCAGTGTTGCTTAAATCTGCTTTGAAAAATCCACAAATCAAGGCCTTATAATATTTCAGAGGCAGAATTTATACCATTACATTATATTTAGCTAATCTCCCTTGGGCAGCCCACATTTCCATGTATAAGCAAGTGGATGGAAGTTGGACAACAACTTAATAAGAGAGACATGGATAACAGGATTGAATAAAAGGCATCTAAATATGTCACTTATGTGGCAATGTGCAAATCTAGAATCATAGAACACTAGAACTGGAAGGGACCTTGAGCGGTCATCTAGTCCAGTCCCCTGCCCTCATAGCAGGACCAAGCATCATCTGATCATCCCTGATAGACGTCTATCCAAACTGCTCTTAAATATCTCCTGTGATGGAGATTCCACAACCTTCTTAGGCAATTTATTCCAGTGTTTAACCAACCTGACAGTTAGGAAGTTTTTCCTAATGTCCAACCTAAACCTCCCTTGCTGCAATTTAAACCCATTGCTTCTTGTCTTGTCATCAGAGGCCAAGGAGAAGTTTTTCTCCCTCCTCCTTGTAATGCCCTTTTAGATACTTGAAAACTGCTATCATGTCCCCTCTCAGTCTTCTCTTTTCTAAACCAAATAAGCCCAATTCTTTCAGTATTCCCTCATAGGTCACATTTTCCAGAGCTTTAATCATTTTTGTTGTTCTTCTCTGGACCTTCTCTAATTTCTCCACATCTTTCTTGGAATATGGTGCCCAGAACTAGACACAATAAGCCAGCAGAGCGTAATAATTACTTCTCGTGTCTTGCTCACAACACTGCTGTTAATACATCCCAGAATCATGTTTGCTTTTTTTGCAACAGTATCACATTGCGGACTTATATTTGGTTTGTAGTCCAATATGACCTCTCGGTCCCTTTTTGCAGTACTCCTTCCTAGACAGTCACTTCCCATTCTGTAAGTGTGAAACTGATTATTCCTTTCTAAGTGGAGTACTTTGCATTTGTCCTTATTAAATTTCATCGTATTTACCCCAGACCATTTCTCCAGTTTGTCCAGATCATTTTGAATTTTGACCCTATCCTCCAAAGCACTTGAAACCCCTACCAGCTGTTGTCATCTTCAAACTTAATAGGGGTACTCTCTATGTCATCATCTAAATCGTTGATGAAGATATTGAACAGAACCAGTCCCAAAATAGACCCCGGCGGAACCCCACGTGTTATACCCTTCCAGCATGACTGTAAACCATTAATAACTACTCTCTCAGAATGGTTATCCAGCTAGTTATCCACTCACCTTTTAGTAGCCCCATCTAGATTATATTTCCCTAGTTTATTGATAAGTTCATGTGAGACTGTATCAAATGCTTTACTAAAGTCTGGGTACACCACCTCCACTGCTTCTCCCTTATCCACAAGACTCGTTATCCTATCAAATAGAGCTATCAAATTGGTTTGATGTGATTTGTTCTTTACAAATCCATGTTGACTGTTACCTATCGCCTTATTATCTTCCAGATGTTTGCAAATGAGTTCCTTAATTATTTGCTCCATTTTCTTCCCTGTCACAGAAGTTAAATTGACTGGTCTGTAGTTTCCTTGATTGTTCTTATTTCCCTTTTTTATAGATGAGCACTATATTTGCCCTTTTCCTATCTACTGGAATCACTCTCAACTTCCATGACTTTTCAAAGATAATAGCTAAAGACTTAGATATCTCCTCTATCAGCTCCTTGAGTATTCTAGGATGCATTTCATCAGGCCCTGGTGACTTGAAGACATCTAACTTTTTAAAGTAATTTTTAACTTGTCCTTTTTTTTATTTTAACTTCTAAACCTACCCCCTTTCCACTAGCATTCACTATGTTAGGCATCCATTCACCATCAATCTTCATGAAGAAAACCGAAACGAATAAGTCATTAAACACCCCTGCCATTTCCAAGTTTTCTGTTATTGTTTCTTCACTAAGGAATGGGCCTACCCTGTCCTTGGTCTTCCTCTTGCTTTTAATATATTTGTAGAATGTTTTCTTGTTACCCTTTATGTCTCTAGCTAGATTGAGCTCGTTTTGGGCCTTTGCCTTTTTAATCTTGCCCCTGCATACTTGCATAGGTTTGTTTATATTCATCCTTTGTAATTTGACCTAGTTTCCACTTTTTATATGACTCCTTTTCAATTTTTAGATCATGTAAGATCTCCTGATTAAGCCAAGGTGGTCTCTTGCCATACTTTCTATCTTTCCTATTCAGGGGAATAGTTTGCTTTTGGGCCGTTAATAATATCCCTTTGAAAAACGGGCAACTGTCTTCAGTTGTTTTTCCTCATAGTCTTGTTTCCCAGGGGCCATTACGTACCAGCTCTCTGACTTTACTAAAATCTGCCTTCCTGAAATCCATTGTCTTTATTTTGCTGTTTTCCCTTCTATCATCCTTAGAATCCTCTATGATTTCATGATCACTTTCACCAAAGCTGCCTTTCACTTTAAAATTTTCAACCAGTTCTTCCCTATTTGTTAAAATCAAATCTAGAACAGCTTCCCCCCAGTAGTTTTCTCAACCTTTTGAAATAAAAAAATGTCTCCAGTGCAATCCAAGAACTTATTGGCTAATCTGTGCCCTGCTGAGTTACTTTCCCAAGATACGTCTGGATAGTTGAAGTCCTCCATCACCACCAAATCCTGCACTTTGGATGATGTTCTTGTTGTTTAAAAAAAGCCTCATCCACCTCTTCTGGCTGATCTGTAGTGGACATCTAGCATGACACCACCCTTGTTTTTTACCCCTTTTAACCTAACCCAGAGACTCTCAACAAATCTGTCTCCTATGTCCATCTCAGCCTCAGTCCAAGTTCATTTTTAATATATAAGGTAACACCCTTTTTCTCCTGCCTATCTTTCCTGAGCAAGCTGTACCCTTCTATATCAACATTCCAATTCTGTGTATTATCCCACCAAAGTCTCTGTAATATCAATTATGTAATAGTTCTGTTTATTTACTAGCACTTCAAGTTCTTCCTACTCATTCCTCATATTTCTTGCATTTGTGTACCCATGCTCCCTCCCATTTCTGAGCCATCCCCCACGTATCCATGTTTTTCACTTACCTGTGGGCAATCTAGTTTGCTCTGTTGTCTTCAAGTCACCAAACAACCTAGTTTGATCCTAGAATAGTTTCATATTTTTGGCAGGTCAAACTGCACCTTCCTACAAGAACCAGATTCTGCACATATGGCCCAGGCAACATGTCCATTAACATCTATGTTTTATGACAATAAAAAATAAATACAGAAATAATTCCAGAAGATGCTCCAGGCACCTACCAGTTCAGCAATTATGGAGTGAAAGCAAGACTATGTAAATGCAAGGTAAAGTGTCTTTTCTGTTTCCATTGGCTCTGCAATAACAAATAATGAAATCTAAAACTGAATGTGTTGGGCTCTGGATATGCTCAGAATGGGCAAGTGCAACCATCCCTAAGAAGATCACTTTTATCAAAACTAATTTACCCTTAAGTACTGGTAGACAAGTAGCTATTTGATACCACTATTTTCCCTGCCTGCATGTAAAAAAAAAATTTTTTTTAATTTCATTTTCCCTCTCATACAGAACACACAGTAAACATACCAATATTTAATTCTTTGTGCTTAAAGAGCAGACTTCTTTACCCCAGACAAGAATGTTTAATAGTAATTAATTATTACACAGTCACTTCTATCACAGTGTGGATGGGACCCTTTGGCTGAAAGATATTGTACATATTGTACATAAACAAAATTACAAAAAAAACCAAAAACAAGACAAAAACATCTTGTCTGATTGCATTATTAGATTACACCGCAATCAGGGATAAGTCTGTGTGAGCAGAAGAGCTATATGATTGTATATTAATACAGAAAGGTTTTCTGTTTGTTTGAAAAAAAAAAAAAGTAGCAGCTTCAGAAATAGCTCTGACTATCACAGTTAGCTCTATTATATTACTGAGAAGCTAATGTATTATGAACAAATGCCAAGATATTTCTGTGTAACACAGAAGAGATTAAATGGAAATTTCTATTTTGGGCATCTGCTTTGTAGTATACATGTAATAAACAAATGCCTAGATAACAAGGAGTGCATAGATAGCCCTGCTAATTATGAATAATTATGTAAATGGTTATAATCAGAGCATTGTGCTTATCTGCAGGATGAAAAGTACATAAAAATCAACAGAAAGTAAGATGCACTTTGAAAAGGAACTTGCAGAAAGAGTAGATTTTTTTAAAAATAATTATTGCTCTCCCCCATTCCTACCACATTTTCCAGCCACATGCCATTAAACTCCCTTGCTAACAAGATAAAGGGAGTCACAGTCTGATAGAGTTAGCTAGACCACAAGGGTGTGCCAAGATGGAAACTCAGTCAAATGTGACATACAGTACTATCCCACCATAAAAAAGGTATTACAGTGATATTTATTTCCTGGTGTTTCCATAAGTCGCTTACAGCAAAAAAAAAAAAAAAAAAAAAAAAGTTTTCCACTTCACAAGTACAAGTCTTAATGAACTAAGTCCCTAAGCTTTACTTAGACACAATTCAGTTTGGTTTTGATGAGTTTTGTCCAGGATGAGAATCTGTATTAACATTTCTTACAGATACAGGTTGGACCTCCAAAAACTGGGACTCCCTCATCCAGCAACATCCGTGGTCCAGCAGGACCACAGATGTTCCTGGACCAGGGAGTCTTGGCTGGGAGCCCCAGTGGTAAGAGGGCTGGTGGCTTGGGGCCGCTGGAGCTGGGACCAGGGCTGGAGCATGGGTAGCACAGCCGGGGCTGCGGCAGCCCCAGTAGCAGAGCTGGGGACGCAGCAGCCATGGTGGCCTCGGTAGCCCCAGTACAGGGCCGGGGGCCAGGGATGCTTCAGCCGTGGCAGCCTTGGTAGCGGGGCCAGGGCCGGCAATGCGGCAGTCGCGGCAGCCTTGGTAGCTGAGGCAGGGCGGAGATGCAGCAGCTGCGGCAGCCCCAGTAGTGGATGCAACTGTCCAGGCTGCCGGGGCTGCAGCAGCACAGCAGCCAGGCATGGGGGGACATTTAGGGCCAGCAGCAGGGATGGGAGGCAGACTGGGGGGGGCGGGTAGCAGGGGACTTCCCCTGGTCCAGCAAATTCCCCCCTCATTCGGGACCAGTCAGGTCCCAAGGGTGTCGGACCAGAGAGGTCCAACCTGTACTGTTCTATTGCAACCTGGGTCCCTGCCAGCTCTTTAAATAGCTCCCTGCTGGCTTTTGCCACAGCTCATCCAGCTCTTGCTAGAGCTACGCACCAAGGCCTACCTGCTTACTTTCACCTCTGGTTTTGCCTCTGAGTTTTTTCAGGTGTATAATCGAAAATATTACATAATGAATGTTAGTGCAGTATGGTGTAATGGCAAATACAAGAGGATAATGCCATAGGTTTAAAAATTCTTTGCTTTTAAAGAATGAAAGTTCTCATGAAACTTTTTCCTAATCCTACATTCAAAAAGCCCACATTCATTTTGCTGATATCTTTTACATGTTTTCATTAATTATGTGTCCAATTCAGCAACTGTTCTGGATGTCAATGGGACCAGCTTATGTGAGTGAGAGTTATTCATAATAAGTAAGGATTGCATAACTGTGTACTACCTGGCATGGTGTTGTATGTTATATGGCCCAGATTCTGGCTGTGGACAGTGCAAACATGTCAATCCGAAGGACAGCAGCCAAAAAGAATAGCATAGAAACAGGAAGTATTCTGATTGTATCTGAGAGGCAACTTCATGAGCTTTGGGCATTTGCAAAGCACAAAATTCAACAAACACAATATAGTTAAGAGCAGAATTTGGTCAACACCCCTCTCATTTTCCCTTTGTTCCCCACCTTATGTTTAATGGGATTTTCCTAGATTGAGACCAAAAGGGATCATTGTGATAATTAAGCCTGATATTCTATCTAACACAGGCTATAGGACTTCCCTGACTTAATTCCTGTTTGAATTGGAAATTCTCTTGAGGAGCGGGGAGGAATTACACTCTGCCTTCCCTATCATATTAGAAAAACAATGATAACTTAAATGATAACTTTGTGTTCCTTCCCCGGTTTTGCAAACATGAGTCAAGCTGTGGATTCCACATGTAGTACACTGCATAAAAGCTACATTAAATCAGGCCCAGAATGGAAGGTATTTGGAGTTCCATACAATTATATGCATACAGTTGTTTCTATGGTTTGAGTATATAATGACTTGCCTGTGAATTTCTGCAGAGGCCAAATGTTAGACATTCTGAATGTAATTAGCAGAGATTTTGCATGAGAGGATCAGAATTTAGCTCCAAAATTCTTACTATGTGGTTGAATAACATGAATATTTATTACAATGTAACAGCAACTTCAACTGCATTCCACAGTGACATGAAGTCATAATTTCTTTGTTTTCCAAATAGGCTTCTCAGACTGATTTCCCCAAAGGGTCTTTACACTTGCTTTTCCTATTTAAAGGTGTCAGCATCAATTAAAATAAGTACAATATTTTGGATTCCATTTGAGCTGCTATAAGGAAAGGAATATTAATATATTTCTATTTTAAAGGATTTATAAATCTCCCACTCTGGATTGGCCATTTGTTAATCCTATTTGAAATTAAATCTCGAAAAATCTCTGTTGTGATCATGTGCTAAGGGAGTGGCAGGGCACAAGATATCTGATTTCCATAGCAGGTCCTGGAATTTTAATAGCCATGTGTCCCCAGGATGTCTGGAATGGGTAAGTCATTCTCCAGGCTTCTGTGCCCAATAATCAGCTTTGAAACCAATGACTGAATAAGTAAGAGTTATAAATTTGGTTTTCTATGGCTAGGCCATGCTGCCTTAGCATGGACCTCTTGCTTTGGACCTTTCCCCCTACACAGCTATTCATTGAAGCATACAGTTGCAGGATATTTTGTATCCAGTATAATTTCTAACTCTAGACCCCAAACATAGAATCATAGCATCATAAAGCTGGAAGAGACCTCAGAAGGTCATCAAGTCTAGCCCCCTGCCCAAGGCAGGACCAATCTCATCTAAATCAACCCAGCCGGGGCTTTGTCAAGCCGAGACTTAAAAACCTCTAGGGATGGAGATTCCACCACCTCCCTAGGTAACTCATTCCAGTGCTTCACCACCCTCCTAGTGAAATAGTTTTTCCTAATATCCAACCTAGACCTCTCCCACTGTAACTTGAGACCATTGCTCCTTGTTCTGCCATCCGTCACTACTGTGACCAGCCTCTCTCCATCCTCTTTGGAACCTCCCTGCAGAAAAGTTGAAGGCTGTTATCAAATCCCCCCTTCCTCTTCTCTTCTGCAGACTAAACAAACCCAAATCCCTCAGTCTTTCCTCATAGATCATGCACTCCAGCCCCCTAATCATTTTGGTCGCCCTCCGCTGGACCCTCTCCAATGCATCCACAACCTTTTTGTAGTGGGGGGCCGAGAACTGGACACAATACTCCAGATGTGGCCTCACCAGAGCCGAATAAAGGGGAATAATCCCTTCTTTAAATCTGCTGGCAATGCTCCTCCTAATGCAACCTAATATGCCATTAGCCTTCTTGGCTACAAGAGCACACTGTTGACTCATATCCAGCTTCTCATCCACTGTAATCCCCAGGTCCTTTTCTGCAGAACTGCTACTTAGCCAGTTTGTCCCCAGCCTATAACAATGCTTGGGATTCTTCTGTCCCAAGTTCAGGACTCTACACTTGTCCTTGTTGAACCTCATCAGATTTCTTTTGGCCCAATCCTCTAATCTGTCTAGGTCACTCTGGACCCTGTCCCTGCCCCCCAGCATATCTATCTCTCCCCCTAGCTTAGTGTCATCTGCAAACTTGCTGAGGGTACAATCCATCCCCTCATCCAGGTCATTAATAAAGATGTTGAACAAAACCGGTCCAAGAACAGATCCTTGGGGCACTCCACTAGAACCGACCGCCAACCTGACAATGATCCATTGATCACTACCCGTTGGGTCCGACAGTCTAGCCAGCTTTCTATCCCTCTTACAGTCCATTTATACAATCCATATTCCCTTAACTTGTTGGCAAGAATATGGTGGGAGACCGTATCAAAAGCTTTGCTAAAGTCAAAGTATATCACATCCACATAGTAGTCATCAGGGCTCGCTAAGCTGTGGTGAGCCCTGCTCGCCAGCCACACTGTCCGGTGTTCTGCGCATGCGCAGATCGCCCTAACCCAGCTCTTCCGGGATGTAATCTACTCGCCACGGGTGAGTAGATTACATAGATTGTCGAGCCCTGGTAGTCAGTGTGTGTGAACACTGTTTGTCAGCACTTTTATCGACAAAATACTTCCACCGCCAACTAGGGGATTTTGCTTTGACAACAGCAGAGCACTCCTGCTGACAAAGCAGCATTCACACTTTCACTTGCCGCAGCAAAACAGTGTTGTTCATGGGTGGTATAGGCACCCATGAACAACAAAAGCTTTGTTGATCAAGTGTGAACATAACCTTAGTTTAATTACTCCTGTCATTGAGACAGCTACTGTAGGTGTCAAGCCAAAATGGACCATCTGGAATAGCTTTATAGATAAATTCCAGGGACTTGCTAGAGATTTAATCTGCTTTAAGGTAACATGCTTTGTACGTGGTGTGAGCCAGTGTAGCTGGAGCAAAATTTATGTCTGAACCTGCAATTTCCTTTCTGCTAAATGCACTTTGTTGTTATGTGTTCAAACTGTTTATAACATTGATGCCTCCCATATACCAGTTGTGTTATTAAGAATAGAGCATTCATCCCCTGTATACTGAAATTATTCTGCTCTATAGGAAGCTATAATTTCTGTCTCAAGATGATTGTCCATCATAAACACATTCCCATAGATGTGTCACCTGTCATTGTCTGCTACTTGCATTTTTCAGCATCTTTCTCTTCCCAGCCTTCATTCCCATACAGGTGGGTGTGGGTGCTCACATTGTTTCTATATAAAGCTAAGGACATTGTCACACATTTAATCTCTCACATGAATCTCTCACATGCTAATTGCTTTGACTAATCATCAATACTGTTTATTGTGAGTTTAGGGTGCTGTGTAGACAAACCCTATGATAGACAAGTCACATCCTGAGGTCTTAGCTCAGTTCCTATTTAGTCTTTTTTCAGGCAAAATTTGAAGGATCTCAGGATCTGACCACTGAAACTTACAGCACAGACTATGTAGAAATCTGACGCCCTTACAGTTTCACCAGGATGAATTTAGCATCTTTTGTTCCATACACCATATGTAAAGAAAATATTTCTATCTCAGTTTATGTATTAAACAAACAACAAGACATATTAGTCAATTAATAGTGCAAATCCCCACTATGTTAGATACTGAATTTCAATCTATAAGCCACTGGGGTAGCAGAAGTGTTCTGCAATGATGCAGATCACCAAGCCCTGGTCAAACTCTATAAGGGCTGGGATTTTCAGTCAGAGGGATCTGAGTGCAGGAAGTAGTGCAAAATCTTCTTGGGAAAGTCCTTTCCACAATTAGAGAAAGAGAGAGAGAGAGAGGGAAGAAAGGAGGCAGGGAGGAAGGAAGGAAGGAAGGAATCTACCTAAAAAAATAAATTAATAAAAATCCTACCCAAAGCAAAGTTGTGATCCTTAAAAAGGAGAAGTGCCAGATAGAGAACCCTATGGGCAAGTCTACATTGTATAGCTATTTTGGGATACTGGAGGTATTCTGAAATAGCTACCCCACATCTACACAAGTCCCCCGTTATTTTGAAATATTTTTCGAAATAACAGACATGCTATTTTGCCATCCCAGTAAACCTTGTTGCATGAGGGATAAGGGATGGCTTGAAATAGCACATTATTTTGAAATTTAGTGCTGTATAGGTGTGCCAAATTTCAAAATAAGCTATTTAGAAATAGTTTTGAAATAAGATATGCAATTTGTGTAGCACAAATTGCGTATCTTATTTTGAGTTTAGGGTGCTGTGTAGACACACCCTATGACAGACAAGTCATGTCCTGAAGTCCTAGCTCAGTTCCTATTTAGTCTTTTTTCAGGCAAAATTTGAAGGATCCCAGGATCTGATCACTGAAAATTACAGCACAAACTATGTAGAAATCTGACACCCTTACAGTTTCACCAGGATGAATTTAGCATCTTTTGTTTATCATTATGATTACATTCCATTTGATCTTCAGTCCTTGTTTTCATTTATTTATAATGGTATGTGCCTTTTGTACTGAATTTATGTTGGAGTGTAAGGTTATATGCACAGATCTGCCCTTTCATTTCTGACAGCTCCTTCACTTCCCTTTCCTGTTTCCCATCTAGTAATAAAAACATTTCTAGATATTTTTCTGCAATGACAGCTGGAAAATGTGTTCTTCAAGAACTAGCCACATGCAAGTACGTCTATGACCCCAACAGAGCATCAGACAAAAGGAATGCAGAAGACTACAACTGCAGGAGTGACTTCAGGCATTGATTCAATAGATGGGAACGTAGTCTTCTGTTCTGAGCAGTGTACCGTGTTATCACTTTATAAATTACTCCACAGAAGGGTTATCCAGCCGTTCCACAGGACTATCCTGCCAGAGGTGGAGGATGATTGTGCACAAGAAAGTTCTTTACCCCAGTAAAGTGGAAAGGAAAGAAAGGGAGATGAATCTTTAAAAGGAAGAAAGATTAAGAAACCAAAACAGGAGGAAAGAATAATGAGGAAATCCTGGGGGGAGGAGGGGAAGGGAGACAGTAAGGAAGTGTAGCCCCCCTTGTTCACTAACCCAGTAAGAGGTTATTCAACATAGGAGGAGCCTTGTGATTATTTTACACAACTCTGGGAGAGTAGGCCTGAGGCTCCTTTGTGTGGTCTGCATTGTGTGTGTGTGTGTGTGTGTGTGTGTGTGCACCTCACACCAAACCCACTCAGACAAACCACCAGGAACAGGATTACAGTTCAGCAGCCCCTCCTCTCTGCTTGCAGCCTATGTGCTCCCAGCTCAGTCCCTGCTGAAACCCTGCTGGAGGACAGAGGTTACATCCTGGCAGGACCCAGGAAGCTCTCCCAACCTGCTACAGTTGGTAGCCCACAACTTGTGGTTCCCAGGGCTGCTGCTGAAGGACACTGGACCTTGGGCTACCCTGGGAAAGGAAGAATAGAGCAACAGTTCTCAAACAGTGGGTTAGAACTTGGGCTTTGGCTTCTCCTCTGCCCGTACCCCCCAGGGAGAGGAGGGACAGCAGGGTTCAGGTAGACTTACGTTTTGACACCTCTCCCCCCCGGGTTATGTAGTAATTTTGGTTGTCAGCATCATGATGTAATGAAGTTTGAGAATCCGTGGAATAGAGAAGATAGCAGCTGGAAGAACGAGAGAGGCTGGGAGAAGCCTGGAAAGGGCAAAGAGCTAGGAGATTTCTTTTCTTGGCTGAGATGGTCCAAAAACTTCCCATATTCCTTGGGCTGACCCAGTGAAATTCAGTTTCTTATTCTTTCTGCTAAAAAACAGCCCAGTCATAATGGCTCCCCTAGGCTTACTGTTTCTAGAGATGATTTCTGAATGGCTGTGAATGCCCAGCACCGGTGAAAAGCAGGATCCCGTGTACCCTGAAGTGAACATAACAAACTCAGAGACACTCCATAGTGATGTCCACTCAGATATGTTAGCTTTATAACATAACTCTTTCCCAGAAAGCCACCTACATCAATGTAGACAAATCCAAACCCAACCCAAATCCATAAATATCATGAGATATGATTCACAAAAACATAGCACAGATGTCAGCTTGTTAGTGACAATTTTCATTTAACTAGCTCTTGGCTTCCCATAGTTTTGCGCTCCATTACCAAGAAAATCAGAAAAGGTCTCATATCTTCCCTTCCCCCTTGTTTACTGTATATTTTCAGTTCAGTTTGAGAGCAGTGCAGTACATTTCCATATGTGAAAGTGCAGGTATTTTTAGGCAGTGGATGGTAATTCCCATCAAAATGATTACACTGAAGCTTTAGTTCTGTTGCATATGCAGCCCTAAAATATAGTCAGTATCTTTCTGCTTTGATGTAAAATCCCAGCCCATCATCTCAGTTAACAAGTGCAACATTTCAATGGGCTCTACTATCAATCAGTTTTCTGGAACAAAACACAAATGAGATTAATTAAGCACTAAGGCCTGACGTGGGTGCTGGGAGTTTGGAGAATGATGAGAATCACTTCAAATTGTGATACAAACTACCAGCACTACCTACTGGGCAGGTTCTATCACTTGCATTAAAGCATTTGGAACAGAGTCAGATAATCAGCAAAAGAGCTGCAATTTGAAATGAGTGTGTCATGTTACTCTCTACAACAGGGATTTTCACAAGGGCCTAAGGGAGTTGGCAGCCAGCTGCCATTGAAGTTCAGTGAGGATTGAGCACCTAACCCCCTCAAGATAATAGGTTAGGGTTTTCAAAGGTGACACTTTAATTTAATCTATACAGATTTTATACAGCAATCATCTTCATGATATCTGAATGCTTTCCGGGGAGTGTAATGCCCCTCTCTCAGCTAGTGAGCATCAGAAAGTATCAAAGAGTCATGTAAATCTGGAATAATTGTATCGACTGTAGCTTGTAACTCCACGGAGAGCAGAATCTGGTCAGTGATAACTCAGCCATATGCCAGTTACACATTCAGTATCTGCTCTTATTTACTAGTTTCAAATACCTAAGATTCAAGCAAGGTGAGTAGTGAGATGGGTGATTTATATGCATGTACTCAGGACCAAGCAAGTCCCATTATTGGCAAAGGCTAACTCTGTTAGAAAGGCAAAAGAAATCTCCAGCGGCAAACTAAAGAAAACCAGATCTCCTCATTGCATCTTTTCCATTGTTTCAGAATCTCTGCTTTGTACCAAGTTTGCTGCAGGACGTAAGAGGCAGCCCAGACTGCCTGCATATTTTCAGCTAACAAGTATGGTTTAATTCTGATAAACTTTAATAGAATTGGTATGTAAAATAAAGACAGCTTCCCTCATTATAAAAATATTTTCTGTTAGAGATCCTAGGCCAGATCCTAGCATGCTGACTCATGCTACCTCTGCACATTTCACTGCTCTGGGAATGCAAAGGTGTCACAGATCAGCTCTAACCAGGAAACTAAAGAGTCTTGTGATACAGAACTAGTGCAGCAAAAGGGGGAATGCCAAGGCTGTGGCCAATGAAAGAAGACGTGTGTCGCAAGAGGTTGAGAACTGGATGTTTGCTTGAATAAAGACTGAGTAGCACTTCTGGATTTGGCTTAAAATGAAGCAGACCCACAAACTATTTTTAGGGATGATTCATCTAGGAGGCAAATACTATGACTCATCCTTGAAGCTCTATCTCTGATAGACAGCTAGGTAGATTGGTGGTTAGGGCTGGTGTGCAGGGGGAGGGAGGAGTGTCTTTAAAGAAGTGAAATGCAAAGTTTAAATATAAAGATGCCGAATATGTTATCTGAAGTCTCAAAATAGTTATATTTTATAATCTTTTAGGTCATATTTTGCATTCTTGGACCCAGAAAACTCCAATGAAACCGAACTGGAAGTTTAAGAACATAAAGAACACTGGGTGAGGCACAACCTTAGGAAGCAGAAGCTAGAATCCTGTTATTCTGTGAACCTAGCAGAAGTGAATGGGCTTAATGGAGGTGCATGTCAGTTCTGAGCCCTACCCACAAGTCTTCACACGTAAACTTCCACTAATTTCTATTAAAGTCTGGGTCCTAAATGATGACATTAACTGCAGCTCACCAAACTGTTAAATAATTTGCCAGCAGACACAGACTGAAGATGACTTCTGCCATCCTGTGATTTTGATGGTGGATTTTTAAACTGAGCCATTTCTCTTTACATAGCGGCAAAAAATTCCTATTAAATAATAGCAGCTGTGCGAGTTTTACCTACAGAAGGACAACACGATTTTTGTTTAATTATATTATAGCAAAATAGCAGCTAACTTACTCTAATTCAGGGGCAAAATGGTGGTCTTTGAAAAACCACATTTTCCAATGTACATTCAATTCTTACTGAAATTCATACGTATTTATCTTACCAAAATCTGGTTTGTGGTCCAAAGAAAGAAACCTATAACAATAAATGTTTTTAAAATAAAAACAACTATAATTGGAAATATATCATTAGAAGGAGAACTGTCATAAAGGTCTGGCATTATTCAATGACTTGGATAATAGAACGGAGAGCGCTTATAACTTTGTAGATGACACCAAGCTGGTTGGAGTTGTAAGCACTTTGGAGGACAGGAGTAGAATTCAAAACAATGTTGACAAAATGGAGCATTGGTCTGAAATCAACAAGATGATATTCAGTAAAGACCAGTGCAGAGTGCCACACCAGAAAAAATCAAATTCATAACCACAAAATAGGGAATAATGAACTAAGCAGTAGTATTGCTGAAAGTGATGTCAGGGTTCTAGTGGATCACAAAGGGTATGTCTACGCTACAGAAACGATTGAAGCTGACGCTGTCAATCTTCCAGGATTGAATTAGTGGGTCTAGTGAAGACACGCTAATTTGAATGGAGAGGAGCACGCTGGTCAATGCTGGTAGTCCTGCTTCCATGAGGAGTAAGGGAGTTGAAGAGAGAGTGTTCTCCCCTTCGACTTCCTGCAGTGTGGACAGCACCAAAAGTCGAGTTAAGCTACATTGACTTCAGCTACGCAATTAACGTAGCTGAAGCTGCATATCTTAATTCGACCTTATCCTGTAGTGTAGATGTACCCAAATGGAAAATATATCAGCAATGGGATACAGTTGCAGAAAAGATTAATAACATTCTGGGATGCATTAACAGGAGTCTTCACATATGTTGCAGGCAGGCTATTATAAAATTGTGATCAATTGTTTTCTATGTCCATAAGGTAGAACAAGAAGTATTGTGATCAATGTGGAGCAAGGGAACTTGAAGTTAGACATTAGAAAAAACTTTCTAACTATAAGTTCGGTTTTGGAATAAGCTTCCAAAGGTGATTATGAAATCCCCATCATGGGAGGTCTTTAAAAACAGGTTGAACAAGTGTCTGTCAGGGATGACCTAGGTTTACTTCATTCTGCCTCAATGGGGGACTAGACTTGATGGTCTCTCAAAGTCCTTTTTAGCCCCACATCTCATTAAGATTAATCAGGAATTAAATTAGAATAAAGCACTCTACATTATTGGAAAATATGAAATAAAACAATCCAGAGTATCTTTCTGGTTAATGTCCTTGTTGTCACCTTAAAACAATTTTCATCTAGGTTATTAATACACTCCTTCACTAACCATTGGCTGCCCTGGGAGAGATTTGTTAATATTTTATTCCATGTAAACATCTGGATCCTATTTAGTCAAGGAACATTGTGAGAGTAAATTGGCATCTCTCCAGTCCAGAGCAATAGTTGTCTGGTGCTTTGATTGCTCTGTTTGCATTTCTTTTTTGAGATAAATGTACTGTCACTTCAGCTAACTGAGTTTCAATAAATACCCCGCCCCTACCCTAATGCTACTACAGTGGAGTTAAGGGATTTATGGTGGATGTGTATAGAAAGGTTTCTGAAAAAACATTGCCCAGGTAGAGGACTGGATCCTGCTGTAATTCCAATCAGTAAGAGTTTTCACTCACTGTTTGCTGTTTTGTGACATACTGTAATTTGCAGAATTGCTATTTGTGATATATCGTATTTGAGGGTCTCTCCAGTCCTCGCATTGGACCCTATCCCCTGGCTTCGGGCAGGGGGGCATGGCCCTGGAGAAGCCTGTTGCTGGAAGGCAGCAACGATTATAGCCCCTCACCCCCATACTCACTGTGGCAGCTGGGAGCCACAGGGGCCTCACTGCTAAGGCCATGAGTCACGGGAAGCTCACAGCAGCTGCCGAGAGCCAAGGAGAACTCACAGGGTGGCAGGGAGCTGTGGGGAGTGCCCCTTGGCTCCCAGCCCTGAAGTTCCTAGCTCCCTGCAATGAGCTCCCCACAGCTCCCAGCCCCCACGGTGAGTTCCCCGTGGCTCCCAGCAGTCGCGGTGCGTTTGGGAACTGGGTGAGAGTTTACTGTAATAAGTTGTTTTGCTAATCATTTATTAAACCTCCAGTTGACTTCCTAGATTTGTGTCGATATTTTAGTCCTGTAGACCCTAATCCTGCAAAGTACTGAAGACAATGGAATATGAGAACTCCCTGCATCTCTCAGGATTAGACTTTACAGAAAATATTCTTTTATATATAAAGTACTTTTGAGTGAACTTTCATAACATTTACACACATCTGCTGCAAATGTTAATAACCCTGACGGGCACTGGTTAGTTAGTGGATAAATTCAAACTTTTGGCTATTATAATAAGGTAGTTGTAATTTCAAAACAATATGCCTGGTTCATGGAAAGAAAATAACATGGCCAGCTCATGTTCCTTCTGAGATTTATGGACAACTTGGGAAGCTGAATCCAGGTGCAGTTAATAAAGGATTTCTTTTGCATGGATGCAGGTGTAACACAACATGTGCACACCAGTGTATATTAACCTTCTCTGGCTGTGAGTGTGGGCGATATGCTGCCATTGAATGTGTATGCTAACACCTTGCAATTGCATAGCTCTTTATATGCCAGAAACTCAAAATATCGTATTTTTTCCATCTGTAAAACTGAGAGTGGTAAGTATTATCGTCTCAGAGGTGTAATGAGGCTATGTGAAGAGTTATGTAATGATTAAATATTGTTACATTAAGTCCCCACGGCTCCCTTGTGAGGTAGGTAGATATTTTACAAATGGTTAGATTCAGATATAGGAGAGATTTGGGACAAAACCTGGCCCCTTTCTCCTGTTCCCCCATGTGAGCGTGCAACTCCTGGAAAAAAAAGATCAATGTCTGAGCTCTGCTTTCTTTGTGCTCCTTAAAGTACTGCTACTCTTCAGGTCTCTCTAGGACAATGGTCACCAACCAGTAGATCAAGATTTACTGGCAGATCCTGGAGCCTCTGCCAGGTGATCCTGATTGGTTTGGCCAGGAGGCTAGCAAGTGCTAGTACTTGCCCTTCCCCCCACAGCCGTCTTTCTCCTGCCCTCTGTCTTGGAGCTGCTTTCCACAAGCCTCTTACTTGCTGTGCAGGGTGAGGGAGTCAGAAGAGGGGGTGTGATGGATAGGAGGAGTGCTGGCTAGCATTCGGTGACTAAAGGGTTAATCTCAGGTAGCTAGGGGGTGTTGGCAGGGAGCCAATGGAAAAAGGTGTTGAAATTTAAATTGGAAGATATACCTGCCTGCTGTTTTCTCTGAGTTTTAAGCTAGGAGCTGGGGAAACAAGATGAATTGAACCAGGCAGAACTACCATGCCTACAAGGAATAGTGGGCATGGAAATGGACTGGACCTTGAAGCACGGATCGTTTTGCTATTTGGTTAAACTTCTCTGTGCTAAGTTCATGACCCCGCATTCACCATATCTAAGCTGCATCCAGAGGTGCCATTTTTCTCTGTGTTTTAATTTGTTCTTTTCTCAGTTGCTCTGTAGCACCTAGCAACCAAGTATGCTTTATAAAGTATATCTTTTTGTTTAGTTAATAAAAATACCTTTTTTAAGGCAACAATTTGATTCTTGTGTCCTGGAAAGTAACATGAGGTCTGTGTTTGCATGCCTAAGACTGAGAGATCAGCTATCAGATTGCAGTTTGTTCTCTCTTTTTTTCTTCAAGCTGACTTGTGGGTACCCCTCTGGAAGAAGTTCAAATGCTTCTTCCTGGGTCTAAGAAGAAGGGGCTTTTTACACTTGATGGTGGCAGCCTATCTCCCAAGGCCGAGGAATCTGTAACCTTGGGGACTTTTTTTAAGCAGAACGCTATAGAGGCAAGGTATTTCAGATTCTTGCAGGCCCACACCTTCTACACTCAGAGTGCCAGAGGGGGAACAGCCTTGATAGGGGGTACTTATATCAGGGTGTCCTCCTCTCTCCACCTCTGTACCCCATCTCCACAGAGAGGGGGGACATGTCAGGGCTCAGAATAGAGGGAGCTTGCTAGCTGCTCCAATGGCTCAATGTGCTCAGCATATTTTAAAGGGACAACGCAAATATCTGTGATTCTCACACACCGTGTGTGGTTTTATCACTCAGAAGCACACTCTGTCTTTCATACTCACCTCCTGACCCAACACCTACTTATATACTTGCTGTTACTTCTTGTACTTTCAAGGTGTGTTATTTTAGATTTTTTACTAGTCTTTGCATTTCATAATCTTTATTTCTCTCTTATGCTTAAATTTAATTATTTGAGTGGTGAGCTCTAAAATGCCTAACCTGTTGTGGCTGGAGTAGTTATCCTATATTATATTATATTATATTATATTATATTATATTATATTATATTATATTATATTATATTATATTATATCTAGGGTTTTGGTTTCAACTGGTGGTGCACATCTGCCTATTACTTTGATATTGGTGCACATAACAAAATTCATTCTCTTTAATTTTTTTCCAAGCTCATCCGCTGGCCAGGAGTCTCCTGGAATTGGGCTCCTGCAGCCAAATCAGGAGATCAGCCACTAACAGCCCAGCAGTGCAGTGAGGCTAGGGCAGACTCCTCCTGGCCCTGTACCATTCATGGAAGCATCTGGCATGTACTTGCAGTCCCTAAGAACAGGGAATCATGGCCAATGGAAGGCATGGGGGGGGGGGGGGTGCCTGCAGATGGGGGGGTCAGTGCACAGAGCCACCTGCCTCCCCTAAGAGCTGCTGCTGGACAGGCCAGCCACTTTCAGGAGTGGTGTAGGGCAGATTAGGCCTGAGGCCCACTGTGCCATCATCCAGGAGCCATTTGAAGTAAGCAGTGCCCAGCTGGAGCCCACACCCTGAACTCCCTGCACCCTAACTAACTCTCAGAGCCTGCACCCTGAACCCCCTCTGCACTCCAACTCCTGCCCCAGGCTCAGCCCAGAGCCCCTCCTTCACTCTGAACCCCTCGGCCCAAGGCTAGAGTCTGCACCTTCTCCTAAGCCCCTAACTCCTGCTCCAGCCTAGAGAAAGTGAGTGAGGATGGGGGAAGGAGGAGACATGGAGTGAGCAGGGCGGGGCCTTGAAGAAGGGGTGGGGAAGGAGGTGGGGCAAGTGTATATGGGCTTGCAGTAGATCCCGGATTGCATTTAAATTCAAAAAGTGATCTTGTGCTTTAAAAGGTTGGAGACCATTGCTCTAGGACAATATGAAGAAGTGTTCAGAGAGTAGCAGCACCACATGTAAGGGGCATATAAAGAACTGCACCTGCTACAATAGCAGTTAATGAGTGAATAAAAATCTCCCAACTGCTCCAATAGATTGGATGTTAGATTGTAGGAAGATTCTATCCTGCTGAGTCTCCACATTTACTTGAGGTTTTATAAGGGACATCCAGTGAGAAAGTGGGCGTGTTGTGAATACATAGCACAGTGACATTCTATTGGGAGGAGCTTAGAATCCATAGAGAGAAGTCAAACAGTGGTGCCCTCGGGACCTTGGAAGAGGATTAAAGATTATCGTGTCCTTCTGGACCAGTGACAGAGTGAGCCAACATCTGAAAGGCATTCTGCTGTAGAAAAGGCTGGGTGCACCAGTGGCTTTTTCTCTATACATCTTTTCCTTTCTCAGGACATATTTTCTATCTTTTTTATTTGAACCCCAAGTATGTGTTAATGTAAAAACTACTTTCATTTCTGAACAGATAAGTCTGAGTGTTTTGAATTTTTTTTAATGAAAATGGTTGTTCAGACACATCATTTTACTTGTACATTAAAAATGCTTAGCACATAAGGAGAAACAGAATAAACATTTAGTAACTGGTAGCAGACACGATTATGAAAACAGCATCCATAAAACCCAGAGTAAATAGCAGTTTCAAGGGCTCTGCATTAACCTTTTTTAAATGTTTTGGAAAATTTCAAACAATTTAGATAAGAGCAAGAATACAGAATTAACACGCAGCACCAACTAGGTGAGTATCAGTCACCAATTGGCCTTGTGACAGCTACTCTTTAGAGTTTTATTTACACAAATAAGCAAGCTAGATTTTTTTAACATAAAAATAACCACTTGTTGAATGTCCCTGTGCAATTTTTGTTGAGTTGTTAGAAAATAAATCCATGAAAGGCTGATGGAAAGGTTGTTTTGGCCCACTGCCCAGTTTCTAGTAGGCAAAAGTCCATGTGGCCCTGTAACCAAGCCCCAATAGGAGACTGGGGGTACGTGCATGAACTGACTTTAAACCAAAATAAATTGCTTGTTTGAAACATACCTAAGCTTTTTTAGTGTCTAAGTCACAGAGATTATGCCCAGATGCAGCACTTAAAAGTTAATAGTGTTCTCACACCTCTGAAGTTAACACAATAAAGAAAAAAGAAACAGATTCTGCCTTGCCCTATACATTGTGCAACCCCATTGAATTTAAGTTATCAGATATTGTAAGTATTACCCATTATTTTTTAAATTATCCCAAGATATAGAGGGGCAAGCGGGAACATCTTTAGGATTTATGGGTAGAGCCCTGAAAATCTGCAGATATCTGCTTTATATCCATGGGTATCTGCATCCATAGATATAGATGCGGATATCTGCAGCTCATTTTTGCAGATGCAGATATGGATGCAGATACAAATTTGGGGGCTCTGTTTATGGGGTTCTATGCAGTACTATTAAACTGGTGCCCCTACCCATGATGACAGCCCGCAGGTGCGGGGGTAATGATTTTTTAGAGATGTGATTTTATAGTATTCAGCAACACACAAATGAAAGGTTTTGAAGCAAATTGGTCCTGTTGACTAACACAGTAAATTCAAAAGCTTCAGAGGGGTATCTGAGTTAATGTGGAACTAGAACGAATAGTCTAGTAGCATCTTAAAGACTAACAAAACATGTAGATCAGCTGTCTCCAAACTTTTTAAACACAAGATCACTTTTTCAATTTAAGTGCAATGTAAGAGCTACCTCAAACCCAAATACCCTTGTCCCACTTCCTTCCCACCCTTTCTTTGAGGCCCCGCCTCTGCTCCACCCCTTTTCCAAGGCCTCACCCTGCTCGCTCCATCCTCACTCACGTGCACCAGGCTGGGGCAGGGTTTGGAGTGCAGGCTCTCATCTTGAGCCAAGCAGATTGGAGTGTGGGAGGGGCTCCGGGCTTAGCCCAGGGTGGGGGATTGGGGTCCAGGATGGGTTTCAGGGTACAAGCTCTAGGAAGGAGTTTGAGTGCAGGGGGACTCATGTGGGGACAGTCAAAAACCAAAAATTACACACTTTGCAAGCAGAACTTGAGGATGTACGTGTTGGGTCAGGAGATGAAAGTGAAAGACAGTGTGTGTTTGTGAAAATGACAGAGATACACACACTGTGTGAGAGTGACAGAGGTTTGCATTGCCACACTCCCTCCAGCCCTTTCTCTCTCTGTGTGGAGATAGGATACAGGAGTGGGAGGAGGAGGGACGCCCTGACATCAGCACCCCCCTTCTTCTCCCTCCCGCACCCTGCACAGCAAGCAGGAGGCTCCCAAGTGGCAGCTCCAAGGCAGAGGGCAGAATCAGCATGACAATAGGGGGAGGGGCAACTGAAGTGCCAGCACTTGATAGCTTCCTGGCCAAACCAGTCAGGATCACCTGTCAGAGGCTCCAGGATCTACTGGTAGATCCTGATCTACTGGCTGGTGACCACTGATGTAGATGGGATCATGAGCTTTTGTGGGCACACCCCACTTCTTCAGATGACTAGAGTATTAAAAGTCCAGATCCAAGAAAAAAATAAGGGGGAGGGGAGGGAAAAAAAGGAGAAAAAAAGACAGTGAATAGATTGTTCAAGTAGTTACAAGAGGCTGATAAGAACAATTAGCACCTCCATTGTTTGGATTGTTGGTTAAGTCATTATGATGTGGAAGGTAGTGTGCCAGCCAGCCGATACCTTTGTTCATTCCATTCTGATAAGAATTAAATTTGTAAATGAAGTTAAGTTCCAACCCTTCTCTGTGTATTTGGATTGTGGAATTGGCCTGAAACAACACAGTGACTTGGAGATCCATTAATGAATGCCCAGGCATGTTAAAGGGTTTTCCAACATGTTTCTGTGTGTTGCCTTTTCAGATATCTGATTTGTGTCCATTAATTCTTTCCTGTAGAGATTGTCCAATTTGGCCAATATACATGGCAGTGGGGCATTGCTGGCATTTGATGGCATAGATCACATTAGTGTATGTTAAATGAGCCCCTGATGTAGTGGCTGATGTTGTTGGGTCCAGTGATGAAATCGCTTGTGTAAATGTGTGAGCAGAGTTGGCACCAGGGCTGATTGCAAGGGTGGGTTCCTGGATGATTCTGATGGACGTGTGTTGCGTGGTTACTGGAAAGAATTTGTTTGAGGTTGGGGGGTTGTCTGTAGGCGAGGATTGGTCTTTTCCCCAAGGCCTGTGACAGTGAGGGGTCATTTTCCAGGATAGGTTGTAGATTGTTGATAATGTGATGGAGGGGTTTAAGTTGTGGGCTGTAGGTAATGACAAGTGGAATTCTGTTGTTTCCTCTTTTTGGCCTGTCTTGAAGGAGTTCATGTCTGGGTACTCTTTTGGCTCTGTCAATCTGTTTTTTCACTTCTCCGGGAGGGTATTTCAGTTTTAAGAATGCTCTATATAGATCCTGTAGGTGTTTGTCTCTGTGGGATTGTATCTTAGGGCTTGGCTGTATACAATAGAGTGAGAAATGTGTCTGGGATGGAAGCTAGAGGCATGAAGGTAAGAAATTAATACTATATATCTGGGGTTGGCAAATGTCTGTTAAATGGCTTCATTGCCACTTGAATGTCTTTTTTCAAAGGTTTAGTGTTCTATTAATAGGTCTGACAGGTTTTTTTCACTTAAGTTCACTAGATCCTCTCCTGAGGAAGCAGAGCCACAGACCAGGAATAAGAAGAGCAGATGAGTGGACATGAAGACCCAGTAATGCCTCAAATTTTCTGGTGTACTATGCCACTGCATATTCTGCATATGGGTAAGGATGGCCCTGGGGGCAAGTTTTAAAATGGGAAGAGAAGTGTTAAAACATGAGCTTTTAGCTGACATTAAGAGGATTCTTGCAGTCAAATTCCTGTATATTGCCTGGAAAATTCTCACTTCTTCAGTTACTTGTAAAAGAACGGATCCATACTTTCATATCAAAACTATACATTGTTTCTGTAGTATTGGTTTTGGGCCATGTTTCCATTTTAGTTGTTTTAATTAATTGGGTCACTTTGTACTTACTATGCTCACTTCAGAGAGATATTAATAATATTGTGACTCTACTGTCATTATTCTAGAGGAAACATTTCCTATTGTAAAGTGAAAATAAGTTTTGTATTCAGAGTCTAAATTCTTTCTGAAATGTCACCGAATTCCAGGCATTCTTTCCAAGGCATTCTAAAGTATTTTACATTAAACAACTTATGTTTTAAGAACTCCTTTTGCACTGTAATAATGTAAGGTGAAACCTCTCTCCTGGAGGCTTGGTTGTTGGGTGGGTGAAGTCTGAAATACAGGGACACGATGGTCCAAGGAACCTTGCTTGCAAAAACACAGGGGACTGACAGCAAATTAGCAACTGGTGGACTGGATGGGTTACCATTGGTACATGGAATAAGCTAAGTGACTAATAGAGACTGCCTCCAGGGATGCTAAAAATTGTTCTGAAGAACTTCAGGGTGGAATTATTTCTGAAAGGAAACTGGCAGGCCTATCTTAAAGCTGTTGGACCACATTCTGCTGTTAACTTTCACCTGTGTGTGCAGTGAACACTACTGAAAGTGATGGAATTACTCAAGATTTACTATTAAAAACGAGTAGTCCTGTGGCACCTTAGAGACTAACAAATATATATGATAGCATATAGTATAGCTCATGATACTCTCTCTATATATATATTTATTTATTAGTCTCTAAGGTGCCACAGGACTACTCGTTGTTTTTAAACGTTGTTTTAAAGTTCCAGACTAGCACAGCTACCTCTCTGAGATTTCAAGATTTACTAGTATGAATGAAAACAGAATGTAATCCACTGATGTACGTGGAATCCCCTCTGTGAGTGAACTGGGAGAGTTCAGGCTGATGTATCACTTTCCAATTGGTCTCGAGAGGCTCAAGGTTCATATATTCTGGGGATTCACCCTGATTCAGGCCACTGGAGTGACTACACTAGTGCAAGTATGGACAAGGTAAACTGATTTCAACAGCAATATGCACTAGTATAGCTTGCCCTGATTTAAGGCAGAGGTCTGCTACATTGGTGCAAATCATGGTGCTGTCTGTACACACCAGAAGTTTGCACAAGTGCTGTTACACCTGTTGCTGACCACTGATGGTGGAAAACCTGCTTAGAATAATCAGGAATATGCAGTTGAAAAAAAGGAACTTTGCTGCTTCTAGGTGGATTTGGGAGTTAGTTGGACTTACTTTCATTCCTGCTAGCTACTTGCACCACTGTCATTCCCAGCCTTTATGAGACAAGGAACCATCCATCTCTCCATGAGTAAAAGAGCCAAACAGCCCCCACCAGGAGATCCCTGAACACCTTGCAGTTTCCCAGTGTGCATAGTTTGCCCTTTACCTACCCCATGTCTGTTTTGGCAATGGATTAAGCGGGATCAGAGGTTTGCTGCTGAGGACATTACTAATGTTATAAAGATATTTGAAATGTGAAAGTGTAGGAAGCCCAATATTCATCCATACACTCTTTTAACAGGATATAAAATTCTACATTAGGATGTTTGGGATCTTAGATCCACATTTTACATGTAAGCATCCATATTAGGGACCAGAGTGTGAAAACACAGCATAGAGCTGAATTCACATTTTTAGTATCAAAGGACCAAAGGATTCCTTGGCTCACCCATGATTTGCCTCCTCCTGGGACCCGTAGGGTACTTGTGGGTGCTGTGGCTATCTAGTCAAGGTGCTTTGAGGCATTCTACCTATGTAGGACAGACACAGGTGGAATGCTAAAGAGAGCATTGATCGTGTTCCTACGATGAATGGATTACTGGACATCCCATTTATTCAGTTAACTAAATTGCCTGTAAGGGTTAAATCCAGAGACGGTGGATACTTGAGAGTCTCCAGCAAGTGTTGACAGACAGCCAAGACAGCCAATGAAAATAGAGTGTGAGTTTTTTAATTAAAAAGCAAAACCTTTCTGCTGCAGTCTTTGTGTGATCAGAGCCGAGCTGGGAGATAGGAGCTAAGTCAGGAGCAAGGCATGGAATTTCCAATGATGTCCATGCCTAGGGAAGGACTAAACCTTGGAATAACAGATATGTAAGCAGAACAGAGAATGTTTAGTCAGGCGTGATCAGGTTATTGTCTTTATTTAGGGGTTTGTTGAACTTCTTTGTGTACTGCCCCCCCATTCCATCCACAGTAACTTTTAAACTGAATCCGGGGGAAGCAATTTTTTAATCTGCCTTTTTTCAGTTGCTCTGTAACACCTAGTGGCCAAATATGTTTTACCTTAGGGGTGGGGAACCTTTTTTGGGTTGGGTGCCCCTGACCCATGGAAAAATCAGTCGGGGCTGCACACAACTGAGAAGAAAAAAAACCACAAAAACCCTCACTGACCCTGACTACCCCAAATTAGGAGAAAGACACTCCCCATATTTCCCTTGCCAGATGGTTTAACCAAAAATACTGAACACTCCCCCCCCCCCCCCCCCAAAAAAAAAAAAACAAAAAACACTGGGGAAAAAATTCTGGTGAGAAAAAAAAAACAAAAAGGACCCCGAGAGGAGTTGAGCAAAAAAAAAAATTAAAAAAACAAAACAGCGTGGCCCCTTTGAAAAGCGCTTTTGAGGCTTTTTGGCCCTAACAGGCTGCCGGCAGCCTCCCACCATCTTACCTCCCTGTGCCAGGCCAGACAGCTCCCCTGAGGAACCCAGTAAGCACCTGGGATTTTCACCTCCTGGCTAAGGAAAAATCAGAAAATACTGGACATTTTAGGTGTCCGGTATTTTCTGAATTTTTTTACTAGACAGGAGGCGAAAATACCAGACTGTCCGGTTCACTACAGGACACCTGGCAACCCTACTTGCACACCAGAGCCTGGGGGACCCAAGCTAGTAGTGTGCTCCAGCCCCACAGTATGGCAGCAGAGGGGCTTGTGTACCAGCCCAGTCTCCCCAATGCTGGGGTGGGGCCCTGAGCCTTGAGGGCCAGATTCAGGCAAGCCAGGGGCCGCATCTGGCCCCCAGGCCTGAGGTTTCCCACTCCTGCTTTACCAAATGCATCTTCTTTGTTTTGTTAATAAAATCACCTTTTTAAGATTATGATCTGATTTCTGTGTCCTAGAAGACAGAAGGTTCTGTGTGTCCATGCCTGAGACTGCAAGATCCACTATTAAGAAATTACAATTGTTTTCAAACTCTCTCCAGGGGAAGGGTTAAAGAGTTTGAGGGTATCCCATAGAAAGAAATTCCCAAGTGCATTTTCCTGGATTCTCAAGGGGGTTTTTGCATTTGGGTGGTGGCAGCATACCATCCAAGGTCAGGGAATCTGTGACCTTGGGGAGCTTTTAAGCAGAAGCCTTTAGTGGCAAGATATTTTAAAGTCTCTTGCAGGCCCCCACCTTCTGCACTCAAAGTGCCAGAATGGGGAACAACTTGACAGTTCCCTTCACTACTTAGGAAAGGAGCAGCATAGTCTCTAAGATTCTAGGAGGCATGAGGCCTTGGCCTTCCCTCCAACCCAGCAGGCCATGCCTCTCAGGGACCATGCACTGCCAGGCATGCTATCCCCTTCCAGGCTATGTCTAGACTGCAGTGTTAAATCGGAAAAAGATATGCAATTTGTGGGATGCAAATTGCGTACCTTTTTCCCATTTACTTTCCAAAGAGACTTTTCCGAAATTTGGTGCGTCTACATGGCGCCAAATTTTGGGAAAAAGTGCTCTTTCAACACATCCCTTATGCCTTGTAGAATGAGGTTTACAGAGATGGCAAAAGAGCATGTCTGCATTTTCAAAAACATTTTCAAAAAAGCGGACGTGTTCCTTGGACACGGCGTTGCTTTTCCGGGATACCTCAGGTGTCCCGGAAAAGCAATGCAGTCTAGACGTAGCCCCTCAGACTAGTACTCATGGCAGAGTCAGGTCTTTTTTTTACTTATCTGCTATGTACACACACTAAACGGGGAAAGAAATACCTTGCACCATCTGCCTCCTTTGATGCACCAGAACTGCAAAATGTTGCTCTTTATTTTCATTGTTACTATAATCCTTACTGTTGCCCATATAAATGTGAATACAATTAAAAATAAAATCTTGCTCATAAACATCAGATCAGATACGGTATCTTTTAAAATCCTTACAAGGTCCTTCTACCTGGCAGTTTAAATTTTGAACCTTTCGTTGTCACACACACACACACAAAAAATATGATTGCTTTTCATCTGTCTTCCCTCGGGCTCATAGGAGTCAGTCTTAGTGAAGCAGATGCTGCTATTGCTATTTCCCTTTTAAATCTGGGACAGCAAAGCTCTAGCACTTTTTCAGAGTCTTGATGTCCTTGATCATATTTCTTCCCACAGCAAATAAAAGTAAGATTTGCACAGCAAGCATCCTAGTTTTTAGCTTCTAATTTTACTAGAAAAGATTTTTAAAAGTGTTGGCAGCTTCTTGTATACATTTATATTAAATCATACACTGTGTATTTGTAAGACACTTGTGCAAGACTGAGGAGATAAAATGTAAATAGTCCTAAAATTCACCACATAGTATCATTTATAAAATTTCAGTGGAGCATGCCTCCTTCTCCCCTCAAACCTCCAGAGCTAATGGATCGTATGCCAGACAGGTATGTCTAGGAACAGTGGAAACCTTTTCAGGGTTGTTTAAAGAACTAAAATGGAATAGAAACTGGGAATGTATTTTCAACATTTCCCTCCCCCCTCCCGCCATTAAAGCATTTAGGACCACACTGTCAAGTGCTCAGTACCCATAGTTGTAGCCAGATTTGCAAAAGCGCTCAGCAAACAATATGCACCCAATATGCTGATCTCTTTTGAAATTCTTGCAATTACTGAGGTGCATTAATTGGCACCTAGGACTTCAGAAAACTCTGGTTTCTGAAGAAGAATTAAGCAGCATCTTCAGTAGCTGGGGAGTACAGTCACTTACTTTATGAAATATTCTTTTCATCAGCTACACTCTACAAGCTTGGGAGTGATACTGAATTATGCTGGTATACAACCAGGAAGCTGAAGCATGTTGTGGGGTGACTGTTGGTCTGTTTATTTTGTAGTTGTTGTTGAATTGTGTTGATTTTGCCTTTATCAGCAAATGATTCAGTAACAGCTGTTTTGAAATTAATGTGACAAAGTTATATATTTGTGAATAACTTTTTTTAAGTAGGTGTCTCTTACATATTGTGCTAACACGCTGTCTGTCCACAGGACAATGTTACATCTGAACAGCAGCTTTGTTGGAACTGATCTCAGTATGCACACAAGGCACTTTTTAATATATAATCCAGCATAGTCAGACCTAGAGTGGAACTAAAGAACAGAAAGAATTACAATGTTGTGTTTTCTGGATTTCATATATCAAAAAATCTGCCCTCCAATAGGCACCCCTCCCCCAGTTTTTACTGACCAAGCCAATAACAAATGTGTTTGTTTTTTGTACAAGACAAACCATTTGTGAAAGTCAGTTGTTTGGTTGATTAAGAAAGATTTCACAAGTTTCAGAGGTGTAACCATGTTAGCCTGTATGTGCAAAACCAGCAAGGAGTCCTGTGGCTCCTTAATGACTAACAGATTCATTTGGGCATAAGCTTTCATGTAATCAGACGTAATTTCAGACTGCAGATTTCAGATTTTTACAGATTTCACAGAATTTGTAATAATTGTTGCCATATCTGCTTAAGTTATGAGCCTGATTTTCAGCAACTAAAAAGGTGCACACAAAAATACGTGCCTACTTTGCACATGCATATTGGATTTAGTAAGTGCTTAGCCAGTCATTTATATTGCAGATTTACATGTTCACATCCATTAGGGCAGGCACTAAATAAGTGTGCACTTATATTCACAAATGAATGCCCATCTATCTACTGAAGAGGTGGCCAAGAATTGCAGAATATATATTTGGACAGTGTTGTTATTCGAGATTGCATAAGCACTTCTGTGCATAAGCGCTTAAAAATTCCACTTTTTGGCACTATGTACCATTCTTATTTAATCTAAACTTGCATTGCAAGATCTTTTTTGGCACAATATTTTAAACATAGTGTAAGAATTTTTTTTGCAGTTAATAATGTACTATAAACCTCTATTCAGGGAATGAGTCTCCCTTCTCTAGTTATAATTTATGGAACACCAGTGCAGGGTGTGCAGAGAAAGACACTTGTTGGACCACTGAACTCCTATGTTTTTGTGACCTATATGCAGGCTCAAACACGGTCCAGAATTTGGCTCATGTGGCTTATTGGTACTGCACTTCTCCAGAAAATAGCTAGAAGGAAAGTTTTAAGAGATGCTATTGAGATATGCCAAAAAGCTGAAGTACTTTCAAAACGGTTTAACAGGGAGTGTCTGCTCTCTCACACAGCACACTTCAAAAGATTAATTAAATCCTTAGTCTACGTAACGTCCCTATTAATTTAGGTAAGCTCATGAGCTACTAAAGCAAAAGGAAATCTAAGCAATGAGAGGAGAGAGGAGGAGTGATTTCATATGGATTCTGTTGCTAGGGAAACTACAGTGCTCCCTTTGTGTCAACAACTACATGTTCAGACAGTCTCATTTTGATGCTGTGTAAAAGAACATGAGTTGTGGCAGTGAGGTGAAGATTTACTTTAAATAAAAAACTAATTTTGAAATGCTGGTATTTTATAGATATATTTTAAAATACCAACTATCAGAGGGGTAGCCGTGTTAGTCTGAATCTGCAAAAGCGGCGAGGAGTCCTGTGGCACCTTATAGACTAACTGAAGTGTTGGAGCATAAGCTTTCGTGGGCAAAGACCCGCCGTCAGATGCATGTAGTGGAAATTTCCAGCTCTGGAAATTTCCACTACATGCATCTGACAGATGAGTCTTTGCTGCAACTATGCTCCAACACTCAGTTAGTCTATAAGGTGCCACAGACTCTACGCTTTTTTTCCATTTTTAGGAAAACTTGAGGAGTAGCAGGGGCACTATGGGCTTAATTGTAACTACAGCTCAACACCTGGAGACAGTCACTGACTCTCTAATTCTTTTTAGCTGGTGTTAAAAATACATCCATTCTTTTGTTTGTGTGTATTATTTGTTCTTAGAAATGCAGCAAAGTTGGAGGCTTCTGTCTTGCTTGTCTCCCTTTCTGTGGAGATGGTTCTAGAAAGCAATATGTGTTACTATTTTCAGTTGAATCCTCTCCCTTCCCGCCCCTTTAATGATATGGTTATGTAGGGACCTGATCCTGCCTGGGGACATTCAGTACACTGGGTGCATCCTCTGAAGCTGACTGCTTCTGTACATTTTCATGGGAATCGGTTGCATCAGAGGCTATTCCACATGCTGCAGGCCCACAGTCACTTCTCTACAGATCTACTCCTAGGGTTGCCAGATGGTTGAACAAAAATACCGAACCCTCCCCCCCCAAAAAAAACGGGAGAAAATTCTGTTGAAGGGGAAAAAAAAGGGAGGGAGACCAAAGTTGTTGAGCAAAGAAAAAAATTAATATAAAACAGCATTAAAACAGCATGTCCCCTTTAAGAGTGAGTGCAGGGATAGGAACAGGGGAGCAGTTGAGCACTAAGACCCAGGGGAAGCATTGCTTCCCCTTGGTCAGCAGCCATTTTGTGCTGGCGGCCTTGCAGAACCTGGTAAGCATGGGGGCTGGGGTCGGGGGCCTGGGGGTGTTGGGAGCCAGGGGGGGTTGGGGAGGAAGGCCGGGTGCTGAGTGTTTGTAGGGTTGCCAGGTGCCCAGCATTTTCGCCTCCTGGCCGGGGAAAAAATCAGAAAATACCAGACATTTTAGGTGTCTGGTATTCTCTGAATTTTTTTACCGGACAGGAGGAGAAAATACCAGACTGTCCGGGTGAATACCGGACACCTGGCAACCCTATCTACTCCACCCTGCAGGGCAGGAAAAAAGGGCATATTGGTAGTGACCATGCTCAAGCAGAAATGCTCATGGTGGACTCTAAACTAGGTATGGTGCAGCCATTTAGGGGGTTATCACATAGCAAGTGAATACATGTGACTAGCATTGCCAGATGGTTTAACCAAAAATACCGAACACCCCCCACTCTCCCGCCCCCCAAAAAAAACACACAGAGGAAAAAATTATGTTGAGGGAAAAAAAGGGGGAGACCAAAGTTGTTGAGAAAAAAAAAGACCCCGAGAGTTAAGCAAAAAAAATTAAAAAAAATATTTAAAAAAAAAACCCAGCATGGCCCCTTTAAGAAATGCTTTTGAGGCTTTTTGGCCCTAATAGGCTGCCGGCAGCCGTCCGCCATCTTGTCTTCCTGCTCCAGGCCAGACAGTTCCCCTGTGGAACCAGGTATGGACCCGGTATTTTCACCTCCTGGCCGGGAAGAAAAAATCAGAATATACCGGATATTTTAGGTGTCCGGTATTTTCTGAATTTTCTTACCGGACAGGAGGCAAAAATACCAGACTGTCTGGATCAATACCGGACACCTGGCAATCCTACATGTGACATGTTGTAAGACAGAAAGGTGTGATTAATCTTTTGTATTAATAAGCCCACTATCCAGTTGTAGATTTATTAAGAAAGTATACATATTTGTATTTGGCTCATGCTGATGAGAGTTAATGGGAGGCTCAGGAAAGTTAAAAAAGTCTTCTTCATCCTGCCCTGACACAGGTTTTTCCAGTCTCCTCAAGAGATCATGCTTGCTGGTCCAGTCCCCAAATGACCTCTCCAAGCTGCGTGGAACCATCTACAGCCCTGTTTTCTAGCTAACTGCTCCCTAATCACTCATATCAAGTGCTGGTAGATTCAAGGGTGCTAAAATCAGTTTCCTGGAATTCCTATAGTGACAATATGTATAAACAGTATGTTGGGGTGATGTTAAAGGGCTTGTCTACATTGGCATGTTTTGTCACCAAAAACTGCCTTTTGGTGACAAAACAGTGAGAGCATTTACACTGCAATGTAACTTTTGTTGAGAAAAACAACCCTGCTAGAAACTTTTGTCTTTTCCTCTCCCTTTATTGACAACAAAGAGCCAGTGTGGACTCTGTTGTTTGTTTTGTGGAGAGAACTGGCTTCCACCGATATCCCACAATGCCTGCCTTGATGGCTGTGCTTAGTGTTTTGTGATCTCTGCTGCCCTGCAGGCATGTGCCTCTCCCATTTCAAAGTTCCAGGAAGTATCTGACAGCTGAGTAAGCTGTTCCATTTGGGGAACAAACAAAGAGCAAATGCTCCTGTTCTGTACTGCTAGGAACACAGAAGTTGACAGAATTTGCTGCAGGAGGAGGGCTGGAGAAACTGCTGTGTTGCTTTGACATTCCTCAGCACAGAAAGCTCACAGAGCTATGATGGAATCCCAAGAAGTGCAGGAATCGGTTCTGCCTTTCCACAACACTGCATTGTGGGGTGCTTGCCCACATTACTTTTCTCTCTCTATTGACAGGGTGCTAGCACAGTGGCCATGAAATGTCAACAATAGAAGACAGAAAACTGGTTTGACCAGTTTTTACTTTTAGCAACTTTTGCATGTCGACAGCACTTTTGTCACCAAACCTTCCTAGTCTAGACATACCCAAAATAAATGTGCTTCTGTCACACTCAAAAGAGAAAGTAATGGTTAGATTTATTTGTGCTTTGTCCCTTTTTAAGGATTGAATGTCTGTGAGGGGATACCTTAGTGGTCATTCTCTCACAGATCTGGGGACCCCTAGAACTGGGTGAACTAAGTCTGCTGTTGCCACAGAAAAGCAGGTGTTCCATCTGTCTCCTAGGCCCAAATGTTTCTATAGCTAATGTGGAAATGTGGTGTTCCAGAGGAACAGTACTGGCAAGATCCCTCGGACTGCCCTGTGAATTTGGTAATGTTAACAAACTGCACGGGAAGAGACTCGGCTTGGGACTAGAGACAGGTGCAGAACACACCACTTGCAGGTTGGACTGAATATCTGCCAACAAAGCTCTCAAGCCATCTGAGTGTCTGGCTTTTTTTTTGTTTGGGTTTTTTTGGTCCATGGTGGGGAACAAGCTCAAGTCACCACTGGGAGTGTTTTGAATCTTGTCACATGAAAATAGAATCGCTGGGACTGGGATTTTGAGCCTTTGGGGATTTGAGTCTTTCATTAAGTCTCAGTACCAGCTGCTTCACATTAACAAAAACATCTCAGCCACAAACACTATAGATATTTAGAGTGGAGTAATATTTGTGTTATTTGCAGGATATTTTTTTGCAGCAGGAGAGACCCCCTTCAAAAGTTAAAAATGCACAGAGAGGAAATAAACCTACATGACTTCTGGTTCTCAAGCTCCTGGTTTGTAATGAGTTGCTAAAACCAGTCACCAACTCCACCATTACTGATGTCAGGATCAAGTATGGGATAGTTATAGCCTTCCTAGCTGACTGGACCTCTTAATATGTACACAGTGACTGAGGCCCCAGGTAAGAAGTTTTGCAGAAGTCCAGTCTGCTGTAGCTGATATTTTCCACGTGAAGATTGATGATTCCCAGTTTCTTCCCTTTAAATTCTCCTCTATTTTAAGCCCCTGTTTCACTGTGTCTAGCTCTCTCATTGCTACTGTAGGCTTTCTGGAGAATCTTGCAAGATTATTTTTTTAACTGAAAAAACAAAAACAAATTTGTAATCATACAGCAACTATCCACAAACTTGTAAATATGAAATCCATTTAATTGCATTCAAAGCCAAGAAAATAACCAAATTAGATTACCTTTGCTTCAAGAGTAAGGTTTTCAAAAGCATCCGAGATAGGATCTTATAGTCCATCAACTTTCAATGAACATCGGTTCCCAAGTGTCTAAGACACTTTTTAAAATGAGACTTTAGGATTCTAAGTCACTGAGGCATTAAAAATGTTACCCTCCTGTACTAAAAACTTTTAGGTATTTTTTTCACTTAAGCAACCCAAGACTGATTCTAAGAAGTGTGAGTGAGAGAGAGAGAGAGAGAGGTAGGGAGGGAGTGTATAAACATGAACACACACATAAATGTACATACACAGCACATGCAGGTCAGACTGAATATATACCAACAAAGTTTTCAGACCATCTGAGTGTCTGGCTTTTTGGTTTTTGTTTCGGCCCATAGTGGGGAACAAGATGAAGTCACCACTGGAAGTGTGTTGAATCTTGTCAGGTGAAAATAGAATTCGTGGGACTGGGACTATGAGCCTTTGGGGACGTATTCACAGATTAGGTAGGGAGATTATTTTTGATAGGCCAAACCCTGCCTTCATACACACCCATGCAATTCCACTAACTTCAATTGGGGCACAAGTATGGCAGGGAGAAAGCTGACCTTTGGCATTTATATAATGATTTTGTAAATTGCTTTATAAATGAAAGCCAAATCCTGAAGTCCTTTCCCAGTTAGTTTCAGGTTTTTTTCATGGGCAGATGAAAGCAGAAGCAGGAAGAAAAAGCACGCATTCTTTGGGAGGCCTGTAAATAAATGTGGCTGTTGTATTAGTAGTGAAAATAGAGGGAATAGAATTCCAGTTTTCAGTAGACGGACACCCACATGGTGTGCTAGTGGACCTACAGGATACAGTAATTTCTTTTGATACTATGTCCAAAGTGCATGCATATACCTTAAAAACACAGGGGCTCTTACACACACACATGGAGTCACATAAAAAATGATTAAGATGCTATGCTAAAATTGATGCAAGGTTACAAAGCATTTGTTGGGAAGCATATAAATGACCTGGCAGGAAGTAACACTTAGACTGACATTTATCAAAATAAAGGCTTGAAATGTAAGTTATAAGAGCATCAAAATAAAATCAATGTGTTTATCAATCTGAATGGCAACAAAATGCTGAGTTAGGATTGGAATAGCTTTCATTGCTGTTGCCTGTGAATTGCCTATTCTGGACTAGAATTTAGCCCCACATACCAACCCAGGTGCAATGTGGAGCCACAGTGCCTAGGAAGGAAGCGGCGTCAGTTCAGTCACTCCCTGTGCTACTCATTAATGTCAGTGCAGCTCCCTAGAGCGGCTGGGAAGAATGTAGCTGTGGGCCCCACCTGCTTGCAGCCACCTTGCTTCCTGAAGGCAACAGGAGAGAGCAGAAGGGTTTCTATTGTTGCTGCCTTTAATCAGCGTGCAAGGAAGGATGCAGGCATCTTGCATCAATCCTAGGTTTGCTTGGCAATGCAAAGCACCATTGCTAGATCCCTGTGCCAGCTCTTCAATTATTTTTAAAATTAAAAATATTCTTCATATTTAAGTTTGCCCAGTGAAGCAAAAGCAAGAGATGCAGCCTCTAGCATTTTAACTCTACTTTCAGATTAGGATCATCACACAGAATTAGTCTCTTGGGAATGGGGAGAGTTCACACCAGCAAAGACTTTCTCATGAAATACATGCTATTATATTCTGTCTGTCCTCACCTGCAAAATCCTTTTATTAAAGCTAGAACAGCGTCATAGCCTGGGTACCAATAATGTCTTAATTGCTGCTGTACTCCAACACATATGCCTGTAAGTGGTCCTAGCTATTTCATCAAAAATTCTCTCTGCTTCTCTTTCATGCAGTGGGGCCTCTCAATAATGACTAGGACAGGAGAAGCAAAAGAGACAGACAATAACATTGGGACTTAATTTAGAGCCACTTATGGCTTTAAGATATTATTCCCTTAGTTACCCCTGAGTTGTACCCTAGAGAATTAAAGGAATGCACAGAGCCAATAAATTCAATTACAGGTATGAATCTCTTTACAATTGGGAGATTCAGAGACTTGAGCAATTAGTCTGTCCTATAAGCTCAAATAACTTAAGGCAGCAGAGCTTCCAGCATCTATAACCTAGACTTTGTTATAGCTCTCTCCTGAAAATGCAAAATAATTTAAACAGTTTCTAATCTGAGCTTTGGTAACAATATAATAAACAGCACCTTACACTGGGACTAAAAGGTGCCTTGAGAGATGCCTGAAAAATTGCTTTTGTACTGATGGGCATAAAAAGAGTTAACTTCCAATTCAAACAGGGAGATGAACAGACACACACAACTTCACAAAACAACAACAGAAGCCCCACACAACAACTGCAGACAAAAATACCAAATGTAATCTAGACCATGATTCCAAACCCATTAAAACCAATGGAATCTTTTTCCATAGACCCCCAGTTGGGCTTTGTATCACGTCATTCAAATGTATGTTTTCAATGAACAAACAAGCTATTCCAGGAATCAGAATCCTTCCCACCAACTGGGAACAATCTGGAAAGTGCTCACACAGCAGCAAGTGCAGCATCAGAGATTCAGTAGCATCCAAAGCCTCTCCGTGCTCCTTGTGAATCAGACCCTTGCATCTACTTGGCAAGGGATCTGCTTCCTGTGCCCTAACCAGTCCCTCACTGCTCCTCCTATGAGCCTGCATTATAGGGGGCACAGCGTTGTGTTCCACCCCACAGATTAGATGTAGATGCCTCCTACTTTACCTCTCCATTCCCTGCTACACCCAGAATGCCACTATATCAATAGCCTCCTATGAGATGGAGGCATTAGCTCCCTCCAACCCCATGTATACATATGTTTAGGAAGATTGTAACACATACACAACAATGCATATGACAACTGCTTCTTCAGTAGCTAGGCACCAACCTACATTTTCACTTGTCAAGCAAGGTGAAGTTACTGCCACACATAACAAAAGGAGACAGCTCAGTTTCTCCAAACCAGAGAGACCTCTCTTGGCTAAAGTTAATCTCTCCTAATGGAAGTCCTATGTACATGAAGCATGAAAATCGCTCCCTACAGCCAACAGAAGTTACAGGAAAGGCCTTCAACCAGGGTCGGCCCACAACATTTTGGCACCGGAGGCAGGGAGCTCAAATGATGCCACCATGCCACCTTTTCTCCTGGCTGCCTGTTATGTCTTTTGTGCCCTCCTTCCTCCAGCACAGCACTCCACCATCTCTGTGCATCTAGAGCAGAGAGAATACATATGCACCAGCAGCAGACACAATTTTCTACACTCTGGGTCCTAGTGGCACCCCCCCACAGTCTGGCACCTGAGGTGGCCGCCTCAGTTCGCCTCATGGTAAGGCCAGCCCTGGCTTCAACATCCACTGCTCCATGACTAAGGGCATGGAGAAATTAAAAAGAAATTGTAGAGCCCTGAGGAGACAGAAACCTCATTTCACTGAAAAATGGAGGTGGTGGGGGGTGCAAACAGCAAGTCATCTATGGTAAGTAATGTGATATGCCTGATATGGGGACTTCAATCATTGCATGAAGAATGGAGTGTACACATGTGTTTAAGCTTGGGGTGATGCCTGAGGATTCTCCCAATTAAAAAGCACAAACCCTGTGGATGTGAAATGCTTTCTAAAACCACACAAGGGTCAATGTGATGCCCTGGGGACCGTAAATCACTGCCTTCTCAAAGAGTACAGCCATGTGAGCCAGGGTAAGTGTCAGATTTGTGGCATGTAGGCATAATGACTATGTTGCCAAGTCATGCATTTGGCTGTAAGACTGGGTCACACATGTTAGGACCAAGCCTAATGTAAAGCCTATAAAGTGAGCCAATGATCAAAAAAGTGTGCAAATATGAACAAGTTCCCTTGAACAGTCTGGCTGACAAAAGGAGTCTCAGCCTCAAGGTATACTTCAGTGTCTTGTAACCCACAGAGCTAGCCAGCTGCTAGCTGCTGTAAGTTACCTGGGGGAGATGAGCAGGCACAGTCTGCTGTTTCTCCTCCATCACATATTGGAGCCATCTGCATTTAGACTACATGGACCCTCTGTCCAGTACTGCTCTGTTTTGCAATTTTGTTATACTTATAAGAAGCAAACGGGATCTTTTTCAGGGGAAAAGGCAGTACACCGTGTTTATTGAGACTACAGTAGAGAAGCAGTTAGCATATGCTTTATAAAGACAAACCCACATATATATACACACACACAGGTACTGCAGATGGTACATAGTTACCAGTCCATGGTGGCTCAAGTCAGTCTTACTGACCAGGCAAGGCTGACTAAGTGTGGAGTCTGGGTTCCTCTGAGACTCGGCTTGCAGGATCGAACCCAAGGTCCCATGGCAAGAGCTTCTCTTCTTATAATGTAAGTTCTCATTGGGGTCTATGGGTTTTGCAGTGTCATGCTGCCATCATCCACCCTTATGAGGTGTTAATCTGTCTTATCCAAGAATTATTCTTTGATGGTGATTGTCAGGATTCCAATCATTGTGTCTCACTGTTGGTGGGGTCTCTGCCTGCCTCTAGGGTTCATCAATGCTGCTAATTCAATTCAGCCTCAAGACACAATGCATATTTCCTTGTTATCTTCCAAGTTTCCACTTCTTCTTGACCACCTGGGCATCTGTGATGGCTTTCACACTCACACACACCCTCCACTCACACCACACAATGGTGCAGTTTCAGACAAGATCAATAATTACTAAAAGACACAATTTAGTTTGTAACAAAAAAACAGGACTATGTAGCACTTAAAAGACTAACAAGATGGTTTATTAGGTGATGAGCTTTCGTGGGCCAGACCCACTTCCTCAGATCAAATAGTGGAAGAAAATTGGCACAACCATATATACCAAAGGATACAATCAAAAAAATGAACACATATGAAAAGGACCAATCAAATTTCAGAACAGAAGGGGGATGAGCGGGGGAGGTAAATGTCTGTGAGCTAATGATATTAGAGGTGATAATTGGGGGAAGCTATCTTTGTAATGGGTAAGATAATTAATGTCTTTGTTTAGATCTTGGTGTAAAGTGTCGAATTTAAGCATGAATGACAGTTCAGAGGATTCTCTTTCAAGTCTGGTGTTAAAAGGTCTTTGAAGCAGGATGCAGGTAATCAAGTTGTTGAGACAATGCCCTTTCTGGTTGAAATGGCAAGAAACTGTTTTCTTTGTGATCCTGTCTAATATCTGTTTGTGAGGCATCGATTCTTTGGCGAAGTGTCTGAGACGTTTGTCCAATGTACATAGCAGACGGACACTGTCGGCACATGATAGCATAAATTATATTTCTGGATGAGCAGGAATATGTGTTCTTGATCTTATAACTCAATTGGTTAGGTCCAATAATGGTATCATTCAGCTACACCAGACTAACACGGCTACATTTCTATCACAATTTAGTTTGTGATGCAGACATGAGGAGCAACTTAATTTGTAATGCTAACAGGGAGCAAGGCCTTATAGTAACATTATCTAATCATGAGAGACACAAAGAGAGAAATAGAAGCTACAGAACTTATAAGCAAGTCATTACACATCAAATCATTATCTATCATACCTAGTCTTATAACCAATACTAAAATATACATTTTTGCTATAATTTCACCACATTCCCCTCTCTACATTCCCTTGCAAAGTTTTGCCTCAGATGTGACAGGAAAGGAGAGAAGAAGCCTATTAGCAATAGAGTTTTGGGGGGCTTATGCAGGAGTACAAGGCTGTTCAGTAGGACAGCCCCATGGATTACAGTAATGATGAGTCATATTTTGCCTAGTCCTTCTGCAGGTGCACAGGCGGAAGAGGGCACAAAGAGATCACATTCTTCTTTGTACCCGACACGAAGACAAGGGAAAAATCACTGTGCCTGCATTTGGGAACACAGGAACTGCTCCATCCATGCACTCCCAGGGGACACAAATTGCCCTGTAGGAGACAGGCAGGAAGGCACCCTTCTCCCACAGCAGCCCAAGGCTGCAGAGCATGCTGTACCATCTGGAGAGGAAGCAGCGTGAGCTCACCCCCTGAGATGGCGTCAGGTGGGGTATTCAGCCTCCAGGAGGGAGACAATGAGCAGATGGAGTGGGAGGAGAGCCAGTTCTGTGTCCTTGTTCTGGAGTGGCCATCCCCCCATTAGCCAATCAAGTTTTGTTCTTTGGCGGGTTCTACTCACTTCCACAGAAGGATTTTGCCTCCAAGACTAATCTTCTCCATGCTACCCCTGGAACTGTAAAGTTCTGTATCACCTATTAGCCAGGACTGTGACTAAATGCCACAACTCTCCCCAAGTAGTGAAGCAGTATTCCCATACCACAATGAGGAGCAAACTATAAGCTTCAAATGGTGCCTACCTCAATGAACTTTGCTCGGATACAAGCACAATGTAACAGGCTTTCTACTTATTTTGTGCCACATAAAATATCATGGTCAGTATGTAGGAAACACCATCTGTCATTTTTAAAAGTTGTGAGTGACTGGTTCCCTTTAAGGTTTCAGGAAATGGAGCAGAAGCAGTCAAGCCAACTAAGTTGTTGCTCAGACAGCTCATCATGGCTTCTTGATTTGTATACCAGTATCAGCTAATCATTGGACTGTGAGGGGTTGTCACTCAGGCCCTGTGGGGCAGTACTTCCTGCCAAGCCTAGCTTTACAGGGTCCTCCTAGGAATGCCCTGCCTAAGTGTCTAGCACTGATTTCAGGAGTCTAGGTGAACCCCCTGTGGTTGCAGGTTCTAGTCCTGCAAATTCTCATGTTCCCAGTTGGTATCAACTACTCTTTTGCTTGGCTGTGCTTAATTGTCATGCAGCAGTCTTGATGATATTGCAGGGTTTGCCATGAATTGATTGAATATCAGTTAAGCCACGGGAAAAATTAGAAGGGGCCACAGCTCCAAATAGGTTCCCCAATGGATCTGCCAACCAGTGAAATGAAGGAAAGTTTGCAACTCTGAAATATGAATTAGTCTAATACCAACCCTGGAACCTTCCCTTGCAACAAACCCAGTTGCCAGCTTTGTCCACATATTCACTCTGCTGATACCATTATTGGACCTAACCAATTGAGTTATAAGATCAAGAACACATATTCCTGCTCATCCAGAAATATAATTTATGCTATCATGGGCCGAAAGTGTCCGACTGCTATGTACATTGGACAAACGTCTCAGACACTTTGCCAAAGAATCAATGCCCACAAAACAGATATTAGACAGGATCACAAAGAAAAAACAGTTTCTTGCCATTTCAACCAGAAAGGGCATTGTCTCAACAACTTGATTACCTGCATCCTGCTTCAAAGACCTTTTAACACCAGACTTGAAAGAGAATCCTCTGAACTGTCATTCATGCTTAAATTCGACACTTTACACCAAGGTCTAAACAAAGACATTAATTATCTTACCCATTACAAAGATAGCTTCCCCAATTATCACCTCTAATATCATTAGCTCACAGACATTTACTTCCCTCCCTCATCCCCCTTCTGTTCTGAAATTTGATTGGTCCTTTTCATATGTGTTCATTTTTTTGATTGTATCCTTTGGTATATATGGTTGTGCCAATTTTCTTCCACTATTTGATCTGAGGAAGTGGGTCTGGCCAAAGCTCATCACCTAATAAACCATCTTGTTAGTCTTTTAAGTGCTACATAGTCCTGTTTTTTGTTTCAGCTACACCAGACTAACACGGCTACATTTCTATCACTAATCTGCAGTTGTGTGAGTACCTTTCAGAAGAAAGCTTTTCAGATGGCAGTCACTGCAAGAGGAGGCAAAAGCTTCAGATCCTATGAAAAAAGGCCTCCAAGAGCCAGCTTAAGCAGATATGAAATGTAGTCAGAAGGTTCCTTCCCAACCTGCCTCCAGGAATATGTGGTAAGTTGGTTTTCTCTCTACAAAAAAGTTACTCCAGCCCCAGGGAGGTAGGAATTCCAGGAGCTACATGGTCCCAGAAGAATGAGTCCTGGCTCCAATATGAATAATTATTTGGGACTATTCTCATGAGCTCTCTTCCCATGTCCAAAGCAGGTTCATGTCATGCAGCTGGGAGCATTTGGTGGGATTTTAACCTTTGGTCTTCTGCAGCTGGCCAGTCATAACTTGGTCAACTTGCCATGGAGTCATCAACCAAGGGTTTCCAGAGCTAGGACAGCCCAGAAGACCAACAGCACTTACAGAAGAATCAATGTGCAAATATACTGGTGACCACTGTTTAAACAAATTAAAATTATTGCATATTCTAAAAGATAAAGAACCAGTGTCATCTGTGAATGGATGAATTTGGCCTTAAACTAATTATTTCTAAAAAGTTAATCTAGTCTGTACATATAAACAGGGTGCCACTTGGCAGCAGCTTCCTCTACCGCTAGCCTAGAGCTTGTGGAGAGGCTAAACACAAGACTAGAAGAAATATTCGGATCTTAGAGTTTGTTTCTTCTTTAGAAAAGAAAGAAAAACTAGGAAATTCCATTTAAAAAGCTTCCTGAAAAGTATATCAACCTTGCTTGTTTAAACATGAAAAAGTAAAGAAATAGCAAGGTTAGGGCTGTGCATGCAACCTTAACTCTGCCCCATGTTTGTAAACATTGTACAGTCTTCAGTTACATAACTGCATATGATTTCACAAATAATGCAGTATGGTATATTTTTTCCTCTGGAAGACCGTGTGTAAGATGGGCAGCAATGGATCCTGTATGGTGTGGCTTGAAGCACCTCCCTGGGATATTCCTGTTGGAATCCAATCTGCTTATTCCTGCTTGGTCAGCCAGGGCAGGATTTAGTCCATACATTATTAAAATGGATGTTTATTTTACTGTGCAGATGTTCAAATGATGTGCCTGCTTTAGCTCATTTAGAGAGAAATTCACTTTTAATCAGTATCACAGCTAACTCAGACAGAGCTTACAAAGGATTTCTGTTTAATGTCTGGGTGATTTTTGTTGCCATGTCACCCAGGAAATACTTTGCAAGATGATCTCTTTAGGCAGCTGACAAGCTATAAATTCTCTCATGGAGCCCTATCACTGTATCATCTTCCTACAGGTTAATCATAAAGCCCTCACAGATTTATTTCACATATAAGAGCATAAGAGATTTTTGTATTTAATTGTGTGTTGACGTTGTATATATATTTAACCTATTCTGAATGAAGGCTAATGGTTCAGTTAAAAGATATAAAATCCTACACCTTCCAAGGGGAACATTGAACAGAGAAACGTTCTATTCACACACCTAAGACAAGCTAATAAAGCATTACAGGAATCTAAAGAAGCAGTTTTAATATAAAAAATTGTAGAGACACCATTGGCAAAGCTCAATATTACCATACCAAATGGGATGGCTAACAATTTCATTACCTTCTTGGAATTATTCTGCTGCAAACCAGAACATGTTTCAAAAGGCATCTCATGAGACCTAGGATAACATTATTACAGTGACCTCACTGAATAAAAGAAGCTTATGATTCAAAGGTTTCCTGTACAAACACAATCATTCTAGGCAGGGAAGGTTAGAAGAAAACACTAGTACAGCTGTAAGCGATGTTACTGTTGCTTGAAAAAGACTAGCAATATAAAATAGGCATTCATATCAAAGAAGTTTATAATGCCTCTGGCTCCCTTAGTCCTCACGTGGAACACAGAATGTTGTCTTTTATAATTTTCCCACTGCTCTGGTAAATCAGCAGTCTCAGGGAGAATACACGATCAGACTTATTTGTACCAGACAGATTCTTCAAGGAGATACATTTTCTAATTTGAGAGCTCAAGTTACTATCTGTTAAAGTTCAATCCTGCAGTCTTTACTCATGCAAAGTTCCCATTAAAATCAGCTTTGGGCATCTTGTGAATAAAGTTTGCATGATCAAGCTCTCAGTTTCAAAGTACTTTAGGGTCACCTGATGAAAGGTGTAATTATTGGTGACAACGTATCTTTGAGATAGAGGAGAGAACTATAATGTCTATAAATGCATTTCAAAGGGCAAGAACGTCAGAAAATAAATCTACTCCTTTTCTCCAGGGTGGACTTTGCCATCAGAATAGAGGGTTCAGAAAATACATAATTCACTTCCTGAAGAAATAAGAAAGGCCACTAAGCTTTGCTGCATTCACAGCTAAATGCAAATCCCTCTCCTTCACCCAAAAACTTTCCTTCTGTAGTACTGTCATTCTCATTGATTCATTAAGAAAACAAACCACCAAAGCACCTAAGCAGTGATGTAGAAGTAAAAAAGTAGTAGGTAAACTAACCTTAATTAAACACCATATTCCCCCAAATGAGAAGTCGGTATCAAAAATCAATAGGTAAATTCCATTTACCCATGTTTATCCTTGACTACACCACTTCCTAAACCTACTTCTTTGTGATACCTCATGGAAGCAAGGGAGAGGGCACTGGCATCTCTTTACTCATGAGGGGCTCTCCCTTAGTATTGTTGTACTGGAAGGTCTTAAATGGTCCCTATGAACCATAGACCTGGGTGAAGTTTATGAGCACAAGCACCTCTTATTCAGGGTAAATGAAGGAGCAGTTAAATGCCCCGTGGTGTAATGAGAGCTGCTGAAACAGTAGGAGCCATAATTTAATGAACAGGCCAGCAGGGCAGGGCATGAGCAAAGGCTAGGCCACATGTTACAGGGGATTTCCCTGGAGACAAATTGCACATACAGGAGCTGAGACATTGATTTGGTTGCAGTGGTATGTGCTAGGGATGTTAAATACTGGTTAATTGAATAGTCAAGTAACCTCATGAATTCTTATTGGTTAGTCGACTATTCTATAGTCTCTGGGGGCCGGGCTGGCAGTCAGTGCACTCCAGTCTCACTCCCGAAAAGACCCCTGCCACTCCGCACAGCTACATCTGTATCAGAGACAGCAGCACAGGGTGCTAGGTGGGAGCTGGTCCACAAGGGGAGCCAGTTTTAAAACCAGCTCCCCTTGTGGACGGCTGCCTGTCACCCTGTGCTGCTGTCTGTGATAAAGAGGCAGAACTGTAGGGTGCCAGTAGCCCCTGTCTAGGGGGTGGCCTGAGCTCCTAGACCCGGCACTAGCTGGAACTGAGCCGGGCTGCCTGCCTGCCTGGCTCCTAATATGCTTTAAATGCAGAGTCGCAGCAGGGGTAGGTCCCAGACCTATCACAAGCCAGGACTGAGCCAGGTTGCTGTCTAGCCTGCTAAAAAATTTATTGGCAAGTGGGGGGGGGGGAGGGGAAGAGAGGAGGGAATGATGTAGTCTATAGCATTAAACTATAAGCTTTTGCTAATTGGTTAACCGGTTAATCGACTACACTTTTACATCCCTAGTGTATGCTAGATACGGGCTTTGTTTAAACTATTCAGAAAGCTTCAGTTAGTGTGGAACGCAACAGCCCAACTCACTTCACTGTGTCAGTTACAGATCACACATCACAGCTGTTCTCCGAAGGCTGCACCTATTTGTTTCTGGGTGGAATTCAAGGTGTTGAGTGTAAATTAAAAATCCTTACATGGATGGTTTGGGACCTGAGAAACCTTTTTATCCTTGTGTTCTGTCATAATAGAAAAAGAACCCTGTGGAATCTCTGCCAATATACTTAGCTCCTCAAAGGTAGTTAGGCACCTAACTTCCAGTGATTTCCCTTAGGAGTTAGGCACCTAAATACCTTTAATAATCTGGACCATAGTTCCTAGATTTAAGTAGCTGAGTACCAGAGGTGGGGCATTCATAACAAAGAGAATGTGACAGTGTCAAGCTTCTCTTATAGGTCTACCTGCTAGGCCTGTGTGATCTTCAGAGCATGGTGTCAGGTTCATACTATTCAGTCTAGGCTTCTACCTGAATGTGTGTGTAGGGGAGTGGCTGTAGGAGGGTTGTGGAATTATTTGGGAGAGGAGTCAATTTTAGGGTCATAATGTTAAGGAGTTGTTCTTAGATAGTATACCTATCCTCCACAATTTCACCCCAACTTTTGTACCTTCATTGATTTCTTTCTTGCCTAAGTCATTTGCATGGCAAAAGGAGGGATGCAAACAGCATTTGTATGTGTACATGTATATTTGTGATTCTGTCATTTTCTAAACTATTATCTGTCATCCTTGTGCAATGGAATAGCACACAGTGCCTGAAAGGTGTGCTAGAAATTGAACAGCTATATGCTCCATACTACATTGGATTTGGGGAGGTTTCGAACGATCCTTTTTATTTTCAACCGTATGCTGGTATGTGACTCGTGAATTCATGGAACTCAGTGGAAATGCTTAAGTGCATCACGCCCTATAGGCAGCTTTCTTAACAAGGAATAGGTATCTGCTAATATATGGCTGAAGAAGCCCAAGTAAATTCTTGTTATTAAATTTCTTTATGTAAGGAGTAGCACTCAGTAGTCAATGAAATGTATGTCCTTGCACCATAGCCAGGCTCAGACCATATTTTAACCTCATATAGACGTTATAATATAATATTCTAACCCACACTGGGAAATGTGGAGTTCCTGAGCTAATGTGGGTACAATGAGCCCTGCCTCTCTTACCTCGAGATGTCAGACTTGGAGGGAAAAGCATACAAGGGGAGAACATAAAACAGTTGCATTGACCAAAGGGAGTTTTTACTCATTGTGGAGAGAAGGGCTGACTGAAGGCAAGTGCTTCTTGGAGACTGTTGTATTTTAGCCCTTCCTGTAAATGTGGGTGGCCTAATATTGAACGACTATTGTAATACTGGTTATATATGAACTGTGAGCCAATGTTGGGCCATAGCTTGCTAGATGCCCTCTGAAGTATGAAGTATGCCTGGGGGAGGTGAGGTGTTCATTTTTGTCTGTTGATGTCCCCAGAAGGAGTGGACTGTATGGGGCTTGGAGGGATGAGACTCTTATGAATAATGTGGTACAATGGTGGAATGCCTGGATGTCCGAGTTCTGAGCCTGGGTCCAGACACAGATCCCATTCCTGCCTTTAAGGAATGCCTGGGGAGAGAAAAATTGTAACATCACTCAAAGTTATATCTGTAGATATAAGTTCTGAATTCTGCTCTGGATTTTATGAGTGCAGTCTTCTTAGTGCACACGTCTATCAATACTAATATTAGCAGTGTGCCTCTTTGTTGGATTTATGGATATACAGGTTGGGCTTTCTTGGTCCAGCACCCTGGAGACTTGACTGGTCCCAGATAAGGGATTTTGCCGGACCAAGGGAGGTCATATCTGGCCCCCTCTGCTACCCGGTCCTGGACTGGCCATCGGTCTCCCAGCTGGCTCCCACCAATGCCACTAGTCACGCTGCCCTGCTGGTTCCTCCCCCTTCCCTACTAAGGCGGGCAGCCTAGATCCCAGCGTGCTGGGCTCCTGGCCCCGGGAGGCAACCCCACTGGGGCACACTGGGCTCCTACTTGCACTGGCCAGCCCAACAGATGTGTGCCAGCTACAGCCCCATTGGGCAACAAAGCTGACACACGCTGGGCTCCCAGCTGCCAGCCCTCCACTGTGACTCTCTGGTCCTAGAACATCCGTGTTCCTGGATGTTGCTTGACAAGAGAATCCTGGTTTACTGAAGTTCAATTTGTTGTATTAAGAAGGGAAATTCATCTTTTAGATTGGAGAGGGGATGGATCTAGCTTGCCTGGATCCAGCCCCCAGGGCTCAGGACTCCCCCTGCCCCAGCATTGGGGAGCCTACATTGGTGCTCCAGCTCCCCTGTCACCCCAAATCAGGGCTGGAGCACACGAAATCTACTAGCCTGCCCCTGCACCCCATCTCTGATGTGCAAGGAAAATGTAGGGTGTGTCTTTCTTCTTCTCAGTCAAGGGCCATGCGAGTGTGTGTGGCCCCCGGCTGATTTTTCTGTGGGTCAGTAGCCCTCAACCGTAAAAAGGTTCCCTACCCCTATTGTGAACCTTTCCAGGTAGGGATTTCATCTTCTATATTTGTACAATGCCCAGCACAATGCCATTGACATCCCAACGGTGACTTTTAGGCAAATATATTAGACATTGCTAATAAACAGAATAACAAAGTAGTCAATCAGTTGAAAAACTTAGGACAATGCACTAGCGATGAATGAAATTACTCATGCCACAAAATCCTAAATTAGCAGGATCAAATGAGGGAGATTTCCTTTTACACTGAAGCAAAGGAGGTGCTGCAGGTAGCACAGTCTGCTGGTAACACATAACTTGAGATCCCGGCAGGTACAGTAGACTTCCGATAATCCGGCACCTTTGGGACCTAGGTGGTGCCGAATTATCGGATATGCCAGAGTATCGGGAGGTACTCTGGTGGGGGGGGGCTGTGACGGGTCTGCCGGAACCCGCACTGCATCCGGGGGGTGGGCGGGGAACGGCGCGGTGAGGGGCGAACCCTCCACCGTTTTTCAGGAAGGCGGGGAAGATCCGCGCCGCTGCTGAGAGTTTCCAGGAGGGAAGAGGGCTCTCCACCCCCCCAGACTGCAGTAGTTATTCCAGCTGCTTTGCTCTGCACCGCTTCCCCAAGTCCGCCGCTGCTGCTGCTGAAACTGACGAGCGGCGGACTTGGGGAAGCAGCGGAGCAGAGCAGCTGGGATGTTGCCCGGTTGGTCCCGCAGCGCCACCCCTCACCCCCCTGCTCAGCGCCCGGCAGCACCCCAGCTGCTCTGCTCTGCAGCTTCCCCACGTCCGCCGCTCTCGTCAGTTTCAGCGGCGGCAGCGGTGGACTTGGGAAAGCGGCGTGGACCAGCTCCAATTGGCCGGCTGGCCAGAGCACTTCCGGGTTCCAGATGGTGCCGGACTATCGGGAGTGCCGGACCACTGGATGCCGAACAATTGGAGTTTTACTGTACTATGTTTGTCTCTGGCGACAGTGGAATACCAGGAATGGCCTCTAACAGCCTGCATCTGTCTCCAGCAACAGCAGATGCCTTTGGGGGGGGGGCAGCTGATGGATTGGGCTATATCTTTTGGAAGTAAAAGTTATGCAGAGAAATGCAGTTGGCAGGCCACTCCTTCCCCCTTCCCCACTAGCCACACTTGTCAGGCAATCACACTCACTGCACGCGTCAGGAGGGGCTTTTTTATCTATTGCCAGAGAACAAATTAATTTTGTTATTTAGGAGACATCAGGCCAGATTCTTATGTGATTTACACTCCGTGTAAATCTAGGTTAACTCCACTAGAGTTGTTCTTATTACACTGGTGTAACGGAGGTCAGAATTTGTCCCAAGATTTCTTTGGTCAGATCCTCAGTTGGTGTAAATCAGGAAAACTGGAGTTAATTCAGCTTACACTGCTGAGGAACTGGCCCCTTCTTTTTAACTCCACTGATATTAACAGGATTTAATAAGATTCATGACAAGGCTTTAAAGAGAAAAATACGTTTCTGAGATTATATAAAAAGACATAGTTGGAAGAAGAAATCTTCAGATGATTGACTGTATATGTATTCTACTGTGAGCATAACAAAGACTCCTTCCACCATGCTATCTCAGAACCAAAAATGAATGTCAGACTAATTTTGAAATGAAATCCAAGAAAATATTTTAGATGATTATTTAAAGACGTGCTCATAACATTGTATTAGAAAATAACATTTAATACAAATTAGCATTAGGTTTCACCATACAAGTATGTAGCCATTTTTTCATAGGAATTTTTAAAAATAGTTTCATACAGTAATTATGCCTGATTTTGGTTGTACATATTTCAACATCCAGGTATAATGTGTGGCCATTTATGTTGTTTGGGGTAAATATTAAATCCATATTCTGAGAGGTTAAATTTTATTGTATATGCTGTGAAACTAGTTTACATAAGAAACTGAAATTCATTTGGCTCTTAAACTGAATCCTGTAACTAGCTGGGGACCTGGTACTGCAAACACCTATGCATTGGGGCCTTAGTTGCCTACTTATATTTTTAATAGATTTTTGTTCAACATTCTGTACAATAATAAATTGAAAATATTAGGAAGAGGGATTTAACACTGTACAATTTAACAACTCAAAAGTTCTTTTAGTTTAGATGTTCTGGGGTTTTATTATGATCTTTTGAAATTACATACAAATATTAAAAATGTTGGGTGAACTGAATGCTGGTGAAATGACAGTGATGCTTCTTCTGTAGTAATTATTTCCTTTGCAATTGCTTTGTCAACAGCCATTATATGTTGCCTCAAATTTGTCCTCTTCTTGCAAAGTTGCGGCATATTACCATTTTATAAGTGCTGTGTGAATCTTTTGGTATTTACGAAACCTTATGATAACACTAGGGACTATGTGATGGTTGAGAGAAAGTGAGACATACGCTGATTATACAACACTCCCAAAGAGCTAATCCAATATTGCATCTTGGGCCCCGATCCTGCAAATATTTATGTACGTACATAATTTGACAAACATGAGCAGTTCCACTGATTTCTAATGGCCAGTGTACATGCATAATATTTATGTATATGCATAAGTATGTGCAGGATCAAGGTATTAGAAGTAATTTCTTAGGCTATGTCTACACTGGGAAGGTTTGGCAACAAAATTGCTGTCAAGATGCAAAGGTCGCCAAAAGTGAAAGCCAGGCAGACCAGTTTTTCTGTCTTCCATTGTAGACATTTCATGGTCACATTGCTAGCACCCTGTCAACAGATAGAGGAAAGCAATGTGGGTAAGCATCTCACAGTGCAGTGTTGTGGGAAAGTGATCTCTGCACTTCTTGGGATTCTTTCCTAGCTCTGTGAGCTCTCCTTGTCAAAGCAACACAGCAGTCTCTCTAGCCCTACCCCTGTAGCAGCAGTCAGCCTGCTGTTGTGTTCCTAGCAGGGCAGAACAGAAGCATTCCAATGATTTGTTCTTTGTTTGTTCCCCAAATGGAGCAGCTCACTCAGCTGTCAGATACTTCTGAGAGCATTGAAAGGGAAGGGGCACATGCCTGCACAGCCATCAGGGCAGGCATTGTGGGATACTGGCAGAAGCCAGTTCTCTTGACAAAACAAATAGCAGAGTCCACACTGGCTCTTTGTCGACAATAAAGGAAAGGGGAAAGACAAAAGTCTCTCACAGGGCTGGAAGTTTTTTGGCACCAAAACTGGGTGTTTTTCCCAACAGAAGTATCATTTCAGTGTAAATGCTCTCATTGTTTTGTCGCCCTCACTGCTTTGTCACCAAAAGGCAGTTTTTGGTGACAAAACGTGCCAGTGTAGGCAAGCTCTTACGAAAACCTGAAGAGTGGTTCTTATGAGGTTCTAAAACCCATATTACAAACAAAATATACCTATATGTTTCTAATAAAAAAGTATTATTGCCAAAGTAATCAGTAGTTATTAAAAGATCAGTTTGAATTTAATTATTTTAAAATGATGAATTAGGGAAAACCAATCAAGTGTTATGACAGAACACTTTTTAAATAATATCTGAGTTTTTCTAATCAGTATAAAATGTTTTGGGTGCCTCCTTCTTTGTTGTTTTGAATGGTGCATTGGACAGACTAATAGCAACACTAAACGTTTTTGCATGTCCCTTTTTTCTTCTATGTGATGCCTGTTTCAGCCTATTCTCTCTCTGTTTCAGCTCTTTTGCTACTGTTACTGGTAAACATTCTCTTGCAGGCACAAATCATAAACCAAGTAATTCAAATAACTATACACACAGTACAGTCAAGTGAACAAAGTTAAAAATAAAATAGAAAAGAGAATTTTAAAATAATCACAAATCTCTTTTATTTATAGTAATCTTAGGGATTTCTTATGATAATTATAAGCAATGAAAATGTGATTATAAGCAATGAAAAGTTGTGTTCTTTTAAATGATGACCAAAGACTTGCCACTGCAGATTTGTTCATCCAGCTACATTATAACTAGAAAGCAAATGCTTCCTGTGTAGCTGGTTGCTACTTAGGCTCTGAGCTGCAAACATTTACACACTTAGGTATGTCTAATCTAGCCCCCTAGTTCGAACTAGGGAGGCTAATGTAGGCATTCGAAGTTGTAAATGAAGCCGGGATTTAAATATCCCGGGCTTCATTTGGCGCCGCCATTTTAAATCCCTTAGTCCAAACTCCGTGCCCGTGGTTACACGCCGGCACGGACTAGGTAGTTAATTAGATCTCTAATTCAACTACCGCTACTCCTCGTGAACGAGGTGTACCGCAGATCGAATGAGAGATCCTAATTCAACTACCTACTCTGTGCCGCGTGCACGGAGTTCGGACTAAGGGGATTTAAAATGGCGGCGCTGAAGATGAAATGAAGCCCGGGATATTTAAATCCCGGGCTTCATTTGCAACTTCGAATGCCTACATTAGCCTCCCTAGTTCGAACTAGGGGGCTAGTGTAGACATACCCTTACTTAACTTCATTTACTGTGAGTAATCCCACTGAAGTCAATTGACACATCAGGATTCTCAATCTGAAATAATCCAAAATGGTAATTCAAATTCTAAAAATCACAAGATTGGCTTAAAAATCATAAGATATTTTAAAATAATAAATGTTTAGTTCTTTTGTTTTATCTTCTTGCTTTTGGAACATTACAATTCATATTTTCAAGCTTTCCTCTGTAACCCCTTTTTTAAAACGAAAACAGATTCTCAAGTAATCATCTGAGTGTCAGAAAAGCATCTTAGAAAAGCATCGAATATGCAAGACTGATGAGAAAATCATAAACTGGCAACACTGCACATGTCTAAGTCTTTGCGGATTTGGGTTTTTAAATGCTTACTTTTTCAGAGAATCTGTAAAAATGTGTAGCATGTATGTTTAGTCCAACAGCCCTTATATGAAGATCTTTAGCTTATCCTTAAATTCCTTTCCTATAGTATTTTATATTGTTTGCTCAGAATATTATGCTACTATGTAAATTAAACTACTACATCTAAGTAATGATCAATGTTTATGTGAAAAAATCAGATATCTTTTTATGAATACATTTTGCACATTTAAACATAATATGATACTGTCAACTTCTTTGCCCTCAGAGGCTAGGTCTAAACTATAAGCCTCTTTCGAAAGAGGCTTTTTTGAAAGATTCTTTCAAAAAAGCCTCTTTCGAAAGACAGCGTCTAGACTACAAGCAAATTTTTTGAAAAAGAAAGCCACTTTTTTGAAAGAGAGTCTAGATGCTCTCTTGAAAAAGCACAGTTTGCATTCAATAGTGCCTTTTTTCAAAAGAGTAGTTTCGAAAAAAGGTGTTATTCCTCGCAGAATGAGGTTTACCGCAATCGAAAAAACTGCCGAGTTCTTTTGATTTACTTTCGAAAGAACACGGCTGCAGTCTAGATGCAGGTGCAGTTTTTTCACAAAAAGGCTACTTTAAAAAAAAACAAAAACCCTGTAGTCTAGACACACCCCAAGTGTCTAAATAACACAGACAGAAAATGCACTGAAGAGGGTGAATGAAACAAAGTAGTCTTACTAGGAATAAGAGATGAGTAACAAATTTATATTACTGTAACCCAGAGCCCTAAGAATATTCTTGGATGTTTGCACTCACAGTTGCTATTGTCTCCTTTTCCATGATTCTGGGAGATGTGAATTGCTAAAACCATATGTGATTTATCCAATGGGCATTTTTCTAACAACATTTACTATTTATGAGGAGGAGGATCATTGGTTAAATCAAATCAAAACAAAAATAAAATGAAAAAGTTTGGCGCTTGTATTTATGGTAAATAATCACGGCTGGCCTTACCATGAGGCGAACTGAGGCAGCCGCCTCAGGTGCCAGACTGTGGGGGGGCGCCATTAGGACCCAGCGGATAGAAAATTGTGTCTGCTTCTGGGGCATATGTATTCTGTCTGCTCTAGATGCACAGAGATGGTGGTGTGCCATGAGAGGAGTAGAAAAGGAAGAAGGCAGAACTGAGACCTTTCAAAGTTTTGGCCCAAGCGAGGGGCATGGGGGCGTCATTTGAGCTCCCTGCCTCAAGTGCCAAAATGTTGTGGGCCAGCCCTGTAAATAATGTATCATTTTGCAGAAATATCTGAAATATCCTATAGACTGAGTCTAGTATTTTTCCTTGCAAAATGTTTAACACTCACACATTCAGAATTAGAGTAGATATAATTAAGGCCCAGTAATTTAGTGCTATCATACTCCTATTGTGGTTTTCATTGCATTCCTGCTACTTTGTAAAACTCTGTAAAATATCCTTCCAAAATTCAATATTTAAATTGTTTTAAAAGAAACAATGAAAAGATATTATAAGAAATCTTTACACTGATGATTGATCAAGAGTTCCTGAACCTCCATTGTATCCATCATGCTGCTAACAGAATGGGTCTTTCTACAATTGGTGTATTGTATTACCTTCAACAATTCCATTTACTCATATCCTTCTCAAAGAAACTATACATAAATTATGAGTCATTCTGAACTTGATCTTTTTGAGCATTCTGATCCCACTCTAGCAAAGCACTCAGGATTTTCTGAAGTGCCTAAGAGAGTTAGGCACCCAATTCCTTTAGGGACTTTTGAAAATCACACTTTTAAGCAAAAAGTCTCAGGCTATATCTACACTACATGCCTCTTGCACAAGAAGCCTTTTGCGCAAGAGTTTTTGCGCAAAAACTTCTTGCGCAAGAGCACATTCACACCTCAAAGCACATCGCAAAGGCGATGTGCTTTTGCGCAAGAGAGCGTCCACATTGCATGGATGCTCTTGCACAAGAAAGCTCTGATGGCTATTCACAGAATGGCCATCAGAGCACCTGTGCTTTTTCCCATAGGGGTTTCTTGCACAAGAAACCCCTCTGGAACGTCCACACTTGCTTTTTTGCACAATAGCTGTAGCGCAAAAGGAAGTTATGCCTCGTAAAAGGAGGTTTACCTACACGGAAAAAGCCCTCTATTCTGCCGTTTAATTGCTGATTTACTTGTGCAAATGCTCATTTGAGGTATGGATGCTTCGCAGGTTTTTGCACAAAAACAACTGTTTTTGCGCAAAAACCTTGCAGTATAAATGTAGCCTCAGAAGAGTTGCTGTGTTAGTCTGTAACTGTAAAAACAACAAGCAGTCCTGTAGCACCTTAGAGGTTAACACATTTTATTAGATCATGAGCTTTTGTGAGTAAAACGCACTTCATGACATGAGTTGGAGTGGAATTGTCGAGCCAGTGTTAATAATGCTAACTAAGTCAGGGTGGATGTGTCTCATTCACAGCATTTGACGTGGAGATGTGAATATCTAAGGTGGGGAAATTGCCTTTATAGTGCATTAACCAGTTAAGCATTCTTAAAACTTAAATACCTAACTGGGAAAGTGAGGAAACATATTGACTGAGCCAGATTAGTACCAGAAATCACTTACTTAAAGACAAACCGAACAAGGAAAATAATAGAACACCACTGCTCATTATCTACAGCCCCCAGCCAGGGCCAGCCCGAGCTACGCGGCACTGCCCCCGGGTGCCTGTGGGGCGCAGGCCCGCCCCCCTTAGGGTGCGCAGGCCCGCCCCTGGAGTGCATGGCGCATGCGCGGGCCTGCCCTAGGGCACACAGCACATGACCGGCCCGGCTACGGCCTCTGGCGTGCAGCCCGGGGCCCGCCCCCGGGGCGCATGCGCAGCCCAGTCCAGCCCACCCATCGCTGCTTGCACGCGCACCAGGCCGTGCAGGGCCCCGTGGCTATGGGGGGAAGGGTGCTGCTGGTCGGCGCCACGGGAATGGGGGTGGGCCGGCACTGTGGGAGCCGGGTGCGTGGCACCTGATGGCAGCCATAAGGGACGCCGCGCGCCCCTTACAGCTGCCATCAGGTGCCCCCCATCGGTTGGCGCCTCGGGCAGCTGCCCGGCTTGCCCACCCCTTAATCCGGCCCTGCCCCCAGCTTAAACCCCTCCAGGGCATCATTGACAATTCACAACGTATCCTGGAAAACAATCCCTCACTAATAGACCTTGGGAGACAGACCAGTCTTCACCTACAGACAGCTCCCTAACCTGAAGCAAATACTTACCAGCAGTCACACAACACTTGACAGATACACTCACCCAGGAACCTACCCCTGCAACAAACCCTGTTGCCAACTCTGTCCAAATATCTATACAAGCGACACCATCACAGGACCTAACCACATAAGCCACAACATCAGGGGCTCGTCCACTTGGAAATCCACTACTAACGTGATACAGTAATTCCTCATTTAACACTATAGATGCGTTTCTGAAAATATTCATGCTAAGCGAAAACGTGCTATATGGGGTCAATTTTCCCATTAAAAATAATGGAAAAGATGGGGGTTGCATTTCAGGTGATGGGGTCAAAGTCAATTTTTTGTTGGTGCTGGGTCATCAATGTCAACATTAGATATCTAGCACCACAAGATAACTAGCAACACAAGTCGCCGCAGTTTGTTAAAACACAAAGATAAACACATGAGTGAGCGGAGAAGCGCTGTGACAATGTGTATTCATTCGCTCATGCGTATTACCACTGTTTTCACCAACTTATACCGCCACGCGAAGTAGTCTGCCACTTGACTATTTTTGTGTTATTTCGGGGACGAGCGTGTTATTCGAAAAATGTTACCTAAAAAAAATCGTGCTATTGTGAAAACGTGTTAAGCGGGCATGTGTTAAATGAGTAATTACTGTATATGCCATCAAGTGCCAGCAATGCCCCTCTGCTATGCATATTGGCCAGACTGGACAGTCTCTACAACAAAGGATAAATGGACATAAATCAGACATTTGGAATGGTAACACGCATAAATCTGTGGGGAAGGACACATTTAACCTCCCTGGACATTCAATTATGGATTTAAAAGTAGCCATCCTACTACAGAAGAATGTTATCACTCGATTACAGAGGCAGACAGCTAAACTGGAGTTTATTTACAAGTTCAATGCTATCAATTTACACTTGAAGAAACATCTTAATGGGTTAATGCTCTACAAAGGCAATTTCCCTGCCTTTGATATTCACATCTCCACATCAAATTCTGTAAATGAGACACATCCACCCTGACTTAATTAGCATAATTAACACTGGTCTTACAATTGGTAACTTCTTTTGCTGTTATATACAACCCAGATTCTGTTATTTCCACTCCAATTCATCTGATGAAGTGCGTTTTGCGCATACGCACGAAAGCTCATGACCTAATAAATGTGTTAGTCTCTAAGGGTATGTCTACACTAGCCCCCTAGTTTGAACTAGGGAGGCTAATGTAGGCATTCAAACTTGCAAATGAAGCCCGGGATTTAAATATCCCGGGCTTTATTTTCATGTTCCCGTCTGGTCGCCATTTTTAAATGCCACTAGTCCGGACTAACTGCCCGCGGCTACGCGCAGTTAAGCGGTAATTCGAACTAAGTCCTTAGTTCAAATTACCTGTTACACCTCATTCCAGGAGGAGTAACGGGTAATTCGAACTAAGGACTTAGTTCGAATTACCTTAACTGCTGCGCAGCCGCAGGCAGTTAGTCTGGAATGGTGGCATTTAAAAAATGGCGACAGGGAACATGTATGCAAATAAAGCCCGGGATATTTAAATCCCGGCTTCATTGTACAACTTCGAATGCCTACATTAGCCTCCCTAGTTCGAACTAGGGGGCTAGTGTAGACATACCCTACACTACAGGACTAGGGATGTTAGCAAGTAGTGGAGTACTCGACTACCTGATAAGCATAAGTCCCAGCTCGCGCTGGTCCAGGGCGCTTCACCTCTGCATTTTAAATGTAGTAAGAGCCTTCTTACTACATTTAAAATGCAGAGCCGCAGCATGGGTGGCTCTTGGAGCCGGCGCTAGCCGGGACTGCTCAGTCCCGGCTCCAGCCAGCTCCGGGAGCTACCCCTGCTGTGACTCTGCAGAGCAGCCCCTTATTGACTACGCGTGTAGTCAATACAAATTGTATTGACCACATGATTAGCCAGATAACTACAATTTAACATCCTTATACAGGACTGCTCATTACTTGCTTAAGAGTAAAAACAATTAATTGTAAACATGTGAGCAGACCCATTAGCTTAAATGGCGCAGCTCACAAAATTAAAACTGAGCATGTGCCCAAGTGCTTTGCTTGATAGGGAATAGAGTGCTCAGAATCTGGCAGTATCAAGTATTATATGAATGTTGAGAAAGGATGCTAGATTCTTACCTAGCAGCTGGACCCAGCTACAAATTCTGAGCATTGAGATCTCCAACCACTGGCTGCCATATTCTCAGCCTCAAACAGTGAGAAATCTCAAGGCAGGCCTTTTACTCACTGTTGAGAAAAAAATAATTCATTTGTGCTCAATTTTATGCCATGTTTGAAAGTATTTCATTCTTGTAATTATGGTCTTATAATGTTTCAATGAGACTTTTAAAATATCACTCATCATTATTGAAAATCACACTCATTAAAATGGTAACTGTGTGAATGAGCTCTGTGAAGTGTTTTAGCAATAACTAAATAAAAATGAATGTGAACGTTTTTGTGCTTTTTAATGAACTATACACAAAATAATAATATCTGTAAAAATGGCAATATTGTCCTAAGATTAAAGAAAAAATGAGAGTCTCTTCTCAGCATGACCTTAGATATTTATTTGCTTCTCTGTGCCTTAGTTTGCTCCTTTGTAAAGTGGAAATAATCTAGCGTTAGGTTTACTGAATTGTATCTAGCATTAGGTTTACTGAATTGATTAATTATCCTAAGGATTTTCAAGGTGTTTGGAGATACTTGAATTGAAAGACTTTTATAAACAGGGCTCGACAAACTATAGAATCTACTCACCTGTGGCGAGTAGATTTCAGCCGTGCGCCCTGTTTACCGGCGGCGCGTGCATGCGCAATGCAGCTCTTGTGCATGCGCAGTGCGGGGCTGGAGAGCGGCTTTCGCCGCCGTTTGTCAAGCCCTGTTTATAAACACAAAACATAATACTTTTGGACAAGACTATTAAAAACTATAATATGCAAAACTAGGTATATTTATCTTCATAATACAATAACTTTACCCCAAATAACTATTATTTTTAACAGTAAACTTAATCTCTAAATATAAAAACAGAAACCTTTATAAAAAGTATATTTACCTACACACACACGTGTGTGTGTGTGTGTGTGTGTATATATATATACTAAACTGCAAGTCCACATACATATATAATAGTCACAAAAATGGATAGTTCTGTATACTTTTCCTACTAAGCAATATATACAAAATTATTCTCAAGAAACAGCAATTACTAAAATGAATTTCTGAAACATCCTCAGTCTCAGTCACAAAACATATTAACTGATATTTCCCATATCATAACTGATATTCCCACACCAACAGGGGCTCGTTCACCTGCACATCTACTAATGTGATATATGCTATCATGTGTACATTCTGCCATGTATATTGGACAAACCAGACTGTCTCTATGCAAAAGAATAAATGGATGCAAATCAGACATCAAGAATGGTAATTTTCAAAAACCATTTGGAAAGCACTTCAGTCTCCCTAGACACTCACAACTTGAAAGTTGCTATAATTTGGAAAAAAAAAAAAAAAACCCTTCAAAATAGACTTCAGTGTGAAACTGCAGAGCTGGAATTCATATGCAAACTTGACCGTGTTAGACTGGGTCTGAATGGAATCTTGGAGTGGCTAGCTCACTATAAAAAGTAATTTCCCCTCTTTCAGTATTCACACCTTCTCATCAACTGTTGGGAATGGGCCTGGGAATGGGCCAGATCCACCTGGACTGAAATGTCCTCATTAGTACTGATCTTCCACATAGTAATGTAACACATCCATTTTTGCATGTGAATATATACCTGCCAAACTGAAGTTTCCATTTCATGCATTTGACAAAGTGAGTTCCAGTCCACAAAAACTTATGCCCAAATTTGTTAGTTTTTTAAGGTGCCATGGGACTCCTCATTGTTTTCCCATTTAATATTATCCTTTAAAAGCAAATATTTAGATAACATAAGACAGAAAATAAAAAAGATATAAAAATCAACAATCCATAGATCGGGGTAAGGTTGCTGTGAAGCATATGATGATGTATCTTTTTTTTTTTTTAATAGTTAAAAGAGGATCCTAATCAATTTGAGATTAGGTCTCTGTGACGGGACAGACCGCCTCTGCCCCTCCGAGGCGGATCTGCCCTGCACTGACCCGGCAGTCGCCCTCGCGCTCCTCAGGGCAGACCGGGGGGCACGGAGACTTTGTCCACCGTGCATGGCCACGGCGGCCCAGCTGAGCGGTGGGGGCGGAGTTAGGCGCGCGAGTGAGACGCGGCGGCAGGAGGCGTCAGCGTCGACGGGGGGGGTGACGTCAGCACGGGGGCAGGGATGCAAGGACATCAGGAGGGTCGGCGGGTGACGTCAGGAGGTGGGAAGGTTAAAAGGGAAGGGAGTCCCAAGGAGACGGGGGAAGGAGGAGGAGGATTTGGCACAGGGGAAGGAGGAGGATTTGGCACGGAGGAAGGGAGAGGAAGGGAGAAAGGCCAGACCACGGGGTAGGAAGCAGCCCAGGGCAGGGCCTGGAGGTACAGCCGGTGAGCCGATGGGTTGCAGGCTAAGACCCCCAACGGCTGGACAGGTTCAGCCGAACCTGCCCTTAGGGTCCTGGGCTGGGGCCCGTGAGAGAGAGCGGGCCCGGGGCCCCCTACCCTGCAGCCACCCGTACGTGGAGGCACCACTGGGAGAGACACCGGATACTTGTGATCCCCAGGACGAGACCAAACACCCCCCCCTCCCCCCAGGGGCAGTAGGACAGTGAGTGGTGGGCCACACGTGTACTGAACTGACACCGGTGGGCTCCGCACCTCATCAGTCTCAAAGTGTGTGGTCTCAAATCTGAGCTCTGATCTTGCAAACATTATCCATGTGCTTAAGCAATGAGGGTATGTCTACACTAGCCCCCTAGTTCGAACTAGGGAGGCTAATGTAGGCATTCGAAGTTGCAAATCAAGTCCAGGATTTAAATATCCCGCACTTGATTTGCATCTTCCGGGTCGCCATTTTGAAATTTACAAGTCCGGACTAACTGCCGGCGTCTACACGGCAGGGACCAGTAGTTCAAAATAAAGCCTAGTTCGAACTACCTGTTATTCCTCCTGGAATGAGGTTTAACAGGTAGTTCGATTTAGGCTTTATTTCAAACTACTGGGTCCCTGCCGCAGACGAGGCAGTTAGTCCGAACTTGTAAATTTCAAAAATGGTGACTGGCAGAAGATGCAAAATCAAGTGCGGGATATTTAAATCCCGGGCTTGATTTGCAACTTCGAATGCCTACATTAGCCTCCCTAGTTCAAACTAGGGGGCTAGTGTAGACATACGCTAAGTGTTTGCAGGATCAGGGAACTTTACTATGGAAATGCTACCACCTCTCAATAATAAGCCATATAGATTCCTGGAGCTGGGACTAGAATTCTGGCCCTTGATCTCCAGAAACACCAACTTCTAACATTGAACTAACTTTCAGTTATCAACTATAGACAGGTCCTTACAATCTTTTTAAACTTGAGTCAGCCAATTGAACACAGAGGCTGTGTCTACATTGGCACCCTTTTTCGGAAAAGGGATGCTAATGAGACCAGTCGGAATTACAAATCCGCGGGGGATTTAAATATCCCCCGCGGTATTTGCATTTACATGGCTGCCGCTTTTTCGGCTCGGGGCTTTGCCGGCAAAGCGCCAGTCTGACGAGGATCTTGCGGAAAATAAACCCTTTTCCGCAAGATCTCTTATTCCTACTTTCAAGTAGGCATAGAGATCTTGCGGAAAGGGTTTATTTTCGCAAGATCCCGTCTAGACTGGCGCTTTGCCGGCAAAGCCCGAGCCGAAGCGACAAGCCATGTAACAAATACCGCTGAGGATATTTAAATCCCCGATTTAATTCGACTGGTCTCATTAGCATCCCTTTTCCGAAAAAGGGTGCCAATGTAGACACAGCCAGTGTGTTTAAACATACAGTGATTGACTCTACTCCATGCTGAAATCAATGAAAAAAATCCCCAAAATCTACTATCATTTTGAGGCACAATTTTTCCAATAACTATTTACATCAAAATAATAATTTTCTTAATTTCAACCTATTTTCTTCAAGTATAGCGGATGTATAACTTCAAGAAGATTTAACTATATGGAAAACTTGTTTGGACAATAACAAGTCATCTGTGAGCTAGAGACAAAATATGATTGAGATAAAAGTCATATTTTCAATCAGACTAACTCAAAGTCTCATGAACTTCCTTCCAACATTGCAGAAATACTCTCTCCTTAGTCTTTACATTAAATATGGTAATTTTTAGGTCAGAAAAATTTTCCATGCCAATCTTATGAGGGTACTAAAATAGGTCTTAGTAATGGAAGCTGGTTGCAGCCTTAACTGTGGATGGATATCCAATGCATCAGATAGCTTACATAGAAAGATTTCATGGGCACCATATAAATACAAGACTTGGAGGGTTTGTGTTGTGTGCAAAGCATTCATACTTCAGAGAAGATTATTTTTCCATTATGCATGTTTAAATAGCTTTGTTTACACAAGGCAGGAGTCAAAAATTGTGATATTGAAACTGATTGCAAAATCTTCCATCATCAGAGTGATTAATCCCAAATGTGAAAGTGTAACAGTGAGGTTTAGCAGATCTGACATAATAGCAGCATACAAAAAGAAGTGCTTGTGTAACCCACACACCTAGTGTGGTTAACCACACTAGGTGTGTGGGTTACACTTGCTGGCCACCGAAAGGAACAAGTAGTCAACTGAAAACCATTTGGATAACAAAATTAAAATAAACAACAGAAAACTGTCCAGTCACTAACTGGTAAATCAAGAAACATAATTACAAATATACATATTTTTTATTGAAAATAAAAAATACATATGGTTCACTTCAGCCAACATGAAGAACGAGGTCCCAGTCATCCACCAAAGGACTTAGACACATGTGATTTTAAGCATGTGAAAAGTTACATTGAGTTCATTAGGTTTACCCACCTGGTGAAAATTCTCAGAGGGGGTAGCTAATTTCCCCTGCCTTTGACATTCATATTTTCACATCAAAAGCTATGATCCAGACTACTTAATTAGCGTCATTAACACAAATCCTACAATTGACGGATAACTGCTTTTGCTGTTACGTATATCTTCGATTCTGTTATTTCCGCTCCATGTCATCTGATGAAGTGGATTTTATCAACAAAAGCTCATGATTTTAGATATTTTTGTTAGACTCTAAGGTGCCACAGGATTATTCATTGTTTCTGGTGAAAATTGTTATGCATGTGCTTAAGTGTGTTGGTGGAGTGGGGCCTAAAGTGGATTATGCAAACTTGTGGTATTCACTTGTAGGATGAAAATTTCTGAGGCAGGCTATGATATTTTGTTAAGAACATTTATTCTAAATTGGAGTCTGGGACTAGCACACACATACAGTACTTAATGGCTCCCCCACCACCCCCACACGCACACACCTAGCCCAGGGTGGAAGACAGGACATGACACATTCAATGCTGCTAGGCACAACTGTGCCATTGTTAAGTATTCCTAATGTCTCTGCTTTAATCCCTAGATGGACCACATCCTGCAGAGATACCTTCTTGAAGCTGACAGACATATCACTACTTAACTGATAATTGATAATTGATGTCTGCTTTGTTTAAATACTTGTTTACTGGAAACACTGATGTTTGCTTTGTTTAAATGGAAACACTATGTAACTATATTACTCTTATTAGCACCTATCCAGGGGGTCCAGGATCTTACTCCCCCCCCCCACCATCACTTTGATCTACCCATTGAGCATCCTATATAATTAGCAGGGCCGGCTCAAGGTTTTTTGCTGCCTCAAGCAAAAAAATGTCCCCCCCCCCCCTTTTTTGTTGGCCGTAATCGTACCCTTGGCCGCCGCGCTTATTTTCTAACGGTATTCCATAGTGTTCCAATCTCTGTAGAATTACATCTGTGAGGGCTTTCCCAATAGTTTGATTCACTGGTATAAATTCTATAAAGTGTTCACAAATTTTCACTTCTGCATTTTCAATTTTCACAAATCGTAAAACTATTGACATTTGCTTGGCTTTGCTCAGATCTTGAGTACAATCAACTATAATTGAGAAATATTTGGTCTTTACGTTAAAGACTAACAATTTTATTGTGGCATAAGCTCTCCTGAGTTGCAACTCACTTGTCAGATGCAGGAAGTGAAAGAAAAGGAAACAGATAGTAGGAATACAGAGATGGGAGTGTTATATAAGAGCTAGTTCAACCAGGGTGGAGGTGGATACAAAGAATACTTTCTCACTTTCTTATCCACATCCACTCTAACACAGTTACCTCTGAATCTTAGCAAACTATATCTAGAGTAGAGACATGACAATGCGATGGGGTAACCTGGTAATTAAAGAGAAAACGACCCCAGTCCCCCACACCGATATATTTCACCTACCTTCTCAGGAGGAGGATACTTTGCAAGGCTGGGAGCAGAGGATTTCCTATTGAGTGCACCCCTTTTCCTGATGTATTGGTTGGAATAAATTCACCTCACTTGATGACTTTACACGGGGGGATGTGAATTTGACCCACTGCTATGAGAAGATCTAATTTGTCTTAGTCCACGAGGAAAACTTCTTGAAGAAGAGGTAGTAAGTGATGGTGGGATTCTGGGCCGGGAGGAAATAGCGAGATAGATACGCTGAAGAACCAGCTACAGTCAGTACATGAGCACGTGCGATTCATTCATTTCAGATCAATCTGCAGGGCTTGTAGAGGGAAGAAATATTGCTTCCCCCACTTAACCGACCCACCTTGCTCTAAGGAACGGTTACCCCTCGAGAAGCATCTCTGCAGTAACTGCTAAGGGGGTCGTGGACACAGTAGCCTAAGCATCACTGAGAGCCTGACTGGATTTCCCAGGGTCTCTGGTCAAGGTAACGTTTGGAAGCTGTCAGAGCAGAGACCTGGCCAGTCCACAGCAGGGCTGGGTGGGGAGCTAAGCTGGTTTAGCCACAGAGAAGGGGCTTCCCTGGCGTTGGCCAGTGTATTGGCTGGTGTCATTCCAGTCCCCTGGCAGGGAGCGCCAAGAGCCTCGGTCAGGGGCAGAGGCAGCACGGGCATGGCCTGAGTTGGGCGCCTGGTGTGAGCTCAGAGCCTCTGTCCCTAGCGGGCGGAGGTTCGGAGCAGCCTGTGGGGGCTCCAGCCAGGGCTTCCTGGCCCCCGCCCCCACCCACACATCGAGGCTCCTTCTCTTCCCAGCCCATCCTCCCCCCCCCTTCCCCCGAGCCAGCGGTGGCTCCAACTCCTTATTAGCCACCCCGGCTGCAGGCAGGATGACACTGGGGCAAACAACAGGCACTTTAGGTATAAAGGCACCTCGAGCAGGTGGCGCCGCGACACTCAGCGCTGCTGGGGGGCTGCCGCCCGGTGCCTGCCCCGCGTCGCCGTCCCGCACGCAACAAGATGCCCTGCAGGTTTCTGGTGAAGCGGAGCAGGAGGCCAGGTGGCTCCTACCAGGTGCACCACCAGGAGCGGACCTGCTGCCGCCTCGGCAGGGGCCCCCCAGCCAGGAATGCCACCCCTGGAAATTTGCCGCCCCAAGCACGCGCTTGCTTTGCTGGTGCCTAGAGCTGGCCCTGATAATTAGCTGTAACCTATTGTTTGGCAGTGTTCACTGAGCTCAAGCAAGTGACGTGACACTCCATCCAGCGCTGTGTGTAATAAACTTCTGCTTGCTTCACATACGATGTCCAGATTCTATTCCTTCAGTTAGGGGCTCGTCCGGGATGCAGGCTTGTGAGACTGACATCCAAGAGGGGTGAGTATGTTTACTTTACCACCTCATTAGGCTAGGGATGGAAGTCTCTCTTTCCCCTCAGACACATCCTGGTTCTGTTCCAAATTTAAGACAGAGAGAAACCTGGACATGTGTGAATCAAGCATAAGGGTCAGGCCTAAAGGGTACCCATAGGAAAGGGAGAACCAGTACAAGAGGAGTGTGTACTGTTTAAGCTAAGGGGTGTGTTATGGAGGCACTGGACAAATCACCAGGGAGCAATTAAGCCATACGTTAAGCCCAGGATTGTCTGGGTACGCAAGATGGCAGGCAGTGCAAACTGGTGGTCCCAATTCCTCATTGTACGTGACATTGCAAGTCCTGATGGAAGCCCCCCATCAGGCACATGACGTATATAACCTTGAATAATACAAGTCCCAAATAAGGCCGGCAAGTGTGTAGACCACAGTGGTAAAGGGGGAGACGTACATCCCCAATAAGACTGGCAAGTGTGTGTGTGTGTGTGTGAATTAAGACCGCGGTACAAGCTGTACACAGAAGGGGGAGACGCACATTCCCTGAAAGGGCTGACAACTGTTCCGTGGGACTTGAGAACACGAGATCCAAGGGGGAGATGCACATCCTCAGTCAGCAAGCTGTATACAGAAGGGGGAGATGCACATCCCCATAAGGCTGACCTAAGTGGAGACTGAGACCATAGGGTCAGCAGTCAGGGTGATTGAACCCTGATGCCTAAGGGGAAGGTGAAAGCTGACCCACAGGAATATTTTGAGTACCCCAGCAGGCAGCAATTTTAAAAACACAGTATGCCACAACTGGAGCAAAGGAAGAGGTGGTCAAATGGTAAAATAATCAGGAAGGCAATAAAATAGACAAAGCAGTAATAATGATGCTGGAGATCCTCAAATTAAAGGAGCAGAAAAATACCTCCTTAAAGCTGAAAAATGAGGTAATAATAATAATAAAAATTAGAACAACAGAAAAAGCAAGGCTGTCCAGATATATGGTTTGCTCATACAAGTAAAATCAGGAAAATGAGAAATTGGAAAGGTTGTTAAAAACCTGGAAAAAATAAAGCAATGTCTCCTGTTGTTAAACAACAAACTGCAAGCACTTTTACAATGCCTAAAGAGTGGGGGCAGAAATAGACAAAGGTGGCCCTGGCAAGTTTAAAGATAAAATGGGGTTCACTGCATTGCAACCACAATCATATAAGGGGCAAGCCAAAAGGGAACTAAAATTAGTGCCCCATTCTTCTTTTCCTTCAAGATCCTTTAAGGGGCTTAAAAGCATATAACATATAATACTAACAATTGCTAGTAAAAACAAATTGGGCACATTGGTGCAAAGATTCAGGAAAAACCCCTCATGAAAAGAAAAGAAAAAGAAAAGGTATACTATATCTTTAAAACAAATATTGCAAGAGTTTAAACACAGCCCATGGTCTGACAATACCATGCAGACCTTTTAAGCAAATTGATGAAAAATATTTATTGGTTTACAAACTCTTACTTTCAATCAAAATAAATACTACTGTTGTCTGACTGTTATGAAAAACCTGTACTAAGAAGTTTAATAATTATTAGCTGACTGTAGAAATAAACATTTGGATGTACCCAGTGAAAGGAACCAGAAGGTGTGGGGGCTAGTTAAAAAGCCCACCCTTCTTACTAAACTAATAGTGGACAAAATCTATGTCCCTGAAAAGAAACCATTCAGCAGAAAAGCAGGCTCAGGTATATAAACAATAGAAAGGAAATAAGCATGTGAAAGAGAAGGGGGGAAGTAAGTTGATTCTGTGGAGTGTGGGAGGAATTAAGCAATTGTCCTAAAGTGTTAAAGAAAACCTGCTTAAAAAAAAACCCTCCTTGTTTCTTTGGGAAATTTTTCTAAATGGAAATTAAGGGATTCTATTAAACTTAATTAGTCAAATGTATGACAAAGAATGCATTGCAAATTTGTAAATCTGTTTGGTAGGTTTCAAATGAATTGGTTTGATTTTGTCTTGGATAATGCCCTCTCACCTAAAATTGCAAATTGATAAAGACACCTTGTACAGACACAAATGCTTGTCTTGGCACATTTAACCCTTGAGGTGGTTCTAAGAAAAATTATTTTACATAAAACACCTCATATACTTCAAAGAGAAGCCACAATAGGTGTGTGTTCTTGCTGTGTGCTTTAAAAACAGAACTCTGAAATTTCACTGTCTCTCTTTCAAGCCTAAGTGTTTGAGCTGCTCCTAACTTTGAATCTGAAGGCAAGTGTGTGGTGAATGCCTGGCTGTTAATGAACAGTTTGAATCTTCTATAAATAATACTAAAATGATACAAAGGACCTGTTATTCAAAATTTTCAAGAGGATATAACACACACTGTTCTATAGTAAATTGTCCAAATAAAAGATTTGGAATATATAGTAAAATATTCATAAGCTCCTACTTGAAAGAAATCTAAGACTAATGTTACTGCTAACATGGAAATAAATGTAGTACTAATGCTGCACAAGATACTCTGAAAGAGAAAGCCTTTTAGGCTTGCTGGAATGGTAACTGGTAAACACCTTGTGCTAAGGAAAATCACTATAGCAGTATATACAGTTACTACCTGTAAATAAATTTGAAGCTTCACAACAGACAGGCTAAAAACCTTCTCTGTGGTATAAGAGGAAAATTAAGGCATACTGCCTTTAACTTAATCATTGAGCAGGGGAAGTAATATACCCAATCCCTCAGAAGCTCGTTTCCAAAATAAAAGCATAAGTAATTTTTGGGTAACAGCAGGCTAATAAAGAAGTCCGCAAAATACTTGTAAAAGTAAAAGGACTACAAGAGATATAATGTGCCACCCTCGTGGGGGTAGGAAAATGTTCTTTTATCTTTCAGAACCTCAGAAAGCGCTGGTGCCAGCTGAAGAGCAGCTAAAGAAAAAAAAACATGGTTCCACTGTCATGACGTAAGTGTGTTTTGTGTTCTAAGTTTGTTTTATCTGTATTGCAAACATCGTTGTTGTGTATTCTTTTAAATGAAAGCATATTCTAAGTAAAGCAGTAGCATGAGCTAGAAAAGGGAACTGTTCAGCAAGAGAAAGGGAAAGAAAAAGGATTGGGCCCAATCAAACAGCAACTCGTGGGCTGTGTCTACATTGGCACCCTTTTCCGGAAAAGGGATGCAGATGAGACAAGTCGGAATTGCAAATGCCGCGGGGATTTAAATTTTCCCACGGCATTTGCATGAACATACTGCCGCTTTTTTAGGGCTTTGCGGAAAAAGCGCCAGTTTAGACAGGGATCTTTCGGAAAATAAAGCCTTTTCCGGAAGATCTCTTATTCCTGATTTTAAGAGGAATAAGGGATCTTCCAGAAAAGGCTTTATTTTCCTTAAGAGCCGCGTCTAGACTGGCGCTTTTTCGGCAAAGCCCCGAGCCGGAAAAAAGCAGCAGCTATGTTCATGCAAATGCTGCAGGGAAAATTTAAATCCCCGCGGCATTTGCAATTCCGACTTGTCTCATCTGCATCCCTTTTCCGGAAAAGGGTGCCAATGTAGACACAGCCTCGGTGTTTAGTGAAAGGACAATAGTTTACTGTAGTAATTGTTTAAGCTAGGTAAATGCTAACAATGTCTCCACAGATGAACAAAAATGAACTGGAAGGTAACCGTTCCTGCTGCAGCTCCTGCTTCCCCTATGAAGCCTGACAAAGGGAACAAGGAGTATGCCATATAAGAGGACTGGGTTACCAATCCCCTTCCACCGGGTCTGCTTTGCTTTAATTGCTACACTAATGAAATATTTAGCCTTTGCAGAACTTACACACTAGGGGTTGGCCAGAGGTAACAATAAATCTGCAAATGAAGCACGGGCAATGGGACATCAAAAAATTTGAGTAAAGCCATACACCAATGCCCACAACAATGGGGAAACTAATAACCTCACCATTGTAATAACAGCAGACTGCCCAGTCACCTGCTGGTGCCAGGTGCCCAAAGCCTAGAAGGCCTTGAGAATACCTGGAAAGAATTATATAATTGCATGGGATTCCCCATCCTTAATGAAAGACATTTTTAAGCCATGCTGCCGGTCCTCACCTCGGTAATGTTTTACAGCTACTGGGTTGAGGTGCACACCCCCTCCGAAGGGGGTAAATAAGCAATGTGAATGGGTGGGGCCCTATATGGGAAAGAATATTACCAGCCTAACAAACCAAATTAGAGACTGCCTCACTCACCAGTGGCAGGAATTAGCTGATAACATTACTGGGTGGTTTGGTGCTGGTAACTCAGTCAGCCACACCTATGCCCTAGCACATCAGGCAGAGAAACACAACCGTATTGAATCAAGAATAGCAAATGTAGTAATATCAAATGCCCGTGGAGATCTGGATACTAGCAAGGCTGATCGGTTAATCTTGAACAGCCTAAAGGATTTATCAAGCTCTGTGTCCACCTTGCTAGACATAACCAAGTACTTGGACCAGAAATTAATCAGGTTATTGATAAATGGTACCAAATAAAGGTGCTGGAAGTTAAATGTTAAAGGATGGGGCAAGCTCCAGCTATCACCCGCACAAGTAATTGTAACAGACTTCTTGGATGGCCAAGTCCACCCAGCCCTTATGGAAGTGGTAAGACCCCATCTCCCCAACACCCCTCCGTGGGAATGGGGGAAACAGAGAATCCATGAGTATTCAAAGGCCAATATGAACAGGCCATAGCATAGTCTTTAACCTTCTGGCACCATTGGGCATCCCTCATATACAATAGGCTAGAATAGTAACCTTCCTGCCTGTGCAGAGGAATGGCCATATCACTGAAATAGAGGGTACTGCATGTTTGGAGATCTCTGGTGACACTTTGTACTCTAGTGAATGTTGCACCCACTCCGACAAGGAAATTCGATGTACATGTCCATATAATGTTTTAACGAATCTGTCTAGGTTCAAGGAGACCGTAACTGAGAAATTAATGCATGCAGGGCTGGTCCAAATGAACGGTACCTACTGGTGTGTGACTGCCCAGAACCACTCCATTGAGTTAAATGGAAAGTCCTGCCCCTCATGTGCATAATGGTCCCTCGATGAGCAACCCTGACTGTTGATGGAATGCGGCTCTACTGTATTCCGCCAATGACGGGTAACCTAGCATGGGATCCGGAGTGGCACTATGGCAGTAAGTAGCGAGAGGAGGGTCTATTGACCTTGCAGGCAGAAATCAAGGAATTGGTGGCAGAAGCCCAGAGATGCATTCAGAAAGGCCAACTGAGGTACACTCAGATAGGGGAAACTGTGAACCAAGCTAATGCCAAGTACCCAAAGGCCCTGAACCAGGCAGTGGAGGTTAAAGTTATGATCATGGGCAGCACCATCTCGGGGAATGAGATACCCTGGGAATGGATTTGGGTGTTGTTTTGCCAAATTATGTGGGTGTATCGATTATGACATTCCTACTGGTACCGGTGCTCTACCGACAGTTCCAGAGTAAGCTAAAATATTAAATTATTGTATTTAACATGGCAGGTTTATGAACCCTGAGGTTAAGAGGAGGGACTGTAGGATGAAAATTTCTGAGGCAGGCTATGATATTTTGTTAAGAACAACTATTCTAAATTGGAGTCTGGGACTAGCACACACACACGGCACTTAATAGCTACTTCCCCCCTGCCCCTCCCCCCCGCGGCGCGCACACGCACGCACGCACGCACACACACACACACCCCTAGCCCAAGGTGGAAGACAGGACATGACACATTCAATGCTGCTAGGCACAACTGTGCCATTGTTAAGTATTCCTAATGTCTCTGCTTTAATCCCCAGATGGACCACATCCTGCAGAGATACCTTCTTGAAGCTGACAGACATATCACTACTTAACTGATAATTGATGTCTGCTTTGTTTAAATACTTGTTTACTGGAAACACTGATGTTTGCTTTGTTTAAATGGAAACACTATGTAACTTTATATTACTCTTATTAGCACCTATCCAGGGGTCCAGGATCTTACTCCCCCCCACCATCACTTTGATCTACCCATTGAGCATCCTATACAATTAGTTGTAACCTATTGTTTGGCAGTGTTCACTGAGCTCAAACAAGTGACATGACACTCCACCCAGCGCTGTGTGTAATAAACTTCTGCTTGCTTCACATACGATGTCCAGATTCTATTCCTTCACACTGATGAGAAAACTGGCATAATATGAGAAACTGTGGCTTTTCCCTCCATAATCATATAGGGTTTGTCTACACGATGGAGAAGATTGACCCTCCAGAGGTTGATCTTCTAATGTTCAATTTAGCGTGTCTATTGTAGACCCCCAAATTGAATGCTGAGGGCAGACCCCACCTGCGTTGTGTACTCATTCTGGAACATGTGCTCCTGTTGGCCTCCCGCAGTATAAACACTGTGGTGGGTTGGCTTAAGGTAAGCTGAATCCAGCTATGCATTTTGCATAGCTGGATGGTGCCCCTTAAGCCAACCATACTCCCTGATCCTGCCTGTGCTCATGCTCATTTTTTACTTTGTTCATGTCAATAGTCAAGTCAAGAGAATTCTCATGTGAATTAAGCTAAGCATGTTTGTGTATATTTGCAAAATTAGGCCCATACAAAGGGACTGTGGAAGGGACTGCTCCAAATGATATCAGTAGGAATTTTGCCATTGTCTTCATTAAAGAAAGACTTGATACTAAGGTCCCTGTCCTGCAAACACTTAAATACCATCATAACTTGAAATGTATCAGTAGTTCCTTTGAGCCAAAAGGGACTACTAATCTGTGTAAAGTTACTCATATGCTTATTTGCAGGATTGGAGCATAAGGCAGCAAATGGAGATGAAATGAAGGGTGCGACTATAGTTAGATGCAGGGTGGAGGTGATGAATGCACTGTAAATTAGTGTGAACTACTTTTTCTCTTTTTTCCTATTTTGACATCACAAAAAATCACATTTGTCTGAAAATGTATCTTCTATTGTTACAAGTAACGCCAAAGATTACTATAAATGAAAAAACATGAGAAAAAATAATTCATGCATTAGCCCCCTGTTTAAGGACAGTTTCACAGTTCCAGTGAATGAGATAAGGGTCCTATGGAAAAATCAGTATGTAATCATGTAATTACAGACTGTATCATTTTGGATATGTACAGAGGAGCCTGCATTAAGAATGCATGGCAATTTTAATTCTTACATTTCTTAACTTTCAAGTGTTTGATTTTAAAATAAACAAGTGGATGTGGAGGAGAGGCAGATGGGAACTGGGTTTAGTCTGCAGAAAAGTGAGGGGGGATTTGATAGCAGCCTTCAACGACCTGAAGGGGGGTTCCAAAGAAGATGGAGAGAGGCTGTTCTCAATGGTCTTAAGTTGCAGTAAGGAAAGTTTAAGTTGGATATCATATTAGGAAACACTATTTCAGTAAGGAGGGTTATCTACAGAGGTGATGGAATCTCCATCCCTAGAGGTTTTTAAATTCTACGCTTGACAAATCATCCTGGCTGGGATGATTTAGTTGGAATTAGTCCTGCTTTTAGCGCACACAGTAAATAAAGGTATAATAATAATGCAGGTAGGCACACTTGTGCAAGCTTTGATCTAGTTAGGACAGGAAATAATAGCAGTGAAGATGTGATGGCACAGGTTCAGCTCAGGCTAGCTGTCTTAATACAAAGCTGCCATGTATGTATTCTGGGTACATGTGTAGACTGCATGATAATCACAGCTTCATTTGCTATGTAGACATACCTGATCACAGAAAACAAGTAAATACAGTAATTAAAATGAGACAATAAGAGTAGCAGAACAAATGCAAAGTCAAATACAGAAGGGGGACATGGGACCTGAGGACATATGGACATGGGACCTGAGGACATATGGGGTTATCTGGGAATTAGGGATGTGAAAGATTAACCAGTAAGCATCACTCTTAACAGGAGATGCTTACAGGTCCTGGTTAACCGGTGGGGACTGGAGTAGCTCTCTGCCTGCCAGAAGGCCTTGCACATCACAGGCAGGGGCTGCTCCAGGCATCCATAACAACCCGTCTGCAGCGGCCTGGGTACTTCAGATGCCCCTGCCTGGGCAGCTATAGGCATGAGTTGCTCCGGGTGTCTGGAGCAGCTCCTGTCTACAGCAGCTCGGGTGTGTCATAAGCAGGGGTATTGGCATCCACGAATGTGGGTATCCGTGGCTCATTCTTGCAGATGAAGATGCAAGTATCAATTTTATATCTTCAGAGAGCTCTATCCATCTGATGAGAACCCAACAATACTGCATGACGTGGGGGTGGGAAGAGACACAACAGTCGTTGTGTCAAGACACTGTAGGGCAGAAACTACTTTTCAGCCCCACATGGGATCTGGCATCACCAGAGAGAGCTCAGCTGAGGCAGAAAAGGTGACAAGGCCGCCCTTCATGGGCTCCTCTGCCCTAACAGGTGATAAGAATAAAACAACAGACGTGGGGCTGGAGGGACCCTCAGGGAATTGGGGGGAGGGGGCTGCCGGGGTCCCAAGTATGTGGTCTGCAGAGCCCCGTCTCCCCTGTTTTGGGGGACGGGAACTGCTGGGGACACATGGTTAATGCCCCATTGGGAGTTGCTGCTGGGAGCCCTGTCAGCTGTTTTGGGGTCCGGCGGGCCGGAGCGTTCAGGCGCCCCTGGAGCCGCAACGTGCCTGCGGGAATCGGGCCCGCCGAGCTCTCCGGCCCGCGATGAGGTCACCAGCGGCTTCCCGGAGCCTGGCGGCGGCCGTCGTGGGGACCTATGAGAAAGCAGCAAGCCCGGCGCGCGTGCGCGCTGGGCCGCTCCCGGGTGCGCGCCCCCGCCGCCCGCGTCTGGACCGGGAGCGCGCCTTGCTGGCGGACTGTGCATCGCGGCCGGCGCGCTCCCGTGCGTGGCGGTGTCTTCTCGGCCGGCGGCGGGCGGGAGGGAAGGAGCGAGCGGTCGGTCTGTCGGTCGGGCCGGGCCCCAACCGTGTCGGCGAGAGCCTCGCAGCGAGTCGCCCCGCAGCCGGGACGGTAGAGGGGGAGCCAGGCCGCCTGCAGCGTGGTCCCGCCCAGCGCCCACAGGTGAGCGGGGCGGGAGAGCGGCCGGGCGGTCGCTGAGGGGCAGGGATCTCGCGCGGCGGCCTTCCCCGCCCGGGCGGCCCCGCGGGAGGCTGGCGGGCGCCGCGCCCGGGAGAGGCCCCGGCCGAGCCTGGGGAGCGGGAGAGGCGCTGCGGCCGCAGAGGAGACTCGGGACAAGGCCCCGCCGCGGCCTAAGCGCTGCCTCGGCGCCCGGCTTCCTCTTCCCGGGAGCAGCCGGCCCCAGGCCGCGAGGGAGCGCGCGGAAGGAGCCCCGGCCCGGTGGCTGAGGAAAGTGAGCCTCAGGCGAGCTCGGGTCCGGGCGCCCGCCTGCGTGCCTGGCGGAGGCGAGCTCAGCCCTGCTGCCAGTCCGAGGCAGGCTGGAGCTCGCCTGCGGGCGAAGGGTTTTGTTTTGAGGCCATGCGTGGGACCCGGGGGGGGCAGGGTGGAGGCGCCGCTCCGCCTCCCGGGCTGCCCCTTTGTGAGCCCGGCGGCCGGCCTCGTTGGCTCGTGCGCTTTGTGTCTGTGTTGCGGGAGTGGAGCCGAGTTCGGAGCTCGCAGCCGGCCTGGCGAAGGTCAGCAGGGCCGGGCACGCAGCGGGTCTGGGAGCGAGAGGGGGGGGGGGAGAGCTGCTAAACCCTGTGTCAGTGAAACCAAAGGCTGGGGAGCTTCTGCCACCTCCCAGCACCCAGTCCTCCATGAATCCTTATTATATGGGCTTCAGTGAAAGACGGGATGCTGGACTAACTGGGCCAGTGATCGGATCCCGTGTATGGCAGTTCCGGTGAGGCCAGTCTCGTACCCCGTCTTCCCGGGGCAGGGGACGGACGGACTGGGAGTTCTGCTTATCCCTTCTATCATTCCGCCCTTCTTCCCTATGGTCCTAGATGAGCGCTTCCGGTTTGCACTTCCATTTCTTTCCTCTCCTTTAAAGTTTAAATTAGCATTGTCTAGTTGGTAGTGATATATTATTACAGTCTGTAGTAATGGACAAAATACAATAACCACTCATCAGACAGATCAAAAGTACAGAAACAAAAGCGGGAGAAATAGCTCCTTTGCACAATAGGCAAACATTTTATGAATTACTTTGTTGTGGCTTATTTAAAGATAAATATGATAAATTCCTCTTTCCATGCCCTCCGTCCACAATACAGTCCTTTCTACTGTATTCCCCATTTGAGTGTACTTACCGCTTTTCTCCCATGAGCAATTCACTCATAAGCTAAACAGTGAAATAGACTTAGATAGTTTCTTTGCTGCATCCCAAAAATGTGCGTGTGTGGGGGGAGAGGATTTTAAATTAAGGTTGTGGCTTTGTGAACTAGCAGTTCATGAAGGACATTCTGCACATTGGTTTCAATATGAAAGAAAGTATGGGAAGGATCATGGGATAAGCAGATAAATAGAGCAATGAGGCTAGCTCTGTTGATGATCAAAGGCTTGGTGGAGCCTCTTCTCACCTCTAAATCTTATAAAGTGTGTCTAATGAGCCTGAAGGTTTGAGGAATTTGACTTACAACCCTTTTAATGAAGCACGTGTAGGAAATAGTGGTAGAGTATTTTCTAAGGTCTATAAATTACTACGTAGTCATTTGGGATAATATGGATCTTTAGGAGGAAGTGGTTTAGTTAATTGTAAAAGAAACTTAGAGAACACATGTAAAGTCAAGTAATTCAGTTTTGCAACCTATTTTTATGCTCCTCTGTTTATGTAGAAATTGAAATAATGGTATAAATAAGATAATTGAATTAATCCGGATATAAACTAATGCTCTTATCCATCACTAAAAGGTGACTGTAGAAGTTCTCTTTAACTTGACACTTCAGGGGGTAGCCGAGTTAGTCTGTACAGGATACACTTAAAAAACAACAAATGGTCTGGTAGCATTTTATAGAATAACAAAACATGTAGATGGTACCATGAGCTTTCTTGGGATCAGCCCACTTCTTCAGATGACCAGAGTTTTAAGTTTAGGATGTGCAGACCAAAATAAATAGGGGAGAAGGGAAAGGAGGGGAGGGGAAAAAAAGGGGCAGGAACCAAGGAGCAGAGGGTACAAAAATATCAGGGAAAAACAAGTAGGCAGAGCTGGTAGCCTAGAAGCATCTAAAGATTGGATTGTTAAAGAAGCAGATAAGGATAGGATAGTAATTAGATAGGAAGGGTACTAACTCAAGAATCTACACAAAGAGCTGGTGGCACCTTCATTGAATGTTAGGTTGATAATGTCCCAGCCATCCATTATTTCCACTGATGAGTTAGGAAGAGATTTTCTGATTGGCTACCTACAAAAATTAAAATTACTCCAGTCTGATTGTTAAATTTAAATGAAAATATAATCTGATGTAAGTTAAACTTCCGTGTCTTTTAGTTCTAAAAAGTTTCTTAGTAACAGGTAAAATTAATGTTTTGTACAATGACCCTTTCAACTAGTTTTCTGTGATGGCCAGGCTGTAAACTTCTGAGGTATATATGCAACTGTTATCTTTAAAGAAATGTTGTTCATTTCTTAACAGGGCACAGACAAATAAATGCCCCAGCATATGCTATATTACAACATAATCAGTAGATACATGTCACACAGACAGCACTGGGTAGTCATATTTTCATGTAATAGGACAGGTTTATCTTATCTGTCATTCAGTTAACACACACTTGTAGGTGGCAAAGAGCTTTTTGATTTCGAACATTTCATACATATTGAAATTTACCTAGGAATATATTGTCAACATTTTTACACTAACAATTTTGCCAAAGTAGCACAAATACTAAATTTGCTCTTTTACAGTGCCTTATCTGTAGTAACTCCTGACTTCTAATTCAGACTGTGCACTGATTTTTTCTGTATGGCTTTGGGCAAGTAATTTCAACTATGTGCCTCGTTACCATTATCTATAAAATGGAGATTCTTAACCATCTCACTATGATATGAGGACTGGTTAATATTACTGCAGTCATATAAAGAGCAGATAAATACAATTAATCCTAAATGCATGTTCTTTGTGTCTTGTGAATGGAGAGAGGGGGGAGGGGTATATGTCTGGTGGTGGTGGTGGTGGTGTCAACATTTGTCACGGCTGAATTTTCAATTGAATATTGAATTTCAAATTACTTTATTTCCCCAGTGAAAAATGGAGTGTCAAAACTGCAGAATTTAGCTCACTTTGGTTTTCCATATTTGGAAATGTATCAAACACTTTATAATACTACGTATTTCCATATAGTAAAACTGATGCAAAATATATATATATAGGCATGTACAACTTAAAACAATAGCTGACCATTTCTTCCTTTTGTCAGTCTGACCTGAGGTCAGAGTTCTCAATATTTTCCTATATTAGTTGATGACCATGCGAACAAACAGCAAAGCAAGCAGAGCGTAGAACCTTGCCTTACTTTCATTAAGCTATTGGTGATGTCATCTGCTCTTGAAAGACAACAGAACTTTGAACTTCGGTCTTTGGTGTTGGCAAGTATAAATCCTTTCAGTTCACCTTTAAAGGTTTGCTCTTGCATTTATTGTGCATTATACTAATTTTTTTATGATTATACAGGGATCCTAAATCAGGCCCTAATACTGCAGTATGTAACTGCAACAAATTTTCAGATTAGTCAGTTAGTGTTGGGTTTTGAACACAGCGTACTCTAAATTGTGGATACACTGAAAGGAAAGAATGTTTGAGTGGCATTTACATACTGTTTATGATGTATTTTCAGACAGCTGCACTCAGAAGAAGGGCTTCAGATATATGAAGGAAATGTCCATGTTAAGTGTGATTAATGTACAGACTGTCTAGAGAGTTAAATGATTTTGATTTACAAGGACAATTTTTAAAACTTGCTATTGATTGTAAGGGGAACAAAGCATCGAAGTAAATGAGCTTAACGGAATTTTCTGTGGATGGTGCCTAGCTTAATAATATAGGTATGTTGAATTGCTTATCTTTATTGTTCCCATTTACTATAAATCACAGTCTTTGCTTCTGTATTAATAGAGAACTTCCTCTAAGCTTCACTATGGTAAGCTCTTTCTTTAATAAATCTCATTAAAATTTGCTGTACGGTGAAACTTGATATAAGGTCTTGGTTTGAAAGGAGAATGCTGATAAACTTATCAGCATTTATATGCTTTGCCTGTTTTTATAGCTTTAAAATAGCTTAACTTCTAAAGTGCAATGATTAATGATTATCCTTAATATTTTGAAAAGTAAAATAGTAACTTTTGTAGTCTTTTAAAAGTTATTGCCCACTGAGACGGTGTGCACAACATCCTGGAGGCTATGATCTATCAATCAGTGGGGTGGTCCTCAAATTAAATGTCTGCGTGGGCCATGATATAGTAGATTGTTACGGCTTCATTGTGATTATTCTATTTTGCAAAACGTTCTGATTAATATTTTCCCAAGTGTTTGCAGTTCTGAAAGCCTTTAAGAAACATGACATTATGAGAGTTCAGAAGTTAAGTTTTAAAAAGTGCTAATAAGAATAATCAAGAACAAACTAATATCTTTAAATGTATTGTGGTGATGTTTTTTCATAGGTACACTTCAAATTTAATGTACAACTTGCTACTAAGTAGGAATGTTAATGTGTATCAGTGAACACGATTAACCCATAAGCCTGGGCTTATCAGTTAACCGTGATGGTTACAGCCCTTCCGCTTCTACTGCCTCTGTATCAGAGGTAGCAGGGCAGTGGGAGGTGGGAACTGGCTTTTGAGCCCACTCCACACGTGCACCACCTTGCCTCCCTGTGCTGCTGCATCAGCTCCCATAGAGCCACCTGTCCCCTCTCTCCACCTCTCACAAAGGCTGAAGTGTGGGGGAGAGGGAAAGGGGGCTGATGGGAGCCAGTGCTTGTGGCCGGCTTCCCACAAGTACTCGCTCCCACGGGGCTGCCTGCCCCCCTGCATTGCTGCCTCTGATAAAGAGGCAGTGGAGGGGAGGGAGGGCGGCAGGCGGGAACCGGTACACGTTTCAAGCTGGCTCCCCACATTTACCAGCTCCCGCGGAAACACTTCCCCTCACGTTGCTGCCTCCGTATCAGAGGCAGCAGTGGGGGGATGGGGAAAGTAAGCGGGAGCTGGATTTTCAGGTGGCTCCCTGTGAGCATCAGCTCCTGCCTCTTCCCCTCCGCCCCGCATGTAAATAGGTAACAGCTAAAACGTTCAGTGGTTACACATTTACACAAATAAACATTTTAGCATTCCTACTACTGAGGGCTTGGTCTTATCATGAATTCTATGTGAGTGGAGCGCTATTAACTTCAGTGGAGCTCTGCACAGGAGTTTTCGGGTACATCTATACAAATTCAATTTAGGACCGGTGGCAGATTCCTTCTCTAAACACAAGTTATACCAGTTCAAATAAATTTTAAAGCCAATTTTAATTAAGAATGTTCAGCTTTTGCGTGTAAACAATCTTTTCTTTCTCCCCTCCTTAAAGTATGGCTCTGTTCCACTAAATAGCTGTAAAATGGCATTTTACTCAACAGTTTTGCTCTTTGTATATGTTCAGAGGCATATCTACTTATTTTTAATTACTAAAATATGATTTAAAACTTTTTATTCCTTACAGCATTGCAGAATCAACATAGATGAGAGCTTAGCTTCTCATCTATTTAAAATACAAATTTTAAAATGTGCCAGTAACTTCAGAATGGCTATTTTTAATGTAGGCTTGCATCTTGTTCTTATGTTACTCTGTGATTTATCCTTCAGGGATATGTTACAATTTAAAATAAGGAACACACAGGTTTTGGAAAGGAACTACTTATACGTACATCTTTTTGAAAGCAGAAGTTACGCTTCTATAGAAAAAATAACAAACACTTGGCTTTCTCAATTTCCTCACCAGTCCTGGGAGTCTTTTGGTTAGAGGTCTGTCTTTAATTCAGGCTCTTAAGAGTTCCTTAAGTAATGCTGGCCTTTGTCATTATGGTCCTCCAGGTTTTTAAGAGTGGGCCACTATAGTTCTAAATTAGTAACTGTCGTTACCTGGCACCAATACGTATGTGTTTGAACTGCTACTTTTCTAATATGATGCACTCCTATATAAAGGAGGAATACAAAAGTAAGACTTCTGTCACAACCTGGCCTAGTTGCATTCTTTCTAAACAAATATCAGCTTGCTATGAGGGATCCAACTGCTAAGTCTCATGTGCTTCTAAGCTTCCTGGGTCTGGATAGTGACTGATCACTATTCTTAGCTCTGATATACTCAGGTACGTATTGCAGGCCTGATATACTGTCTTGGCAGTAGAGACTCTGCAGTATATCTTCCTAGATCCTGAAACTAGTGCTTCAGCCCTCATTTTGTTTATGTATACTCTTACCAGAGTGCCACTTTTCTGGTTTAATCCTTTTGTAGACTACTGTTAGATAAAATAGGAAACATAGGCTTTGTACTGGAACTAAATATACACCCTTCGCTCTTTTACTATGTCTGTACTACACATCTGTGGCAGTGGCATGTAGTATACCTGTAGGTACATATCACTGCAAAAAGAATATTGTGTCCACATTGCTCCGCGTAGTTCCATTTATCAGTGGAAGGCTTCAGGAGAAAGGAGTTAGTGAGGAAAGGCTTCAGCACCTTCTTACTGCTGGAACGTATCATTGCAACAAGCGGAGGCTCTGCCAGGGGGAGTCCTTTTCCTACTGCCTTCCCATTCCTAAAGCCTTTTTTCCTGCTGTCTGTCTTTCTCTGTGGTATGGAAAAGCTCCAGTAGTGAGGAGGCATTGTAGCTGGGGAAACACCGCTTAGGTGAGTCAAAAATCATGTCACTCTTCAGATGGGTCTTTGCTCACTGCACCCTTAGTTTGAAATAAGTTATGCAATTTGCGTAGCGCAAATTGCATGTCTTATTTCGATTCAGTTTTGAAATAGGTTATTTTGAAATTTGGCGCGTCTACACAGCGCCAAATTTCAAAATAACACACTATTTGGAGATATCCCTTGCCCCTCGTAGAATGAGGTTTACAGTGTTGTTGAAATAGTGGGTCTGCTATATTTCGCAATAATCAGGCATGTTCAAAAGACCTCTGGTATCCCGAAAAAGTCTTGCAGTGTAGACATACCCTAAGCCTTGCCTCACCTTTTGAATTGCTCTTTATAACCTTGCTAGAAGGACTACATGCCCCTGAAAGAAGTGTTCAGTGTCGATGCATCCTTTGATAGAATATAAGATATGTAGACCAGTGCAAAAAAGGGGGGCTCTCAAGGAGCTGGGTGAGTATTACCTCTGTATTTGGCACTCATTTGACTGCTGCTGGAAAGTTGTGTCCAATTCTGCTATATTCAAGAAGAATATAGACAAACTAACACATTTACCAGGCATTGCTCAGGTTTCTTAAGGAGGGGCTCAGGGCTGGGGCTTAAGAATGTGTGTGTGTGCGTGCGTGCGTGCGCGCGCGCGCAGGAATCAGGGCAGGGGCTTCGGGTTGTGAAGGGCTCAGGGCAGGGGGTGCAGGAGTCAGGGTTGGGGGAGGAGGAGGGACTCAGTGCAAGGGGCTGGAGGGGTTGGGGTGCAAGAGTCAGGACAGGGAGTGAGATGTTTGAGGGGATCAGGGCAGGAGATTAGGATGTGGGGGGGTTGGGAGTGTGGTCACCACGCTGCTCAGGCAGCAGATCCCCGGCGCTGGGGAAGCTGTGAAACCCTGCTGCCAGATCCCCTGGGGTGGCGGGGCTGGGTGGCGGTTGGCCAGGGCAGCAGGGGTGCAGTGCCTGGCCAATGGATTCCCAGGACTGGCTGATCCCCAGGGATGGCTGGGATAGTAGGGACTGCACTTCCCAACTGGCAGCTTGCTGGGGTAGTGACTTCTCTACCCAGTCAGCTGAGAGTGGGCATCTGGGTGCACTGTGGCCTCCCAGGGGCTGTGGGTGCTGGCTCAGGCTCACCAGGGCTGGGGCCTCCCCTCTCCATCCCCTGCTGTCCATCCCTGGGGTTAAGGAGTGTGTTTGTGGGACATTTGGGCCAGAATGGAAGGGATGGGCCAACCATGCCCAGCACCATCAGGGGATCCTTATCTGTATACAGTGACTGGCAACATCCAGACCCCTGCGCCCAGCTGGCCATTCTCTTACCAATGTGTCTGCCATCCTGTAGTCATTATACATTATAACTGTGCTTCCTAGCAGACTCCTCCATTTCCATTTAATGAGAAACAATCGTATTCCAGGCACATCCCATTGTCCTGGCAGAAAGAAACTCTTACCTTGTTTTTAAGTTATGATAAGAAAGCTGTCTGCCAAATTTGTTAGTTCTAGTTCCTACTGTTTAGGAGGAGTTCTTGAACAGACAGACTCACAGATAGACTCATACACAACAGACATGCAAACTCTCTCAAATATATAGTAGATAGAAGGTTCAGAGAAGTCATAAAAATGATTGAAGAATTGGAAAAGATGCCTTACAGTGAAAGACTTAATCTGTTTTGCTTAACAAAGAGAAGGTTAAGGGATGACCCTGATTACAGTCTCTAAGTACCTATATGAGGAGCAAATATTTGATAATGGGCTTTTCACTCTAAAAGATAAACATCTAAAATGATCCAATGGCTGGATGTTGAAGCTAAACAAATTCAGACTGAAAATGGTGTACATTTTAAATAGTGAGGTCAATTAATCTTTGGAACAATTTATCAAGTGTTGTACTAAGTTCTCCATTACTGGCAATGTTTAAATCAAGATTGAATGTTCTTCTAAAAGATATGCACTAGTTCAAATTGGAGTTTTTGGAATTAAACCCTATGTTCTGTATTATAGAAGACAAGACTAGGTTAACACATTGGTCTCTTCTGGCCTTAGACTATACAAATTTCTGTATGCTGTTCCTTCCTTCAGCAAAGTCCTTATTTGTGAGAGCCTTTGGGGATTTGGTCAGTCCAAGTTCCTCTGGTCATTTCACTCCTTCCCAGTCTTCTGTTTCTGGCAGAGAGCCTCTCCTCCCTTTCTATCTCCGCTTGGGCTTGGTCACGTATTAAAGTTATTCCAGAATACAGTAGTGTTTGGATGCCCTTATTCTGAACTAAGGGTGCAGTCTTCTGATTTATACCTAAGAGTGATTTTTTTTTTCTGATTTATCTTAAGGCTTGTCTACATGGTATGACATTACAGACTGCAGGACTGTCATAACAGTAGATGCAAAACCTGCAGCCACAGATGTGCTGGGGAGCTTAAATGTATAACTCTGATAGATGCCAAAAATCATAGATTCAATAGAGAGGCTGGTTTTATGTCTCTTTAGAGCAGTCTGTAACCAACAACTCTCCTTTGTTCTATGACTGAAGAAGTGTTAATTGCATACTTCATTTTGAATGATTTCTTGCAATATGTTTACTATTTTTGCTTAATAATTTGCTTCATCTTGTATTTAGCTGTGGCACTTTAACAGGTCTATACTAAGGGGAAAAGTTGATCTAAGCTACACAATTTGACTTAAGTTAGTAGTGTGACTCAAATCAATGTAGGTTAGATCGATCAGTGTAATTTACTGCAGGGTTCACACTGTGCTGGGTCAATAGAAGATACTCTCTGATCTCCCCTTACTCATCTCGTTCTGGCGAACGGTGGTTGATTTAACAGGTCTTCACTAGACCCACTAAATTGACTCTCTGTGGATTGATCACATCCGCACTGAGCTACCCAATATTGGAGACAAACCCTCAGGTTTTCTTTCCCAGGCCTGAAGAAGAGCTTTGAACTCAAAAGTTTGTTCCCCCCGACAGAAGTTGGTTCAATAAAAGAGATTTTCACATACACCTTGCTTTTCTCATATTCTGTGACCATCCCAGCTACAACAGCACTGCTAACAACATAGGCTATGAGTTTTATAAATGCTTTTGGATCTGTCTTTTGAATGGGTTATCTATCAGTGGTATATGGTTTGTAATTGACATTCCAGAGAGCCAAAGTTAAATATTGTATTCTACAGCTTATTCTGAATATGAACACATTAAAGCATGAAAGATAAGGTTAATAGTTCTGTTTGTACTGGTAGTTTGTCCTATTTTAATAGTATTGCAGAACTTTCCTTTATATAAACTACACATACTATTTAAAAAGATATTTAGTTTGAGGTTTGGATGGAATTACAGCTCATGGATTGATACATTAAGTTTTCTCTTGAGAATCCTTACATTTTTGCAGTTGTTGCTTCCATATGTCATCACTGCGTAGTGATATTTTACATTGCAACCAGTGTTATGCCTGACTTTGTGCATGGTAACTGTTTGCTTTTGTTTACAGGTATTAGTGGGCTAAGTTTGCCATTGGAAGGTCATCCTGATTTAATATCTTGTATAGCTCTGCGCTATATGTTTAGTGCGTAGGAAAAGTAAATGAACTGTGATGGGAAGGAATGAACTGTCCATTTTTTGTTTTAAACCAAGCCAGACTTCTATGAGTTTGATGGGGGAAAATTGTGTCAGTTTAGTAATTTTTTTCTAATGTGCCCCTTAACATAGTGGTATCTAATGCTTTAATAAGGAGATGCACGTTTGTATGGTCTAATGGTTGCCCAGCATTTACACTGAAAGATGCGTGTTATCTTATGTATCACAAAGGAGTGTTTTAGTGAATTTCTTGGTAACAGATTGAGGATTGAAAATGAAATAAGCACATTTTTAGCCAGATTATTATAAGAGTTTTAAAATTTCTAACATTTTGGGACTGAATAAATTGAATAAATCAAAGCTTTTAACTTTTGACCTCACTTGATTACCCTTTGTTACTGGTATTAGTTTCTAAGTCCCAGAGAATGTGCTTTTTAGTAAAGCAGATGCTTACACAGATATGTAATTAAAACCAAATGGATGTGATACGTAGTATTACAGACTAATCTAGTTATAAGTAAATCTCAGCATGAACTGTCTTTTGTCTTAAAAAGATGTTAGAATTCGGAAGCCAAGTCATGGGGTGGGGAACCTTTTTTGGGTCGGGGACTGCTGACCCACACAAAAATCAGTCAGGGGCCCTCTCAAAAGTGAGAAGCACAAAAAACAAAACAAAACTCTCACTGATGTAGCCCCCAACTGAGGGGAGAGAGACTCTTCACATTCCACTTTCACACCAGAGCCTGTCGGGGGCCAGCCTAATAGTTTGTGCACTTCTAGCCCTGCAGTTGGGCAGCAGGGGGGCCAGAGCGCCAGCGTTGGCTCCCTAACACTGTGGAGGAGCCCAAGGGGGCTGCATCTGGCCCCTGAGGTTCCCCACCCCTGCAATAGAATCCTAGATTTACAGACACCAAAATTACAAACTGACCAGTCAGCCCTACACCTCACTCGGAACTGGAAGTATGCAATCAGGCAGCATCAGATATCAAAAAGGCAAACACAGTACAGTACTATGCTAAAACATAAACCACTTAAAAAAGGGAAAGTTTAAAAAAGATTTGACAAAATAAGGCAATTGATTCTTGTGCTTGTTTCATGTAAATTAAGATGGTATTAAGCATTTTTCTTCTGCATAGTAAAGTTTCAAAGCTGTATTAAGTCAGTGTTTAATTGGAAATTTTTGAAAGAACAACCATAATATTTTGTTCAGTTACGAAAATTTCAGTTATGAACAAGCTCAGTTCCTAAGGTGTTCATAGCTCTGAGGTTCTGAACACAGGCTAAATCTCTCTATTCTGGCAACATCTATGGTCCAGCATAATTTTAGTTAGCCAGATGTCCACTTATGGGTGTGACCTAGTTTCCCATGGTTCCCTAAAGTTTTACAGCCACAACTCTTGGGTCTGTGCTGTTATTTAGCTTTGATTTCTCTCTCTATATTAAAGAAAGCTTTTTCTGCAGAGCAACAGAGTGATGTCATCATGTCACTCTACGTCCCCCCCCCACCCTCAACAAGTACCCAGAAGGGGAAGAGGTGACCATAGCTCATGGTTCTCCCCACCCTCCAGGGGCACCTTGAACTCCCCCACTGTCCCCGGACTCCCTTGAAGGAAGGTCAGGAGGCAGTAGCAGTGGCTCCTCTCTGTGCTGGGGGTCCCACCACTCTGGAACCCAGTGGGGAACCATTGCCTCCACCTGCTTGGACCAGGTGCACTGGGTCTACCACTGGGTGCCTGGAGCTCCAGCCTGAAACCCCCGACCCCACCCCGCCGCAAGATTAGTGCACCAGGAAAAACCGCTGAAGCTCCGCGCCACAAGTGGCTTGCGGAGAAGTGCTTGCGCTGCTGTGGGGAGGGCTGCCTCCTTCTTCCCCCACAGCAGTGCCGAGAGGCCAGGGAGAGGGATGAAAGGCAGGGGAGGTCAGGGCTTTATATAATTATATAAGCAGCTGGGTAGGGTAGAATGGGGGAGGCCAGGGAGCGGGATGGGGGTCCAATGGGCCAGGGCTGCAGCCGGGGAGAGGAGTGGAGGGGGGCTGAGAGGCCAGGGGTGATTCGGCCCCCGGCCCTCCCCTTCTCTCCCATCACCTGGTGGCTGGGTCTGATGCAGCTCTCCCATCCCTTGGTGACTGGGTTTGGTGTGGCCCCTGGCCCTCCCCAACCCGGCAGCCTGTGAGGGGAGGGAAAGAGGCGGGAGGTGGCATGGTCGCCAGCGGAGAGAGCTGGACTTGCTTACCCTCAAAGACGGGTTGGCGATCGGTAGCGAGCAGGAGGCACTGCCCCCTAGTACTCATAAATGTCTTCTAAAAGCCCAGTAAGTAGTGAAAGTGGTGGTAATGCTGCTAGACCATGTTGACCACCTGTGGTTTGGCAAATTCTATGATTTGGCACCGGTCAGGTCCTGAAGGTGCCGAACAGCAGAGTTTCAGCTTGTACTGAATGTCTTGGTAATGTCTATTCAGAAATTTCTCAAATGAAACAATCATTATAATTCTTCCAAGAATAGAACAGATAACTTACACATAACTGGTCTCGTATAGAAAGATTGCTGCTATGCCTTAGGCATGGGAACATATTCACAATTTTTCCAGGAGATACTGAATAATAGGGCAATAACTAGATATTGATGTATTAGTTACCAAACTACTTGGTTGAGATTTCCTTAAAATATTCCATAACCACAGGGTGGGATGAACAGAGTTTTAAGGAGAGTGTGCACTAGGGCACAATGGAGATGTCAAATAATGACAATGTCCTGGCTGAGGTAGTGGGAGAAATACAAGGTGAATATAGATCAATTTTTTTAAACTTCAGTTTAAGTAAAGTGTTTCAAATAATGTCTCTTAATATTTCATTGGATTTCAGTTTCTGTAAAGAATATAACTGATGCTTTTCAGGCATGGTAAATTATAAGAACATGTCCATTTCTTATAAATTATAAGAACATGAAAACCACATGTTTCCCCCTTATTCTCAACCTTTCCCATTTTTTGGGTTGAGGGGAATAAGCTGGGTAAGAACAACTTTAGAGATATTGATACATGGCAATGTTATTTTTAAAGAAACCTTCAGTTTCCATGCTGACACTTTTGGGAATCCTTTCTATGTATGGTCACTCTTTGAGTTTTGAAGATTTAAAGATGACCTTTAAAGAGGCACCAGGTATATTGGGCTTGGAGCCCTTCTTTTTTATCCCTTGTAATCGTTTTTTTTAATAAGATGTTACTCTTTCTGACTTAAGTTCAGGCAAGATGGTTAGATTTAAATCATTTTAATCTTGTTTTGCATTTGTAAGTTTTTAAGTTATTTTCCTAAAGAGTTTCATTTTCATTGGTTTTGTTTGGAATACTCATTAGAAAACAAATTTAGGCTTTACCCAAAATTTGTTACTACTTTTCATAGCTAGGGTCTATATATGGTTATATAGCTTAGCATGCACTTATTCAGATTCTTAGTTTTTTAGATTTTAATTATATAAGCATGTAATTTGCCATTTTCTAGTATACTAGATAACTTTTTACTTGGGATTTTGTCCACCTAGATTGGATGGAAATTTTAATTCAATTACAAATTAAATTGTTTTTATTTGTTAAATAAAGCTCCCTTAAATGTGCTGGAGACATCACAAAAGATGTTTTGCATTTAAAATGGATTTACTAAATAAAGTATTAATGGTAGTTAGTAAGCTGATTATCTTTAATCAATGTGTGCCAGATTTCTGAAGACACATCCTTTTGAAAAACTCAGTAGGTATTTAACAAATACAATGGTACAGGTTGACTGGGTACATATGTATGGTATCTGTCTTCAATATGGTTTTACATCACTAATCCACTAGGCACCTACCTTCCATTAAAATCAATGGGAGTTTAGGCACTTGACCTGCTTATGTACTTATGGCACTTTCAGAAGCACATATCTGCCTCTAGGTGCCTACATACTGTTTTGTTTTTTGACCTGATTGGTTAGTCAACGTTTGGGACCCAGGGTGATGTCAGAGAAATTGGTGATAGGTATTTCTTTGCAATCTTGTTTTATTTACATAGAATGCTTGTAATCCTGTCCCTCTGAACAAATAGCAGAAAAAAGCTTTTTTTTTCTCTTCTCCGCACCAAGAACACATTTTGATCTGCACCTTCAACCAAAAACCTCTGTTCCAGAGTCAGACCTGTGCTTTCAGCTGTCTTTCAAGCTGTTTCTTTTTCTTTGTAGATTTGAGCAGACATGTGCAGGCTACCCGCTCAGTAAAAACTCCTGGATAGGTTCAGGTACTCCTTTTGTCCTAGGTGGGGGGCTTATTCTTATAGATATGTTAATCTATCAATCAGTGAGATTTAAACTCAGCCTGTAACAAGGTTTCACACCCTTTATAACACTCCCACCTCTGATTTCTCACCATCCTGATGAAATCTAAAATGATGCCCAATAACGCATCTCAAACCAAAAGAAAAGTAGTAATTTAACAGATACAGTGATTCAGGTTCTGTGTACATATGGACAGTATCTTTTTTAAAGATGATTTCACATCACTAATCCAAATTTATTTTTATTCACAACCAGACTCCTGTGGAAATTTCTGCTCCCTGATGGACTTTATTTCAGCTGCCAGAGAGGGACCTCCTTGCAATCAGCCTTTGAAAAATGCCTATTGTTTCTGTGGAGTTTGTTGGGTAAGGCATACCCTGCCCATTTTGTTTTGCATAGGGGAGCCACTGTTCTAATAACTTTTCTAGTCTCAGTTTTCATAGCCACATTCTCAGATTTTGGTATTGGACACCCAAACTGAAATTCTGTCTCCTAAGCAGTAAATACTAACATCTCAATCCAATATGAAGAGAGTTTTGAAACATGGATAGGACAGGAGCAATCTAAAGAGCCATTTTCAACTCTTGAATATACTAAATCATGCCCTGCTGATTACTGAAAATTATTTCCCTTTTAATTGTTTGCTGCTTGTCAGAAACATTCAACAAATGATTAGGAAGCAGCAGTTCTTTCAGATTCACAACTTTAGAAGTAAGGTTCCCCCAAGACCCTGGATTTCAAAACACATTCAGCTACACCTCGCTTTTCCCTCATTGGAAAGCTACCATAGCATGTAGCTGTTAAAATGGTTTTGGTCCTAGGGGAAGGAAAATTCATACCAGTTGCCTACAAATCATTTGTGTCACACGAGCCGTATCTTTAAAGGGAATTCCCACTGACTGAATTTGAGAATCACCTTTCCTGGCATTGATTACAGTTATTAGCCATAATTAAATCCAAGCCAATTGTTAGCTTATGTGCTGTTTCAGGCACCCAGACTTGCATGAATTCCAGAGGATTTTGCATTTTCAAACGCAACCTTCCTAGCTTTTGGAACCCTTGCCATCATTACTGTCTCCACTGGAGACTGACTAAGGTGGTTTAGTTAAAGATCCCTGATTCCCTACCTCTTTTTTGCATGTCTGGTTTCATAACTAATATTTAAGACAGTGTAAATCATCACGATAAATTTTACAGATGCTATTACACAGTCAGTCGCTAAACTTCAATTATTGTTCAGCTGCCCAGATTTAAAGTAAAACTGTGTATCTGATTGTTGTACTTCCAAGATTTAACCTTTGAGTTTGGTGTTCCCCCAGTTTCCTGAACTAGGAGAGTGTCTTCCACTAAATATTTGTGACAATCTTTCTTGGCCTGCCTAAAATTTATAACATTAGTTTTTTGTGGACAGTTCTGTCTCAGTATTATAATTTAACAGTTGTTTCTTTTAAATCTTTGCATTATTGCCAATTTATCATTTTTCCCCCCCCCCAAATTGTTCAGTGAAGTCATGAACCAAATTGAATCCTCATTCATCATATATAAGGCAAAGAGCTCATGGTGATCAGCTTATATTTTCCTCACTAGTGCTTGCTTCCTCTTCTGGCACATTGCTGCAAGAATTAAGTTGTTATGGCAATTTCCAAAGTCTCTTTGGAGTGTCATTGGCTTCCTTTCTCTGATTTTAGTCCACGAGTGAAGCTGAATGTCTATAAACCATCACCAGTTTATCCTGTAAAGTCTAATTGGTATTGGAGTATGCTAGTAACATAAGGTTCTGCAGGTCCTGTGCCACTTCAGGCAGTGGTGGGTTTTTTTTAATTGTTTTATTTTTTTTGTTCTAGCTCTTATGTGTGCTGTTGCCAGCTCAGATAGATGGCTAGCTCCAAAAGGGCTTGTATCAGGTCTGGATAAGTCAGACCCTTAACATTTAAAACCACAACTATTCTGGTCAGCAGTGTGAAAAATCCACATCTCTGAATGCCATATCTATGTCAACCTATGTAGATGCAGTTAATGGACATACGCTTCAGTGGACCTAGCTACTGTCATTCAGGCAGATGACGACAGAAAAGATCCCTCTATTGTAGTAGATTGTATCAACACTATATGATTATATGAACACTGAGGTAATGCCTCACATGACCTCAGTCACTCTTCTGCAGGTAAGTTCTGCAGTACTGTCAGAGCTATGCCACTGAAGTTGGCTGTTAGAAACTCCCTTTCTTTCACTTTTCCCAAATATTTGTTTGCACTGTAACGTTGAATTGAGCCATTAAGCCTCTAAGGGAGTTTTTCCTTCAAAGATAGATGGCTTTTGCATTATTTGTGCTGGGATACTGTGGGTTAAATTGGATAGAAAACTGTAAAATGTCTGTTAAGTCCTCTGACTTGCTCAATTTCACACCCAGGCAGCTGTCTTTTGCTGTGATTCATGACCATTTTGTTTCCTCCTGGAGTGAAATATTCAGAATCTGAAGTCTTTGCTGTAGTTCATCTTTGTTAGCTAGTTCCAGGTCAGCCAAAGCTTCTTTTGTCTCCACTATTTCATGAAAAAAACTATGGTCTGTGGTAGTCAGATTACTGGTCACTTGATAATCCATTTTACCATTTCTGGGGGCATGTGTTACAGCTGGGTTTCCCAATCTGGCAGGGACTTAGTAGTTGTTGCTCCAATAGGGATCTCAAGTCAGCCTGCAAGTTCTCTTAGGGTCCCTTCTGGGACTTTGTTTTCTGTCTTAATTACTTTTCAGAAGCCCCCTGCTCCTATTTTAGATGTTGCTTTAAATTGTTTAGACCAGCAGTGCTCCAACCCATGGGTCGCGACCCCCTTGGGGTCTTCCGGGGAGGATCACAGCACTGGGCTGGCTGCCATTTTTTTCCCCGGCACAGCAGGTGAGCGGAGTGGCATTTAAAGGGGCTGTGCTTTTTTTTCTTAACCAAAATTTTCCCGGGGGTCGCGCCAGGAAAAAGGTTGCGCACCACTGGTTTAGACCATTTTACATTTCTGTGAGCACTGCTATCATTTTTCCCCTTTTCAACAAGTGTACCTTTTCAGCAAGTCTGTCTTAGAAACTAACTCTCACACCTGACACTAGCACTGCCTTCTTTTGGCCTGAATGGCTAGTCAGAGTTTGAGGCCCTAGGATATTCCAGTTAAGAGGAGAAATTGGTGATAGCTAGGTATTTCTTTGATCCAATTTTGTTCATTTACAAGGAATGTATGTAGATCTCACTGAACAAAGAAGGAATCGAATAGGAGAAAACATCTTTTCTTGTTCTCCGCACCAAGAACACACTTGTCAGCATGCACCCCTGACACACAAAACTTATCACAGCAATAAAACAGCGCACGAGCCCCACAAGCCTGACTCGGGTGACACGAGCCATATGCATATTTTTTCTTGACTGTGTAGACATACCCTTAGTTACTATTTCTCCCTCTGTGTTCTGCCCCTCAACTTTCCTTAAAGAAATGCTGGGTTGTTGGGTTTTTATGCTTTTTTTTGTTTGTTTGTTTTTGTCCTAGGTGGTGGCTTATCCTTCCAGTTACGTTAACTGAAGGGTGCATTCACACCCCCTCAGTCAAATGAGGTTTTAACTTAACCAAAAATGAGGTTTCATTCAGCTCATAAAATAGCTTTTAAAAAACTGGTCTTGTTTTTCAGTTAGATCTGATCCTCTCCTGTCTAAGCTGTCCTTTTTTTCTCTCCCAACTCCTAATTGTTTTTTCAACTTTGAATGAAGTAGGTCTGGATGACCTTGAAGACCAGAGTAAATTCAACTGAACACGGGTGGAAAGTCATGCATTTAGGATCTACTAATTTCTGCTACAAGCTGGAGGATTACCAGTTGGAAGCCACTGATTTAGGGAAAGATCTGGGTGTGTTGGTCAATCACAGAATGACAATAAGAAACCAATATGTATCTGCAAAAAAAGTCAAATGTGATTTGAGGATGTATCAGGTGAGGTATTTCCACTGGAGGGAATCTGGAATACTGTATACATCTTCTGATCGCCCATATTAAAAAAATTAGTTGAAACTGGAACAGATGCAGAGAAGAGCTACTCTGATGAATAGGAGAGTAGACAACCTATCTGAGGAGCTTGGAAGAGCTTGTTTTGTTTAGTCTAGCAACAACAACAACAACAAAAAAGAGGGTGGATATGATTAGTCTCTCTAAATACACTTTGTGTGTGCGTACACACGTATGTATGTATGTACCAGTGATGGTGAAGAGCTATTTAAGCTAAAGGACAGTGTTGGCAGAAGAATAAATGGGTATAAATTGGTCATGAACAAATTCAGGATGGAAAGTAGAAGGATTCTAACCTTCCAAGGAGTAAGGTTCTGGAACAGCCTTCAGCCCTATTGGGAGACTAGAACAAACAAACAAACTTGGTTTTGAGAGAGGGCAGGGCCAAATACAAGTGTCGATAGAGTATTTTTGCGATGGTGGGGAGTAGGGGGTAGCAGTCCTGAGAGGGTTTGTTTCGGTTTATGTATTACGTTCTTAAAACTTATGTTTCAAGGCTTCAGCCAGCTACCTGAAGAGATCAGGAAGGGGTTTTTCCTCTGCAATATATTGCGGAGGTTTTTTGTTTCCTTTCTGTGAAGCATCAGAGAAGGCCGTTTTTGCAGATAGGACACTGAAAAGGCTGAGCTTGAGCACTGAGATGTCCCCAAGCATTCTCTGTCTCAGGTACTTAGTTTGCTGGTTATTCCTCATGTTCAGGGTCCAACTGCTTGCAGTATCTGGGGTTAGATGGTAATTTTCCCTTAGTGATTTTGGAGGATTTTCAACTTCCTGTGCATCATGGGTAATGGGATGCTTGCCAAGTTTAACTGGGTATATTTAATTTAATCAGTGCCGTGTAATCTTTTGTGTTGTGAAACTTGGATTGGCTGGTTAGGCACACTCCCAACACCAATAGCCCAGAGATTAAATCATTGGTTATGAAATTCTGTTAAAAAGAAAAAAGTGTTAGTAGCCCATAATCTTGAGATCCATTACACAAAGCCAACTGCTGATTACTTTATAATGGATGTTTCTTTAAAAGTTAGAACAATATCAAGCATCACGTGGAATTAAAAAGATGACTGTTTATTAGCAAGTCTTATTACAGACTTTATAGCTTTATTTTTGTAGAATCTGTTCTTTAGAGTGCAAGTTTAGAGCTTGTCTGCAGTGGGAGTTATTCAGAAACTTCTATCCCAGAATAATATGTGTAAATGCTGCAGATGTTTAAAAAAAACCAAACAAAACTGTTAGCGGATTGAATTTCAGTCAGCTAAATGCTCCACAGACTGCTGGGAGTTTCATTGGTAAGGTTAACTGATAAGCTAATGCTTATTGGTTAAACTCTTGCATCTCTAGAGTTACTCTTGTTCTTGAATAAGAGTACCTTGTTTTTGTTTAGCTTAACCCACCTTCACATTATCAATTATAGTGTAATAAGTGAGTCTACACTGATTATATAAAGGCTAAGAATAAAATAGTTGACACTGGATTTTCACTAGAGACAGTATTTCAGAATTGATAATGCAGTTCATAGCTCTGAATGCTGCAGAATCATCAGTTTGCATTTTTGAGCTCTTCATGTGTGAAAACATGGTGTAGGAAGAACACAGAAAAATTCTCTAAATCCATAATCTTCAAATCACTGACTTTCCGAACTGGTACATGTCTTGTGTACAGGTAAATTATCTTTTTCATTAGACTAGTCCTTAATTTGCAAAAGTCAATGGTTGGTTCATACTGCATTAGGTAACTCTTTTTTATTATATTAAACCAACTTTTGTACGCAAGAAGGGTTTGTGTAAAGAGACTATATAGCTCCCTGACACAAGTACTGGAAATGACAACAGTTGCTGACTTTTGTATAACTGTAATAAGTAAGAGGGAAGCATATCAGACACAAGAAGCAAATGTACACCAGGATAATTCCATGACTATTGAAAGTGAATGGGAATTATTAAAATTTATAATTGGTCTGACTTTCAGAAGTTTGTGTAACTGTCATATGCAGTCTAGAGACACCACAACTGTTATTGAAGGTCAATTGAGTGAAATTTGACTCTAATAAGTAGTAAGCCTGACTAGCTTTCTGTCTGAACTGTTGCTAAACTTACCCTTCTGTATGAGACTGGACTGCTGTTTAACTCTTTATCTCAACTATTTAAGATTCCATTGCAAACCAGAACTTAATTCTTCAAAATGAAAGTCTCGGATGGTTAGCCATGTTAATCTGTAACTTTAAAAACAATGAGTAGTCCTGTGGCACCTTAGAGACTCTATCTGTATCTATATCTATATCGAGAGAGCAGTGAGCCTTCTTGGGCAAAACCCACTCTTTCAGATGCGCTGAAATTGGAACCCAGAATTTATAACAGAAAAAGAAGGGGGGGGTGTGAAGGGGAAGGAGTACCTGTCAATTGTGCTGCTGTATAAAACCAGCCTTCCATGCATTTAACACCTCATTTACATAAAAAACTAAGTATGGGATACTTCCAGCCCACTCAGCTGTACTTTTTGGTTTTCTCTCCATTTTTTTCCCATAAAAATAAAAGTTGGTGAGGAAGCTGGAGATTTTGTCAGCTAGGAGGAGCAGTTGGACTTCTGAAACCTCTGGAAATGTGGGTGAAAGATCGCTATTATGACTAAAAATATCAGCACAATTCCTAATATCCTACGGTCCTGTCACCACTAGATTAAATCATGATTTTTGTAACCAGTTAGAGACATAGTCACTTTAACAGTTACGTGTATCACACTTCAATTTATGTTTAAATAGAAGCTTTTGCGAATATCGACCTATGATTATGCCAGCAGTCATTGGGGTAGGGTTAAGGACTAGGCCTGCCAGAGTTCATGTTAGGGTTAAGTTTTATTAGCATGCGTGTAGGCTTTTTCATTTTGAAAGAATATTTTCTAGAATGTTATTACCTTTTAAAACTGATCATCACTATTATCAGTATATTAAGGGAAAGCAAACATATCTGTTTAGGCAGAGGGTCTTTGATGGGAAGTACATTGTGAAGGAAGGGAAATGTTTTGCTAGGACATACCTTGATCAGAAGGGAGTGAGACATGGGTCTCCAGCTAAAAGAGGCTACAACTGGGGAGCTGGAAGCCTGCAATTGAGTGCCCATTTTGGACCACTGAGAGGAAACACAGGAGCAGTTGTCTTGAACTGTGATACAGTTCTCATAGTTTTCTGTAGTCTTCCAGGAAAAAAAACAAGGGTGGTCAAACTCTGAATTTCTAATGTAGTGGGAAACACTTTTCCTTTAAAACAAAACAAAACAAAAAAAAAACCAAAAAACACTTTCCTGGACCTTTTATACATTATAGAACGCATACACAATGTTTTGTCCTTTTGCAGGAAACCTCTGTTTGCTCTTGGAAGTCTTGGGTTTACAGATTTACTATGTTTGTGTTTAAAATGTGCCTTTATGCCTTCACTATTACTGTTTCATGTCCTTTTACAGTAATCCCAGGTGCCAGCTTTCCAGAATCCAGTATGTTTAGTACTGGATAAGTTCAGCTGCATCAACTTGATTTTTCCACTCATGTAAGGATCAAGAATACTGGGTACAGAAATGGTCATCTCATCTCGAAAAAGATATATTGGCATTAGGAAAAGGTTTAGAAAAGGGCAACAAAAATGATTAGGGGCTTGGAATGGGTCCCATATGAAGAGAGATTAAAAAGGCTTGGACTTTTCAGCTTAGAAAAGGGGAGCATGGGGGGATATTATAGAGATCTATAAAATCATGAATGGTGTGGAAAAAGTAAATAAGGAAAAGTTATTTACTTGTTCCCACAATAGAACAACTAGGTCACCAAATGAAATAAATAGGTAGCAGGTTTAAAACAAACAAAAGGAAATTTTCTTCACACAGAGCACAGTCAGCCTGTGGAACTTCTTGCCAGAGTATGTTGTGAAGAGAAGGACTTTTAACAGGGTTGCAAAAAGAGGTAGATGAATTCATGGAGGTTAAGTCCATCAATGGCTATTAGCCAGGATGGGAAAAAATGGTGTCCCTAGCCTCTGTTTGTCTGGAAATGGGTGACAGGAGAGGGATCACATGATGATTACCTGTTGCGTTCCCTCCCTCTGGGGTAGCTGGTATTGGCTAGTGTCCGCAAACAGGGTACTGGACTAGATGGCCGTTCTTATGTTCTTAAGTTTAAAAACTCTGACATTTCTTAACAGCTCCATGGAATCTTCCCCCACAGCTGTTTTCTGCACTCTTGCCTGGGCTCATCTGCCTTCTGGAATAGTCTTTATGTAGGAAGTTTTAATACATTTACAATTCATTACCACCCAAGTGTCAGAAGCAAAACAGTAAAACTAATCTGATTACTGGCTGGGGTTGCCAGCTGTCTGATTTTCAACTGGAATGCCCAGTCAAAAAGGGACCCTAGTGGCTCTGGTCAGTACCAATGATTGGGCTATTAATAGGGTTGCCAGTTGTCCGGGTTTGAACTGGATAGTTCAGTATTTGAGCTTTCTGTTCGGGAAACAGAGAAAATATAAATGTCCGGTATCTAAATAAGATGTAATGTTGATTGTGATGTAATGTCAAGTGTGTCTGGTTTTTTTGTTGCAACCGTCTGGCAACCCTTGCTATTACAAGTGCCACCAACTGGACAGTAGGGCTGATGTAGTTATGCTGTTGCTTCCAGGAGCTGCTTGAGTTAAGCACTGTCAGGAGGTTGCATCCCTGAGCTGAGCCTACCCCAGCCTCCCTCCAACTCACTGAACCCTTTGATACTAGGCTAAAGCCTCCTCCTGCACCCTAAGCCTCTCATCTTCAGCCTCACCCCAGAGCCTGTACCTCCACCTGGAGCCTCACTCCTGGAGCTACAACCCTCTGCCTTCCCCCATGCCTCAGTCCCAGCCCAGAGTATCCATCTAACCCTCAAATCCCTACCCCTATCCCAAAAACCCGAATCTCCAGCTGGAATCCTTATCCCCAGGGCAGCCCAGCCTCCATAAAATGAGAGATGGGGGAAGGGGAGCAAGTGGGAGTGGGGCCTTGGAGAAGGGGCAGAGGAAGGGTGCTTTTATTGTGGGAGTAGAGAGTTGGCAACCCTCTTATGGGCTTGTGGGGGACAATACTGCATATCTGTTGTGTCTCACATGCTTTAACATCAAATTTTCAAAGTGAATTTATAGATTAGAATAATACTGTTACAAATAGGTATACAAAATTGCGGCTGTGGTGTTGTGTAAGCGTGTTGGCTGCTACTCCGAATACTCATGTACAGGAAAAGCAAGAAATTCAGTTATCAGCTGTTGGAAACAGCTTTAATCATTTAAAATTCCGCAACGTATTTTATACGGGGCAGTTGAAGTAGCTTCTAAAAGTAGCAGCGAGCGAGTTTCTAGCGCGTTGTAGGTAGGTGGGGCACCACCCATTCTTTCCCGGCGTTTCGGAATGTGTTTTGCTGACGGCACAGCCATCTCGGCTGATCACATGAGGTCGATATGCCAGGGTGGCTCCCTGGGCCTGGGGGAGGGAAGGAAAGGCAGCACGCAGGAGCTGCCGTCTGCTTTCTCCGCCTCCTCCTTTTTCCGTGCGCCCAGGCTGGTGGTAAGAGAAGCTCAAACAGAGCAGTGAGACAGCCAATCTTTTGGCAGCAAATGGCTTTTCAACAGGAGACAACGTACGGGGCTCAGAGAAGTTCTCCTTTCTGCCTGTTACTCGGGCTTTGCAGCCTCCTCTCCCTGGCTTGGCTGAAGCTGCGCAGAGCTGGTGGCAGCGCGTCCGTAGCCAGATCCTTCTCATGGGTGCTCCTTAGCTCAACAGCCGAGGGAAGGGAAAGCGTCTGCAGCAGCAGAGCTTCCTTTGCTAGGCAGAAGCCGGAAGAGTTTGGGAAACCATTTTAGGGAGACTTTTTTAAAGATCCTTGCAAGTGCGACAGGCCGTAAACTGGAACAGATCGGACAAATCTGTTTCCTTCTCTCTCATATCCATAGTGCTAGGTTCCCAGTGTGGATTACTGAAGAAACTTCACTTGGAGGAGTTGCCTAGGTTCTGCCTACAGCGTTGGAGGTTTTTGTGCCTTGTTCGCGTGATTCCTTCGCATGAAAATAGCCTCCCTGTAGTATCGTTCCAGGTCTGTCTGTCCTCAAGCATCATGTTACCAGGAGGGGCCTTTGTTAGAGTGTTTGTTTCTATGGGGAAACGCAATGAGCTCTTTCACTCATGACGGGAAAATCTGCCTTGAGCTTTCTGTATTCGTGGAAGGGGGGAATCCTGTTTACATCATGTTTGCCAGGAAGTAAAACCAGCAAGAGAAAAGGTATTTTTTTTTTATAAACTTTTGTGTTATAACTTACTAGGTGCACCTTGTTAAAGCTGCCATCTGGGATTTGAGTATCACCAATAGATTCAGGCATTAGAAAACATCAGTTTTCCTGATAATGCAGTTTTGGGGGAATAACTTTAGATTTGTTTTTCCAAGAGATTGATACGTTGGTTCAGCTTTTGGTTCAACAGTAGAAACTTTTTTTTCTTGATATAGAATTTTAAAGTTTTAGAAGTATATTTCTTCCTTTTCTGTAATTCTTTTTCTGCTATTATTTAAACCTTGTAAAATGTTTTAAGATACATTTGAATGTTAAAACACATACAGAAATATTTTTGGTGGTGACTCACTGAGTACCTTAGTTTCTCAGTGTTGCTTAGAGACCAGGTCCCCACCCCCACAGTGAAAGGACTGGTGTGGGATCTCATGTATGGGATAGCACTCAAAATAGCAAGTGTTGCATGTATTTTCATCTGACAGTTGTATTAAGGTTTCTGTAATTTCAAAAAAACATTTAAAGCTTTCTCTGCATAACTTTTGACCATTTTCCATTTATCTGGCTTGCTTGCTTCCATCCTTTTAATGGAAAAAATGTGACAGGTTAGCATAAAATGTATATATGACCAAAAATGGAGGCTTTAAAGAGAGAGCTTATGAAAATAAAATTGAACGTCTTTTTTTCTGTTATTTTGTGTTGCTACTTTTTTCCTGCTTTTTACATGGTGATGAGGGTGGAGAAGAGAATGGGCTTTGGCTTCACCTGCTGGGATATGGGGCCTGTGTTCATGGCCTAATGAGTCTGTCACATGGCCTAATGAGCCTGTCACATTAGCCCACTGCATGAACTGCAGTAAGCTCTTTCCATTCTGAGATGGTGATTTAAAAACATGGGCGAAGTGTGTGAGAGGGGAAATATGCCTGTGAAAACTTATGAATTCCATTTGATTTGATAAACTCTAATTGTAACCTGAAGGGAATCCCCATTATGTATCAGAACTTTGTCCTGTGCTGAGAAACAGTTTGAACTGATATATAACTAGCCTGTTTGGAGGTGTGTTCACACCGTTTGCAGATATAAGAAAGGAAGCATAATCTAAACTTCTCTTTAAGGATTTGTGGATTTACTAATGATTTTTATCCACTGCTCACTCCCAAGAAACAATGGTGTTCTGTACTTGATCTCAGCACCAAGACTGGGTCAAGGGATTGTATATGCACTGGGACAAGCAGCACCAGTAAGCAAGCTCTTGCTGTAGGGAGATAAGGAAATTTTCACCTAGCCCAAACTTGGACAGACTGTGACCCAAAAGTTTCTTAGGACTGCTGAGGAAACTGAGGGAGGGCAGATGTTTGTTTTTTGTTTTTATAAATCTACAGCTTTTCTTATACACACATACCTTCACTTTTTTAAAACAGAAGTTACTTTTAAAACACTGTGTTTATCCCTAAAGGGTGCAACTAGTTCTGGGCTCTGGATTCTGGGATCTCCACAGCCAAGAAAGGTATCAGACATGGGGTCTGCACCTGAGGAGTGCTCTTGGGTGTCCCAGAGCTAGAAATAGTGATTAGTCACTATGCAAACGCTTGAAGCTTAGCAGCACGTAGGAGTTGGCAGTTGGATTCCTTACAACAAGCTTGTGTTTGTTTAGAGAGAGATCTTGCAGGGTTAGACCAGATTGGGACAGTCTTCTCTCTGCTGCATACTGCCCCCTCCCCCTCGCTCCAGCTTCAAATAGGAGTGCTTTGTAACAGGAAAGCAGCAGCCCAGACCTGCAAGTATTGCAGTCAGGTGGCTCCATTAAAAACCTGGAAGATTATAATGGTAAAATCTTGTTTGGATCAATTTTTGTCTGTAGGGAACCAATCATGGATTACAGACAGCCCTATACCTCAGCACACTAGCAGCACAATCTGGCAAAGTGAAGTCTTTGGGCTCTACATAGATAAATCGTCATGTCTGTGCCTATGGGACTCAGATTGCACAAGGGTTTTGGATGCTCTGTTCTAGGCAGATGAAACTGGAAGTGATGTTTTGTATGTGAACCTAGTAAAAGAGATGGGGGTGCGGGAGGACAAAGGACTTATCCCAGATGCAAAAATGTCACAAGCCTTGATTTAGGCATAGATGCTCTTTAGGAAGTATTGGAATGCCCTGTCACAGTGGAAATGACCCATAAAAATGAACTAGTCCCCTCAGATTCACAGGCGCTGAAATCTCTTACCTTGTTTTGTCCTGGTGTGCATCTAGGACAAATAGGCCCATATATGATCAGCCTGGACTTCTGATGCTAGCAATTCCACAGCTGTGGGTTGGTGTGGTGATTAAATGAGATGCTTACTGCTTTTTATTGTAGTTATCCCTGGCTAAAAATAAGTGGAAAAGGGCTCCTAAGAAGGATTAGGAGGCAGGAAGAAGTGATCCTTGCCGGGAGGCGCTTAGTAGTTGAAAGATTTTACTGTGGAGAGAGGTCCAGAAGTTAGATGGGAGTGAGAGAGCAGTTCTCATATTCTCTTTCCCTAGCCTTCCAGAGGCATAGGAGACTAGGTAAGGCTAGTTTTTTTTTTTTTTCAAACACTATTGGCTACTTCCAAATATATGCATGTATTTTATAATTTAGAGTTGCAGTCTGTTAACTCTTCCAAATGTTTTGTTTTGTCCTCATAGGTATTGAGGTCTCTGATGATAGCTACTAGAAATATAACCAAATAGCTAAATTTTTTAAAAGAAACTTTAAACAAAAAACATCTTGATAATCCTGAAGAGAAGAATTTGTCAGAGTCAAATGGATTAAAACATTTTTTTTCTGTTGTGGTAAACATAAAATACTGAAAACCTTTGTGTCTCAGATTATAGGAGTTCTAGCTTTCCTTGCTAAATATGCTTTTCAGTATATGTAGGGAAGCATATCTTCTGTTGACACATCTGCTTCATTTTTTAGTTTTGTTGGGAAAAACTATAGTTCCCAGTTGCCTATCCACTAAAGCTGTATTTTCTGAACTGAAAAAATGTAGCAGAAAGGCAACTTTCACTGTACATTAAATAAACAGTTCAAGTTGCTGGAAGTGTTTCAGTGTATACTTCAAGAAAGAAACAAAAACTTCCACTCAGATTTTAGGTTTAGATTTTTTCTTCTTCTAATATTAAGCTTGGCAAATGAAGCAAAAAACCCTCTTCCTTTTCTGAACGACTTTTTACTAGGGGTGGTAAAATACTTTTAATTAAGTAACCATGTAACTGCTGAAAATGTCAGCAGTTACGTGGGGCACTTTTAAGCCAGCTCTCTGTGTATACTGGCTCCTGCCTTTTGTCCCGCGCTGCTGCCTCTGATGTCTAGGCAGCTTCATGGGGGAATAGCAGGCGGCTCCCTGGGAGCTGGAGTCTGGGGCCCCCGCTATTGCTTCTGTATCTGAGGCTGCGGTGTGGGTAGAGGGCAGGCGGCTCCCTGCAGGTACGGGGAGCATGTGCGTAACAGTGAACATTAACCCCTGAGCCCAGGCTCATTGGTTAACCGTGTACACAGTTACACTTTCTTATTCCTATTTTCGACCTCCGTGTGCTGAAACAACTTGCCCTAAAGACCAGAAAATTCTAAACAGGCAAAGGGAGAAGAAAAAGATAAAGGGCCTCTTGAGAAAGTTTGTTCTTCTTTCACCCTAGCAGCAAGGGGAAGAGAATCTAAAAAGAGCTAAATCATCGGGCCTTTGGCTCATCTTCCAGCTCATGTCCCACTCCCGCCTGCATACTCATATCTCAACATCTCTCTACATATGTCCAGTAAGTGAAGTAAACAGCAGAAAGTTTGAAGAGCAAGTTTTAATTTGAGACTTTGCGTGTCACAGCAAATGGCTAGTTTAATATTTGCTAAATCTGAGGACTTTGAAAATACAGCTTTATAGTCATTATGGAAAAATGCTTATGATTATAACCCTTTATTTTCTTGTCATCTGAAGTGTGATAGTCAGTCATTTGTTCTATTGTTCAGATGTGCCTTTACTTTTTTTCTCTCCAAGCAGCCAGACATTTATTCTCAATCTTAAATTAGAAAATTTGTCAAATCAGCAGTTTCAGGGAAGAGACACATTGTTATGAAGATACAGATGTAATGACACTCTCTTCTATACTAACTCTGTTTCTCCTTCATTACAGAAATGAGCCGTCAGACTGCTACAGCACTACCTACAGGTACTTCAAAGTGTACGCCATCACAAAGGGTGCCTGCTCTGACTGGCACAACAGCTTCCAACAATGACTTGGCAAGTCTTTTTGAGTGTCCTGTGTGTTTTGACTATGTGCTACCACCTATTCTTCAGTGTCAGAGTGGCCATCTTGTTTGTAGCAACTGTCGCCCCAAGCTTACATGCTGTCCAACTTGCCGAGGTCCACTGGGTTCCATTCGTAACTTGGCTATGGAAAAAGTTGCCAATTCTGTACTGTTCCCATGTAAATACGCCTCTTCTGGATGTGAGATAACTTTGCCACACACGGAAAAAGCAGACCATGAAGAGCTGTGTGAGTTTAGGCCTTATTCATGTCCATGTCCTGGTGCTTCATGTAAATGGCAAGGTTCACTGGATGCTGTAATGCCACATTTGATGCATCAGCATAAGTCCATAACAACGCTACAGGGAGAAGATATAGTTTTCCTTGCTACAGACATTAATCTTCCTGGTGCTGTTGACTGGGTTATGATGCAGTCTTGTTTTGGCTTTCATTTCATGTTAGTCTTGGAGAAACAGGAAAAATATGATGGTCACCAGCAGTTCTTTGCTATTGTACAGCTGATAGGAACACGCAAGCAAGCAGAAAATTTTGCTTATCGACTTGAGCTTAATGGTCATAGGCGGCGATTGACTTGGGAAGCAACTCCTCGATCTATTCATGAGGGAATTGCAACAGCCATTATGAATAGTGACTGTCTAGTCTTTGACACCAGCATTGCACAGCTCTTTGCAGAAAATGGCAATTTAGGCATCAATGTAACTATTTCAATGTGTTGAAATTGCAAGCAAACATTTTCAGGCCAGTGTTTAAAACCATTGCATTTAATTTTGCAGAAACTAGGGTAACTATCTTTGACTGCCAGACATAAACTATTTGATAGAGGGAGGCTAGACATATATGAAGGTAAATAAAAGGAAAGGCTGTTAAATTACGGAAGCAGTTGCATGTAGTAACACTAATATATTTAAAATAAGTCAACAGTAAACCACTGAAAATATATATACACCCAAAATGGGCATCTTTTGTATTAAGAATTGATTCTACAGGAAATGTTGTAAAATAGTTCTAAAAACTTGTTTGTAGATTGATTGTACTGTTGAAAAGGATACTGTTGTGTTTTTTTTTTTGGTTTTGTTTTTTCCTTTGACTGACAAGCCATGTTGAGCAGTCTGGTCTCTTGCCGCTGCTTTTTCCCCTTAAGTCACTACATAGTATTGCTGCTGTTTGTGTATATTTTTTGTGTATTTGCTAATTTTTATTAACTTCTAGTTTTTCATTAAATAAATATGACTTTCTTTTCTGTAATTCAGGTTTTCCTCCTTTTTGTACATTTTAAAAATTAATTGCAGTTGTCATCTTTTGATATGCATAATTGCTTATGGTAAAACTTATACTTCTGTACATTTGGTAAGTTTGTCTCTTCCCAGTAGTCAATTCATTGGTGATACTGTCCTTAATTCAGCTATTTTGTGAATGTATTCAACTCTGAAGGAGCAATTACATTGGAAGAATTATCAGAAAAACAGCTCCTAGATGATTATGATGTGCTTTGTTATACCTTCTAACAAAACTGATGAGTTACTAAGTAACATCATAATAAATAAGCTGAAAATTCAGGCACACTTTTCAAATTTAGACAAACTCACAGTTGTGTTTTGGTTTTGCAGTACAAGAAGGCATTATATTATGCAGCATTTGTAATTATAAAAACAGGCCATTTAAAAAAAAAAAAGGCAGTCTCAGAATAAGATGTTTTGGTCTTTTTATAATTTTGTCATTAAAAGAATACCTGGCAAACAAAGAACTCTTGGTTTTTGCTTTAGCACCAAGTTTGATTAATACTATAACTCAGCTTTAGTGGTTTGGTATCCTTCATCTGATTGTTACTAGAGAGAACCTAGTTAATTTTCCTTAATCATAGAAGTCTTGTATATCATCGCATTGTGTTATTGACATGAACTGTGTATACCCAAAGGCCCACACAATTCTCATGCCTTTAAATGCAAAAGTGGTATATTGGGCCTTTTGCAGGTTGCCTGCAAATGTGAGAAATTCACCTTGAATGTATGTCTGTATACAGCACTGAGCTAGTTAATGTAAACAGGAAACAATGTAAAAGAACTATTAAATCTCAAACTACTTTAAAGATGTCTCTTTGCTGAATTTGGTAGCTGTGGACATACGCTATTGGGAGAAATAGGATGGATATTAACTACTTTTTTTATAACAGTAAAATACAGTTTATTTACTATATATAAGCTTGTCTTAACATTCTTGTTAGAAATTGATCCATGTTAAGACAACTCATTAAGTTATTTTTTGTACCTATATATTTTAGGTTGACTAGGTAAGTAGTCATACAAGCAAGGAATGAACCAGTATAGATTTACTAGACCAGCCAATGCAGGAATAGTTATTTTATATAGATAAAGTAGTAAGCTTTCAGAAACTTAACGAAAAGTGTGATGTTACACTTTTCTTTATTATATAAACTTCAGAAATATACTGGCATCTTATTTTTTAATCTTCTGTTACACTTTGATCTTGAGATGAATATTTGCTGTGTCAATTATCTAAATGCAGATTATTTAATTTTACCTACATTTATCCCAATTTTGCTCTTGCTGTACCGTAAGATGTTAGTGTACTGCAGTTGCAACGTGCTGGGTGGTAGATTTTAAATTCGCTATTTAAATGTTTCTCATTATTGAAAATTATTCAATTTTAATTTTTTTAGAGGCTGTTGATAGTGTGGACTAATTTCATATGCATATTTTGGTTTGAGTAGTGGATTAACTCCTATTAAAATACGTAGGTTTGGGACTTGTCCAAAATGTGTTGGCAGGATGTTTATTTTGTGTTTTAAGAAACAGTCACTTCCTTAGATATTACAAGTTCTACGTGGTGATATGGCAGGAAAGGAGATCACTATATGTTTGGCTGATACTAATACAGCGATGGGCAATCTAGGCTCGATAGTGGGCCACATGAATGGCCCTCCTTCATTTCAGTGGGCTGCAAGATTTTAGCAGTCAAGATGGTCTTCTGGGACAGGATAGTTTTGCTAACTGTTTGCCCACCTAGAATTTGTGGGGTGTTGTGGATCAGCACTCCCACTTTGGATGCAGAGGGAGTGCACTGATCTCAGTCAATGCTGTGTGCAATCAGGACGCGCACCTCCATGTGCCCTTGCTTTACGTGTGTGTCACTGTAGTAATACTAGTAGGAAAATAACTACACTGATGTAAACCAGCAGAATTTCTCAACTGAAACCCTGTTGGGCTGCATGCAGGCTGCGGGCTGCCCACCACTGTGTTAATACAGTCTCCAATGTTGTAGTTGGAATTCATAGAAGTGTTTGGTATGTAAAGTTAGTGGAAGTCTGATGAATTGAGGAATCAGAAATATGATTTAAGTATTCCTGATCTATGTAATAAAATGTCATTTATTTTTAAAGTAGGTTATTTTATGTGCTTGGTACTTTATTTGCAATTACTTTGATATTGAGGAAATAAGCATTACAATTCCTGGTTTATTGTTTGTATTTTAACCAAACACAACAGTCAGTAACCCTCTACCAATCTGGAAACTGCCAGGTCCTAGAAGTGAAAGGGTGGCAACTACATTTTACACTACTGCTTAGTCATTTGCTACAAATGTTATCCAGACTGCTTTGGACATACTCGTGGGGTATACAGCCTCTCTCCGACTTACGAACCTGTTACGGACCAAGCAGTTGGTCATAACTCGGGTTCATTCATAAGTCGGACCCCATTGAGTTACACGCGACCACGCTGTTCGTAAGCGCGGATCGCGTTCGTAACTCGGGGTCCACCATTTACGACAGCTTTGGTCGTAACTGCGAACGGTTAAGTTGACCGTTCGCAACTGGGGGACCGGCTGTACTCTAGTTACAGAAACGTCAGCCTTGCTTTGAGAGTGCTTGTGGTACATGCTACAGTAGCTGGCCCCCCTCTGTTCTCCATGGCTAAGGATCACACCCCTGACCTCCGCACATAAGCCTGGAGAAACGACAGGAAATCTGCCCTTCTATGCTGCTTACAGTTCTTAATTAAGTTGGCCAGGGGCAATCCTTGTCCTTGTTCCTCCCCAATCCTGTTCCCCCTCGCCCCTGCAGGCTGTGCACTAGGGGTCTGACAGAGGCAAGTTGTGGTGGGAAGCTGAATTCACTGTTCAAGCTACAGATAGCATGTTGCACTCCACTTTCTCCATGTGGATCTTTCTAGCATACTCCAGGTACCTGCAGCATGTTAATGTAGTCCAGCAGGGTCTACTTGGAGCAGTGTGTGCAAAACCGAGTCTGTGGCTTGGATGGTGAATTCCACAGTGTCCCAAGCCTCCAGCCCTTCATAATTGCTCCAGCTTGCCTCATATCAGAGCTCACTGCAGCAGGTGCACCGACATAGGTGATGGAAAGGAACAACCTCTCCCTCATTCAAGATATTATACTGTGTAATGGTGAGTGACATGACTGGTATGGAAAAAGCGAATAAGGAAAAGTTATTTACTTATTCCCACAACATAAGAACTAGGGGTCACTGAATGAAAATAGTAGGCAGCAGGTTTAAAACAAAAGGAAGTTTTTCTTCACTCAGCGCACAATCAACCTATGGAACTCCTTGCCAGAGGATGTGGTGAAGGCTAGAACTTTAACAGGGTTCAAAATTGAGCTAGATAGGTTCATGGAGGTTAGGTCCATCAATGGCTATTAACCAGGATGGGTAGAAATGGTATCCCTAGCCTCTGTTTCCCTGGAAGTGGGTGACAGGGGCTAGATTATGTGAGGATTACCTGTTGTGATCCCTCCTTCTGGGGCATCTGGTATTGGCAGACAGGATACTGGGCTAGATGGACCTTTGGTCTGACCCAGTATGGCTGTTCTTATGACATACATATACTTGAGCTTGTAAAATTCATATATTGAAGCCTAATTTCTTAATTGCATGCTAAAAGGGCAGGTGGGGAGGAGAAGGATTACAAAAAAAGAGTTGGCATCTTTGAAGGAGTCACTACTGCATGAGGTAGCACTACAGGTTAATCTGGTGTCTTCAGTTCACCTCTGAATTTAGTTAAGGGTGTAATTTTTCTCTGGGAGGTGATCTGGGACTTGCATTTAAATACATATACTAGCAAACTTTCAATGTCATGCATACAAATTGTTTTGGGTTTAATTAACAGAACATTAGAAATGCTAACTAAATAGTTGGAAACTAGTGCCAAGCTTCCAAGAAGATACAAGAAAAGATGCATATAACAGGACACACAACTATCTACCAAAAATGCAACCTGATGAGAGAGACTAAAGAGATTATGTACATCTGCATTTATCTGGTACAATAAATTAACTTCTTTGAGAGGGGGTTGCTTTAGAGGAATGTGTCAGCATAGTGCTGCTGCTTGTATTTTTAATAGGTAAACAGGATATATGTTCTTACAACCTTAAAGCTTCGAATCTACAATGATTTATTGTTTGGGACAGTAAAGAATTTTAGTATAAGTTTGAGATAAACCTGAAAGGTGAGTGTGTAGAGATCCCCACAAACAGTTGCTCTCATCAGTGGCCAATTTTAGGTTTTTGGGTTTTGTTTTTTTTTAAATGTATGCTATAATTTAGATAATGTTGCTTCCAAAGTTATGGTTCTCCCTTCTGCTCCCAAACATTTAATGTCATTCACCAGATTGAGAATGGTTAATACTTGCTCATGAAAGACCTTACATATATATTGAACTTACAAAAATATAGTAAAATACAATTTATTGGAATGTGATGGGCAACTCTGTACAGACATCACCGTGCATAGTGCAAACAATAGCTTCTAACATCTTAACCAATGCAAGGAATGTCTGAACAAGGAAATATTGAATGTTAATGCTCACATTTGACTTCCCAAAGTCTATGCACCAGCTGCTTGTTTTTATTAATCACAGTAGAACACATTAAAACAGATATTTGGATTAAGATTAGAATTGTGCGACAGTTTTCTCTGTGTATTGAAAAAATATACAGAAGAATCCTCATTCCATTATTTTAAATGGAGTATACTTTGTCCAGTAGAATACAGTACACTTTTCTAATGTAAATAGCCATTGCTAATATGACATTTCCAAGCACTTTAAGTAATGCTATTTTTAGATCTGGTGGTAGCTAGTATAACATTTAGCATAGGTCATTAGTATTATAATTCAAAGTGTTATTCAGATCACCGTAATGTGTTTAGATAAATGAAGTTTTCAAAGCTATCCTAATAAAATTGTTTCCTGTTGTGATAGTTACCTACTTATGGCAAAAATTAGTTTCTGGGCAGAGGGGAGAAACAGCAACTGCATTATTACAGCTTTGCAAGCCTGGTTCTCATAGTGCAAGTGTGTAGTCAAAGTTGAAGGCTTCTCGAAATGGCACTAGACAGCTGACACCATACTACTAATGCCAGTATTGAGTATCAATTACAACGTCATTGCACTAAGGTGTTATTTGATGAATGTAAGTTGTGACTTTGGAAGGCCTTTTCTGTTTGTATCAAGAATAGGAGGCATGTGGTAGTAGGAAAGCATGAACAGCTGAGTGCAATAAATAAAATACAAGTGTCCTTAATGCAAAAAAGTGTACAGGTTGAGATGTTGGCATGCATAACAGAAACAAAATTAATTCAGCTATTTAGATATTAAAGGCTGTTTAGTTATTGTAAAAGATTTTAACCTATTAAAGGATTTTTCTCGTTGGAAAACAAAGCAAGTTACAGTATGTACTTTTCCCAAGTTCAATGAAAATGAATGCACTTGCTTGCAGTTCAGCATCAAATGCAGGATTTCTGCTGGGTTCTTGCACTCAATTTGTAACACTACATTTGTATCTGTGCAAGAGGTACATTATGCAGCAGGTTGGATTCCTAGGAAAACTGAGTCCTCAATAGCATCTATAGTTGCTATGAAAGCTGATGGAATACTATAGCCCTTTTAAAGCAATACTTTCTAGATAAATCAACCAGTTACAAAAAATATATCCATCCCATGCAGAATTTATGCACGCACCTACTCATGGGGGGTATAAAAATGCTTGTTCAAATAGAAAGCGCCTACAGTGCCTTCAGACTACTTGTTGTTCCACTTGTTACCATGTATTATTGTAAGGGCTACTACCTTGTCCCACCATGGTCCTGCTTTGGGCAGGACTTGACCTCCTGAGGTCTCTTCCAGCCCTACGATTCTATGAAAAAAGGGGCAGCTGAAGTAGGAAGCTTTCAGAGTTTCCTGCCTGTCTGGTGGTAGGAGTAGAATGTTACAAGCTGCAGGACAATTTACTTTAATCAGCACAAAAAATGGTAAAAGTTGCACTTGGTGTCCGTTATTGATGTGATGTTAGTTACGTGTTTTCATATATCTTACTCTGGAAGTATCTTGTAGCAATTTTTGGCACTTTCCTGCTTTGCAGACCATTCCAGTGCACTTTTGAGGGCTCATTCACACCCAGAAAATAACTGGAAGGATGGACCTTCCTGTTCTGGAAGTTTACAGGTAAGAAGAAACTGTCATATTTGTCTTAATTCAATCTTTAGCTGTGGTTTTTAAGGCTGTATTCCAAAGTTCTTATGAGAGACCCTTAACATGACAAGGTAAGATGAGGCCTTCTGATGAAAGGGAATTTATACCTTTTAATATAATTAATAGATCAGTTGTAAGAATGCCATTGAACAAATGCAGGATCGTCCTCCTATAATCAACAGAAAGTTTTAGACCTTACATGCTGCATATACAGAAGGCAGGTGAAGCAAGCTATTTTGTAGTGTGCACTTCATCGTAATTTCCCATTGTGATAGTTATCATCCCTTCACATTTTTATAGGAGACACACATTTGCCTTGAAGCCTACACCTTGTTACAGTTTTATGAGCATTTCAATACTATCCATTTATTATTACAATTAGTTTGCAAGAAGTGGTCAAAGCTTTATTCATCTAATACCAAACAAAATTTTAAGTTATAAGAATCAGTATTGGTACAACATTTAAATCTCTTCCTGACCTCGCAAAAGGAAAGTGACATTGAAACTCCTATTCACAGAATATAATAAACTTCCCCATTATTTGAAAAAGATGTGTAGATGGAAATTGTAGTTTTTCATTACAGCCATCATATAAGAGTATGGAAAAATGCAGGAGGTCGAGTGTCTAATAGATTCTTTATAAAGGCTATAGTGGGGAAAGGAAACTAGAATTTGAGGGTATGCTTTCTATACTCTGGTTCTGAAAAGTTTTCGCAATTGAATTTTTGAGCTTTAAAATCAAAATGTTCTCTTTTTTTCATTTAAACATCCAGCTTTTCCACAAGTGAGTTCTACCTCTCCTTTCTCTTTTCCCCTATCCAAAAAATTCTACCTTTTAAAAAAACTCATCTGATCTCTCAGAAGAGTAGGGTTTTAGAAATTCTAGGAGCAAATAAAGTAAAATACTAAACGTTGGGGTTGGGGAAAAAAGATAAAATATGCAAAGATTGAGTCCTCCTAACATCCTTTTCCAAAACTCCACAATAGTTAATTAAGTCCATAATTTTCAGTGGGGATTCATTATTCTCCATCAGCACGTACACAATTTTGAATGTGTGAATAGGTATTAGTGTGACAGTCCTCATTATTATGGTATCTAGTAAAACAGCCTGATTGTTGGCCTCAGTGACTTTAGTGCTTTTTAAAGTTAAGCCATGGAACCTTGAAACTAAATTGATCTGCATGAGCCTGAGCCATGTCTTTATCAGAATAAGACAGCGAAGAGACCAGTTTAATGGAAAAATCAGTGATGCTAACAAGGAATTCAAATTCCATTCCTGGCTCTGTTGCAGTGAGGTAGCTTCAGTAACTTGATCCTTATTTTTAAAAGTACCTCATGACTTTTTCAGATGACAATATGGGCTCATGTTTTAATCTTTGCTACTGCATAACAGGACTGTTGTGCAGTCAGGCTTAGAACCTTCTGTACAATGTGCTAGACCAGCAGTTCCCAGAGCAGGAGGTAGGGGGCGCAAAGGAGGAGAGCATACACTGCCAACAGCTGCTTCTGCCAAGGGTAGCTCTTCCCTCCCCCCATGGTAATGATGGCTGGCCAGGGTGCTCTCTCCTCTTCTCCCCCCCCCCCCCCTTCCTCCTGCTAGCCATGGGGGTGCAAGATGCACTTGAGGAGGGACGGGGCACACCACACTCCCTCGGGTGGGGACAGCTTCACTGGGGGGGGGGGGGTCAAAGGATGGTAGGTGGACTGGCAACAGTCTGCATATTCATTATGCAAATGATGAATATGCAAACAAACTTGCCAATCCACAGCATAAAATAGGTTGGGAGCTACTGTGCTAGACCGTACTTCTCTCATGGCTATTATTAAAATGGGGCTAACTAAGACATACTTCACAGAAGTTATTAAACAGTATGTGTTGTCTTTTTTCTTACCTGCTTTGCTTTTGGAGTTGGAGTCCTAGCTCCCTTATTGTGAAGGAATAATTTTGGTGGCATCACTAAGTGAATATTTGTGTCTATCTGTGCAACTCCCAATTAATAAAATGCAAGATTTTATTACACAACTACAGGCTTCTGCCCTTCCCCAAAGTCCATTTCATTTATCACACATGTGTTTAATATTGTGCTAGCGTGAGAAACTCACTTTTCTCATACTTAAAGATGGGTCACAAGTCAAATTTTAACCTGAAATTTTACCTATTGAAAAGTTTGAGCCCTGGCCACAAATTTCCTAGCTTTTTGTATGTTAAGTTTCGCTAGAAAGTGGCTGGCTGTGTTTAAAAAATATATCACTGCTCATTAAGTTAAAAATAAATCCTTGATCCAAAAACTGAACAAAATAGGGACTTTGGCAGGGCTATTTGAGCATAGTTAAAGGTTATAGGGAGTCATGCCTAATTCTTACAAAACCAGGCTTTGAGTTGCTACATTTAAACAAATGCATTTTTGCAAGGCTTTTAGACACGTTAATGCACTTTGTTTTAGTTTTTAGCAGTGTTCACTGGTAGCTCATCTGAAACGTGAAGTGCATTTACTTTTATTACATGAATATGGCCAACAAACAAATCTCTTACCTAAACATTGGAATGCTCATTAAACACATCTGTATACAGTAGTTACAGAAAACTTGAGCATAAGTTTCAAAAGTGTTAGGTCTCTGCTTGGGTGTGCAAGCACTTGTATGCTCTCCTCCACTACTGCCTGCACATGCTGCTGAAAACTAGCACATGTATAACTTGTTTTGGTAAACTATTTGTAATAAAGTGCACCTGCAACTTTAAATGCACCAAAACATACTGAGGTTCAGGCCTTAACTTTTAATGGGTGGCATAGCACAATGTGAGGCCCCAATTACTTGCCCCCTTTGTTTTGTATAGGTCACATTTTTACCATCCCACAGTTGGATGAGATCCTGTACATCAACATTTAACACTTGTTCAGCTGCTTAAAGTTTACTATTCAACCGCTCAAGTCCAGTCTTGATTGAAAATCCCCCATCGAAAGCTGCATTCAGAACTTCATCCAGGCAGCTTGCCATAACAAAACTCAAATTCTGCCGCACATTCATTGCAATCTCTTCAAGGTCTTTCTCATTTCTTTGAGGAATGATAATTCTCTTCAGTCCAGCTCTATGGGCTGCTAGAACTTTGTCCTTAATTCCCCCAACCTATTTAAAACACAATTTAAAAGAAATTTACAGAGGTTGCTTTCAGCAAGGCAGTCAAAGGCATTTTGGTGCTGTACTTTGAATTAAATCTTAAGTGAACAAGGCAGGATTCCAGCTGTACATCCATAATTCATCATACTGATTGTTAAAAGTACACCAGTGCAGTTTAAACTATGTTTTTCTCCTAAATCACTTTTTAGAAGAAATTCATTTGAAAGTGTAGACAATCCCTTTTACCTCACATGGGTAAGGAAAACAGGCATTTATTAGTCTTCAACTGCTAGAATGGGAAATATAATACTGTAGTCAGAGGAAGAAAACTCATTGGGCCCACAAAGATTCCAGCTGTTGCAGATGCAAGAATATCTCAATCTCTTACCCTCACTTTTATTCTTGCATTCATCAGCATAGGAAAAATACATGATCCCCACCCCCGGTGCCTTATGGTTCCCATTTTAAGATGTAACAGGGCTCTGCCCTGCTGGACCCTCCATTCTCTGACTATTTTGTTCTGGGAAAGCACTGTGTATCTTTGTGACATTAACAACTGAAAGAGGCTGCTGTAAAGTAATCTCTGTATAAACAAAAAACAACTGAAAATACATACTGTAGCATATCCAAAATACAACCAAGTATTCACTAACTACAGTTGTGAATCTTAGGAACAAAATTTATAACCTTTTTGTGTAATTGTTTGGATTTGGTGAACGAAGAGGGAACATTGTGATTCACTAACAAGTTGCTAGATTAAAATTTAGTCATGAAATAACATCCAGGTAAGCAGGACAGGAATTACCACTGATTGAAAACAGGATCAATTAATACTTAGATGTGAGACAGTGGTGTGCTTTCTTGGTTCACAGAAGCAAACTAATTAGCCCAGCAGAATGAAGAAATCTTTGATAAGATTTTCAAAGGCACCTTAGCCTGACAAGCACACATCACAAGACTGTTGTGCTGCTATGTCACTTTAGCATATGGTTTTGAAAATCTTTTTTTATATGACTGTTTAAGAGTAACACTCCCTTTTTTGGGGGGCGTCTCTTGTCTGTAGCTGTATAAACCGCAATTGGTTATTGCATTTCACCTCTATTCCCACCTGAAAAATTTACAGAAATGGACACTACCAACCAAAGTAAGCAAGTTTTAAGATTAATGCAAAAGCTAACATTGCTCAAAAAGGCCTATTTTCCTATGGAAATGTGCATATGCGTGTGCACACCCCACAAGAACCAGACTCATTTTTGAATTTGTAATGACATGTGAAAGATGTAATCAAAATAAAACTGCATTCATAATTCACAAGTATTTCATACTTTTCTCCGACACCTCCAATTTATGACAACTAGGTTCATATTTAAAACAAGATTTTTGAGCTTACACAGAGCTCTTCTTCAGGTCTGGAATATGAAGAATGGCTCTATGTAAGCTCATCTCTCTAGCAGAAGTTGGTCCAATAAAAGATATTACCTCACCCACCTAGTCTCACTTGCAAGTCATAGATCTGATGTCAAATAAGTTCAGGTGCATGTAATCTGTGCACTCTCATTCCCTCTCCCCCCTAGCTGGGGGAACAGAAAACACTGCCTGGAGGCTTTTCCCCTGCCACTCCGATTGGCCATAACCGCAGCCAATAGGAACAGCAAGCAGTGGTGCCTAGCAGTAGCAGGGTACATGGAACCACATGTCCCCTCCTCCCCCCCAAAAGCCAGGGGTAGTAGGGTCTGGGCCCCCCCCCCCCCCTGCACTCACCAGTAGCAGTGGGAAAAGTGAGGCAATGCAACCCCAGCTTACTCTGCTCCCCTGGCTCCCTCCTTCCCTGAGCAACATGCTGGAAGAGCAGAGTCATCTTGAGCTGCATTGCTTGCTTGCTTCCTGCCTCCTCCCCCAAACCAGTGAGTGGAGGCTGGGGTCAGAAGACCCCCCAGCCTGCTAGTCTTCCAGGTCCTCATTGCTTGTAGTGAGGGACTGGGAGAGGCAGGGCCTGAGGCAGAAGGGCTTTGTCCCTGCTCCTCCCAGGCTTAGGTGGGGAGTGTCATGTGGCCAATGGCCCCACCTCATCCCACCTTCAGCAGTTGCCCCTGAACTCCAAGCTCTGATCAGTTCATGATGCCAGCCTCCATTGCCTACTTGTTACATTTTCAAAGAAGCAGTTTGCCTTTTTTTTTTTTTTATGGTGCCCGTCCTACTTGGAGGTTCACTCAATAAATAACCACAAATATATTCCACTCATCCTCATTCAAATTCCTCCAGCTCTTTGATATCTACAAAACAACCATGATTAGGCTGCTTGTGGGCTTATATCATGCTAATCAATATTGCCTCATTATTTCCTTGAATTCCTATCAGTCTATATTCACCTGTTTTTTGTCATATGGTTAGATTAAAATCTTTGGAGCAGTGATTTTTCTTTTGTTCTTAGTACCACACCTAGCACAGTTCCAAGGTTCTATGATAATACAAAATAATAATGCATAATGGATGTTTTTGCATTGCCCTCCAAATTGCATGGTTTAAGGTAGCTTTGAAATTATAAAAAATATTGTTCTCATGTTGAGGGCAATAGGTTCCATAACCGAATTACAGTCAACTTCTCCTCCACTCTTACACATTGTAAACATAATTATAGCAACTGTGAGCTCAGAGTATGACTAATGCCAGATTTTATTATGGGAGGAGAAAAACATTTGGGATTTAGGTTGAGCTTCTGCCCATCCCCATAATACATCTGTGATGCCTGTGTTTGCTAATTGTGCAAATAAAACTGCAAGCTATTATCACCTTAGTCTAAGCCTCCTTCCATAGACTACAATAATAAAAATTCCCTGTAAGTCCCAAGAATGATTTTTTTTCAGTTTGCAACACATGTAGGATATGTAAAAGGGTATTATGAATTTTAGAAAAGGAAATCTATACTTATAAAAATAATAAAACTAAGTTATCTGCTATTCTGTTCCACTGAACATATTAACTATATATTAACAACTTTTTCATGCAGATTACATAAAAATCAGGTAACTTTCATAGTGTTCATCTGGATGTTAACTAGGAGTTTTCTATGCATCTGTGCTAATTATACTGAAAGACAATCCAGGGCTACCCAGGAATGAACTACAGCAAGATTACAAGGTTTACAGATGGGTAATAGCGATAGAAATGTAGCCGTGTTAGTCTGGTGTAGCTGAAACAAAATACAGGACTATGTAGCAGATGGGTAAGAAACTATGAAGCAAATTACTAATTCATTTTACAGAGGGCATAAAAAGAGGGGGGAACCCACAGTCTTTAATATAGGTTAACTTTTCCAAAAGAGACTTACTGGAAGAACAAGACCTCTTAGTGTAATTTCTCCAGTCATTGCTACATCTGAACGCACTAGCCGCCCACTGAAAAGTGAGGCAAGACAAGTTACTATGGTAACTCCAGCAGATGGTCCATCTTTTGTGACAGCTCCAGCTGGGAAGTGCAGATGGATGTCGGTGTTGTCAAGGAGATCAAAACTTCCAGAAGCTTAAAGAAAAGAGAATGGTTTTGAATGTGGAAAATTCAAACCTGTGTTGTTCCTGGCCTTTGTTCTAAAAAGGCCATTGGAGAACTAGAATTCTTTAACAAATAATGCATTTTTTGAAAACAGTACACTTAAAAATGAAAATCAAAAATTAAATCCAATGAACACAGCAGATAGATCCCACAAAAATCTAAACTTTCCTAGGCCGAAGGTGGCTTGCTATCAATATTAAACAGGATTAAAGAGGGATGCTTTTTCGGGGGGCAATCGGAGAATTTTATTTTATTTTATAATAAATCAATTTTAAATGAAAGCAGAATTTAATATAAAATGTTAAGGCCTAAACTAATTGCAACCTCTTAAAAACATTTCACTAGAAATAAATATGCTGAATCCATGAGACATCATTAAAATGTTACGTTAAAGCTGCTTTTCTATATAATGAGTTAGGATAAAATATCTAACTTATGAGGTCAAGCATTATAAATGGCATAAAAGGCCATACACCATATTAAAGGTCTGATCCTGTGGGGGACCCAGGGGCTGTGCTGCTGGGTTCAAGAGACTTGGGACCTGGCCTCTGGGTGATACTGTTTAGTATCTCATCATCATGATTATCCACTAAGCCTGTGGGGGTGGTCTCCACCAATGCTCCCCCTAAGCTGTGTGGGAGCACAGCTTCACAGGTGATTAATCAGCCCCACCCAGTCAGTCAGCTCTGTGCACAGAGCCCTGAGCCTCTGACAGTGCAGGGTTGATTAATCACCCGCGCAGCTTAGAGGGAACACTGGTCTCCACCTCCTACTGTATAGTTTCTCCCTAACTGAGCTCTAATCATGCTATTCGGTGTTTAAGTTCTAGTTACCATTCTAATTCAGTGCCCCACAAGCAAAAAGCTAATTATCTAGTACATAAACAATGCATCATTCACCAATTTCTAATATACTAAAATTTCCAGCATATTTTCAGATTAATTGCACAAAGTGCTTAAATAAATAAATGTGTACAGTTATAGCATATCCTCTTAGCTAGCAAAAAGTACCATAGCTAGTATAAAACCTCTACTTAGCAGTAAATCAACAGGTTTTAATTATTATATTAACCAATGAGAAAAAGCACCTAGAAAATAACCAAAGAAAAATTTATCAATGATTTAAATCCAGGTGTTTCATTTAGTAATTTAAATTGCCTTCATATAAATTAATCCACCCCTATGTTAAATTCCTATACAAAAAATATGATTAAGAAGGAATTGAGATTGCAAACAGTTCTACTTACCAAAATTTAAAAACATTTAGAAGTCAGGAAATTCAGGAATATTGGTTAAAGCGCAAAACATTTAAAAGTCAAGAAACTAGAACACAGAATCAGTAAAGAACTATTTCTGGAAATAGTTATAGGTTCAAAATAAACCTTAACTGTAATCTGTCTAATAACGATCTTTCACCTATGGACCTTACAACTCCAGAGAAAATAGCTTGTCTGCCTGTAAACTAATCTCACCCTTAACGAATGAAGTCTCTATCTTCCCCCCGGCCTTGTGGCATGGGACACAGAACAGCTCTCTGATAATCACATAGCACTCTGCTTCCATTTATTAATCTACTTGATGTACCCTCTAAAGATTATTTGTTGTAGCCAAGCGAGAATAGTTCATTCCATCTTTGGACTCTCTGCTAAAACTACCAACAGGTGGTCAGTTAGCCCTGTTTATTGTGTTGGTTTTTACTATTTGGCTACTTGGCTCCTCTGACCAACAGCTCGCCAAATCATGTTGTAGTCTTCTAGAACTTCAACTCATTTTCATACAGATGGATAAAAGATAGAATTTTAAATATCTAAAATTGTCTTAAACAAGTGAGCAATGGGCAGAGGAGAAAGAAACAAAGGCGCTATAGGGGTTTTTTTTCTGTCTCATTTTCACCATAATATAGAGCAGCCTATTTCTCCTTTAAATAAAATGATTCTGTCTTAAATAATAATCAATTAAATAAGACAACTTAATGTAAATCAGCAACCTATTTGTTGTTATAATCCATTACTGAAAAATATAATGGTGCATTTTGGGTCATCACAAAAACAACATAAGCCTTATAAAGGAATTAAAACTATTGCTGATATGCATCTCTTCCGTGAGAAGTTACAACAGGTATTATCTGTATGCTTCATTAGGCTCATACCAACATTCTTGTTTTGAGATTTTTCACATACCATTAGTTAGCTGGTATTTCTTTGCATTGCTACGCAGCCAGCTAATAGCAAGATGTGCTGACTCTTTCATGACATCCCCCAGCTGTCCAGTTAGAGTAAGCTGACCTTCTCCGTCCATTTGGCTGGCTTCTACAAACATGATCTCACCTCCTAAAGGAGTCCAAGCCAAGCCTATGGCTACTCCTGCCTGATTCAAACGTTCAGATACCTGAAAGCAAACAACTCAGAGTAGAACACAATTTTAAAGAAAGAGAACATCTCAGAAAAGCTTTGAAAATATTTCTGAAAAGGTCTTTAACATTCAACATTTAAAATTAAAACTTTTAGAATAACCTAATTTGCTTGGGTAGGGATTTTATTGATGCCTTCAAAGCAACTACTATATTTTACACCAAAAGGCTAAAGGCAAGTCTCCAACTGCATACTTATATGCCATCCTTCAATAATTTGCCCCAAGTGTGAAAATAAGTTACAACATTAGGGCAACTCAATAGATGCGCTAACTCTCATCTACAGCAGTGTTTCTCAACCAGTGGCAAGAGTCCCCTTAGGGGTATTTGAGAGAAGTCTGGGGTGTACGTCAACCCAACTGAAATTTGCAGAAAACTGAATTTTCATTTTAAGTTTTACAGTGCTTTATTGTTTTTATTCTTTTTACACCCAAACATTTCATCACCCGCCAGGCTACGATTAAGTTGTTTAAACAAATGTGTTGCAATGGTAGAAAAAAATTGTGCGTGTGTCTGAAAATTGTAGGTACTGGGGGTACTTTTTTTTTTAAAAGGGTACTTTATAAAAAAAGAAAGGTTGAGAAACACTTATCCTACAGCATGCAGTTGGGCAAACAGGTGCTGATCCAGAGTCCAGTTAAGTCAATGGGACTTTTTTCCATTTTTCGAAGGACTTTGATCAAGCCTATTCTGTAAATAGTCGTTCATTTTTTAGACAAGTTCACTTTGACTGTGTTCACCCCTTTAGGATATTCTCTTTATGTCTCTTCTACCAAGCGAGTTTACATGAAAAGTTACAAAAACCAAATGTTAACCTTTAATACTGCCCCAATGTCTTATTTCAAGCAATGTTTTCAAAGGATATACGGAACAGGAACTATGAGATGCCAACCAACAACAGTAACTGCAAACCTTTGTAAAGCATTCTCAACAAAGAATGCACTGGAGAAAATGGCAATCTGCTAGAGGACAATGTGTGAGAAGAGAATATGCAAAATTCATCAAAATTGCCCAGTTCTACTAATGAACAAGGCCTTGCCCCTTAGGAAGTACCATGTGCCTGTCTTGATGTAGCTAGGACCTACTTAACTGAAAGAATGCATACACTTCCCTGGGCTATATAGCCACTGTTGAAGCCAGTGGGGGAGCGTGAGCTGGAGCCATGTGAAAGAGAGAAAGGGCAGATGGCAGGATGTTCTCAGGAAGGACTCCTTTGGTTTGGAATAAGGATGTTAAATATCGGTTAATTTACTAGTCGAGTAGTCGATGGAAATCCCATCGACTACTTGACTAGTCGATAATCACTTCCACATTCCTCCTTTGAAATGTGTAAGAGCCTCTGGCTCCGGAGGCAGGTACCTTATCCACTGAGCCACTGGGGGAGCCTGCTAGGGCTCTTGTACATTTCAAAGGAGGAATGTGGAACTCCGTGTGCAGCCCGGGGCCAGTGGGAAGACCTGCTGCCTCCGGGCTGCACGCGGGCACACCAGTTTTGAAATGAACAAGAGTTCCCAGCAGGGGCTCTTGTGCATTTCAAAGCGGAAGTACCCTCATAGAGCCTGGGGTCAGTGGGGGACTCAATCATAGAGCTGGAAGAGACCTCGGGAGGGCATCAAGTCCAGACCCCTGCCCAAGGCAGGACCAATTCCATCTAAATCAGCCCAGCCAGGCCTTTGTCAAGCCAAGACTTAAAAACCTCTAGGGATGGAGATTCCACCACCTCCCTAGGTAACCCATTCCAGTGCTTCACCACCCTCCTAGTGAAATAGCTTTTCCTAATATCCAACTTGACCTCTCCCACTGTATCTTGAGACCATTACTCCTTGTTCTGCCACCTAGCAAGGATTACTCGTTTTCCTGAGCAGTGTCTAGAACAAAGGAAAAGTGCTCCTTCATATGGAGTGTGTATGGAGTAAGTGTATACATCTAAGGCCATGTCTACATGTCTGCACTGCTGGTGAAGATGCTCTATGCTGACAGAAGAGAACTTTCCTGTTGGCATAACTACTCCAGCTCCATAAGTGGCAGAAGCTAGATCAGCAAGAGAAGCTCTTCCACAGATGTAGTGCTGTGTACATGGGCACTTACGTTGGTGTAACCTATGTTGCGTAAGTGGGTGGCTTAATCATACCCCTCAGAGACAAAAGTTATGCCAACACAGGCTGTAGGTTGACAGTCTAAAGAAACACAAATAAAGGTAGCATATGCAAGTCCTTTCCATTTTAATATTTTGTCCTTCCTTTCCCCTCCCCCTCCCAGAATTGCAGAGATTAAAATTCATCTGAGTGAGTACTCTGTAAAAGTGGGTTATTAACTAAATACTTTAAGAGCATCAGTTCTTAAGCTGTGGGTCAGGATCCCAAAGTGGGTTGTGACGCCATTTTAATTTAATTTTAATGGGGTCGCAAGGACTGACATAGACTTGCTGGAGCCCAAGGCTGAAACCTGAACCTCACTTTTTGGGGCCAAAGCAGAAGCTCATGTTCTAGACCCCCAACCTGGGGCTGATGCCATTAAACTTTGGTCCCCTGCCCAGGGTAGAAGGGCTCCAGCAACTCAGGCTTTGGCTCCCCTTCCTGGGGTTGTGCAGTAATTTTTGTCGTCAAATGGGGGTAGCAGTGCAATACATTTGGAGCTCCTGCTTTTAGAGAACAGTTTAAATTTACAGGAGTGGAAAAGAAGTGCCTCAACTGTTGGGTTTGTTTTTTTTGGTAGCTGGGAGCAGAGAAGTGATTTTGCAACCTCTAGGCGAATGAGTGAAAACATCCGCAGTGATAGCATGGATGCAATATTTCTACCTGACCTGATTTCACAGCACACTTCAGTTACATCCTCCTCTACAAACATAAGATGCAATGCAAGAAAGGGCATCCACTGAACGCAACTGTGCTACTCTAAGAATCAAGGTTTTTAAAGCAAGCCAGTTTGTGTAAAAGTTTGCACACTAGCTATCCTCTTCCTCCTACCTTCCACTGCAAAATATCCGTATTATGCCATCAAATACTTGAGGGCAAAAACATCTTCTCAGATGCAGAGTGGTGTAATCAGATTCTTTTGAATGTCTACTCTCTATATAGCACACATTATTATTACCCTAACAGTTTTCTTAGGTCTGTTTTCCTCCAACTGTTACCACTGCCAAAGAAACTACACTGCGCAACACTGAAAATGTAAAGCATTGTATCTGGTAAGTGAGAGCAACAATGTCTGTACCAAACTGTCAACTCCATTTTATTTTGTGTTTTCCACTGGGAGTGCTAACTGCCAGTTTGTATTCTGTGTTGCAAAAGCAGCCTGGCCTTGGATGAGGCCAGTGTATACTAGTTACTGGTCCTGCACAAAAGGGTGAAATACACTGTGAACAAGACTTTGAATGAGACACCCATGAAGGCCAACCAACTTTGTGTCAACAACTGATCCATCCATCATACCAATGAGCTGTCTACAAAGAAGTCTTGGCACCTGTAAAAGGGGGTATCATGAATGTTTCCTCTAATCTTTTCCATCCACGTGCAGATATTTTCCATATTTGTGTGGAATTTTTTTGTGCGCAATGAGGCATGTGCAAGTGTGCACCACCAGTAGAAACAAAAACCTAGCTGTGGGTGCTCTGTTAATTATCTGGGCAGCCTCTGAATCTTTCCTGAGTGTCTGTACAAGCACACAGCTTACAGGCAACACTGCCCATGCCACGTGCCAGAAGATGGCCTGGACAGTGTGCCTTAAATACGTGGAGCTAGAAACAGGAAGCATGTAGGATTCAACAGTTGGGTCCTTTTGGTGGTGAGCAGGGCCAGGTTGTGACAGTAAGGCTATGTTTACAGACTTCTGCTGGTCATGATTAAGCTCTGCTGGCAGAAGTCTGTGATTTAGATGCAGCCATACTGGATCAAGGCTCCTCCTATCAAATGGACATGCAAACAATTACCAATACAATATTCAGGCATTAATGCCAATAATCTGTCTCATCACACTGTATAATTAACACTGAGAATGCAAAGATCTCTTAGTATCTGGCTTTTACAAGTTCCCTTTCCTGTTTAACAAGTATAAAACAACTTCCTTTCTGCAATTAACAAATGTTCCTTCTCCAGCTAGTGCCAGTGATGACTGGTCTAAAGTGGATGAAAGAAAGGTAACTGATTCTCACCTCTCTCTCAGAGGGACTGTTCCATTTGCAGGCCCAGCCAGCTCAGTCAAGTGCAGGCAAACACTTCTCACATGTGTAAGAATTAAAGATGGTGGAAGGCAACAAACTGCATCTGAAGCTATTATCCCTTCACAAAAGAGAACAAACTCCACAGGCTCCTTTTCAATGTTTCGACATTTCTGATTTTGTGCTTTATGCTTCGTTTGTGCTGCACGGTGCTTAGTACCTAATAGACTTGACCCATTACCAAGTGTGATTTTCTTAATGTTTATTTTTCAGTTTGATGAAAAGCTGTCTCTGTGCCATTTGTGACTGGCTCCTGCATTACACCCTGCTTGCTATGGGCTTCTGAGTTGGAGAGGAGCTGGCAGGATGGCAGATGACACAGTGCCTTTGGACTAGGGATGTAAGTGAATACTCGAGTAAACTACTAGACTACTTGCATTCCCCACCTTGCGAGGCACCAAGGAAGTAGGGGGGAAGCAGGAGCTGGCGTTGGGGGAGCTGGCTTAAAAGCAGCAGTGGGGGGGCCAGGAGAGGCCCACTGCAAGCACAGGCTACTCTGCATCCCGCAGCCAGGGGCTGAGCAAGCCGGGCTCAGTCCCAGCTTGTGCTGGGTCCAGGACCATCGTGGCTCTGCATTTTAAATGTATTAAGAGCTAGACCAGTTCTCACTACATTAAAATGCAGAGCTGCAGCAGGGGTAGGTCCCAGATCTGGCACGAGCCGGGACTGAGCCAGGCTTGATAAGTCCCACCTTGCACCACGTCCAGGAGCTACACCCACTGCAGCTCTGCAGTTTAAATGTAGTAGGAGCCGAGCACACAGGTAGCATTTAAACAGCAGAGCTACAGCAGGAGTAGCTACCGGACCTGGTGCAAGCCGGGACTGAGCACCTTCCCTTATCGACTACACGATAAGCCAATTACCCACCCCTTAGCATCCTTACTATGGTCATAGACAAGACATTAAGCTGTTTGCATTTGTTCACAGGTTAAATATGCCAGGAACAGAACCAAAGTCTCTAATAGGTCAGACTCCAAGTGTCATACATTTTTCCCCCCACTATCCTTCCCTTTAATTGGCAGACTCAGCAGAGATAATGAAGTGTGCAGGCCTTAAAAACTGAACTACAGCCTATCCCCTGGAAAATCTTGTCACCCAGATTTTGGTTGAGACATGCTGATTGGGAGGGAAGCTTGTCCTGGCAGCCTGGGGAATGTCTTCAAGCAAACGTCTCTTATCAACACTAAATCTGCACAATTTTTGAAACTGAAGTTCATGTTTATATGCAAAATAGCTTAAATATTTTGCATAAGATACCACACATAACTGCACAAAACTTGGTAGCTAGTATACAATCACAGACATGAAGGACTGGAATGGACCTTCACAGGTCATCTGATCCATCCCCTCCCACACTGAAGCAGCACCAAGTATATTTAGATCATCCATGGCAGATGCATATCCAACCTGTTCTTAAAAACTTCCCAAGACTTGGATCCCGTGCCCTCCCTTGCTAACACATTCCAGTACTTAACTATCCTTCGAGTCCGAAAGCTTTTCCAGTGTAGATAAAGACATTGGCCACTTCTGCCATTGTGAGAGAGGAAGTGGTTCAGAGGAATTCAAGTAAGAACAAAGCCTCATCGCATTTGCAAAATAACTGAAATGAACAATGGTTATTTACAATAATCCCTGAGCCCCAAAGTAGTTTAATCAGGTTAGAAGTGATTGGGCCTTCTTTTGTCCTGTTTCAAGTAGTTTATCCCAAGCGGCCATGAGACCAATCCTCATTACAAACTAATTGTAAACCACCACTATTAAATCTGTTTTGGTTGCATGGAGAGGGCTAAAAATAAATGACACAAATATCTAAAGAGAAGCTGATCTCACTAAATCATGTTTTACAGATCAGCAGGCATAAGAAAGAGGAAGAAATTATCAGAATGTGAAGTTTCAGATATAATAAAGGAAGATAAAAAATGACGCTAGATGGCAAAAATAGCACTTTGCTTTCTAGATGTATATTTCTTTGCTGTATCCGTTTATAAGAGGAGGACCTTTTTGGTCACGATGTGATGCCTTTGATCCTATAAATCCACATGCAATGGCCAAGACTATAGCATTGCAGCACAAACATGACTAGATGCTAGGTGTGGGTAAAAGTCAAATTAAGCATCTGGCCTGGTCAGTCTTACTCCATCTCTCAGTGCACCTTGCTCAAGCGCACAGCAATAAAAAATAGGAGAATGTGATGGGGAGATCTAGATCTAAGCATTATCATAACTGGCAAGGTGCTCAGCCTCCTCTCTTAGGACTTCTTCCTGTTGCTAAGTACAAATTGGCTGTGGCAAAGTAGTGATGGCTTTGGTACAAGATCAGATTCCTCCAAGTATCCTGATCTGCACATCACTTTTCATCTTGCACTTACATGATGAAGCTCCTACTTGACTATAGTGCCAAAGTGCAAAGCTTGAAAATCAGAAAACATTACATTTTTGTAACTATATGGATAATAAGTACTGGAGGTATTTAGATGGGGAGGACTCTAGCTTGTAAATATCTTTCCTTAAGATTGCTGTAAGAAGCATAGGTTGAAAAGTAAAAAAAAAATGAGAGAGGCAAATCTATATTAAAAACATCTTTACCATAGCAAAGCTGTAATATTGTTGTAGCTCTATCAGCCCAATATGAAGCTCAAGACTTGTGACTTCTGAGTTTTCACTCTATTTTGAGTCAGGTTTCAAAGATTTAAATGACAACTAAGTACCAGGCCTTCCTTGGGCCAGTAATTTTCCTAAGTGCACTCTGCTGTAATTATAGGGACATGATTCTAGGATGCATTAACAGGTGTGTTGTGAGCAAGACACAAGACATCATTCTTCTGCTCTACTCTGTGCTGATTAGGCCTCAGTTGGAATATTGTGTCTAGTTCTGGAGAAACTGGAGAAGATCCAGAGAAAAGCAACAAGAATGATTAAAGGTCTAGAGAACATGACCTATGAAGGAAGACTGAAAGAAATGGGCTTGTTTAGTTTGGAAAAAAGATTGAGGGGGGACATGATAGTGGTTTTCAGGTATCTAAAAAGGTGTTACAAGGAGGAGGGAGAAAATTTGTTCTTCCTGGCCTCTGAGGATAGAACAAGAAGCAATGGGCTTAAACTGCAGCAAGGGAGGTTTAGGTTGGACATGAGGAAAAAGCTCCTAACTGTCAGGGTGGTTAAACACTGGAATAAATTGCCTAGGGAGGTTGTGGAATCTCCATCTCTGGAAATATTTAAGAGTAGGTTAGATAAATGTCTATCAGGGATAGTCTAGACAGTACTGGGTCCTGCCATGAGGGCAGGGGACTGGATTCGATGACCTCTCGAGGTCCCTTCCAGTTCTAGTATTCTATGATTCTATAGCCACTCAGACATTTTCAGTTTCATCTGGGTTTTGCCCACAAGTCTGTGATAAGGGACATATGTTTTAGTGCACACTGAAAGGTACATCACCTCCTTGGCAGAAATTTAAGTGAGCTAAAGATGCATTGTACATACTGAGCTAGTCCAGGAGTCGGCAACTTTTTCAGACCAAAGAATCAAACTACTTCAATATTCAGAACAAGTTGTCAACAAAGAGCTGTGTAAGAATGCTTATTTGCATAACTAAAAATATATCACTTAGTATTATTGATAATTGACATAATGATTGATGATAGCACAAATGAAACACTGGACTCACAGACTTTATATAATGGGACTTCTGCTGCTGCATCTTGTCACACATTTCTTTGAAGTTTACATCATAAAGGCTCAAATCCAGCTTCATGAACACATTCAAGCTGTCTTCTGCCAGTCTTATGGCAGGGGATGTGGGGATGCAGGAGTCTGGGTTGGAGTGTATGAGGGGCTCAGGGCAGGGGTCTGGGGGGTGCAGGAGTGTTAGGATGCTGCAGCCAGATGGGGGATGGGCCTCAAATGGGGGCTTGTTGGCCAGGCTTCATTTTTAAACAAAGTAAAATACTGTATCCAACACAAAAGGTTTCAACATTGTCTTTATGGCAGGGTGGGGAACCTTTTTTTGGTCGGGGGCCCCAACCCACAGAAAAAGCAGTTCGGGACCACACAGGTGAGAAGCAAAAAAACCAAACCAAACAAAAAAAAACCCCACCAACCCACCCCTCTCCAAAAACCCCCAACTGAAACACCTCACTCCCCTGGTACTCCAGACCCATAGCAGGTGAGGACTGAGGTTCAAGACAGATTAACTCTTCTGGGGTTCCAGGGTTAGTGGATTTTGGGGGTGCAGGGTCTTGGCACCGGAGGGGGAGGGGAAGAGGTGCAGGATCTGAGCGGCACTTACTTTCCCCCCAACCCCCTTGTGTCTGTAACAGGGTTTAGTCATTGTAACAGATGCAAGTCACTCCCACGTGGCAGCCAGCCCTTGTTCCACATGGATCACAGAATAAGTTAGCAGCCCAAGGGCAGAGGGTGCAATGGATGCCTTGCCTTGCCAGAAGTGCAAGGAGTCCGGCCAGTAGGTCAAGGCACGGATGGGAACCAGCCCGCTCAGTTGTGCTTCTTGTACCTCTCCAGGCTGGCCAGGATCCAGTCCGCTGGCACTAGGAAGAAGGTGTTCAGGCTGAGGATAGACTCCTACACCTCCATGGGGCTCTCTGGTGGGTGTGAGTGCACGTCCCATGTGGGTGGTGCGAGGCGGGGACAAAGCAGTGCATGGAGCAGTGCAACATGACTATGACAGCAGCGGGTCCCTTCGCGGGTAAGATGGCGTTCGGACCTACTTTTTACGCCCTGCGCTGCTCTAAGGCTCCCTGTCCCAGGCATGGCTTCCCGCTGCTCCATTGGCTGGATTCTGACCAATGGAACAGCAAGAAAAGCCTCCAGGCAGCACATCTCTTCCTCCAGCCGGGAGGAGGAGCGTGCGCATGTGCGCAGAGCCGTTTGTGCCTCTGGCTTCTTCGCCAATTGCGCAGCGAGGCTCAGGGCTTTCTTCACCCCCTGCTGCTGGAATCCAGCGCTGGCTCCAATCTTGCAGGGGGTGAGTGGCTGGACCGCGGGGGCAGAGAGAGCAAGCGGGGGGACTAAGCTCAAGGTGAGAGCCATATTTGGCTCCTAAGTGAGCCATAGGTTGCTGACCCCGAGCTAGTCACTGAGTACAAAGTACTTCTACCAGTACTATTACTGACACACACATACTCACTCTACAGCCACCTCCCTCTCAGGAACAAATCTAGTCAACTGAAATGTATTCATTTTAAGGTATTCATATACTACCAGTGTCATCATGTGTTTGATAAACCACAAAACACTGTAGTAATATAAGAATAGGTTTAAATCTCACCAGATTCAGGGTCTTTTCTGTAGTGCAAGCATTAAAAATATGTTTGCAAACTAGATAACGAATTTCTCTTCATTTGTTAGACACATTAAGAAAGATGTGTGTGTTTTTATATGTATATATATCTATATATATAGATATAGACACACACACACAGGGCTCAACAAACAGCTGAATCTACTCGCCCATGGCGAGAAGATTTCAGCCGGTCGCTCCATGCGCCCCATTCACCAGCGCTTCGCGCATGCGCAGTGCCAGTCTGGCGAGTGGCTCTCGCCGGGGTTTGTCAAGCCATGTGTGTGTGCGTGTGCGTGTGCATTTAACAATCTCTAAATTTTGGATTACTGAAATTAAATGTTTTTCCCCAGTTATACAAATATCATTGATGCACTGCAGCCAGTCATCTTTAGATGTGGAATTAATCTGGTAGTCAAAGAAATTGACCCTATTCAAAATAAAGTGTTTTATGTGTTCTTTTATATTACACGTCTGATGTCTCTTTCAAATTCAGAAGTCTCAATTTTCTAAAACAATTCTTGGCCATAAAATTACTTTCATTCCTTTTTGTTTTTAACTTGTGTCTGTTCAGAGTATGTCTATAAACACGGATCAAAAGAAATTGGGTTTCTTTTTCACATGCCATAGAAAAGCTTTCAAAACCCATCCTTTCTATTCCCAAAGTATTTCCCCTTTAGAATAAAAACTCAATTTCAGCCAAGACACTGGACCACATTTAAATGCACACCATACTTTAAATAATTTCACATGAAAAAATTGACAGAGGGAATAAAAGTAGACAAAACCATTTACAGGTCATCCTATCTCTAGGAATTGTGTATTACAGAATGAGAACAGTCAAAAGGTTGCACTTGACATGGTCCCTTCTTTGCCCCCCTTCAAAAAGGGGCATGTCACTTTGAGTTAATCAAAAGTAATTCTCTTCTTTCTCACTGAACATTCATTATACAAGACATATTAAATAGCCAATGGCAGTATATTTAAGACCACAGACTTCTAATCTCTAGTGTGTCTAATTTGGAAATTGAGTAATTCAGCATAGCTGACAAATGCCAAGTCACTGATCAATTATGCCAAAATTAGTTATTGGTTAACACTTTGTCACTACATTGTCTTTCTGCAGGTCCTTTCCTCGACACCCCTTCCTATTCCTTCCTGGTGGGCATTCCTGTGATTTACTCCCTCATTTACCACTGGACAGTCACAGAAGGCGTTTTCCTCTAACTGGGTGAGACTCTCTTCTCCTGCACAGCAATGAATGTGCAGGAGGTCAGACTAGGTCCCTTCTGACCTTATTAAAGTCTATGAGTCTCTGATACATTTGTTACATGATGCATTTGTTACATAATATCTCCTTTAAAAGTGCCCAGATATGGGCAAAGACCATCATTTATTTTTATCTGCCTAACATTTATTAATATTGAGATTTATGCACCACTAATGAGGTGGCAATCTATACTTTGATACCACCAAGGCTTTCCACTTCCAAGCACAATGGATCTACTTGCTTTTGGGCTCAAGACCAACCTACCACTCTCTAAAGAATCTGGTGGTTTTAATTAGGTATTGAGAATGTTTCACTTGCTATCTGGAATCAAGAGCTAGCAAAGGAAATGAATCCATCTGAGCTTGGGTCTAAAATCCAGATGACACTAGAAATGTTTATTTCAGATTAAAACAAAGAGATGGGATTATGATGTACTAGGAAGCATCTGCCACAATTTAAATTCTCCCAAATGCTCATTATACCATTTATTTCAAATCTGTAATTAGTCTTTCTTGACACCATAGGAAATGTAAGTTTTGTTCAGTAAGATAACCAGCAAAGATTATTGTGTGGTGTTAATTAACGTTACGATAATTAAGAGCAGGCTAGATTCCCAAAGAACTTGGGTATGTTTACACATACTGGGGTTCAGTGCTGCAGCGATCGATCCACCAGGTGTCAATTTAGCGGGTAATTGGGTAAATATCTTGTGGTATGTAAATATTATATAGATTATACTAGTGAAGAAACATTAAATCAATCACAGATCACTCTTCTGTTTACTCAGGTACTCCACCAGAACAAGAAGTGTAAGGTGTAGACACCCAGCACAATGAAGACGTGACAGTAAGTTAACCTAAGCTACATTGACTCTAGCTACGTTAGTCACATAGCTAGAGTTGCATAACTTTGGTCAACTTAGCCCTGTAGTGTAGACCAAGCCTTAGACACTGCAGATCTAACTCTTACATGCCTAACCACCCAGTGGAATCCACAATTCAAAGTTATGCACCTTGACTCCCATGCAACACATCTGAGGTGCAGGGGAATCAGATGCCCATGAATGAGCTCCTCAAAAGTCAGCCAGCTGAGCAGACAGCTGGCTATACTAGCCAATATTGGACCCTACACCCTGACCTCTGAGAAAGCTCTCCTCCAATATACAGGCCTATTGCTCCATGGGATTATCAGATGTGAATCTAGTCTGCATCCCACCGCCCCTCTCTCCAAGAAACACAAATGGGTAGGGAGAAATGGCAGCAGCCTCCATTATAATTTTCAGCCCAATCCTTAAGGAATTCATCAGTGATATGGGAGACCAGTTAGGTGAGTGACCTACCTACTGGGATAAGGGATATTCTGGTGTGGGTTTCTCTCAGGGTATGTTTACATGACACAACTTTTAGCAACTAGGCTATGTTGTTACTCCTGCCAACAAAGCAGTGTTCAGATGTGCACTTGCCGTGGCAAAATTTGTCAGTTACGGGGGGCTGGGTTAAGCACCCGTGAATGACTGGTTTTGTCAAGCAAGTGTGTAGACAGCCTCAGTCTGTTGAAGCTGTTCCACTGTGTAGAATTAATTAAATAGCCATTGAGTGACAGACAGAACGAATAATCCAGTGGGCAGAGCAATCATCTGAGAGGTGGGAAACCTAAGTTCAAATGCCTTCTCTATAACAGAGGGGGGAATTGAACCCAGGTTTCACACATCTCAAGATTATAAGGGAGATTTCCTTCCTACTTTCCCCTCAACCCCAAACATGCCCTAGGCCCTAGGGTGTTCTGTGGGAATGTAGGCAGCCTCTGAACATGCCTACCAAAGTAAGTCCCAGAGGTGAGAATGTGGGGCAATGCTGTTGGAGTATCCTACCAGGGCTTAGAAGTGATATAAGTGCTTGGGTGCCTAGACAGAAGCAGCATAACCTAAGGGACTTTAATGACAGAAATCGGGTGCGTAAGAACTTTGCATGCCTACAGAGGTAAGCAGAAACTGAGCAAGGGTTTTGAGGATCTCAGTGGCACCTTGGACACTATGTCCAACACTAAGTCTTTTTGAAGATTTAGCCTTCAGTCCCTTTCTATTGGGTAAGCTCAGCACAAAATTATAGGGTTAATTTATTTAAAAGCTCTCATTCCAAGGTATTGCCCCTTAGGGACAGCAGATAAGTCCAATCACATTAAGTGTTCAGTTCCTCCTTGCTTGATCCACTGTAACTAAGTACTGACATGACAATCACCTTCACCGTGTCTTGATTTCAGCTAATTATACATGACAGAATGTAGGTCGGAGGTAAAGCTCACAAAAGCTTGATACACAGAAAAATTAGACTTTGAAGGCTTAAAAAAAAAAAAAAAACCACCCCACCCCCAAAAACAAACAAACAAACCCCCCACACAAATGGAACTCAGCCTTATTTTGGATGAGGGCTATGCTTTCCAAAAGAAAGAGAATCACATGGCCATTCAAGAAAGTTCACTAGAAAGAACTGAATTGAGGAAATTCATTAGAAGAGAGTCACAGGATCATTTTAGGACTTAAACACACAAAAAATTCACATGACCGAAAGTGCTTCGAAATATTCTGGAAGAAAAAAGGAAGGGGGTGTGAGAGACAGAGCATCATTAAGTATCTAAAGAACGTAATGTAAACATGTAATATTTATGTACTACAGTATAGTTACACAATTACCAGCCAACACAATTTGTTATCCTGGAAACTGATCACCCTTAGGTTATGCCTGCCAACAGCTAGTTACGGGAACAGTAATAGACATACTGATCTGGGATAAATTCAGTAGTAATACACAGTTCAAGTAATAGATATGAAAAATGTCTAGGAGCTTAAAGGTGTAAGGGTTTGCCTGATTTCATCTGTATTCTTACATCTGCCATTTGGATTGGATTCCTGACTTCCAAGTATGTCAGAAACGTTTATATGCAAATAGTGGCACTTGCATATTAGTACATTCAGAAGTGTAGGAATGAGGTTTAAAAATTTGACACAATGTTTATCCATGAAGAACATCAGAACAATTAAAATATTTGGGAAAATTTGACAAATTAGCAACTGTACACAAACAGGTACACTCCTGTTCCCAGTTAAACTATCTCTTCTAGAATTATTTCCAAATTGAGATAACTGATGAAAGTCACAAGTCAAAATGCTGAGATTTTTTTTCCTTTTTCTGTAACCTGATAAAACAATACAAAGAAATGAGACAGTTTGGAAAGGATTCAAGAACCACTCCTCTTCTTGATGGGAAACTGCTGTGTATAAGCAATGAACTTTTGTTGAGAGAAACAAAGTTCTTGTTGACACTGCAATATATAAAGCCACCATTTCGTATTATCCCACAATTTTCTGGCTATGAAATCTCTGCTAGCAACAGAGTAATCTTATTCAATCAGTGATCAGCATCTGTAAAGATCAGTGCATTGCCTTGGCTGTGAATCCCTTGAATATTTAAATCCATGGGTTTCTGTAAAAGCTTTCAAAAAAATCTGCACTTAAAACATGAAAAATTCAAGTAATACTCAGATGATCCCTTCAGGGTTTACCCTTAACACCACATGTTCAGTGGTCAAAGTAAATTTGTATAATTGAGAAGATGATATACTTCTTTATTTAAAAGGCCCTTCCTGTATTTTACTAACTTCAGCAACAAGCTCCAAGGAAAGGCAGCATAAGCAATTTCTGTAAAAGTATAGACAGCATTACAAATAATTTGTTGGCCGCTTGCAACTAAACACAGTCATATCAACACTAGATGAGAGATTTAAAAGGCATCATCTAAAATCAAACTCTCTCATACTGTAATCTGCCCAAATTCTGTTTTGGGGGTTGGCATGGAGGTTTCTGTGGGACTGAAATGAGACAATGGAGACTTCTGGAAAATGAAAATCACTTGCCTAAAAAGCAAGTTCCCCTTCTCCTACTTCCCAATGTGCAAGTGCAGAGGCCAAAATTGTTTAAGTGAGCGTATCCTACCAAAGACAGATAAAAATTTACATTATTACTCAGCGCTTCACTTTGCGTTCTTCTCCCACAACCCAAATTCCCACAGCATCTGCTGCTACCATCAATCACTTTTTCATAATCTTTTGACACATCAATTCCATTGTTCCCTCCTCTTTACCAATCTCATTTCCCTTTCTCTGCATTACCACCAATTTCTTCACCCCTGACAGGTTTATGCTCTGCGCCCCCTCAGCTGGATCCCAAATAATTAAACTGATTTTCCTTCTCAGTCCATGCGTTCGCAGCTGCCGCCACCTCCTCCAAATCCCTTCATACCCTGTCTCTCCCTTTCCAGTGAGAGGGAACTTGAGGGACAAGCTACTAGAAGCAAGCATTTTGCATCCCATTAATATCCTGTTCACTTTTATTCCTTATTGGTTCATTGTGCCCTTCTCCAGAATTAAGGAAACAAACATGGCTCTCTGCATCAATTGTTTTGCTCTCTTCTGGTACTACATGCTGACTTATGCAGTACAACAGCCACCATTTGCTGTTCAGTAAGTTCACCTGGATCCATGATGATGCAGAGAATAACTGAAGTGCAAGTAACCAAAGGAGAAACTCAAGATAGGAAGCTTACCTTCAGGGATGATACTTGGGTAGTATAACAGAGCAAAGTACCATATGTGGGAAGTAAGTATGAGGAACACTGGAGGCATGCCCTTAGAGTGACAGGGCAGGGGTGACTAAGATTGGGTTGGGACCATACAGTCACAAACAAAATTTTGGTAGCAAGTGGTATAATGTAAAGTGTCTGGTTTTATACCTAAAAATTCTCTTTGATTTTAATTAGGATTTGGATTTAGCTGCCGGGCCTCTGTTTAGGAGACAGGCTGTTGCTTTTTGCCCAATATAAATAAATTTATAAGCTCTCAAAAAGACAACACATTATTAACTGCAGGGATCTTAGCTAACATGTAGTTACATCACAGGACTATACCAAACAGGTGTTTATTTTTTCCCCTAAATAAATTAAATCTTGTTGCTTGCAGTCCAACCAAAAAAGTTCTTAGGCATAAGGAACAAACACATTCTATCAAAAATACATTTAAAAAACCACCATATCCTACACAAGATCAGTCACCAGCCATGGAATTAATCACAATGGACAAAAATATTTTAAGTGAAAAGTGAGAGTCAACAAAAGTAAAATGAAAAACGGTTACCTCCATTTCATACATAGGTGGCCCGAGGATATCTTTTAAGGCATGAAAATCAATTAATATAGGCATTTCAGGTGGCAGAGCCAGGTCAGGAGCGTCACTGATGGATTCAGTTTTTGCATCTTCTGCAACATGCTCTCTGCAGTCTAAGGAAAGAAAATCTCACTTAGGGTTTTCAATAGTATTTCTTAGCAGATAACATTCTGGATAACCACAGAGGAAAACAAACAAACACTCAGACGATCAAGATAATTTTAAGTAGTTTATAAACAAGCCTAAAACATATAAGTCTTTCAAAAATATCCACTTATCAGATAAGAAAATATCCAAGACAAGATTATGTGTTCTCCAATTTTACTATCAGACTTAAACATCGGAGTTATTTTAGTGGTTCAGAAGGGATAACAGTTAACTCAGCGATGATGATGATGGGAGAAAAGGAGTGTTGACCTACAAATGAGTTCTTAAGACTAGGTTGTTTAAAATAGTAAGACATTCAAGTAATGCATCCACAGAACAAAATGCACAAAATTTGCTTTGGGGTTTATATTCTCCCTCAGATCTATGCACAGTATTTGTATGGTATCAGCAGTTAATGTACCATTATACGGAAACAGTTGTGCTGCATGTGGAAATAACATGCGTATTGTTCTGTTTTTTGCTAGTATTTTGTAAATATTATCAACGTAGCATAGTCCTGCTCTTTTTTTTTTTAAATGCGGCAAAGGAATTGAATATTTAATTGGCAACACTCAAAACAAGTTCTACATAAAATGAAGCAACAGTACACCTGGACTAGGCCTGAACCAGATATTGTTTTGCTATATGCCTGCAATTAGCTACTATTACCTTCCTTTGGTGTTCAATCTGGTTTAAGTAATACATGGGTGTAGACGACTTGGGGATTCCATTAACAATACACAAACACTGAGCATAGAACAGAAACTCATCTCATTTTAAATGTAACCACTTTCATAGTTAGGGTACAAAACAACTCATTAAAATGATATTCAAACACTTTGTTTAAACCCTAGCACATCCTCTGCCCAAAGAAAAAGTTATTGATATCCTTACTGTCAAACAAGGACTAAAGTTTGCTAGCTCCACTTCCCTCTTCCCCCACCTCAATCCACAGATTTCATTCCTATCTTCAGGCGGTGTGTCCCATCAATCACTGATAGCTGCCAGTTGAGGTGGCAGAGAATGAGAAGCCTGCTGCTTTCAGTATGTATAAAGAAGAAAGAGGCCTGTGCCAAATGCAGATGGGTCTCATGGTGGCTCATCAGATCCTGACATGCTGGATTTCACATTACAGGCACTCAGAACAATACACCAACCCAGTTTAGCAACACATGAGCTCTCAAACAGTGCTCCCATTTCTTCAGATGATCTTAGATAGCTGCTTTTGGCTTCTTAGAACTCTACGCACACAACTGACTTCCCTAGTTTACATGGTGGCTAGCTGGGCCCACACTGAGCAAAACTAAAGTCAATAGGAAAAACTCCAAATGATTTCAATAAGACCATGATTTAGTGCAGCTGCTTTGTCTTGAATCATTATCTTTGCACTGGAGTACTGTACTACTAAAATGAGTTCTCTACCCCTTTGTTGGCTGTGTTGCCTCTCTCCAAGGTGTCCCCAAAACTTCCAATACCATAAGGAAATTCATACGCAAAGATAAATATTTCTATAAAGAGCCTATCTGGCAGTGATTTATATGTTGTTTATGTATCTTACAGGGGTATGCGACCCAACTAGCCTGACCCTTAAGCCTTTTCTACATCTAAAACTTAGGTCAACCTAGTCACATTACATTGCTCAAGGCTGTGAAAGATTTCCAGACTCGGGCAACATATTTTGGCTGAGCTAACCCTCACTGTAGATGCAGCTAGATCAAAAGAATTGTTCTGTTGCCCTAGCTATCATTTCTCAAAGGGGTAGATCTATTACAGCAACAGAAAAGTCCCTTCTGCGACTATACCCTGCAACGATATCACTGTTGCACTTGTGTAGAGGTTCCCTTTTAAACAAAATACTTGAGGGCCACAAAAGAAGATGATCCAATAGTTTGGGTACTAACTTGAGATTCAGGCAACCTGGCTTCAATGTCCTGTTTCACTGAATAATGTTCACATTCTGTTTCACCGAAGAATGTGATGTCTTACATGAAAATCAGAGTGATTGGCCATTGTCGTCGTTCTGAAATGTACAGATGTATACTACATAAGAAGTTATGTCTGTATACTGAAAATACGTTCTTAGTTCCTGTATTACAGCAGCGTGGTGAAACAGATTTCCTGTCAGATGGGACAGGAAATATATGTATTCACCTGTATCTTTACTGAATATAAGGTGGCAAGGAAGACACACCCTTATCCTGCATTTATGAAAAAAAAGGCAGCCTGTTGACATTAATGAAAGTAAGATCTCAATCAGCCTTGGCTACAAGCACTGCATAAGATATTTAGGGGCAGAGAAGCTTCTATGAACAGGTTTAGCCTGTTTAGGCTCTAGAACATGTTATGATTTTGTTCATAGGTAACCCTTTTGTTTCCATTATCCTTACTCATTAGCACTAGAATCTTGGAGAATAAATGAATTGCTGTTTTCAATGTAAACACATCTCAGTGCCATGATAACAAGTTGCTGATCCTGAGCTGAATCTTACAAGCTTGTGTGTACAATGGTGACACAGCAGACCTGGTTATTCTGTGGATAAGTAGTTGGATGGCACAAAGCAATGCTTCAAAGGGGTCAGTCACTGAGGTACACTTATTCCCAACTTGCCAGGTAACACCAGGGCTGGCACTGCCCAGAGGAGAGTGCTTCAGTGGCTAACAGACAGGAGGCATAAACAAGTCTTCCTCTACTGAAGGCAAGAGGGTTACACAGTGACTCTCAGTCTGGGTACCCAATACCTTTGACAGATAGCTCCAAAGCTCTCTTAAGACTATTTCTGCACATATAACATTTTGCATGCTGCTGCCAGCCTGAATACACCAAATAATGTAAACAGAGCAAGTACTTTATTTGCACTCAGCCTCCATGTACACTGGCATACAAGTGATAGGGTACCGAAGAAGAGAATGCAAATAAGGACTCACTTGCCTGTGGCATTTGATCCAGATGCAGAAGAGTGATTATCATTCCCTTTAGAGCATGATGCAACATGCTGGAAATACACAGATATTTCCATGGCAGTCTTGACTAACATTATTATTTGTGTATTGGAGAAGCGCCTAGGTGCCCTGCGCCCTCTAATGTAGTAGGCACTGTTTGTACACAGATGCATAATGGTGATGGTGCTACCCAGAGATCTAAAAATAAATAATCTAGGAACAAGCTAATAAAATCTAAAAATTTACTTACAGAGGGAATGCTTTATTATGGCATGATGTACTGGATTCCAAGCCTTCCCTCTCCCCGCTATACTACTTTAGGGAATCAACTTCTGCTGCTTTAAGAGAACACTACTTCACACAGCCTTCTTTTCTTTGAAGCTTCGCCCCCCCAATTCAAGTGGACTGTTCTTAATTTCAGCAAGAGAGATTTACTTCCCTCCCACTCCAGTGGAGCTACATAATTTCTATGAATGTTAATCAAAGATATACGTGAATAGTCCTTTCCAGACCAACACTTTCAAATACATGAATTCATCCATTTAATTCAATACTGAGAGCTGTCCTCTTTCGTAAGGTATCCATGAGGAACAGTATGAGACACTAAGGGTATGTCTTCACTCTCCGCGCTGGAGGTCGACCTTCTGGTGTTCGATTTAGTGGGTCTAGATAAGACCCATAAATCGAATGCTGATGGCAGGTCTAGCCGGTGCCTCTACTCCTCTCAGTCGCGAGGAGTAAGAGAAGCCGACGGGAGCCTTTGCTCCAGTCAGCCTCCCGCTGTGGGGATGCCACCAAGCTTGGCTTAAGGTAAGGTGATTCCAGCTATGTATTCTATGTAGCTGGAGTTATGCACCTTACGCTGACCTTCCAGGTCTAATGTAGATCTAGCCTCTGTCTGCATTTCATAGGACGGATTAATAACAAACTGCCTTTTTAACTCTCAGGTATGCCCTTACGAAAAACAATGCAAACACTAACAATCAAGGAAGTCTCTTGTTAAATCACCAGTAACATCCTCACTAACCTCACTTCACTTACTGACACTAAAGAAACTTAAATTCCACAATGAACTTTTCATTTTCAACATACAACCATCAGTTCCTTTGAAACTCCTCCTCAGTCTGGGGACCCTTCAATGCTTTATATCATACGTTGGACTGGGATTTCTGCTGAGGCAGTATACAAATGAAAGCACAATGGGATAAAATAGCTATGAAAAGAATAGAAGCGATAACAGGAGAAGCAGGGCCCAAATGATACTTTTTCTGACCCAAAGCCTCTCTACACAACCAACATATGTTTGTGTCTGTATCAGTTTGGTCATGGGAGGACTAAGGCTATATCTGCTCTACGAGGTAGGGGTGGAATTCCTAGCTCACATTCACAAACTCATACTAGCTCTCATCCTCTATGAACAGTAGCGTACCATGGTAGCATAGGCAGGAAGGGAACATCTTAACCATGCAAAGTTTAAAAGTTGCCTGCAACAGGTAGGTAAGTACTTCACTGTTACCACTGCCCATGCTACCACACCCATGCTACTATTTATACTTATGCTAGCTCAATCACAGATTGAGAGTGTGTGTACACAATCTGGGAGTCACAGCCATAGCTTGTAGTGTAGACATGCCCAAAGAAGCAGCCACTGTATGCTTCTCTAGCAACTTGGCTGGAAATGACAGTGGAAGATTAGTGCTATCAACTTTAATTAACTCTGTGCCTTCAAGACATGAACAAGCTGTTAATTATTTTTTTTTTAGCAGATGCATAATGTTAGATTTTTTTAAAATGAGACTAAATATTCAGGAAGCATAAGCACAGCCTGTTTTTGTCATAAGTCAAGATATTTTAAGTCAGATTCCCCCCCCCCAAGGAAAGACACAGTTTCTATAGGAGTATTTCTGCCTGCTTTTTACAGTACCTAGTTCTCTGTATGCAGCTGAGGCATACACAGAAGCTTCTTGTAAACGAATTGGTAGTTAATTGCTAAGGCCATCTGCCTTATTAAAAAATAAGCTTCTGTTTTCTTCGTCGTGCTTTAATAATCTAATTGAGTAAGCCCTGTTCTATATTCTGTAACAACATAAGGCACTCAACATTTCCCCATCTTCTACACAATTAACTTCAACCCTGACCCTTTCTTATGTAATATTAAATTTATGCTAAATGTTGCCTAATTATAACCAACTCTAATTTTTTTTTACTCCAAAGATCATACTTTCTCATTGCAATATCGAAACAAAAAAGTATGTACTGAACATGAGAAATCCACAAAATACCAAATAATCAGATTTGCATTAATTATAAGTATATGCACATGCACAACAAAGCTACCACCATAAATCATAATGCAGGTTACATCACACACTACCTAACTACTGTTTGCAGTGTTTTGTGGACATGTTGGTCCTAGGATATGAAAGAGAGAAAGCATAGGAGGGAGTATGTTTTATTAGAAAAGAAATGAGCTTTCAAGCTCCAGAGATCTTCTTCAGTTCTGGGTAGTTGGTCTTATCTCACTGATCTACCAAAACTGTATAGAAACAATTATTTAAGAACTATTTAACATTATTAGATTCAATGAGAAATATTAACTCCAATTTTCAAAAGAATAAAGTGTGTGCGTGTGGAATTGTGGAAGGGGAAAAAGGAGATGGAGGGATAGAATCTAATCCAGTGGTAGGCAATCTGTGGCCCACTGGGGCTCCACCTGCAACCCCTGGAACCTCTGTATGTCCCTGCTCCTCCATCCCCAAAACATGCTCCTCTTGCACTGGCGCACAGGAGCCCCACACTTCCTACTTCTCCACCTCCGAGCACTTTGGGAGCATGAATCTGCTGATTCGCGGCTGTTCAAGCTCTGGGAGGGAAGGGAAGGAGGAGGGACGGAGTGTGAATCAGGCAATTTGTACTGCTTACAAAGTGCTGGGAGGGAGGAAGAGGAAGTGTGAGGCCCCAGTACACGAGAGGTACATGGGGCAGAGGATCAGACAGGGGGTTCTTGGGCCGCAGGTAGAACCCCTTAGGGCTGTGTGGCCAACTGAGATGAAGAAAGGCCACTCATGCGGCCCACTCACTACTATTGGATGCCCATCACTGATCTGTTTAAGTGAAAGGAATACTACAGAGAAGTAACTTTTCTTAAGCGTACCTGTTACAAGGACGAAGGGCTAAAATTTCTCTCTCTATTACACCAATACAATAAAGACCTAGCAATTCCTGTGATATGAGTGGTGTTACAACTTCAGACTTTCTCTGGAGTAAGAGCAGACTGTGGATCATAATCTATTTCTTCTAAAGCAATCTTCATCCAGTGAGTGACATCTGGAATAGGGATGTAATAGTATAGTCGATTAACCGATAAGCAAAAGCTTATAGGTTAATGCTATAGACCAGGGGTTCCCAATCTTTTTGATACTGGGGACCAGTAAATCCATTCACGAGTTTTTGGAGGACCAGTAACATTTATTTGCATATTCATTCAGCAAATGACGAATACACAAATAAATTGTTTCTGGTCCTCCCAAAGCCCCCAGTGCCAACTTTAGCAAAGCTTTTGACATGGTCTCCCACAATATTCTTGCCAGCAAGTTAAGGGAATATGGATTGGATAAATGGACTGTAGGATGGCTAGAAAGCTGGCTATACCAGGGTTTCCCCAAACTTTATATAGTTGGAACCCGGTTTTTTTCAGTACCTTTTTTTGCAGCCCAAAAATATAAACACACATTAAAAAAAGAATGAAAAATGAATAAATTTTCACTGTTTATTATTTATTCACAATAATAATAGTCAGGGCTTGACAAACTATTCAATCTACTCGCCCGTGGCGAGTAGATTTCAGCCCGGCACCCCATTTACCGGCGGCGCACGCATGCGCAATGCGGCTCTTGCGCATGCGCAGTGCGGGGGCTGACGAGTGGCTTTCGCCGCCATTCGGCAAGCCCTGATAATAGTACATAAGTATTTTATATCAAGATTTATATTAAGTGCCTAACTTATTGTTATTACCTTAATTACAATTTAACCAGTAGAATTTTAACAGTTGTAAAGTTTGTTTATTTATAATTGAATGAGTTGAATAAAAGTCATTTATTATGTGTGCACTTTATAGCTTTTAAATAACTAAAAGGAGAACTAATGGGAAGGGTGATGTTGTTTTGCATCACATAGCAACTTTATGTCAGGAGCAAAAGAAGAAAGTTTTACCCTCAAATCTGGTTCGACATTCAATCTATTTCTATATTTATTTTTGAAGAAAACCAAAGACAAGAAACTAGTTTCACACTTATATGTCATGACAAAAGGCATTAAGAATTTGACTGCTTTCTCAGATAAACGTGAATATTTATTTCTACAGCTCAACCAAAAATCAATCAAGGAGAGTTTATCAAAGTTCTCTTTTAAGGCAGAGTCATAGGAAAATTCAATTAATGAATCCACTTCTGATGCATTCAATTGTAATATTTCTTCATTCTCGGTGTCAACAGTAAACGGGTTCTTAATCCACATTTTACTGTGGATTGGAGGAAAATATTCATTTAAGCTTGATGTTAGTCCCAAGAGATGTTGTGGGGGTCGGGGGTGGGGTGGGGTGGGGGTGAGGGGAGGAGACAGGGACCGATACCTGGGCACGCCAAGGCCCAGGAAGTGCGCGGGCTGCTCCCCCGTCCCCCAAACACCAGCGCGGTACCTGAAACACTGGTCTGTCGCGTGCCTGATGCCTTCCTGCACCGCGCCAGCAACAAATACTCGGGCAGCACGCGCCTTGCCCCTCCGCTCCCCACAGCAGCGCGTGCCGACCGAGCAGCCAGAGCCGGTGCAGTCCCAGACTCCCACCCCCTTCCCCACGCACAGGAAAGCAGCAGGGGAACAAAGTCCCCAGCGTACGATGGACCCGCGTTTTAGGTACCGTGCCAGCTGTTGGGGCAGGGGGAAGAGCAGCCTGCACATTTTCGGGACCTGGCACACAGCTGCAGAACTGCCCCCGACCCCGCAGGAAGCCCGCGCTGGCCCTCCCTGTCCAGCAGGTTGTTCCGCCCCCTCCTCTTGGGTCCAATCCCGGCTGCTTTATCAGCTGGTGCCGGGCATTCTGCGTCGGTGCGCACGGCGCCCAGCCTTCTCCCTGGATCTTAGCGCCCGCTGGATCTAGCCCTGCCGCCCGGGAGCATGATCGGCAGAGACACTGCTGCCGCAGGCTCTCTGCCAAGAATTTTTCTGAGGACCGGTATTTATTTATTTATTTTTAAGGAACGCTACCAGGCCATGGACCACACTTTGGGAAACGCTGCTATAGACTACATGCATTTCCCCCTTCCCCAATCCCTTGCCAGTAAAATTATTAGCAGGCTGGCCAGCAGCCTGGCTCAGTCCCGGCTTGCACCGGGTCCAGGACCTACCCCTGCTGTGGCACTGCATTTAAAGTGTATTCGGAGCCAGGAGGGCAGGCAGCCGACTCACTTCCAGCTTGTGCTGGATCTAGGAGTTTAGACCCCTACCCCCCAAACAGAGGCTGCCTTGGGACTATAGAATAGTCAACTAACCGATAAGAATTCATGAGGTTAATCAACTATTCAATTAACCAATATTTAACATCCCTAATCTGGACCCAACAGACAGCCTAAGTTATCTAATGCATAATTTTCTTTTCTCCAGCATTTTACTGTAAAGCTTAACTACATATTCAGCTGTCATTCCATAAATGTGGGGGTTTTTTTCTTTCAAGGGCCTAATCCTGAAACTCACACAATTACTACTCCATCTTGCAAACACATGCTTAACTTTTGCAGGATCAGGCCGTAGGCATTTCTCAAAAGGTTATGGTTCAATTCAATTTAGGGTGGATGTTGATAAAAAGCAGAGAATACCCAAAGTGGAAAATGACTTACTGGCAATGTCTAGCTCATTATAGTCTCTATTCAGACCTATTCTGATGGTGTCAAATTTGCATATGAATTCCAGCTCAGAAGTTTCAGACTGTAGCCTGTTCTGAAGTTTTTTTGCTTGAGGATGGCAACTTTCAAGTCCGCAACTGCATGTCTACGGAGGTTAAGATGTTATCCCACTGGTTTTTGTATGCTACCATTATTGAAGTCTGATTCATGTCCATTTATTCTGTTGCATAGAGACAGTCTGGTTTGTCCAACGAACATGGTAGAGAGGCATTGCTGGCATATGATGGCCTATATTACATTAGAAGATGTGCAGGTGAACCAGACTTTGATAGTATGGCTGATGTGGTTAGGTCCTATCATGATGTCATTAGGGGACATGTATGGATAGAGTTGGCAATGGGATTTGTGGCAGAGATTGGTTCCTGGGTTAGTGTTTCTGTTGTGAGGTGTATGGTTGGGGGTGAGTATGTGTTTCAGGTTGGGGGGCTGTCTATAGGTGAGAACTAGCCTGCTTCTCAAGTTCTGTGAGATCAAGGGATCGTCATCTTGGATAGGCTGTAGATCCCTGATGATATGTACAAGAGGTTTCAGCTGGGGGCTGTAGAAAATGGCCAGTGGCATTCTGTTGCTTTCTGTATTGGGTATATCCTATAGTAGGTGACTTCTGGGTACCCTCCTGGCTTTGTCAATCTGTGTCTTCATACTTTGTGCTCTTATCCACATCCACCCTGACTGAATCAACTCTGATGTAACACTCCCATCTCTGTATCCTTACTATCTGTTACTTTTTCTCCCCCACTTCATGCATCTGATGAAGTGAGTTGCAACTCAGCAAAGCTTATGCCATAACAACATTGTTAGTATTTAAGGTGCCACTGGACTCCTTGCTGGTTTTGCTGAAACAGACTAACATGGCTGTAACCTGTAAAGCCTGAGTTTATGTTTATTTTCTATGTAACTTGCATAGTTTTGCTCTCCCCTTACTATTTCATCTTTGAATCTGTGGTTTTTCTATTAAACTTTTAGTTTATTTGTATCTGAAGCAGGTGCCGTGTCAATGCCAAAGTGAGCTGATAACTGGGTGGCTGGCTCCATACCTTCCAGAGTGATGAACCAGAGGGGAATGGTCTGAGTATCTGGTAGTTAAGAACTCAGGGAGGACATATTTGGTGAGATGTGGGACTGGCAGAGATGTCGGTGTAATCCTGCAAAGATTAAGTAGGCTAGTGAGAGCCAAGGTTAAACCTTTTGCCTATGAGAAGGCTTTTGGTGTCAGGGAACTGAACCACAAAGGCCCCCAACGTTACAGGGCAACTACTGACAGAATTCATCATTGGTCTGGGTGAAGCCCAAAACATCAGAGAAGCCTTGAAAAATAATGAAACATTTTTTCATTTATCCACCATTTACGTGAGTCCTTCTAAAATGTATGATAATCTTTCAATTTAATGAAAAATTTTAAAGACATGCCATGTATATACACAAAACTATTCTATTTGAAAAAAGTTTTCAACCTGGAACAAAGTTAAGAGAGACAAAAAATTTTGCTTCTGATTACCTGTACCTCTCTTTTTGTTAGTGTAGATAGAAGTGTACATAAAAGTGTTCTTTCAGTGTAGGATGAAGCAGATGGTAAACTATGTAGTTATGGGGGTGAAGTCACTGAGTGTCAGCCAGCACTGTATTTGGCTTATAATCAATTTTCTGACATTACATATTATTTCTGTGGACATTTTTTATGATCTCATGGGAGCACAGGAAATGGCAAATTAAAAGAGAAGACTGGATAAGAACAAGTATTGGATAAGAAAAAAATAGCAAGGAAAATTCTGAAAAACAGATTTAAATGGATTTACACAGAAATAGCATGTAACAGACTTTTTTAATTAGTCAAATCCCTTTATATGCGTCTCTCTCTTTGCTAGTCTTTATATGCTAGTTAGTAGGATATTTCTACAAGAAGAAGTCTTAAGAGCTTACTGAACTGCATATTACTACCCTGATTTTTTCCTGGTCTCAAAAGTCTCCACTTTCAATATGGAGTGGTCACCTGAAAATGTATATTGCATGAAAAAACCCTTGGCATATAGTATCTATATGTATTTTCTCCTACCCTCTTAAGTTCTCAGTTATGCATAATGTCCAACATACTCCATGGCTTTTGATGATTAGCATAAAGGTTACTGTATTGTGGAAAAACATTCAGGCTTGCTAGGAACTTTGAAAGTTACCCAGCACTATCTAGACAGTTCCGCTCCCCCCCTCCCACACACTATTTGTCTATTTTTAAGTGTCCTTTTAGTGTTATTTTTATATATATAAGCAATATGTTACCAATACTCCCACAGTCACACAGAAAAACACTCTCTCAACTACAGTAAAACTCCATTAGTCCAGCATCCAATGCTCCGGCACTCCTGATGGTCCGGCACCATCAGGAACCCGGAAGTGCTGGGGCAGCCGGACAGGTTCCCCCATTCAGCCGCTGCTGAAACTGACCAGCAGCTGAATCGGGGAAGCCGGGAGCAGAGCAGCTGGGGTGCTGCCGGGTTGGTCCCGTAGCGCCGCCCCTCGGCGCTGCAGAACCAACCTGGCAGCACCCCAGCTGCTCTGCTGCAGGCATCCCGATTCAGCTGCTGCTGAAACTGACCAGCAGCGGCTGAATCAGGGACGCCTAGGGCAGAGCCGGACTATCGGAAGGGGGGGCTATGAGGGGTCTGGGGTGGCATCCCCTCCCACCCCACTCCAGACCCCTCTTAGCCCCCCCTTCCGATAGTTCGGCATATCTGATAATCCGGCACCCCCTGGGTCCTAAAGGTGCCGGATTATCGGAAGTTTACTGTATATTCTACATCTTGACAGTACAAGCCAGAATACATTTTATAATTCACATTTAAGACATTCTGAGGACATAACTTGCTTTTGCCTCAGTACCGAGTAAAAATATTTGTGTGGTTATTATTGGTACTTCTTACCCACGGGATAGTAATTCGGAACCAAAAATAAATGGTGAGAAGACATGAAAACTCTTACAAGCCTATGAATAAGCACCTGATTTTAATATTTACTACTGTAAATATTAGAGATATTTTAAGAAAGATGCATTTTTATTAGAGAGGCCGTGTGGTTTCATGAATAAAGCAGTTGGCTGGGATTCAAGATGTCCAAGGTGAGCTGGAAATAGAACTTGGTTAAGTCCTTTCACTTTTCTATGCCTCAGTTTTCCATTTGTAAAATGAGGATAATTGTACTTACCTCCATTGTATATTACTTTGAGGTCGACAAATGAAACTTGTTATACAAAAGCATGGTATTATTATGTGTGATATAAGTTATTATGTTACTTAGGAATCTAGGAAGAAAGTAGAAATTCTTCCTTCAAAGAAAAGAAAAGTGGCAAAGAGAGAAAGCCACAAGGCACCCACTGAAGGTCTACTTTTTTTGTTTTTCTACCAAATCCCAATTGGAAAGATGGCATTCAACACAGAGACAAAACACCTGCTCTCAAAGTTTTATCATCCTGTCCTACTGCACAGTCACAAGCAAACAGCACGTATGCCTCCTCTCACAAAGTAAAAAAATAGAAAACAGTTTTAAATATAAAGAGAGGACCCAGTCAGAACAAAATATTAAAGACTTTACACCCTCTAGTCTAGTTGGAGAAGAAAAATAGCCATAATGCCCATGGCTAGCAAATAGCTGCATCAACAACACCAGTGTCAATGGAAAACTAAGTAGCAAATAAGCCTGAAAATGAGGTAAAAGTTTCAAGCAGTTTGAGTTAATCATACGTTTCAACTACTGTAAGAGCAGTATTCTCTCCCGGCCTCTCCAGAGCCTGCATTCACTTACAGAATGCTTTTTTCTGTGCAATCTGCTCTGACAATTTCCATCATGTTTATTTGCCTAAAAGCTTAGGGCTGGAATCCAAGAAGCAAAGAAGTTCTATGAACCAAACGAAATTAACACACAATATTCTGCTGATAATACTCTACAGGCTTGTAATGTGCCTATGTCTGTCTGCAAGCCCGTCTGTCTGCAAGTCTGTTTGTTCAAGAACTCCTCCTAAACGGTAAGAGCTAGGATAATCAAATTTGGTATGCAGCTTCCAATTAACCTAATTTACAGCAAGGTCAGGGTTTGGTTGTCTGCCCCACCCCTGAGCCCATGTCTCCTCGCCCTAGCCTGACTCCCAGGGAGAAGTTGGTAGACACCTCCACCCCTTGCCTTGAGTCCCCACTCTCTCCCCTGAACTCCCACTCCTCCCAATGTCCTTCCCTGATTCCTGCCCCCTCACCTCCTGCCCTGAACCATTCCTCACCCCTCAACTCTCACTCCCACATTCTCCACATATCTTTTCCATTGCTCAGCCTCAATTTATCTAGATATGCTCTCTTTTTAGTGTCAAAGTAGATTGGCAGGCATTGAGGATTTTTTTAAATAGTGAAAAAATATTGATAGTACTGTTAATATGAATGCTGAAATGCTTTAAAAACTGATTTGTTTTTCTCCCTCGAAAAAGATATGATAAGCACAGACTGTTTTAGGTTCCCAGCTATTCCACAGCTACAACTTGTATCTAGTATCAAACTTCCATCTGTGCTTATTGCTTTTGGTCCTAATTAGTCTGTCTGCTATCATAATTGACAAAACAAAAATTGGCTAAGAAAGTTGTTTGGAGAAAAGCGGACTGTGTAGCAAGATGTCAGGTAGAGGATGCGCACAGGACTGGCGGCAAGCTAATGTTCATTTCCAAAGCCCGAGAAAAGTGCTAGCATAAAAGTGTACTGGGAGCAAATTTATACACAAGTGGTTTCCAAGCTCTCAGCAATTCTCCTATTGAATATTTGTATAGTCATCTCTAAAATTATCAGGTTCACCATAGAAACAATGACTGTATAGATCACCGTTTCTTTAAAGTGTGTTGTGTGCCACGAGGCAGTTGGAGGCGTGCCGCGGAGAAAAGAGATCAAAATAGCTGCCCTTAAAAGAGCAATGCCTGCTCTCCTGATAAAAAGGCAAACTGTTTGGGTTTTTTTGCTTAAACAAAAACGGGGTGTTTGTTTTCTCAACAACTTTTCCCTTGGGGGCTTTTGGGGGGGGGGGGTCAACATTTCCCTTGGGAATGGCCGCCATTAAAGGGGCAAGCCTCCTTTCCCCTTCCTCCCCCTCAACAAAAAAATCCTTGGTGTTCCCCATAAAAAAAATTATTGTTTGGTGTTTCTCGGTCTTAAAAAGTTTAAGAAACACTGGTATAGATAATTTCAAATGCCAAATTAAATAACTCAAATCTGATTTATTCTCATATTCTTCATGCCCATTTTCCATGACAGATCAATTTACCCATTTCTTTAAATAAAAAAGGATTTTACAAGGCACGAATAATGAGGAAGTTTACAAGAAAGTTATTTTTACATTATTTATAAAATGCACATTATTCTTGAGATGCAAAACCCCTATTATACCACACCTGGAATAGGGATGTTAGTGTATAGTTGTGTAAATGATTAACCGAAAAGCCTTAGTTTGTTTAATTCTAACGACTACATGTACTCCCCCCACCATGCTGTCTCTGTATCAGAGGCAGCAAGGTGGGGTAGGCAGGAGCTGGTGTCCGTGGGGACATTGCACCTCCCCCCTCACGCTGCTGCCTCTGACAGAGGCAGCTGTGTGGGGCGTGAGGCAGCTCCATTAAGTTGGTGCCCATGGGGAGCCAGCTTTTAATTTATCTTCTCATGAGCACCAGATCCCATGGAGCTGCCTGATCCTCCTTGCTGCCTCCCACAGAAGAACGGGGGGAAGGCAGGAGCGAATGCTTCATGGAGCAGCCGCCCCTCCCCACACTGCTGCTTCTATGTCAGAGGCAGTAGCCTGGGCGTGGGGATAGCAAGTGGGATGCTAGTGTAGCCCCTGTCCGTAGCGGGCCTAGGCTTGCCACAGACAGGCTGCTCTGTGGGATGGCGAAGCAGCCTGTGCCTGCAGGGAGCTTGGACCCACCGTGGACAAGGGCTGCTGCCTCTGATAAAGAGGCAGCAGCGCGGGGTGGCAGAGGACTCCCTGGGAGTGAGGCTGGGAGCGCACTGGCTACGAATAATCGTGTAACTGCTAAGATTTGGTGCAGTTACACGATTATTAAATTACCCAATATCTAACATCCCTAACCTGGAAAACTGCCAGATATCAAAGCCAAATCCTGCTGTTCTCATTTAGGAAATGTCACCACAGAAATCAGTGTCTTGCCTGAAGCAACACTGCAAGGTTTGATCCATATATGATATCTTTACAACGGGGGGAGAGTTCTACTAGCACACAAGTTTAGAGTACTACACATTTCTCTCACGATCTATAGAGAATTGACTTTAGTTCTGCCACAGGTGAAAGTCTAATTCATTAGCCTCGCACCCAGAATACTTCATACAAATAAAACAAATTTAATTATCTGTGTTTAATTGGATTTGGTGAACTTCTGCACACAATACAAATGAAACAGTGATGTGACGAGACCCACTCTATGTTAAGTTTGTTGTTCACTATTCCCACACAGTAACAAAATACTACTGAAGAAGTATGATGATAACTATGCATTTTAGTACAGAGGTAACTTTTCATAAAGGTACATTACAAATGATTGTTAAGTTGTTTGGATTACAGGGAACAACAAATCACTATCTGCTGTATACATGAAAAATAACTATTTATGTTTGGCCTTGGAAAGGGTCCAGAAAAGGGCAACTAAAATGATTAGGGGTTTGGAATGGGTCCCATATGAGGAGAGGTTAAAGCGACTGGGACTTTTCAGTTTAGAAAAGAGGAGACTGAGGGGGGATATGATAGAGGTGTATAAAATCATGAGTGGTGTGGAGAGGGCCGATAAAGAAAAGTTATTTATTAGTTCCCTAAATAGAAGAACTAGAGGACACCAAATGAAATTAATGGGTAGCAGGTTTAAAACTAATAAAAGAAAGTTCTTCTTCACACAGCGTGTAGTCGGCCTGTGGAACTGCTTGCCAGAGGAGGCTGTGAAGGCTGGGACTATAACAGAGTTTAAAGAGAAGCTAGATAATTTCATGGAGGTTAGGTCCATAAAAGGCTATTAGCCAGGGATAAAATGGTGTCCTTGGCCTCTGTTTGTCAGAGGCTGGAGAGGGATGGCAGGAGACAAATCGCTTGATCATTGTCTTCGGTCCACCCCCTCTGGGGCACCTGCTGCTGGCCACTGTCGGCAGACAGGATACTGGGCTGGATGGACCTTTGGTCTGACCCGGTACGGCCGTTCTTATGTTCTAACTATAGACCTGATCAAGTTGAAAGAAGTTACTAAAGCTCTCAGAGTCCAATATTGAGTATGAGATCAAATTTAAAAAAAATCCTTGTACTTACAAAATGCAGAACAATTTAATTTCCACACTAAAAAGAGTTTGAGGGTAAAAAAAAAAAAAATCTTTGGCTTCCTCCATACATCCAACTTAACAAAATGTCAAATACAAAACTCATGATGACTGAAGTGTCACTTCTTAGGTTTAGGAGAGTTTCAACCTATCAGCCTCACCAAGAGCCCTAAAATTCTTCTTTAACAGGTGCATTGTCTCATTAAAGAATCATACAAAAAAAATCTGTCTCGGAGTACACTCACGCATTTCAGCAGGTGGCCAGATAACAGCACTACTGCGAGACAGTTGTGAGCTGGTAGAGTATTCTGGATATATAGATGGAACAACAAAGAAAAAACTTCACAAATTAGAAAGTTTAGTTCAATCTTTGCTTTAAAGGTTTACTTTCAATGAAGAACAAAAAGGGATGTGTGAACGTTTGATTTGAATGACTGACAACCATATATATGAAAGACTATTTTATTACCCAGTAAATCTTTGTAGCAGAGTGGGACTGGGCCATACACCACATGTTCCATGGCCTGATTCACCACAATATCACCCCAGTTTTCAAGGTGTGATTTTAATGAAAAGCTTTTTAAAACAGTGCAGTTACAAACACATAAAACTCCAGAGAAAGGCAATGTAAAAGGTTAATTGGCTACCCAGTAAGCATTAAGATTACCAGAATGCTTACCAGGTAACCAGTTGGATGGCCAACCACTGACAGGCTGGAGCAGCTTGGCTACTGTGCCTGCATCAGGCCAGGAACCTCAGCAAGGTGAGGACACTATGACAGGACCCCATCCGCAGCTGGGCTGGGCAGGCAGGCGCAGGCGCAGCCGCAGCCAGAGCAGCCAGCAGAACCCTGGCCCTGGCCAGAGCAGCCCAAGTTCACCAGAGATGTGGACCCTGGCCATAGCTGGGCTGGGTGGGCAGGTGGGGCTGTGACCAGAGTGGCCTGGGTGGGCCAGCAGAACCCTGGTCCAAACCCCGGCTGGAACAGTAAACTCCAGCCCCAGCTGCACTGGAGCAGCCCGGATGGGACTCCAGCCTGGAGCCTCAGCTGCTCTGAAGTGGCCTGGGTGGGCCGGCAGGATCCCACCCCAGCTGCCCTGGAGTGGCCAGACAGGAGCACAGCCCTGGCTACTGGCTGCCAACTGTTAACCAATTAAACAGTAATAATATAATCATTTAACCAGTTAACAATTTTCATGGTTATTTACCTCCTGAGTAGTGAATCATGCCCCTAGAACTGGAGAGACTTCTCAAATGAAGACAACTGTGCAAATCTATTTTATGTTAAAGTACAGAAACCGAACACAAACCTTCTTCAGTCACTTCAGAGCGATCTGGCTTTGTCTCCTTGTGCTGTCCTTCTGCCACTTTCACAGCCACTGCTCTGCAAATAGCGCCAAATTTCCGATCCAAAGAGCGGACTCCAGCCTCTCTAGTGTATCTGCCACAGAGACAATATTTCACTCTGGATTTAAGTTGATAAGCAGAGTACCATCAACGCTTGTTTCACTTACCAACACATCAACTCTTCCCTCTGCCCCCCAAATTCCTACTGCTCTACAGATACATCATCAATGGTACCTTTTCATTTGTTTCCAGTTTAAAAGATTTCTCTGAAGAGGCTTCAACATCCCTAATCTGAAGAGGGAAAAAGAAAGGAACACCTGTGTCCTGGCACCTACTCAGAAAAATTTGCAATACTACTAGGTAAGGTTCCCTCCGATCTTTTCCATCCTTGTGCGGATTCTTCCCATCCATATGTGGAATAATTTTTTATATGAACAGCGTTACATAATCAGATGGCTGGCATGTGAATCTTTCCCGAGTACACGGATTATAGGAAACACTGGTACTGAGGAAGGGAGCAGACCTGTAAGTGACTCTTGAGCCAAGAGACCAGGAGCAGTTTCAGAGAAGGCAGGCAGAAAAACATTTTCTCCCAGGTAAGGAATACATAGCTGGGGAAGGAATGGGAAGAGTACTTCTGACATCCCTGAAACAGGAACTCTGGGTAGAAGAGTTACCTTTGCTTTCAAAGAAAATGATGGGGGTGGTAGGGGGCAAGGGAGCTCGCTATGTATGTTGCTGATATCTGTCTACTGTCCTCCATGCTGCTGCCCTCTGCAAGGCTTCCTCTGCACTTCCCAATGGGCATTCTTTTGATCTGCCACTCAGAGGAAGGAGAAAGCGAACAAGGTCTTACACAGGCAGGATCATCCTCTTCAGTCCTTGTGTCCTCTCTCCTGCTTTCTGCAGTGGGAAATGGATAGTGCAGCCTGCTGCCTTTTCTACCTTTTGTTCAAGTCAAATGTGGAGTGATCTGCATCACTCCAGCCTTGTGCCAAATTTTCACCTCCAGACGTATGTGTTCAGTTTTCGTGTACCTCTGATCATTGTGTCTGTGATCATCCTTCATCCTCGAGTGACGTGTGCAAGGTTGAGGTGGGAGATAGATTCCTTGTACTCTCCATCCCATCTGTATTACTTGCCCTAATGTAGGTGCAATTTTAATACCCAAAACAAGTCAAGCAATTCAAAGTTAGATAGCCCACAGCAACCCCCTGACTTAGCCTTCTTGTGAATGTATGTTCTAGTCTGTATTACTTTCCACTGTTAATTTATTGCCTTAATATATATCTGGAGCATCTTGCATCAACGGTATTAAAAATAGTGGAAAATTATGTATATGACTTTCTAATGTTTAAGTTTTAACGGATTTTCCAGTCTAGGCATAAAGAAACATTCCATTAAAACAAGGTGACTTGCTAGAAGCAAGTTTATAAACAATTGTGCATATTATGACAACAACAGCTGAACCATAGGAATATTCTGTTAGCTAGCTAGTTTACAAAGGAAGCCATTCCCTATTAATCTCTAATGGTGTCACATTAAAATGCTTCTATTAATGTACTACTAAAAAGTAACCTAAAGCCTAAAAGTAACACACAGCACATTTACCTGGTGATGATGTCCAGAGTAGTCACTTGAGGAATCTGAATCTGCTGAGGAGTCAATCCATGCTGTTCTAACTGTTTAGGGATCAGGTGTCTATGTGCAATTTCTATCTTCTCTTCTTGTGTATATCCTTCAAAAGAAAGCATCTCATTCATCTTCTTACCTAGACTGTACCAGGATTTCAAACTTACTCAAATGTAAAACTGAGGAAATTTAACAAAGTAAGAAGTTAGTTTACTGAATTATATGCAAATCTCTCTACATCTCAAATAATCTCAGGAGTCAATTAAGTCAACATGTGAATTACTTGCCCAGCTAGGCAGTTGTTTTAAATTTTCTAAGCATAACTTGTAAAAATTGCTGATTTACTAAAAAAATTTGATTTCTGCCATGTCAGATGGCATGAACAATGAAAGCAGAAAATGCTTTCGAAGTACATTATGGGGAAACTTCACATCTGTCCATATACTCTGTCATTCTGTTTATCGTAGTTTTTGTACTATGATTATCAAGGGCATAATTTTGAAAAAAAAGGCTCTGATTTCACAGGCACAGTCAACTATGGGTGTAACTATGTTTGTATAGTGTGTTTATGGAATGATGTGTTATACACAACAAACAACTGCATCAGACATCTATCTGATTTTTTATTACAAGTAGCTCTTATACATTCAAGTGAGGTAGCTAGATACCAGCATTCTCTCCATTTAAACTCTCAAAATTTCAGATGCAAAAATCAGATCCCAATCCTGCAAACATGCATGTGTGAGAATGTATTCACCCAAACAATTCCATTGACTTTAGTGGAATTTATATGAGTTAAGTTATGTGTACATGAATTTGCTGGATTGAGTATTAGCTGGGACTGTCTTGAAAACTAGCCCTGTAAGCCATGTAAAAAGTATCACTGTAAAACAAACTACTGAGAGATTTCTCTCCGCACAAGAATGAGGGAGCACTCAGGAGGCCCTTTTTCTGCATGGATCAGTGCTCCTTTCAATGTTGCTTCTAGGCCTATATGGCTAAGATCAAGTTTTGTATGTGTTCTTAGCAGTTTAATTATTGAAGCAAAAACTACACCTAGAAAACTGGAATTTCTGTCCTAGGAAGAGTACTACTTTGAAGATGAATTCTACTGCTGTTGCTTCAAAAGAAGATCTTCATGCTGCTTCAGAGATATATCATGAGAAGTAGCAATTAGACTTACCAAGGCCAAAAACACTGCCCCAGAGGAAGATGGCATTTGCTACAATCTTCCCCAAAAACGAGACCCTGGCAGCCTTGTATTAACTGCCATTTTCATCAAATGCAAACAGTTCCACCATACTCCCAGCTCCTGAAAGAAGTTCACGACAAAGCTCATCTACAAAAAAGGTGAACAAGACGACCCCAGCAACTGGAGACCATCTCTCTCTGTTCCACCACACACAAACTGTATACATACAAACTGTTATCGCCACTAGGATCACAGACAGGTCAGTGAATAGAGGAGCCATCAGCTCCATCCAGAAAGGCTTTATGTTGTGCAAAGGCTGCTCTGAACACAATTTCATCCTTCAGACCACCATCTAAGGGGCCAGGAGGGCATGGATGCAGTGTCCATAGCATGGCTTGACCTGGATAATGCTTTCAGATTGATGCCTCACCAAAACATTTTTGACACAGAGTTCAAATGCCTGAAAACTCTTTTAAACTGGTCTGGGAACTTTATAAAGAATGCACCATCACCATCCACTCCATGGAAGGAGAGCGCCCTGAAATCCCCAATTCAGAGTGGCGTGATGCAAGACTCTCCCCTCAGCTGCACTGTTTTCAACCTAGCCATGGAGCTGCTCATTTGAGTGATCTCCAGCGGTCTAGGTGGTTTTTACCAGTACAGCAACAGTGAATATCCTGCCCACATTGATGATCTGGTCCTGATCACAGATGACCTTAAGAACTTCCAATAAATGCATTCTGTCATCAGCTAGGTGGATAAGCTGATGGGACTGCACTTCAACACTACAAAGCACGCATCCCTGCATATTGATGGCAGTAAAAGAGACTCAATCCAGATGAACTGGTTTCAGATCTAGGGTGAATGCCTTATACAGTTCGATATAATTTTAGAGATATGTTGGGCTGAAAGTGGTTGACCCTTAGATCTGCCGTTGAGGGATAGAAATAGACGGTCAGTTTGCCTAAAAGGCCTGGTCCGATCGATGTAGAAAGCTAGGGCCCTACGAGCATCGAGGGTATGTAGGAACACCTCTCTAGGCGAGGAATGAGGCTTCGGGTAGAAAACGGGAAGGATGAGTGGTTCGTTCACATGGAACGTCCATGCTATCTTGGGGATGAATTTAGGATGAAGCCTCAGAATCACCGCATCGCTACGGAAAATGGTAAATGGCGGTGTTGCCATTAAGGCTGAGAGTTCCCCCACACGTCTTGCTGATGTTATAGCTATTAAAAACACAGTTTTCATAGTCAAAAATTCCAAGGGTGTAGAGGCTAGAGGCTCAAACGGTGGGCTCATTAAGGCCTCAAGAACTGTGTCTAAGTTCCAAACGGGTGGGGCCGGGTTTCACAGCGGGCTCATATTCGCGAGGCCCTTGAGGAACCTCTTAGAGAGGGGGTGAACGAAGATGGATGCCCCTTGCAAAGGAAGTCGGAATGCAGATATTGCTGCCAAATGTCCCCTAATAGAGGATAAAGATAGTTCTGTCTCCTTTAGGTGCAGGAGATAATCCAAGATGTCAGGAAAAGGGAGCGTCTCCGGAGGGTGCTGTTTTCCGGCACACCAGGATGCAAATCGTCGCCATTTGTACAGGTAAGTTTTTCGTGTTGTCTGTCTTCTACTATGTATAAGGACTTGTTTGACTGGAGCCAAGCATAAAGATTCGGCCGGGTCTAACCAACTAGAAGCCATGCCGTAAGGTTCAGTGTGTGGATCGGGGGGGTGTCGTAATCGACCTCTGTTCTGGTTTAAGAGATTGGGGAGAAGCGGAAGGCGGATGGGCGGTTGAAGAGACATTTGGTATAGAAGGGGGAACCGGTGCTGTCGAGCCCATACTGGGGCTATCAAGAGGATTTTGGCTCGGTCTGTCCTCACCTTCTGCAAGACATTCGGAATGAGCAGTACCGGGGGGAAGGCATATAGGAGGGGTCCTTTCCAATCGAGGAGAAAGGAGTCGCCTAAGGATCCCGGGCCGAGGCCCCCCCGGAGGCGTAGATGGGTCGTTTCTTGTTGTAATGATCAGCGAACAGGTCCACAACTGGAGTGCCCCAGCATTGAAATATTGTGTGAAGGACTTCGTCGTGGATTTCCTAATCATGTTTGGTATTGAAGTGTCTGCTTAGAAAGTCGGCAGTGATGTTTCTGGTTCCAGGTAAGTAGGATACCGTGGGTGTTACGTCGTGGCTGATGCACCAGTTCCAAAAACGGAGGGACTCCATGCACAGGGAACGGGAATGAGCTCCACCTTGGCGATTTACATAGTACATAGCTGTGATATTGTCCGTGAGGATCTTGACCACAGCATGGTGCATTGTTGACTGGAAGGATTTGCAAGCATTGAAAATTGCTCGTAGTTCTAGCAGGTTTATGTGAAGTCGCCTCTCTGAAGGAGACCACTGACCTTGTGCTGACAATGTCCCCATGTGCGCTCCCCATCCTAGCAGTGATGCGTCTGTTGTGATATGGAAACGAGGTTGTAGCTGATGGAAAGGAACTCCTGAAAGAAGATTGTTGGGAGTTGTCCACCAGGTTAGGGACTGAAGTACATTTTGAGGCGGGGAGACTGTCCTGTGAAGGTCGTGCCTGGTATGATTGTAGACCTGTGAAAGCCAGTATTTCAGGGCATGAAAATGGAGTCTGGCATAGAGTACCACATAGGCTGTGGCAGCCATATGGCCCATGAGTTTCAGGCAGGTAATGACCTGTACGGTAGGACTGTCTGTAACAACCTGTATGAGGTCCTGGATGTTGTTGAATCTCTGCTGAGGTAGGTAAGCCCTGGCTGAGACAATCTAGGCGGGCCCCTATAAATTCCAAGTCCTGCGTTGGGTGCAAAATGGACTTTTGCTCGTTTATGAGGAGCCCTAGGGCGTGGAAGATGTGTTTGGCAGTTTCGCTCATTTTGCGCAACTTGGGAGCGGAGTGGGCCTTGAGGAGGCAGTCGTCGAGGTAGGGGAATATGACGACACCCTGAATCCGAAGGTGAGCTGCAACCACCGCGATTACTTTGAAAAAGACCCTGGGGGCCTACGAGAGGCCAAAGGGGAGAACACTGTATTGGTAATGATCTGACCCGACAAGAAAATGGAGAAATCTTCTGTGCGCTGGATGCATGGGGACGTGGAAATAAGCATCCTGGAGGTCGAGGGACGCAAACCAGTCGTTGTGTTCTAGTAGGTGAATAATGGCAGTGAGCGTGATCATTCTGAATTTTTGTTTTCATAGAAATCTGTTCAGAGAACAAAGGTCCAGTATTGGTCGCCAGCCTCCTGATTTTTTCTGAGTCAGAAAATAGTGGGAGTAGAATCCCTTGTTCCTGAACTCAGTAGAAACCGGTTCTATGGCCCCTAGGGACAGGAGATGATTGACCTCGTGGCGGAGAAGGTTTTCATGAGAGGGGTCCCTGAAAAGGGACGGGGTGGGAGTGGTGGTAGGGGGTTTGGATGTGAAGGGAATGTAATAGCCTGTCTGAACGATCTCTAATACCCATCTGTCTGTAGTGATCTCGGCCCATTGATCGAAAAAGGGCCGGAGATGATGGTGGAAAATATAGATGGGTTGCACGTTGAAGCTGCCGCGGACTGGTTGTGTACCTTCGACGGACGCGTCAAACTTGTTGCTTAGTGTTAGATGGGGCCTGGTTGCGGTTATTGCCGTTGCGACGCCGCTGAGGTCTCTGGTGCGTTCGTTGGTTGTTGAAGCCCCTTTGTGGCTGGTGTTGTTGTTGCTGCCAATGGTGACGGGCATATGGGTAGTCGTACCTACGTTGACATGGGGGGTAACGACATCTTCTGAAGGGAGGAGTGTACATTCCTAGCGTGCGCAAGGTTGTAAGTGAATCTTTAGAGGAGTGCAGAACTGTGTCCGTCTTTTCCGCGAACAAGTTTAGGGTGTCAAAGGGCAGGTCCTCAACTTTGGTCTGTAGTTCCTTGGGAACTGCTGCCGCTTGTAGGTAGGAGGCTCTTCGCATCACGACCGCCGTAGCGGTGGAGCGTGCCACGGTGTCTGCCACGTCCATAGCCATGTTAAGTGATGTTCTGGCAGATGTGTAACCCTCCTGGATTACGGACTTCAGGATGGATTTCTTAGACTCTGGAAGGTGGTCAATCAATGGAGTGAGTCGAGAGAAGGTGTCAAAAACGTGATTAGATAAATGCGCTGTGTAATTCGTGATTCTAAGTAGGAGAGTGGCCGAAGTATAAACTTTTCTGCCAAAGATACCAAGCCTTTTCGTGTCCTTGTCTGCAGCAAGATGTTTGAATTGGGGGGGCCCTAGATCTATGTTGGGCCGCGTCAACCACCAAAGAGTTTGGTTGGGGATGGGAAAAGAGGAATTCCATCCCCTTAGGTGGGACGAAGTACTTCCTGTCAGCCTTTTTATTGGTGGGAAGGGCAGATGCTGGAGTATGCCAGATTTCGTTGGCTCTCTCCAGGATGGCTTCGTCCCAATGGAACTGCCATCCATGCCCTATGCTACGGCTGCAGATTCTTGAATAGTTTGTGCTGCTTTTCTTTGACCTCCTCCAATGGAATCTCCTGTGATGCTGCTACACGTTTAAAGAGTTCCTGAAATTGACGAAGATCATCCGGAGGGGAGACTTCTCCAGGGATGACTGCTTCGTTAGGAGAGGAAGACTCAACTGGAGATACCTGAGATGGTTGAGTTTCAGGAAGTGTATGGTGTGGTTCAGATGAAACTTGAGGAGGTGGAGCAGCCGTGTCTGGTGGAGTTAAAGGAGCCGGCGTTGTGGAATGTCTTGACGAGGCATAGTCGTAAGCAGATCGTGAATGAGAGCGAGATCTGTAATGGTGAGAATATCTGGTTCGGAAATCGCGAGAGTAGGGGTCATCTTGGCGGTACAATCTATGGAGTGGTGAACGTGTCTCCGGGTAGTATCTGGAAGAGTATTGCCAGTGGTGAAATTGCGGAGAACAAGGAGAGCAGGAGCGACTGTAAGACCGTGAAGATGGCGGTGAAGATGGGGAGCGACGTCTATAATGCCGTTCGTGATGGTGAGGAGACGGAGCCAAGAATGGAGGGGGTAGACTCCATGGAGAATATACTGGAAGAGGACTTTCTTGGTACTCCGGAGAACTTGGCGCCGGTGGAGATGGGGACGGCACCGGTGAGAAAACAAGAGAAGGCGATCTGCTACGGCGCGGCGGTATCCGGGGGCATGAGCTCCTGGAATCGGAGCCGGAGTAGTGTGGTGCCGTCAGTGCCGATGTGGTCAGTGCCGTGGTAATCTTGGGCGCCGCGCTCAGTGCCGCTGAGGCTGGTGCCGGTACTTTGGCCAACTTTATCGGCGCCGTCAGTGATGTCGGTGCTGGACGCAACGGCGTGGGCGCCAGTGCCGTAGTCATCGGTGCCGCTTTCTCAGCATCTAGAGTAGGCGGTGCCGTATATGGTTTCGGCGCCGGAGGCTTCAAGACCTGCGGGACTGGTATAGATCGCGGTGCGGAGGTTGGCTCACGGCCGGTTTTCAATTTCTGAGGCACGTTAGACTTCGGTCGCGGCACAGAAGTGCCGGACATGCCCAGTTTATCCCCGTGGTTCACTCGGCCGTGAGAGACCACTGGTAGAGACCGCATTGGGGAGGGCCTTGTCTTTCTGGCCATAGAGGTTGTTGGGGAGAAGGCTCTACGCTTCACCGACTGGCATTGTAAGGCAGAAGAGGGAGTTTGCAGCTGGAGCGCCTGATCGAAAAGCAGCATCTTTAGCCGCCATTCCCTGTCCTTTCGTGCCCGAGAAGTCAACTTAGCGCAGTGAGCGCATTTTTGGGGCAATGAGACTACCCTAAACATTTCACACAGAGGGCGTGGCCGTCGGAGGCCGGCATAGCGTCACGGCACTCCTGACATTTTTTGAAGCCCGGTGAAGAGGACATTTTTCTTCCTTGCTGTTTCTTCTTTTTTTTTTGTTTTAAACTGAGAGAACAGGAGCGTGATTAACTATATACAGAGAAATCAACAGAGAGGAGGGGAGAAATGGAAACTTAGACCAGGAAAAAAAGCCGTTAAGGAAAAAACCCTCTTTTTTTTTTTTTTTTTTTTGTTACAGATCAACAGGGAAAGAACGATAACAAGATAAAAGGGATCAAGAACGTCTCACAACACGGAGCGGTCAAAGAAGGGAGAGCGCGGTTCCTCGCGTCTGCAGCCTGAGGTGGTCAAGAGGAACTGGTGGGGGCCGGACCGCGCACAGAGAAAAGAGCGCGAACGCCGTGATTAGCGGCGCATGCGCAGTCCGGCCAACTACTACTTCTGGAAAATTCTCCGTCTGCAGCGCCGGGGCAAGCCCAGCACCAATAGTGGAGCACCCGCAGGGACATCCTCGAAGAAGAATATATGTTTCTTTCCTAGAGGGCCAGCAATGAACTGGTGTGCATCTCACATAGACCAGGTGACACCAACATCCCTTGAATGGATGATATGTATGATGTTGACATCACTCATGTCTTCCGGCTTCTGATGTCCCTAGAAGCCATAGTGAAGAACATTGTGGAGATTGCTCTGAAGGATACGATCAAGAAGCAAATCACAGGGACCTCCTCCAACCAAGATGTCACCACCTACCTGAGTGGCTCCCTGGAAAGAGAATTTGGAAGAGAGATTTTGCTTTGCTCTGGACTTGTGCCTGGAATGCTACACAATGGCTAGAGAAGCGTATCAGGTGCCGCTGGACATGGTGCAAGGAATGCCAAAAAGCTGGGAGTCCTAGTGCCACAAACGTAGAACATGCAGTGCACTATCATGACTCCAAGAGCCAGAGCCAAGCTGGAGAGGACCTTGAAGGATACCATCCCGTGCCAGTATTTGAAAATCAGAAGTGGACACTTGACCACGACAAGTCATTTAAGGTGACGTGAAAATGGCACGCCAGCAACCACTTTCTCCCTAGGGGCAGCTTTACCCGATTTGACGACTGGAAAGTTCATCCACCAGGCCCAGCTCAACTGTGTCCTTCTTAACCAAGCCATCCACCATAGGAATCGGAAGAAGTGATGCAGGAAGTGCGGCTACGCCAACAAGACGCTACCCTACATCTTCTGTAGTTGTAAGCCCCACACGAGGGTCTAGCAACTGTGACACACCATCCAAGATTGTCTGGTGAGAGCCATCCTGTCACCCATGGGGAATGATGCCCTGAACTCTGCCATCCCTGGAATGGACAGCCAACTATGACCGGATATTGCATCACCAAGGACCAGAAAAAAGATCATGGTGCACATCATGGCGGTGCCCTTCGAGAACACGATCCTGGTCTTCTATGATGCCCGATCTTGAAAGCTAGAGAAATACGTCCCTATGTCCAACACCTTGAGAACCAAGGGCTATGAGGGTCATGGTCACATGCTTATCATCGGAGTCCTGGAAACACGGGATCCCAGTAACAAGCAAGTACTGAGAGAAAGTGGAATCAGTCAATGCTACGCTCAGCTGATGCAACAACTCATGGGATCAGATGCCATCAAGTGGTCTACAGACATCTACCTGTAACACATCACTGGACATCAGCAATACTAGGAGAGAAGAGCTGGAGCATGGTCAGGAAAATAAGTCAAATACTTTCCTGGTGGTCTCTTTTCTAAGGGACAACCTGCCCTTAATACTCAATTACTGAGGGACAATCCTCACTCACTGATATATTTGCTTTTCACAATCAACTCTCTGAATAACTTCTTATGAATGATGTACTCAAATGTTTGGATGCTAATATATATACTGTATTGTAAAATTTATTCCCCTGAATTTGTTTTACTGCTGATTATGTACTCTAAGTATCTTAGGACTTTTAAAATTTGTGGATAATCGAAGCACTGTGACCAGATTTACAGACACTCTTTTCTTAACTTGCATATGATGTACATTTTTAGCATTAGATGTGATACATTTTTTTTAAACTAACTGCACACAGATACAAATCTGTGGCCAGCTAGAATTTAATGGATATCACTATAGTCCCCGCTGTGGCCATTCAACAGGGATAGAACTCCAATCTTCCTGCTGCAAAACACAACCTCTTTCTTGAAAAATCCTGTGAAGAAACTATTAGCTGACAGCAGGGTAGGGCAGTTACACATCAATCCATTCATTAAAGTTCTTCACAGACTGAACAGCAGTGCATCTGTCAAACTATGTCACATAATTAGGCCTAGATTTTCAAAAGTGAAAAGGTGAATATTCCCACAGTGAAAATCAGGACCACTGACAGTGTCTCAAGATGGACACCCAAAAATGGAGGCATTCAACTTAATTAGTTGTGGTAGAAAGTCTTGCAACAGATTCTAGTTTTCTGCAGTGAGACTTATAAAGAGTACACTTTTTTTAAAGGAAAAAGTCCATCTGATTTAGGACACAAAGAAATCATGTTAGTCAAATTACTTAATTGTTACCTGGAACCTGAATGACCTCCATTCTGTCCAACAGAGCTGGTGGGATGGTAGCAGTAGTGTTGGCTGTGGCTATAAAAAGGACTTGGGATAGGTCGAAGGCTACATTTAAGTAGTGATCGGTGAAGCTATGATTTTGTTCTGGATCCAAGACCTTAAAAAATGTGAACACAAAAACAATGCTGTTGCTTCATATCAAAGCAAAACAAAACACAAGTATACTTTTATTTAGCTATCTCCTATGTGCTATTGGTACTGTAAGCATGCTTTCCTTTTGGTTGTCAGGCCCTAAACATAATTCCTGATCTCTGACATTCTGCTCACCTGTTTTAGTTGTTTACTACTAGATTCTATCCTACGTGGAAAAAATTACAAATAGAAATCCCTTATTAAAACTAGATACAGTAGAAAAACACCATCAGTATTTTTAATTTTAATATAATAGGATATCACAAACTACTGAAAAATGAATTCTGTACAGTATAGTGTATATTATGATTGCAAAAACCTTCTAAACTCATTCATTTTACTTCTGCTCAGTTCCACTGGAGTTGCTAGAAGCATTTCAAAATTAACTTACTTAAACTCTCTTATATTAGCACTTTGGTATGCATTACTCAGCATATTTCATCAACTTTTCAAACCCATTATATAATCCTCAACCATTTCCTTAAAGTTCATGTTGATTCTGTCAGGTGGCTTCATATTACACAATGCTAGCAAGAGCATCAAGCATTCCAAGGAGCACAGCTTTGGTGAGGCCACTCATACCAGAAATTAAGAACAGCCTTCAGGCTACTGTTCCTCTCATGTTCCTCTCATGAGACTGCACATATGACCTAAATCACTGTAACCTAAGATGTTTGCTTGCAGAGAAGCCCTCTTTCAAGATGTGTAACAAATATAGATGTTTCCCATTTTTTTAAAAGAAATGAGGCAATTTTGAGTTCTCCATAACTATCACTATGCCTAAACACAGAGGAACATTCCAGCCGATAAGTCTTTTTTTCCCCTAAAATAATTCACCAACAAGTTTAAAGTTCACTCTATCAGGTAATGCCATGAGTATTTGACCTTCACGCTATAAGCTGAATGACTACTTTTAAATTAAGTGAGATCCTTTCCATTACAAAACTCTTAACCTAAAGTTAAGCTTTAATGGTTACGGCTCCACGTCTGTCACGGAGGTCACAGAAGTCATGAATTCTGTGACTTTTCATGACTTCTGCAGGGGCCACTGTGGCTGACCCAAGGCCTCCGAAACAGCTGGCTCTGGGATGGCCCCCAGGACAACCACACCAGCCACTGCTCTGGTGGTCCTCTGCAGTGGTCACAGTCAGCTGAAAGCAGCCGCAGCAGCTGCAGTTGACATCCCTGGGAAGAAGTCCCTAGCCAACCAGCCAGAGCATCCATGGTTCATGGCAAAAGGCAGTGATCCCCAGCCGACTGCTCAGAGCAGCAATGGTCCAGGGTGATAGGCAGCAATCCCCAGCTGCCTCCCGGAATTTCCAATAAAGCTGGAGCAGCTGTGGTAGCCAGTTTAATAAATATTTCCTATGACAGATGTGGCAATTTCTTGCAATATCCTGGACAAATTTTATTGAATTAAGTTATATCTTACTGTATTAAGTGTATGTATCACTGTGGACTAGAGATTGCATGTAATTCCATGGGGAGGGTGAGGAGGGAAAGAGGGATAATTAGGAGAATTCATTCAAGCTGAAAAACCTCTGAAAGGGCACCACCAGTTGGAGAGACTTGTATACAGTGGTTCAAGCTGAACACTCTATAGCAGCCAGGAGACAACAAAAGCCCTTTTGAATAAATAATCCAATCAAATTGCTACGAGCCTTTGCTCAGATCTAACAAACAGATAGGCCCTTCTATCACAGAACTGGAAAGACTGACACCAACTAGAGCCCTTGTGGAGAGGTGGGAGGGGACTGATCCCTGGCAGGCTTATTAAAATGTGTTTTTATTGTTTTGACTATCTTTTCCCTATAACACTTGTACCATAAGAATAAATATGCTTGCTTAGAAAGAGTTCTGTGGTAACCTAACTGTAGGTAATTATACTGTTTATACACTGAGGCAAAAAGCAGACCAAACCTGCTTAAACAGTCTGATGTGCAGGGAATTTACAATGTAGGCAGTGAATTGTGCAGCCTAGAAACACTTCAGCGAGGAGGGAGAGAGCCTTGTCTCTTCACCAAAGAGAGGTCATGGCTGGAGAGCTAGAAACCTGAGCAAGAGTGCCATGGATGGACCATGGAGAGGTGCTGTTGCCCTGAATTCTGATACAGTAAAGTCTCGATTATCTGACCTAAACGGGACCGGAGGATGGGTGGATAACCAGAAATGTCGAATAATACGGACGGCGCTGGCTTGTGGTGGGGCCGGGGCCCAGCGCGCTCTAGCCGAGGGGCGGGAGCGGAGCAGCAATGGCAGCAGCGGCAGCGGCTGATGGGAGGGCCTCCCAGGCGGGCTCTGTTCTTTGTCTCGGTGGCGGTTGGCGCGCGCGCACTGCCCCCTCCCCGGCGGATTCCGGATGCTGTGCCCTCATGAGGGGCCGCGTCCTCCCCCTTCCTCTTCCGCCCCCGGGCTGACCGGACATGCCCAAGTCCCCAGCGCTCCTGCCTCTCTTCAGCAGCAGCCCCTCCCCTTGCCACACACCCCTCTCCCCTTCCCTTCCCACCTCAGCCTGGAGGGGTGGGCCCCCGGACTCCCGCCTTGCTCCGGCCAGGAACAGGGCTCGCTCCGCAGGGGGGCAGCTCCCTCCCTTCCCCTCCCCACCCCAGCCTGCAAAGTTTTGGGAGGTGGAAGTGGGTCCGGAACCGCTAACACGGCAGGATGGCGAGGATCAGGCCCCAAGCGGGGCACAGGCCCAGCACACCTGAGCGCCGGGCAAGCCCACAGCGCAGGTGTGAGCTGCCCCAGGCGTGGGGTAGGCAGTAAGGTTGCTGAGCCCGCGCTGCATGTGCCGAGCTGAGGGGAGCCCCTGAAGACCTGCCAGCCAGAGCTCCTGCCCAGCCCTGGAAAAAAGGAAAGCAGGGCCATTGTGGTGTGAAGCATCCCTGGAGCCCCTTGCCATCACGTGACGGGCGACACCGTCGGATAAAACAGAATGTTGGATAAGTGAAGGTCAGAAATTCGAGACTCTACTGTACCTACAAAATGAAATTTCCAAGCTTCATTATTACACAGGCTTCTGCTCTTGCAGCTGAGTGCCATAATTTCACAACCTTGGCCAAATAAACTTCTATACCCGTACAGAAAGACACATTAGCGGTTAGTCTCATGACATCTGTCTTCTGCAGTTTATGGAATTTTTTGGCTAGCTAAATAAAACTGCTTTCAACATGCTACTTGTCTGTTTAGGAATTGTTAAAATCAGATGGACCATAAAAAAAAAAAAATCACTGTCTGCATGAGCACTGGATGATTTACAAATAAGGCATTTATCCCTGCTGGTATAAATGAGAAACAATGCTAACATCAATGAAATGTTGTCCATTTGCACTAGAAAATAATCTGGCCATCTATGTTGTATAGTTGCTGATAACATGAACTTGTGTTATCCACAGGTAAGATTGCCTCAGTTTCTGATTGTGCTCAAGGTGGTGCTCCAATGTAACGTTTAGGCAATTTGACTAAACTCAGCAATACATTTGTATTTTAATAATTTGGGGGGAGGGCTTGTAAAATAAAATTCTTTTATTATAAAGTTTTTTGGATGAAGTAAGGGACAGATTCTTTCAGCCTTAACTTTAGGTTCATAATGTTTTTCCCCAAGGAATTTCCACAGATTAAAAAAAAAAAAAGATTTAAGAATTATTTTCTGACTATACATCCTGTACTGCTTTCGAGCCATTTGGAGACTGTGATGATCCTTGCAAACTAAACAGGGGCCGTGGCAAAGCACAGATCATTCTCTCTCCCCTCCTGTGCCATTCCGTAAGACAGCAGCTTCCCTCACTTGTAAATACGTTTCCCTAATTCAGATTTTACAGCATACATAGAAGTGGCTGGTAATAGCTAGCCAACTATTTACACATAAAGGCCCTCAAAAATTTTAATTTAACACTATAGAGCACTATGCCTGCTTCAGAGGGAGTCTTTGTGTAGCTTTTGTATTATATAGTCTTCCACACAGAAATTTCAAATATATTAAGTTCTATAGATAATGAAAGTGAATTTAACAGAAATTCACTAACTTTCCTTTAATATCCTCATTACTAGAGTATCACAGGATTGGCCTTTTTTGTAAAATAGAACAAATTCTAATGACCAAGTATTGTATCAGCACCATATGTCTCACCATGGAAGGATGCAAAAACTACCTAAGTCTTATAGAAGGTGTATTCAAGATGTGAGTGTATCATGGATTTATATAAAGGCAGTAAGATAGTCTCTGTCTTATTCTCTAATCCCCTTTTTAATGATTCCTAACATTCTATTTGCTTTTTTGATTGCCACTGTACACTGAGTGGATGTTTTCAGAGAACTATTCACAATGACTCCAAGATCTCTCTCCTGAGTGCTTATAACCAAATTAGTCCCCATCATATTGTATGTATAGTTGGGATTATTTTCCAATGTGCATTACTCTGCATTTATCAACATTAAAATTAATTTGCCATTAATAATTGAGCAACAAAGTTTTGTAAGATCCTTTTGAAGCTTTTCACAGTCTGCTTTGGTCTTAACTATCTGGAGCAGTTTCATATCTGCAAATTTTGCCACCTCACTGTTGACCTCTTTCTCCAGATCATTTATAAATATATTGAATAGGATTGGTCCTAGTATGGACCTTTGAGGACACCACTAGTTACTCCTCTCCATTCTGAACTGACCATTTATTCCTACCCTTTGTTTTCTGTCCTTTAACCAGTTATCAATCCATGAGAGGACCTTCCTTCTTATCCCATGACAACTTATTTTACTTAAGAGCCTTTGGTGAGGGACCTTGTCAAAGGCTTTCAGAAAACCTAAGTACACTATATCCACTGGATCCCCCCGTCCACATGCTTGTTGACCCCTTCAAAGAACTCTATTAGTGAGGCATGATTTCCCTTTACACAAACCATGTGAATCCTAAGGGATGGCTCCGGCAAGATAGGTACTAGCGTTTCCCCTCATCCTGGTCGAAACATGGCTCCTCCTCACCCATGCTGCCACAGTCAGACACACTCAGCCCTGGAGCATGGTTCTTCCTCCCCCGTTTTGCCCCACACACTCACAGCCTCTTCCCCAAAACAGTCCCACCTCTCTGCCTCACTTGCTCCCACCCAACTGCCGGATGGGGGGGGGGGGGGGGAGACACACAATCAGGTATGGTGGAGGCATAATTCAAAAAATTGGGGGGGGAGGGGAGGGCACTGTTCTACTATCATAACATTTTCTATTATTCCAAGTGTTTTCTTTCCATTGTTGCTGTGTGAAAAATCTACACAAACAACAGGTAGCCCTCCTACAGGAAAAAAAAAAAAAAAAAAAAAAAAGTGAAACAGTTTCAAATACACAAACTGCAAGTAAACAAACTGCAAACAATTTTCTCTGATCCTTTCACTTACCTTAGAGGTTACTAGTCACAATAGCAGGTAAATAGTTTTCCAGACAGAAGTTTGATTTTTTTAGTCAACAGTGACCCTTTAAATTGCAGAGTTATTTTTGCAGACTAAAGAATGAAGGAGCAAGGCCAGCGTTTACAAAATGAACATGAAAAGTCTGGAAAATGTAGCCATTTAACCAGTACCACATGTACTAAAGGTTTACATAGTGTATGTGGCTCTGTTACATAGGTGATTAGTACCACTAAAGTTGTGCATGTTTAGTCTTATCAAAGGTGCATTTACTATCCTATGTATGATTTTGGTTTGACTGAAAAAATTAAGATGATTTCAAATCAGCCTCTTCTGAATTTTGTGACCGCAAAAATGCATGTGACCCTCCTCCTATTTAATATGCACGAGTAGACATTTGCGCACCAAATTCAGGTAGTTTGGTGCTCATTTATACAAGTCAGGTAGCTAGATGTTCAACTACCTACCCTGTATGCTTTAAAACAGGCACACATATTCCTGTAGAAAAGAGTCTCAATGTGTGTAAAGTAGATACAGCATAGAAAAGTCATTGCCATATAGTGAGTAACTTTAGGAAGGAAAACCACAATAATTTACTGCTGTTGTGAAAGAAAAACAGAAGGCTTAAATAATGAAGTGTTGGCTTCCTGTTTCTATTATTTTTACTTAAGGGTGTTAGTTGAAGTACTTGCAAGTATTTCGGCTCTCATTTGAGTCATTTTTCACAATTAAACAACTACAGTATTTACAAGGATCACAGCACTATGAATATGCTGTTTTCTGTTTTTAACTTTATCTGAAATTAAAAGTCCATACATATGGCAATAATCCACATCTGCTTCCTACCCCACACCTGTCTACCACCTTCATTCCATCTTTCTCTCAAATTACTGTGCTTTTTCTTCCCACATGATAAATTATCAATGGTATGTTGACATGAAAAGTTCTCATGTTACACATAATGGAACCTATGCAACTCCTGAGCAATTGCATATTGCTGTCAAGATAATTTATCCTTTGCATTATGGCATGAATACATCCCTTGTCCTAGCCATTTAAATTACGGCCATGAACAGTGTTTGTCAGGAAACTGACTTGGATAAAAACAAACACTCAGAATTAACTTTGATTATTGTAAATCTTTTGCACTTTTAAAAAAATTAACATTTTTGTTCAAAAAGCTTTCAATCAGAAACAATCAATTGGGGTGAATTTTTAACTCACTGCAGAAGCAAAGCAGCTAAGAGCAGATGTAAAATGGAGCTATTTCAATTGATATCATTTGATTAGTAAGGAACTCAAGATTCAAAATCCTGCAGTGTCTGGATAAGTATCTGAAAAATTCATATATTCCCTTTAAGGTGTCTGACTAATAAAATATACTTGAAAAGTGTAAGCGCAAGGCTGTGACTCACCAAACATTTCCTCTCAATATTGTTCACCACTATATCATCAGATTATTCAGAGGTTTCCTACTTAAGTGCTTTCCTTAGCAGGCACCTGTTCTCATCATTTATCTTCTCCTTTACTGATTGAGACAGGGACCTTCAAGAGTCAGAGTCAGCCAACTGTCATCAGCCTGGTTACATATGAATACCTATTATCACATTCGTACTCTACAATTTAGAGTGATATACAAACATACAAAATGTGAGCAAAGCTTTGGCAGATTTTCTTCGAAGAAAACAAGTATTAATAAATATCACAACTAGATTTAATCTTTTGTTGCAAGTCTACCCTTGTTCCTTTTTAATAAAACTGTTCTGTCAAGACTTCCACTGAAATCTCTGCAACACATGGATAAAATAATTTTGCTTCACTGACAGACAAAATGGAGCTTATTTATTCTGGCAGTTTTAATAAAATATAACCGGGAACTTTTCAAAGGGGCCTCAAAGCCATCTCCTAACTTTCAACATGCTCATTTGTGTGTGCAAGCAGCATTTGCATACAATTTAGAACTGTGCACACAAACTGGCCACATCTTTGAGGCATGCATCATGTATTTCTGAAAATTTCTGATACCCATTGGATTTTGAAAGCACAATATCCTTACAACCATATGCAGCAAGTTAAAAGCTCTGGGAAAGTTCCATAAGTTTTATTTACTGGATTTTAAAATTCAATCACGTGTAAAGATCAATCTTTCTGCCCTTTTTCTTCACATCCATTCTCTAACCACATCCCTTATGGAACCCATTTGTTAGGGCTATGTTGTTGGTTAATATGTTATTTCCTAGGATACATGTGCAGTGGCATAATGTATTTTAAAATATGTCCAGACAATAGAATTGGATATTTAATTGAAATCGTAACAGAAAAAAAGTCCGTTTAAAATTCTGAATTATCTGATGGAATTTTAGTTTTTCTTAACAGCAGACATCTCTCCCTAGACTTGTTTACTGTGTCATGCTAGGTATTCTTAAGGTGGAAAAAACAGACACTACCCAGTAATCTAAGACAGGAAATGGAGAATACTCTGATACTGCAAGGGGAGGACACAGGTAGAATACAATTATCACAACAAGCACTGGGTACCAAACTTGTCTTTTCTTTGCCATGCCAGGTATTCCTAAGGTGGGAAAAAAGGAGAGACAGGCCCACTCTTATTTGGACACTATTCTAACCATTTTCCCAAAAATAAATAAAGGTGCATTTCAATACTCTGCCTTTATCTAATATAGCGAGGTTAGATTTTTTTCCAAAAATTAGGTTGAATATATCATTTTATATAAAAATAATTCTTAAGGAGCAAAAATATCTTGGCAATTTCCACAGTGTATTCACATGCATACAAAGGTTTCTCTGTATAAAATATTTTATTACCAGAAAATCCAGAGGTGAGTCCAATGGATGTTTAATTGCCTGCCTATAATGCTTGGTCTTATTTCACTTCCCTTCAAATACATACTAACAAGCACTTGGATCCATTTCTATTTTCTCCAGCTTTCAACAGAGGTCATCTAAATTTAGAATAAATGTTCCCTTGTTGACGAACTGTAACTGGAAGTAAGAAGACATTCTGTTTTGCTTAAGCAATAACTCCACAGAAGCACAACGATAAAAATACACCCAACTTGGCCTCCAAGCTTGTGGGGCAGGACACATTTATTCTTGAGTTTACTCACTGCACTGGTACCACTGAGGATTATCACCATTAAAACACACCTAAACATATTAAGACCTTTTCCTCGTGCCATTTAAGATAAATAATAGAAGTTAGCCAGCATAAAAGTGTGGCTTCTATAACTAATGTGCCATTCAACTGATCAATTGCCATCATTATTTTCCTACAAAATAAAAAATACCAACAAAAATACAACCACCAAAGCAGATTTAAAAAAAAATTATATGTTGAGGTCCAAGCTCTTCTTTAGAGGGAGTGAAGGACCAGATTCAAGATGCATAGGCAGCAGATACCAAGTAGGTTTCAGGAACCTTAGTAACTATACTGATGTCATTTAAAGAAAGATGCTATTATGGATCAGTTTACCTTATAAAGGCAGCAAAAGAAGTGATGAGAAGGAGGACAGCTGGCAAATGAGTTCAGGAAAAGATACATAAAACCTTATTTCCATACTGGGCTTGTATCAAGAAATTGACTCATTAAACTATTCATTTTAACTGAGTAAACAACAGGGTTGATTAAACACTGAACTAAAACAAGTTTACTTGTGATATAGTCAGATCTTTGAATACCGGAGAACCAAAAATTTTACAAACTATGAGACGGCTCATCTGTTAGTGCACAGTATTACAGTGTCATTCAAGACAATGGCACTAAGGCAATTTATACCATGCATCTGGCTCAGTATGCTCAAAGTACAAATTCCTTCATGCTCCACTGGAATGCCCACCATTACAGAGGTAAAATGTACAAAATGCTTAATAGCGTATACGAGCACTACTCAGTAATCTAAGATAGGAAATGAAGAATACTTTGAGACCGCAAAGGGAGGATATGGGTAGAATAAAACTAACCAAAGTAGAACTGGATACAGCTTTGGTGATAGCGGCGAGGAGTCCTGTGGCACCTTATAGACTAACTGAAGTGTTGGAGCATAAGCTTTCGTGGGCAAAGACCCACTTCGTCAGATGCATGTCACTTTGGTGATAGCACCCATACTCTTGAGAAAGTTGTCACACTTTCTATATTTCATCCAAAAGATTACAGACGTTGAGCCGAGGTGACATTTTCCGTTTCCACTCCTTACTGCAGTCCTCAGATTTTCCTGGAATGTCTCTCATCCTAGCACTGACAAGGCCCAGCCCAGCTTACTCTGAAGTACTGGAAAGGACAGACACTCAAGTTGATTATTATCAATGCGTCCTCTTACTTTTTAAAGCTCATTGCCATGTAAGGCCCGTAGTTTCATCGTACTTGGAGGTTTTCTATGCATTTCAGGAATGGACACTTTATAGCTAGAGCCCTGCAAATTCACATATAATCATGGGTGTCTGTGGATGCAAATATCCATAGCTCATTTTTGTGGACAAGGATGCAGATACAAATTTTGCATCTAGAAGTCTACACATTTTTTAGATATCTGCTTTACAGTGGCAGGTGTTTGCATCCACGCCCCCCAGGGAGGGGCTGGGCTGGGCGCTAGCCTCCCCCAGGCAGCCCTCAACACCTGCACAGGACTCTGATAGTGATTTAAAGAGCCTGGAGCTCTGGTCATGGCTGCAGTAGGAGCAGTTGAAAGCCCTGGGCCCTTTTGAATGCCCCTGGGCCCTTTCCCCCTCTTCCCATCAGTGGGCCTGCCATGGGACCTTGCCTCCAGTTCTCTGAGTTTGTCTGTTTTTTTTAAGTCCACTGTTCTTATTCTGCTGCTGTCATTTTCCTTAGAAATCTATCATTTCATGATCACTTTCACCAAATGGCCTTCCACCGTCAGCTTGGCTACCAATTCCTCCCTTTTGGTCAGAATCAAGTCTAAAATGGCTGTTCCCCCGGTAACTTCCTCCTCTTGTGGGAGAAAAAGGCGTCGCGAATATATTCCAAGATCTTACTAGAAATGTTGTATTCCTGTTTTTCATTCAATACAAGTCCAACTGTGCCATCACCAAACTGACACTTTCTTCCCAAGAACGATATTCAAAACTCGGCTAGTCTGCAATGAAACAATCTTTTTAATTTACAGGATGTGGCGGTATGAATATGATGATTCCATATCTTACCTCAAGCAAAGCAGCTGAAGGATCCCCCTGCAGGCTCTTCCCCAGTTTATCAACCTCATCTAACAGAAACACTGGATTGTTAACCCCAACAGTCTTCAAGCCATTGATTATTCGACCAGGCATACTGCCAACATAAGTGCGCCTAAGTGAAACAAGTGGGAAAAATAAAAAGCAGAAGAGATCAGGCATGAAAACAACAAAAACTCAAAGAAACAAATCTGAAAAGAAGCCGTTTTACAATAATACTCCTGTAAAAAACACTCTTTTTTTCCTCTATAATCATTGGACAAGTTTCTCGTGTTTCCATTGGAGAATACACAACTAAATTAATGTAACTGATTAAAGGATAATATTCTAATCCCAATCCCTTACTGAAATATTTGCTCCAGGCAGAGTAAAGCATGTCTAAAGTCCATGTAGTGTATGATCCTGTATGTGGCTATAAGCAAAATTTTGAGTTTTTTAAAACCTTTTGGCTAACTAGAAACATAGGTATCCTAACTTGTGACATATAGTAGTAATAAATTAGGGCACAATTCCACCAATGCCTGATTCTATGAAGCCTATGGTAGGTAGCCATGTGTCCTAACTGGAACTTATTAACAGAGATTTTTAATTGAATAACCTTTTCAAAAACTTTATAATTTATTTTGTCATATTTAAACAAAACAGAACAAATAAATTAGCAAAGCATGCATGGAACGTAAAAATACCTATCCAAATGTGTTTAGGAAAGAGCCTTTTTATGGGGAACTATATGGGGAACAGTGTATGGGGAACTACATTCATTTTTACACATAAGCACACAAATTTCCCAAGTTTGTCAGTCTGTTTGCTCCATAACCAAACAAAACACTGATGGCTCAGAAGATACTGATACTCCAACAGTATAGCACATCGCATATCTCATGAACTTCACAAAGCAAATATGCAGAACAGGTCTAAATGATCTGCCATATAATCTGTATTAAACTGCTTAGAATAAAAACAGGATGACCTTTGGAAAGATGACTCCTAAAAATCATGGGAATGGTTTCAAAACTACTAAAGTTAATGTTAAATCATTGAGCCCCACAGGAAATATCACCACACTATGTAATAATTAGGGATGTGAAAGTTTAACAGGTGCGGCTGGAGCAGCTCCCCACCTGCTGCAGGCAGGAGACTGCTGCAGCCCCACAGGGGAGGGGCACGATGGGGGAGGAGGCCCTGCCATGGACAGGCTGCTCTAGCAGCAGCCCTTGCCTACAGTGGGCCAGGATGCCTCACAGGCAGGGGCTGCTTCAGGCAGTTTCTGTCCACGGTGGGCCCAGGCACCCCACAGGCAGGAGCTGCTCTGATCAGGACACTGGAGCAGCCCTTGACAGAGGCAGGGGGACGAGATAGCATTCCTACCCAGCAGATACTGCCGGTTAGCCAATTAAATGAGATTTTACATCCCTAGTAATAATGATATGGTTTTATATTACATTTGTCCATTGAAGGAGAGGGCATGATTTTATAATTAAAGAGATATTTACATTTAACTTTATAAAATGCTATGGCATGCTATTCTCTAGGGCTCAACAACTGCTGAATACATTCAGGCTCCTTAACCTTAAAGGAAAAATAGCCAAGAAGTTATGGCAAGTCCAGCAGCATCAACATTTTGCAAGGTGGTCTCAGTGTCTGTCTTGAAAACCCAGCAATATTTTTAAGTTGTAACCATTCACAAAGTAGCATTAGGTAATCAATGTCTAGAAATAAAATTACTATAGAGATGGGGAGTTAATTGGATTCCTGCTAAAATGGGGTTCTTGTGATATAGGAAGGGTGAAATGGACAATGTAGGCCTCATGGGATTTCCAAGGTTCAAATGTAGAAGCAGCATTGTTGGGCATAGGTCTCTGTTCAGCAAAGCATTTGTGCTTAAGTTCCATGAAATCAATCCTCAATTGCTAAAAAGAGTTGGACAGGAGTGTGGTAAGTAAGAAGATATACTGTTAGAAATGTAATCATAACTTTTTTACTGCCATCACCCTTCCTTTCTCTTCTTTCCCTCATCCCTTGTACTAATTTTTAAATATGGCAAATCAAGTTAATTAAATTCAACACAGCTATTTAATCAGTGGATTAAATTCTAACTTAAAATGAGAATGCATTTATTTACATAATTTGACCTGCTAACATGAAAGACAGTTTAAATATACAGCCTGAATTTAACAGCTACATGGATATCAATTTTCCCTTTACATCTGTAACAGCTTTCCATGGAGAAAATTAGACTGTCTATAATCCTGTGATACAAAGTGTCATTGCTATAAGTGGGCCCTACCCAATGTTATTATTGCATTAATTTGACAGACTCAGATCTACAATACTGACAAGTCATGCTAATTTTGCAAGAGATTAATAAATACCATTCAAAGGCAGATCTGTATGAGGACATTAGAGAGACTGAATACAATGTGACAGGGAATAACAGTTTAATAATATGATAACCACCATGTGTCTGAGTATCTTTCACTGACATTCTTGCTCATTGCAGAATCTAAATTGCTTCCATGTTTCAATATTCAAAAATTAGTGACTGGCACAATTAACTAAACCTTGAACATTCAAGATGGTTTTCAACTATGTATTTCTGCTATACAATATAAACATATCTGAACCTACAATAGGATTCTTTTTTTGTGGGGGTGTTCTTCCCATCCGTGACAAAGCAGTCTATCCTAATTAGAATTTAAGAAAAGCAGCAGCTTTATAATCACTTGACAAACTCTAGAGCAGTGGTCACCAACCAGTAGATCGGGATCTACTGGTAGATCTTGGAGCCTTTGACGGGTGATCCTGAGAGGTTTGGCTGGGAGGCTGTCAAGTGCAGGCATATCATCTGCCCCTCTAAAGCACTGCTGTGCAGCTTCTGCCCTCTACCTTGGAGTTGCTTCCCACCCATGGGAGCCTCCTGCTTGCTATGCAGGGCATGGGTAGAAGAGGAAGAGGGGGAGGGGTGAACCTGCCTTAGCCCCCTGCACCACCCCCACCCAGAAGCCACCTGTGGTAAGCGATGCCCAGCTGGAGCCTGCATTCCAAACCCTGGCTCCAGTCCTGAACCTCTTCTGCCCCCAGCCTGATAAACGTGAGTATGGGGGAAGGAGGATGGAGTGAGCAGGGCGGGGCCTCGGGAAAGGGGCAGGAAGGAGGTAGGGCAAGGGTGTTTGGGTTTGAGGTAGATCCTGGATTGCACTTAAATTCAAAAAGTGATCTCATGCTTAGAAAGGTTGGAGACCACTGCTCCAGTGGCTCACACAGAAAACAGAACAATAGCAGGAGTCTTCAAAAGACCAGAAACGTGTGTCCTCACCACAAGCCTAGAACATCAGCTGACAGCAGCTTCTTCTAAAGACCTCTACTGGAGAAAAACACATGCTCCCTCATATTGGTCTTATTAGGTTAGGTTAATACATTTTTAACACAGACTTACAATTTGGTTTAGGTCCTGCCCACACTAATATCAGAATTTCACTTGCAAGCAGCTCATTTAAACATAACTACTGGTAGAGGGATATTAACAAGTTCCCCCCTCATTAATTTGCATAGAAATTATGACAACTATAGTATATGGTACTAAACTTTTTTTAAAAACTGGCGATTTAAAAAAATGTTTCTACTGTGTCTTCAGTTCTCTTTTTAATAAGGAAGTTTTCGTCAAATGTAAGCGACAAACATTTATATATGGAGTAAATAGGGGTAAAAGCTAAAGACTGCTGGAGGATGTCTAATAAAACAGTTTTGTTTTTGTAATGCAGTGTTGACTTCATTTTGAGAATGCAGAACAGTAGTGGCTGCTCATGAAAAAAAAAGGATTCACATGCACTCCAGCTGTAAGCATGTGATCAGTGCTTAAATGGTAAAAGCTGGGCGTTTTCAGATTACCATATTTGTACATCACATGGAACTGCACGCCCATTGAAATGCCACCCCATGACATAATGCTGAAGTCTAATGCACTTACTTCTCTCCTGTTGAACTGATCATTCAGTATATACCTTCCTCCCACCTAGAAATTCAGTGCCAAAATATATTTATTGCGAATAAGGGTTACCAAAATAAAACACAAACAGTGTGATATCAAATCTATGTAAAAACTTTTATTTACTATGAGTAGGAGAGGTAACAAGCACTAACTCCAATGATAATGGAAAGTCCTCTTTAATGATATAGAAAGGAATTAGGTGGCATTGAGGCCTGATTCATACCAAATGACTCATGTACGCTCAGTGAACCTTGTGCGTTTCTGTACAAGCATCATCCCAGGCACTGTATATTCCACAAAGAAGCAGATAGTGTCTCCCTTTCTCCCCCCCCTCTATCTCCACATTTCTGTCTGGTATTATTCATTATGTCAGTCTGAAATGGTATTTTTATGTTAACTAAAGCATATTTGAGATAATTTTCAGGGAAAAGTTATATGGTACAACTTCAATTTTTGTATTCTCAATTCTTTAATTGGATCCTTATGGACTCACCCCTTCACTGGCACCCACACTCACTGCAGGCTCCACATAGGTGCAGGGGTTCACTTGTGAAGATTCAATTATGGAATCAGGGTTTTTACATAAAGAACTTTGTAGCACCAACCTGCAGATAAGCTTACATTTTTAATAGATGCAAATCCTACACAAAACAACTATAGTAAGACTCAATAAAAGTAGAGACAATTCTAAGACAAAAATAAAAACTATGAGTCTTAATTCATTCTGTTGTGTACAAGCATTAGATCCTAACACTACACACACAATCCTGCAAAAATAGTCAAGAGTTAAGAAGGGAGGGATAAATCTGGCAACTGAGTGAGTGCAACCTTTATTGAGTTTAATTGGCATAAAAGGATATATCTGATTCTCAAATTCTGTGCTTCTTTGTTCACTGAAGAATTCTCAACTTCGTGCTAATACCTCAAATACTTTGTTCTTTCCTGATGCAATACACTAATAGCCAAAGAGTTTTCAATCAATTTATTTTTTAATAAGATTTATAGTTAGGGCTCAGACATTTATATCGATACAGAAAGCTTTATTTTAAATCATCCATTTCTAGAGAATAATATTTTAATAAAGCCTTTATAAAATACTAATGACAAACATTTTAGCTTAACATTGTGTTACCTGCCATCATTTTGTACAGCGCTAGTATTCATGTTTGGTTCTGCCACGAGGGCAGGGAACTGGACTCGATGACCTCTCGAGGTCCCTTCCAGTCCTAGTATTCTATGATTCTGATTGATTCTATGTTTTAAAATGGATGAGATGGCAAGTCTAAAATAAAACTAGCAGGGTAGAACTATAAAGAACTATTTATAACTGAAAAAAATCTTGTGTCTTGACTTTAGAGAACTGTGTAAGCAGAGCACTCACCTGAAAACCTAATAGGCAGACAGAAGTCTTATCTATTGTCTGCTGAAAAAATATGTCTTTTAGTATCAATGCACGCTTCTTTTAAGAAATGTCTGACACCCTCTTGTGGTTCCAGTTTGAATAGCAACACGTTGCACAATGATTTAAATGACATATGTAACCTTCAAAGTTTTAACATTCACATCATTAGAAATACCTGAACTGTAAATGAAAACTATTATTTAACATTAGGAACCATGACTTATAATTCAGGGCTTTATAGTGAAGTGAGGGGCTAAGTTTTTTCCATCTTCCATTAATGCCTGAGAAATTTTGCAATATGGACAGATGCTAAAAAGGTCAGATTTTACCAAAATGGAAATAGAACACACACTCGTTTGTTACAACCTAAAAAAAAATGCATCTGTGTGTATAAAACATCCACAGCTCCCTCTTTTCACTGACTGATGTATCCACAAGTGGAGCCTTCTTCTAGAGAAGGTTTAAAAGAATCCCTGTAAAGTCAGAAACCCAAACCCAATCAAATATGCACTTTTGGTAGCATATGAATAACTGTTACTTGGCAATTAACTCCTGTAAAGACGTTCTGCTCTCGTAATTCATGTTCTGCTCTCGTAATGCATATAATTAATAGTATAAGAATGTGTTCATCTTTAAAGACCATGCAAATGTTGGCAAACAAATGTGTCAGACTATTTTACTGACATGCTTTCTAAAAGGAGAGAGAACTCAGCTTGCTTCACAGTAATTACTGCTGAAACAGTGGGGAAAACAGCCTTGGGGAAAGGAGGTACAGTATTAGTCGCCTCCAACATAAAGTTACCCACAAATTAAAACACACACAACGCTGCCGTTTAATACAGTCTCTTCTGAATTTCCAGAAGCTGCATACAGTTTCATGAGAAAATACCATTCCACTACTTTTTTTTCCACATTTCATCAGAAACAAGTGAAAAGACTAAAATAATTAAAACAGGCAATGAAAGCTTCCAACCAAATTAAATAATTAAATATTATCAAAAGTATTGTTAAGGAGATAGAAAGGTTTCTTGCTCCTCCCAGAAAGTGTGAAAAATAACTTCTGTTGGATATGTCAAGCTCAAATTCATCACTGCATAAAATTCTGTCTTCTGAAAAGGAAGACTAAAACAGTGGTTCTCAACCATTTTTATACTATAGACCGGCAAACCCATTCACGAACTTTTGGCAGACTGGTAACATTGTATTTGCATATTAATTATGGCAATTAATTTTAAGAGGTCACATGTTATTTTACATCGCATCTGTATGTACACAATGCATGTCATTGTAATGCAGGCATGTCAAACTGGCCCAACAGAATTTTTTTGCAGCCCGCCAGAACATTGTTATAAAAAAATGAAGTGCGGCCCGCTGGCCGCTCGGAGCCGGCCAGGCCACTTTGCGCCACAGCAACTGCTCATGGCCAGCCCGGCCGCTCTGTGCACGTACTCATGGCCGGCTGGTAATGACATTAGATAATTCACCCCAATGTCATTACTTCACAGACACTAACCTTCCCCCCTCACTCCCACTCTGTTCTAAAATTTGATTTGTCAATTTTATGTGTGTTCACTTTTTTTTATTGTATCACTTTGGTATATATGGTCGTGCCAATTTTCTTCCACAAATTGATCTGAGGAAGTGGGTCTGGCCCACGAAAGCTCATCACCTAACAAACCATCTTGTTAGTCTTTAAAGTGCTACATAGTTCTGTCTTTTGTTTCAGCTAGACCAGACTAACATGGCTGCATCTCTATCACTATTCACTGCACTAGTTCCCACCCCTGGAGAGAGGGAGACACGCACATCTAGCCCACCTTTCTCTCCCCTCCCCCTAGTCTGCACGCCCCACATGTGAACCAGGAAGAGCGGCTCCAGTCTACCTGGTGACCCTGCGGAAGGCAGGAGCAGCTACAGCATGAGAAGCCAGGATGCTCACACCCGCCTCCAAGACCAGTGGACGCACATGGGGCAAGCAGGAAGGTCTCATATCTCTGCAGGGGACCTCTGTCAGCAGCCAGGGCCCTCTGGTGGTCCCTTCACAGCTCCCCCAACAATAGCTGGGTCTGTCCTGCCCTGGCCGCGCTGCTGCTCCGCACCAGGGTAGTGGAGTCGAAGAAAACACTCAGCCACAGTGGCAGAGCCACAGCAGCTAGTACTCCATGGGGCAGGTGAGGGGTTGTGAGCAGCCTCCTGCTTGCTCCCCCCAGCAGCCAATGCCCCCTGCTGAACTGGGCAAAGAAGGAGGAAGGTGGCCAAGGGCCTGGCACTCCCATCAGGCTGCGCGAGAGACCAGTACAGGGACCATGGGGAAGGGGAAGAGGGGGCGTTTGCACCTTTTGCACGCCCCCTGCGTACGGGCCTGTCAAGGCATGGGTGTGGCCTGGCAACATGCCACGGCCCGGCAGCCTGGCACCACTGGACTAGAACACAGATAAGTATGAAGATACTGCCCTCAAGATATTTTCAATGCCACTGCCATCATTGCAACATGGGGTGATCCAATACAAGGCCTTCAATTAGATCTTCAGCATCAACTTCACAGGACAATAGGGATGTAAACTTCCATTTAATTGGTTAACTAGTTAAACCTATTGTTTAATCAGTTAATCAATTAAGGGGGGGAGGTGAATAAGTGGGGCTAGAGTGACCCCCTCCCTGCCACAGACAGGGGCTGCTCTGTGCACAGTAGGCCTCTGTGAGGCAGGAGCAGCCCCTGCCTAGAGCAGGCAGGAAGCTGTTCCAGCCCCCATTAGTTGACGTAAATAGCGGGTGAGGCTTCCCGATTAACCGCTTAAACGTTCACATGCCTATTGGACAATGTGTGTGCCTTTCTATATTTGTGTAAAAAACAGTTACTTCTTCTAACTGTGGTTCTGCAAGATGTGATTCAGAAGTGTAGACAAAGCCTAAGTGAAATACAAGTTAAAGCTTAAAGCACTGCCATGCGACAACCACATTCAACCGTCTCTTATAAAAGAAACACTAGTGAGAAAACGAAGGGAAATCACCACTAGGAGGTAACAGTGCATGGAGTGGGGGGAGGAAGGAGAGGGAAAACTAGCAATATAAAACAAAGATAGTTTACCTGTGACCTCGAATGTCAGACTGATCACACACTCCTCCTAAGGCAATCCGATGGAACTCTCGGCCCAGAGTTTTTGCAACAGATCTTCCCACACTAGTTTTACCAACCCCAGGGGGACCCACAAAACAAAGGATGGGTCCCTTTAGGTTGTTTTTAAGTTGTCTGACAGCTAAATACTCCAAAACTCTCTTCTTCAACTTCTCCATGGCATAATGGTCATTGTCCAAAAGAATTCTGGCTGCACGGATATCCAGACGATCTGACAAGCACAAAAATAAGGAGATCAGCATTATTTTCCTTTAAAGAATAAAAAACATTGTTTCTGAAATGGAATTGATAACATTTGGTTACTGTTGTAAATGGCCACATTTCAGATTGCTTTCTGAGGAACAGTAAAATTACAGTTTTTCCTCCCTTGAAGAATTAAGATTCATAAAACACACCACCACAGTGTTAAAAATCAATACAACCTCCTTTTCCCTTTGCAAAGAAATGTGTTAAAAGGAAATCAGATAGATCCTGGTACTGGAATACGAAGCCTTCAGCTCTAGATTATGGATTAAAAATCTGACCCATCTTAGTAGCAACAGTTATATGATAGCAATTCAGTGACCTTTGTAAAATGAGGCGGTCTCAGTCCAACTGCAGTGAATAGGTTCTCTCACACACACACAAAATCAATATTATGGTCCTTGTTGGCAATCTCAGCAGAAAGGTGAAAGGCAGTGCCTCACAAATAGATTACTCTGGATGGTCTCATAAGGTTCACAACCCGGGGAAATGAAGAAAGTATATGCGAATTCCTTTAACACATAGTAACAATCTAGACTCAGACATCAGTGCAGATATCATTTGACAATACCTCCAGTCAAATTTTACAATCTTAGACATGAGTTTGAGGTTTGCAATAGAAGCTTTACTTATTTTACCTGAAGTGTCAAATTGTTATTCAGGGCACAACATGTATATTGGCAAATACATCAGCCTCAATGGTAAGTATGACAAGTAACCGTGAATCTAAACTATGCAAATATACACCGTTTGTTATACACCTCTGAATACGCAAATGAAGTCAACTGCATGGTTTGCACAATTCCAGCAACATTTGAACACACAATGAAATTCTAAAATTAACAAAGGCACATCCTGATCTTATTCTAAATGGAGTCAAGGAAAGAATCCCCTCAATATAAAAGCAATCATGAGAAATAGGGCAATCACTGATCTTTAAATTAAATATAATCTACACTCCAGTTATACAGTTACAGGAGAATCAAGCAATTTTACGTCTGGAATAACTTTCATTAAAAGGAACAAAGGACCACAAGAATTTAAGGGCCTGAATGTGCTTTTACTTATGCCAACATAAACCAAAAGTAATTTCAATTCAGCCAGTGGAATAAAATCAGGGTAAAACCAAAGATGGAAGACTCAGGCACAAAAAAAAATCTTTGTTTGCAATTGCTCAGTATGACAAATAGTGCATGCAGCTGCAGTATCTTTGGGGAAGCACATTGTTAAGCGTATGCATCACTGTAAGCCGAGGATGGTATGTATAATTGTGTTCTGCTCCATGGTGGAGGATTACCACAGCTCCTTCATAAACTAAAAAAAGTGGGGATTTATCAAAGTGAATCAGTCACATTGTAAACACCTCCAGAAAGGTTTGCAAATTCTGGTTCAAACTGGATTTTCAGAGAGTAAGGAGACAAAGGGCTTTTGCCTTAACATCAATGTGTTTAAAGTGACTCAATGGTCTTTTTTCTGGTCTAGCAAATGGACAGGTTTTCTGCCCAAGGTATGCGGGCATAAGAACACAAGAACGGCCATACTGGGTCAGACCAAAGGTCTCTCTAGTCCAGTATCCTGTCTGTCAACAGTGACCAATACTAGATGCCCCAGAGAGAGGGAACACAACAGGTAACCCTCATGTGATCCCTCTCCTGTCATCCATTTCCAGACAGAGGCTAGGGACACCATTTGTACCCATCCTTACTAATAGCCATTGATGGACCTAGCCATGAATCTATCTAGCTCCTTGTTGAACCCTTTTAAAGTCCTAGTCTTCACAACATCTTCTGGCAAGGCGTGCCACAGGTTGACTGTGCGCTGAGTGAAGAAAAACTTCCTTCTGTTTGTTTTAAACCTACTGCCTATTAATTTCATTTGGTGGCCCCCTAGTTCTTATATTGTGGGAATAAGTAAATAACTTTTCCCTATTCACTTTTTCCACACCATTCATGATTTTATAGACCTCTATCATATCTCCCCTTAGTCTCCCCTTTTCTAAGCAGAAAAGTCCCAGTCTTTCATCTCTCTTCATATGGGACCCGTTCCAAACCCGTAATCATTTTTGTTCTAATCATTTTTGTTGCCCTTTTCTGAACCTTTTCCAATGCCAACATATCTTTTTTGAGATGAGGTGACCACATCTGTACACAGTATTCAAGATGTGGGCGTATCATGGTTTTATATAGAGTCAATAAGATATTCTCTCTTATTCTCTATCCCCTTTTAAGTGATTCCTAACATTCTATTTACTTTTTTGACTGATGCTGCACACTGAATGGATGTTTTCAGAGAACTATCCACAATGACTCCAAGATCTTGCTCTTGAGTAGTTGTAGCTAAATTAGTCCCCATCATATGGGCAGAAGGAAAGGGGTGGTTTGGGAGTTGTCTGAGCCAAACCTTTGCAGAAAACTTGGAAAGAATTTGGCCTATGTAAGATTTTGGCCCTATAAGACTGAAGGGAAACCCTTGGAAAGTTTTAGGGTGAGTGTGGGATTTTTTTTTTCTGTCATGCTTTTAACCTTAAGAATATATATACTTAAAGACCTGTGTGGTAACTGCTGCTAATACATTGTTCATTGCTTCCAGAATGAAAGCAAAGCATGGATACTGGCCTTGAGACAGAATGACTTAGGTGATGATGAGAGACCTCAGACCTGACTGGGAACTACTGCAGTAGACCAATAATTATTTTGGGGATGTAGGAGGAGAAGAGGAGGCAGTAGAAGACAATAAATACAGTTACCCTGAAACTATGACACTCAGAGACAAAGATAGGAAAAACAGGAGGGACCATTCTAGAAATGACAAGTAAATGCCAGAGATTTTATAGCATTTGCTTTCCAATAGACATAGCTCAGACCTACAACATGTTTTGGCCTTGGGCAAATAACATGTCAGTCCTGAGATAGCATGTTACACATTATCTTATGATGAAAAATACTTTACATTTAAAATGCACATGAACTCTCATTAAGAACTACGTGACATTTCCTTAAAAAAACACCCACCACTGTACTGAGCCACTGAGAGGTCAAAATACAAGTATAATTGTATTTCTCAGGTTTCCAATACACTACTGTGAATGTGTTACAGTGCATACAGGCACAGTATATAGGTATAAATACAGTAGGCTGGATTGCAAATCCAGCACATTTGTCCAAGGTGACAAGATTCAAGCCATCTCCACCATGGTGTCATTTGGTAAGTGGAGAAGTAATAGATGTAGATAAACCAGGGTCAGCAAAATACAGACCACAGGCCGGAGCCAGCCAGCAGTAGGTCTTAGCCACGCTCCCTGCCTGCACTGCCCCTGCTTGTTGCTCAGAAAAGCTGGCTGTGCGGCCATGTGCTTCTGTGAACACGGGGAGCCCGGGGGGCGGAGGCTTGGAGACTTGTTGTAGGGCTGGAGCACCAGCACGCCCCACTGTGGGAGGGAAGCCCCAAGCCTTACTGCAGGCCAGATCAAGGCAAGCCAGAGGCCAGATCTGGCTCACGAGCTATAGGTTCTCCTTCCCTTGTGTTGTGACAAAGCAAATGCAAATTGATCATAGCAGCTGAAAGAACCTCAAGTATTTTTTTTCAGTTTAGTTTTGGAATCACTTATTTTTATTTAGAATGATAAAATTATTTGTATTGCACTGAAACTGGCCTTTCCCAGTTTTTGGCAACTTTTCCTCTGTTTGTAGTGATTTCATCTAGTTATTAAAGAAGAACTTGAACGTATCAATCATCCCAGTCATACAAAGTGTCCAATTTGGGAACTAGTTTCATCAGCTCAATTTTGTGAATGCATTTGGTTGATTCTACAGCAACTTTCAGCTGAGGAGCACAAGACTCTAACATACTAAAACATTTATCAGTAGAAACACTTCAGATTCCGCTTAACAATTCAAAGCAAATTTTCAGGACTTCAAAAGAACAGAACACAAGAACGGCCATACTGGATCAGACCCATGGGCCAGCTAGCCCAGTAGCCTGTCTTTCAACAGAGGTGCCAGATATTTCAGGAGGAATGAACAATTAATTGAATGATCTATCCCCTAGGCATCTTTACACATATTTATTGTACCCTTTTCAAACATAACATTTGACAACACAAACTAATAATATTTAAGTATTCAGATCCAAAATAGACTGAGAGGCTGACTTTTAAGACTATGTTTATGCTACAAACTAGGGATGTGAGTGCCATTGTCTCATACTCTCTGACTGCACGGCTGCAGTTATAAACAGCAGTATGGCAATGATAGCATGGGTAGCAAAGGCATGGCTTTCCCATACAGAGTACCTACCCTTCAGTTTCAAGGCAGGTCTGCACTCAGCACACACTTCCACTGCTGCAGTCAGTAGTACTGCAGCTAAACTACACTTATGTTAATGCAACTCTTTGTACACAAGAAGGGGAATCTTGTGTACAATGCTTGCTCAGTGTAAACATAGCTCACAGTGCAAACACAGCCTCAGCGTTGCAGTCCTAGACTACTAGAATAAACTGTTTCATTTGAAAAGGGGTTAGCAATATCTAGGTTTAAGAAACTTTAGATCTCTTAATACTGCCAACACTAAAAAACCTGAACTGCAAGGAGCCCAGACTCATTGGTTAATGTTCATGGTTATACACAGGCTCCTGGTATGCTTGGGGAGCCAGCTTAAAAGCTGGCTCCCCACACACACTGGCTCTCAGGGAAAGCCACCTGTCCACCCTCCCAGCATCCGCGCTGTTGCCACGCTATCAGGGGCAGGGGAGCAGGCAGGAACTGGTATGCATGGGAAGCCAGCTTGAAAGTCAGCTCCCTGCACACATCAGCTCGTGGGGAGCCGACTGCCCCCCTCCCACATGTAACCGCTGACATTTTTTACTTAATTAAATGCATTTTAACATCCCTCATGTAAATCAAGAAGTACTGTAATGTGGTTCAACTAAGTCATGAGTGATCCACGTTTTGCTGTTTGTAACATACAGAATGTGTTCTGGATTAAGACCGTAAACAGTTCTCCTACTGGAACCCTATAAAAACACTTCATGAAGCTCTAAGTAACCAAGTATTTAAATATTCAGCAAGGAAACAGATTTCTTTATCAAGCCTCTGTGAGGTTTCTATAAAAATGTGGTAACAAAATTTGCAAGAATGGAAAAGGCTTCATTTACATCACACCTTTCAACTACTCTAGACGACTGTATCGTTTTCAGGAGTCTGATTTGTTTTCCGTACCACAAGGTATCACTTCATTTAAAAACTACTAGTGTGCTGCTCCCTACCTGCTACTCTCGTCAACCCCCTGCTCTCTGGTCGCGAAAACCTCCTGCTTACCATGCTCGCCAACCCCAGTCTCTCTGGCCACTTTTGCGGCCAGAGAGCCTGATGATGTCATTCTGTCGTGCGGCAGGAAAAAACTTTTTTATATATAAAAAGAGATTTGATTACAAAATCAAACATAAAAATACAAGAGTTACAGCACCCTACTACTGAAAAATTACTTACTTTTTCATTTTTACCATATACGGTAATTATAAGTCTGAATATAAATACTGATAGAGCAGTGTAAACAAGTCATTGTATGACATTTTAGTTTGTACCAACTTCACTAGTGCTTTTTATGTAGCCTGTTGTAAATCTTAGCAAATGTCTTGATAAGTCGAGGTACTTTCTGCAAGACCACTTCATGGCCCTATGGGAATGCATAAGAACCTGGCTAAGAACCACTGATTTAAACAACAGACCTATTTACTCAGCTGTGCTTAAAGCAAAAACAAGACACAAAAGACAGAATCATATTGGCTTCAGTGACTTATTCTTCATTAAGTTGTTGTTGCTTTTAAGAGAAATGAATGAGTGCCAAATGTAAACTCATTAAACAGGCATAACAAAATATGCTGTAAATTTCTAAGAGAATCAACAATAATCACTTAAAAATCAGATTTTTCACATTGTAAAATAATTAAAGCAAAGGAAAAATATATGACATCAATAAAATAAGAAAATTTAGGCAGCAATCAGATCAAATCCTTTCACTAGTGATCCTCCCCCAGTCACCATTTTTCTGATGTAAAATGAGTTATATCTATATTTCAAGGGCCACTCGATTTGTTTTATGGGGTTTAGAATAATTTATTTTAAAAATCAAATTAGCACAGTAAGGGCATTTCTGCTATCAGGCCACGCAACAAGAATTTAAAAGACAAAATTAGGTATGACAATATTTAAATATCAGATACTTCTCCTGAACTTTCTCTATGACAGACAGAGGTCTAACAAGCATTTACCTTTTGTACTTTTGTTCCATGGAAGTTCCACCATTAGTTCCAAATAATTTCTGGTCAAGGCATATTCTGGCATTGATTGAGGCATTTTCTTTAATCTGAAAATACATGTATGTAATGAATATTTGTATCAAGGAGATTATAAGTTTGAGCTGAGTGTCTTTCTCCTGCCACAAAACCTGTATGTAGGACATCAATGTCCATAGCATTCTATTTACTACACTGAAAATCTTAAGACTCAGAAATGAAGCAGAGTACTAATAATTAATTATAAGTTTGTGAGCAGAACTAAGCTAATTTTTTTTTCCTGATTTGGGTCTGAACGGGAAAAACCTGAACAAAGTTTCAGTTAAATTCACACGAAAACTGAAATATTTTATACATACTTGCAGAAACTAAATTTAAAAAATTGTTTAGTTTTGTTTTTTAAAATGCTTTTTTGGTTTTAAAAATAAAGCTAAATTTGTAAACAAAATATTGTTTCAAAATGATCAAAATTAATTATTTTGACTTGTTCTTTCTTTCTCTTTTTCTTTCTTTCTTTCTTTCTCTTTCCCTCCCTCTGTGGTCTCGGCTATTTGACAAACTCCACCTCAATTTGCAAACAGAATGCCCCCAAGAAATGCACTTCACATCTTCGTGCCTCATTTTCTCCACTGTAAAAGGAGAATAATGCTACTTGCCTCCATTGTAAAATAGTGAGATTTCCTGATGAAAAGTATTATATATGAGTATTATAGGCCAGGCTTGTGGCATCAACTATTATGAAATCTGCCAAAATATTTATAATTATAAGACTCTGGTTTCATGTCAACCAAACTCTTCAGAGGTGGTCACAAATTATGTTTTCATCATTTTCTGGGTGTCCAACTTAACACCCTGGAGTCTCAAGAGCACTCACAACTGCAAATGAAGCTGTATAATGCTAACAATGCTAAGTCAGGTCCCAGTGTCCCAAAATTAGTGGCTACTTCTGACCTTAATGTTTCTGAGTGTCAGCTCCCCAAATATGAAATATCACTCCCTCATTTCATAGGGATTTTGTGAAAACTAATTGTACACACAAACTTTATTCTGGCATTTCCTAACTTCTGAGTGCTTGACTTGCAACCTGAATATTCTATTAACATAGATTTTTCTGTAATTATTGTTGCTATTAACTCATGAATGCATAACACTTTTAGATTTTTTTTAATAAAGAAAATCAAAGTTTTGGCTCTTTATATAGAATCTCAAATTATTTTCAGCAGCAAGACTTAATAATAAAGTCCAGCCTCCTCATTTTAAAGTTTTTGATGCTGCTCCACTTCCCTAAATGTTATACACATTTTAATAGCACATCGTCAGAGCAGCCAAGCCCCGACATCATCATAAACATAGGTTTAAAGCTTGAGCATGTTACCAGTTTCCTAAGCAATGAAGGTTTAGGAAGGCTTTAAGTTAAGTGTAAAGTTATACTGATTCTTAATTACCACTGAGGGGCTTTCTTCAAGTTTCTTCTTATTTATAAGTCCTTGTGGCAGGGGTTAACTATGAAAATGATGGGAAAGCTAGGAAAAACAACTCTGTTCAGCTTGAAATGTAGTTTTTTTCCATTTCCAACACAATAAAACTTCTACAAAAACAACATCAGAGAAAGACTATGGCAAGACTGGTCAACTGGAAAGTTTAAGTAAATTAGTGAACTTTTGAAAACATCACTGTCAGATTTTATCACCTACCTTTTTATTTCTTTTACGCAAACTTTAAGAGCTTGCTCTGGCATACTGGATGTTCTAATTTTCTTTTCTAGCATGACAATGTCATCATGATCTTCATCCTCCTCTTCATCTTCTGCAGTGCCTGGAATGTGATTGATCCGCCGAGTAGGACGAATAGCTACAACCTAAGAAGCAGAAAACAGAAGCACAGAATGACAAATGTTTTTTAGAAAATAAGCTGTCGTTTAAACTGAAGTTAAGAGCTAGATACATAATTTATCAAGGGAGGTTCCTTAGCTCTTGCTGTGCAGAAGGTCAGACTAGACAATCATAATGGTCACGCCTAGTTTTAAAATCTTTGACTTATTAACCTGTTCTAAATATAGTCTCGTGATTATTAAAGTAAAGGAACAATTTTTCTTAAGAGTGTTCGATTGCAAAAATACACTAATTACCCAGCCCTGCCTACTGGATACAAGACGACAAGAAAGAAATGTGAAGGTATTATTAATTTTACTTTAAAAAAATCTCTGGATAAATAATATCTGGATAAAACTAACCTTCACCATGAGCAAAGAGACTTCAACATGAGCTTTAAAACTATCAACTGTTTTAGAGAGTCTAAACAAAATTTGCACAAGCAAATCAGTCAAGAAATGATTCTGTTTAAACCAATTTTTTGAATGGACATCATATGTGCTTAAAGCCTTTGACTAGATTATTTTATATAGTTTTCTAATACTCTAAATAAATAGCCATCTTGCATAGAATATAGGATCTGGATGTTTTACACAGTTTCTATTTGGATATGAAAAATTACGGTAACAGAAATAAATGTTCATGATTGCAGGTTCAATTTTACATGCCATTTTGACCCTGTATTTAATTAAAGTATTCCTCTCTACCAAACCATGAAGTGAATTTGAGAATCACATGTTTAAAAGTCAGTACCCTTTTATCATCATCCTGTTTGTGTTTTCTGGTTTTTTGAAGCAGCTTCAGGCCTTCAATCTGCCTAACAAGCAGTGGTATAGTCATCTTGAATCGCTCCTCCAGGCTAACAGCATCTAAAATCTAATGGCAGAAAATAAGAGTGAAAACAGTCAGTAGTATTTTTCTGCTGTTAAGAGGTTAGTCTATAAGTAATGAAAGCACACATATGTTCTCTTGGTTAATGATGCATTGTTATCAGAGTTCTATAGTAGACAGTTTGCAAATATGAAAGCTGAGTTATTTGTAACAGCAGAATAAAATAAAATAAAAGACCCCTATTTCAGGTGTGAGAAATGACTCCAGAGTTTAATTTGTGCTTTCTGTTTGTTCTAAGCTTGCACAAAGGCAGCTGGAAGCACACAATATCAACAGGAAAAGTAGACAAAACTTAATGTGTATGTTTACACAGCACCTGGAAAGATGCTTCCCAGCACTGACAGACAAACACACACAGCTTTGCTCAAGCTAACATGCAAAAAATAGCAGTGTGGCAGGGGCAGCACAGGTGGCATCCTGAGTCACTCACTGAAAATCAATCATTCCCAAACCACTAGATATGCACTTGAGTGACTAGCTTAAACCACCCCTAGGCTACAGAGGCTACTCCACTGTTTTTAGCACATTAACTTGAGTAGAGCTATGCACATCTGTCTTTCCCAAGATAGGAATCATCCTCTCAGCCGCTGTGTAGACACAAACAATGAGAGTAGAAGAAATCTTCAAAAGAAACAAAGACAACAGCAGTACTTCTGGTTGAAATTGCTGTGTATTAAATGCCTTATTTTCTTTTGCTAACTGGTACCTACTTTGAGGAAATTCTGAGAGTAAAAGTGGAGAAATTTCTAGGGCACAATTCTACATTACCAAGTTTTTTAACACTTTAAGGTTAAAAGGGCACTATCATTCTAAGGTTAACTTCAAGACTTATTAATTACTCCAGCATGATTAAGGAACTGGAAGAAAAAATAAAGCCGCTCTTATCCTGCACCTCTCTTTTTAATGAGACTCTGCAGCAAACCTGTATCAGCAGTCATTTCTCAATTATTAAACCTGGGGGCAGCACCTAGCCCTCTGAGAAATTATCTCTTCTTCTGTCGGCCATCTCACAAATCTCACCTTTTCTAGTTTATTTTCCCATTGCATCTATTACTTTACTTTCATTTTGAAATCCAAATCTGTTCCCACTGATCATGTGAATATTTAGGCAGCCCATCTCTTACTAGGCAATGAAAGAGTATGGCTCACTGACTCCCCAAGATGGGACCTGCAGTATTGAAAGGGTTAAAAATGCTCCTGTGCACAAGGACCAGCTGCACTCTGCATTTTCACTTCAGACCAGTAACCAGGCTCCTATTTGCCCTGCCATGAGAACAGAGAAAGTCTGGCCCTGTCTCTCACAACAGGAGGAACAGCACAATCAGTAACCCAGCTAAAATGCTAGGGCTTTGGCCAACATGGTGTTGTTTCATCATATGACTGTCACAAGACATGCACCTGCCTGCCCATGGCAGCCCAAGCAAAACTTTGATACTCAACTCTTCAGTAAAGAGAACACATGCAAATCCATTTTCACTGGTGTTTTGCAGCTTACTGTGGTAATTCTTTTACATGCCACTTACATTCTGAATATATTGTGTTCTCTCTCTTTCTACCACTTGCTTTATCCATAGCAACAAATTATTACTGTTAGCACTGGCAAGTCAAAACAGCTACAGAAAAGCAAACTGGGGTCCAATGCATCAAGAGAACTTTCAGTTAAATTCTGATGGCAGAATATTTACATACAAGGATGAAGCAGAATCTACAGATGGGTTATTTTAAATCCAAGATTTAGTTTACATCATTGGCAGTTACAAAGCAAGTACTTTTTACTTATGAACAGAGCAAACTGGATAAAAAAAATCACTAAGACTATTAAATATGAAATCTTTATGCCATTTTCACAGTGTAATTGTACATCAAAGAAATTAAAGCAGTTTGATTTATGCCCATTTTCTAAGAGACCGCAATCAATGCTTCAAGCAATCTAATCTTGAACAAATATCTACAAAAATAACTGGGGTTAATGCATTTTGGTCCATTACACAAAAAATGGTACAACAGTAACCTTTGTACTCAGTTTTCCAACTCTACAGCTAAATAAGCAATAAGTTTAAGCAATTTGGAAAAATATTGGTATATTTAGTTAGAACAGAGAAAAAAAAAAACTCAGAATCCAATATTCAGTGGATCTCTTAAGGTAAACTATTAGTCAAATTTCAGTTATACAAAAATGACAGCTCAATAGTTTTGAACATGGAAATATTGTTTAAAGTACAGTCACAGTATTAATACTTTATAATGTCCTGAGGTGACTAATTCTGAAATGATTTAATAGCAGATTGAACTGTAAATACTAAACCCTTAGCTCCCCTAGAAGTTTAAAGCACCTGAAGCTTTTCTTGGTTGGTTGTGCGGATGATCGAAGTCAGAACATCTGGTAAAGCATCTCTAGGCAGATTGTCTAAAAGACGTCTCAGCTTAGCAACTGCAGGGACAGACATATCCAACATTTCAACCAGCTGTAAGGAGGAAACAAGAAAGTGAACAATCTTGGTGTTCCTTTTTTATAGGGAAAAAAAGAATTGTCCATATTTTATTACGGTGAATATCCACCGAGAAATAATTGAATAATTTGAAAGGAAAAGATTTCTATTTGCACTTTTTACAATCAGCACACACAAAAAAACCCAAAAAAACCCCCACCACCCTAAAAGGCATTAAGCCCATCTACCTGGACTGCCAAACTTCAGTTTCTTTGCTTGTTTGTTTGAGACAGCCCTAAATATTATTATAGTTCTTAGTGCTTTGCTCAGCCTCCTTTTTCCAGTACTAGAAAGGAAGAATAAAAACTCTCCTATTTACATTGTACCAGATCCTTTTGATCTTATAAAATGTGATGAGAACACTTATGATTCTTTCCCTGATATCTAGAAAACGTAATATCTGTAGAGAAATCTGGTTTGGTCAGCATCGAGGCTCATTTTATCTGTACCCAACAGAGACAGACTGGCCACAATGTATTCTTGAATACCAAATTAAGCTGTGGCAATCACAAGCATGAAGAGCAGATGAAATGTTTCAAAAACATCCTGAAATAAAATCTGAGTAAACAAACATTTCTGACTCGACCTTTGAGCAACTAGCAATTGATCATATTCCATACCACCATGCAATAAGGATGCAAGTCCATGACTTTGTATTTTCAGCTGCTCAGAGGACTCTTCTCAAAGACAGACTCAAAAACAGTATGCAACTAAATCACCACAGCTATGGTGGTGATTTAGTTGCATACTGTTAGCAAATGACTCTGTGGCCATGCTATTCTTCTCAAACTGATCTACAGAGACCCATTAGTACAAAATAGGATTGTCAATGTTGTCCTCGAAATCAAGATGACTAGCATCACCACCACCACACCTTTTGAAAGACATTATGCATATGCTGCCAACAGGTTTGCATGAGAACAGAAGTTGATTCTACAGCTTTACTATCAAAGACTTATAATTTATCCAGTGTTTGGAAGTGTAGTAGGCAGCCTCACAGAATACAAAAACGACATGGTCTCTGTCTCAGTTTAGTCTCAATTCAGTCAAAAATTAAATAGAGGAAAGGGATAAACAAACAAGCAAATGAAGTGTGCCATGTATATTGTTACTGTATAATTTTTGGCATGAAACGGACTACATGTTTAATTCTTCTCTTTTCTTTCTGCTCATATGCTTGTTCAAGTCACTTATCCAAGAACCACACCCTTCTTCTTTTAAAAATAATACTTTCCTCCTATACTTTCCAATAATTTCTGTTTTCCATCCTAGGAGGATTTCATCATAAGAGGAGAAACCAAGGAAGAAGTTAATCTGAAAATATCTTCAATAGCTCTATGAATTAGAAGCATTTCAGAGTACTGTACTGCCATCCCACGCCAGGCACCATCCCTCCTACGGTAATCCCTAAAACTGCGTCCTCGGGGGACGGGGTGCCATAGTAGAGGGAGAGGGTGGAGCTGGGGTGGGAAGGAGTAGGGCTTTGGAACAGACAATGACTATGGAATCCCACAATGCCATCTTTCGTTGCTTTTCAGGAAAGAGCCATGCTTTACCATCACCAGCTATGAGCACCCATGTATCACATTCCATTTCAAAGATAGCACCCCAGCAACCTAGTGCCTCCCAACACTAATCTACCAACATCTTTTTTTTCCCCCCCCCCAATGTCCAAGTTCTCCGTAGACATGGCTGATCCAAAGGCTAGATTCACCAAATAACTTATTTTCATTCCCAGAATCACCTACATTTTTGCAGTAGATGTTCTCTCTGTGTCTATGTTTTTGCCTGTGCATATGTGCTCTGCAGCTCTCTCCAGGTAACCAAACACCTAAGCCCCAAAGCAATACATGAATCCAGGGAAGATAGCATTCCTCTGCCTCAATTGACTGTGGGACCCATTCTAATAATCTTGTTTCTGGATTGGATAACAAAGTGGAGGAAACACGAAAGACCTTGTGAGGGAAGGAGGAAGCCACCTTCATAACTTTTGGGCCAGTGGTTATGGTACTCACCTGGGTCATGGAAGACCCCCAGCTCAAGTCCCTCTCCACCTGAGGGGAATCAGGGATCTACCAACTCTCAGATAAGTGCTCTCTCACTGGGCTATAGATATTGTTATGTAGGGCTCCTTTAGTCTTTCCTATTGAAGCCACTCCATTGTACATAAATACTTTAAGAGTCATCAGAACAGAGAAATTGGACCCTGAGTCAGCCGGAGCTGGAACTGGGGCCATGGTGAGGTTGCCCCAATAAAAACAGGCTCACCGCGGTCCTGGCTGCAGCCACAGCACACCCGGCTGCCAGCCACCCCACTCATCCTGCCACTGCGTGGGAAAGTGAGTGAGAAGGAAACTGCCTGGGAACCCCAGTGGGCAGGGCTAAATAAAAGCTGGGGGCATGGATCAGTGGTTGGGAACCACTGGGCTAGAGCAATCCTAGATGACAGAAACCTGTTCAAGTCTCTTTTCCCCACACAGATGGACAGAGATTGGAATAGGGCTCTCTCACATAAAGAGAGGGTTTGTAACTAAGAATCTCAAACAGAGGGAAGTGCCTCCCTGCAGCTCGGATTTAGGCACTGACGTCTCAGAGGGACAGGGTTTAGGAAATACCCTTCTATTTGGCATCTCCCATCAGCTAGCTCAGCCCAAGGAGACACCTATCATGCTGTTAATCCTATTTATTATGGGTATGCAGTGTTGTAGCTGTACTGGTTCTCCTGTTTTAAGGCATCCGTCTCCCTCCATTAACTGTATAGGAAATAGGGATATAAAATCCCATTTAAAATCCTAACTGGTTGAACTATATGTTAAACCAGTTAACTGGTCTGAGCGTGGTGTGGGGAGGGCTGCTCTGACAGAGCCAGGCACCAGTTAACCCCAGTAAGCATGCTGGTAAGGCAATGCTTACTGGATAACCAATGAATCGGTTACCCTTTTACATCTCTAATGGGAAGCCTGAGCACTTAACTCAAGCTACATGCGTGCCAGTGATTTTCTAAGTGCTTTTTAGTCAGGCATGGTGAAGTATGGCTACACTTATGTTATCTAGCCTATCTATCTAGGGCTAAGCCTACTTAATGCTCAAGACAGTCTTTGATAAGATAACAAAGGCAATGCTACTTCCTGGTAAATAATTTAGTCCCAAATCCTGCAACAAACTGCATAGCATAGGATGTTCCCACATGGAGTTCAATATAAGATCAGGATCTTAGCATATAGGATCTTTGAACTGTGTCAAAGAACTTTTCTAACCACTTGTTTTGTAGCAAGAGAGTTTAAGGACTATGCAGTACTCAAAAATAAAGTACAAATTCTGGCTATATAAATAAAAACAGTGCTAGAGAATTAAAGCAACTAACCTGCACTGCATATTTGTAGAACTGTTCTGATAGCTCTCCCAATTCCTCCTCAGACTTAGTCTGATTGGTAAATTGTTCAAGTCGGTCCAACTGTTCAACCTCAGCAATGGGATATGGTTTTTCTTTCAGCAGTTGCAAGATTTGAAATCTGCAGAGGCCAGTAATCAGCAAGGTGTAATGTGGTTTCGGCCAGTTACTGCCAACCACCTGAATGGCCAGTGCAGCAGTGCCAATCCTGATGAAAATATTCCAAAAATTCATGTTATTTGCAAGCATTCAGCTGAGCATTTTACCCCAACAATTGAACTAATTCACTTTCAACATTTACATTTAATCAAAAATGCATATTACATTAAAAAGAAATCAAACTAAAACCTTAAGAAAAGAAACAAAGCTAACAAGAATAAACATAATTTCGGGCCCATACTTACATACGTGTGCAGACACAAAACTTTATGAACACAAACAGTCCAACTCAGTTCAGTGAGACTATGCATGTGCTTTAAATTAACTTTTGTGCATAAGAATATGCATGCCTGAGGAGCTGCTTTTTAATATTTAAAATCTCTGACAGAGTCTGGGCCTTATTTCAGTCACATATAGGGTTGCCAGACGGTTTACTCAAAAATACCAAACAGCCCCCCCCAAAAAAACCACAAAAAAAAAACACCGGGAAAAAAATTCTGTGGAGGGAAAAAAAAGGGGGGAAACCAAAGTTGTTGAGAAAAAAATAAAATAAAAAAGGAGTTATTAAGCAAAAAAATAATAAAAAATAAAACAGGATTAAAACAGCTTCAAGTACCTGCACAGTCAGAATAGGGATAGCAAGAGAGGAGAAGTTGAGTGCTAAGACCCGGGAAGGCTTCAGTTCTTTAGGCTTTTTGCCGGTGGCCATTTTGTTTTCTTGGTGGAGCCAGAATGCAGCTTCCCTGCAGAACCAGGTTAGCAGGGGGCCGGAAGCAGGAGTTTTGGGGGGCGGGGCCCAGTTGCCAAGTGTGTGTAGGGTTGCCAGGTGTCCGGTATTTTCGCCTCCTGGCCAGGAAAAAAAAATCAGAAAATACTGGACATTTTAGGACATTTCAGGTGTCCGGTATTTTCTGAATTTTTTTTTTTTTTTTTTAAACCAGACAGGAGGCGAAAACACCGGGCTGTCCTGGTCAATACCAGACACCTGGCAACCCTAGTCACATACTGTTCTAAGTCAGGTGCTACTCCATTTAACTTCAATGGTATTGCATTGGTATAACTGAGCTAAGTAACTTTAACACTGTCTGTGAAGTAACAGGTACAGTGCTTATTAAAGGAAAATGATGGTTCCTGACAATGCTTACTCAAGTAGGCCCACTGTATCTTACATTTATACACAGGAATTGTCCCAATGGATGCAACCTCTTTTGCTCATGAGACAACTAAGTAAAGCAGTGAGGTGTATAAATGTTTGCAGGATCAGGCCCAATCACATTATGCATGAGAGAAAACATAAGTCATGAATAAATACCATATTCTTTAAATGACCCAGTATTCATTTTAAAAACATAACCACTGTATGCCTTTCTATCCCCTCTCTAATATTTTGCCAACCTCTTTCCAACCAATATTAGCCGGGGGGGAGGGAGGAGTTGGGCAGAGGACTAGGAGGCTCAGCTGAGCAGGGGTGTGTGGCAGAGGAAGGGCAGGGAACTAGGTGGTGGCCAGGTAGAAGTATGAGTGATGGGGAGAAGCCCGGGAACAGGGACGTCCCACCAGGCAGGAGCCTGTATGGCAGGAAATGAAGGAGCCCTGGTGTGAGGCAGATAATGGGGAGCTTAGCCAGGTAGGGAGATATCATGGGGGAGCCTAGCTTGGGATGACGGGAGAGCAGGAAATGGAGGAGCCAAGTAAGTGGGTGGGTGGCAAGGGGGCAGGTAATAGGGGTCCCAAGCCAGGTGGAAGGGTTGTCACAGGGGATGGGAATGGGGAGCCCAAGCAAGGAGGGGGACGCAGGGGATGGAAAACCCTGCCGGGCGGGGGGAGAGGGTGCATGGAGGGGGGAAGAGAGCAGAGAAGAAATAAGGGAGCCCAGCTGGGCATGGGGAGGGCAGGGGACGGAGAGCCCGGGCAAGGTGAAGGGCAGGAAAGGGTTAGGGGAGCCCCGCCAGTCAGGGGAACAGGAGATGGGAAAATCCGTCCAGGCAGGGGATGCGTGGCGGCTGTGTGTGGTGGGGGGAAGGGAAGACAGATGATGGAGGAGCCCGGCTGGGCAGTGAGTGCCCGGGGTAGGGCATGGGAGGGGCCTGGCTAGGGGTGTGCGGGAGGGGGCAGGCGGTGCACAACATGGGGGTGCCGGAGGGGGAGCCTGGCCGGGCAGGGAGTGGGCGGGCGGGGCCGGGCGGGGCGGGGCGGGGCCCGGCGGGCGCGCGGGGCAGCTGGGGAGCAGGCGGCGCAGGACCCCGCCGCGCACCTGTGCAGGGGGGGCAGCTCGTCGCTGTCGGAGGCCGGGTCGCTGGTGTTGGGGATCACGCCGATGATCGTGCTCTTCAGCGAGGTGCCCTTCAGCAGCCGGCTCCGCACCAGCTGCATGTTGCGCGGCGAGTCCACGCTGCTGCGCATGGTGGAGCCGGGCAGCAGGACGCCCTCGTGGGTGAGCAGCAGCGGCAGGCGGCTGGGGATCTGGATGGCGCTGCCGGAGGCCATGGCCGGGCGCGGGCCAAAGTCCGCCGGCCTGCGCCGCTCGCCCCGCTACGGGCCGCCGGCGGGGACAATCGGCCGCGCGCTGCCCTCTGCCGCCCCCTGCTGGGCGCTGCGGTGTCTGCAGCCCGCGGGCCGACTGAGCCGCCCCTGTTGGCGAAGCCCCCCGAGCCGCGCCCAGCGGGACACAGACACGCGGGCCCGTCATCCGCCTCACAACGCCGCAGAAACGCGAATCTGTGCGTGCACGAACTGCTCAGCAGCGAGCCAGCTCCCGTGCGCGCCAGACCGGCTACATAATTAATACAACGAATGGCGCTTCAGTAATGATCATTTCTACAATTAACAGTTTCTGTACCCCGGCGTGGAAGGGTATAAGCTGTTCAGGAAGGGCAGGTGGAGGAGTTGCCCTGTAGCTAAGAGAGCTGCATAGGGTGCGTCTGCACTGCACCCGGTGCTCGAAATAAGGTTGGCAGGTTGAGCTACACAAATTGTGTAGCTTGCTGCAAGTCTATTTCAAAATTGCTTATTTCGAAATTTAGAGCTGTCTACGCAGCACTTATTTCAAAATAACCCGTTATTCCGAAACATCCCTTACTCCTCGTGGAATGAGGTTTACAGGGATGTGAGAATAGCGAGCCTGTTATATTTTGAAGTAACGGGTGCGCTCAAAAGATGTGGAATAGCTATTTCGGTATCCTGAAATAGCGCTGCAGTGTAAATGTGGCCTATGATTGCTCAAAGCGCCTGTATATAGACGGAGAAAAGCCTGTTGAGAGTCTATGGGTTAAGTTTAGAGGCGGGAGCAGCAGAGGTGATGTTGTGGTTGGTGTCTGCTATAGACTAGTAGTTCCCAACCTTTTTTATACTGCGGACCAGAAAACCCATTCACAAACTTTTGGCAGATGAGTAACATTTTATTTGCATAGTTACATATTCATTATGTAAACAATGAATATGCAAGTAAAATGTTGCTGGTCCGTCAAAAGCCCCAGCCCCCATAGCCACTGTGATGCACACACAGTTCTCGGCAGCTCTTGGGGGGTCGGGGATGGGACACACCCCAACCCCTGGAGTCCCCCCAGTGCCAACACTAACCCCTAGACCGTCCCACCCCTCCACTACCCCTCAGTGCCAGCCAGTAACCCCAGAGTCCCCTGCACCCAACACCAACCTCCCACCCTTAGAATCCCCAGTGCCAGCCCCAACCCCAATCTCAGTGCCAGCCCCCACCACTTGAAACCCTCCACCACCAAACCCCAGTGCCAGTCTCCTGTTTCCACAGCCCCACTGCACCCAACCCCCCCGAACTCCTCCGGTGCCAGTTCCCAGCCCCCATAGTACCCTCACTACTAGCCTTGTCCCCAGAGCGCCCCATTGCCAGTCCCCACCTCTTAAGGTGTGTCTAGACTACAGGGCTTTTAAAAAAAGGTGGCCTTTTTTCCAAAAAACTTCCCCTGCGTCTAGACTGCTGCCACATTCTTTCGAAAGTAAATCGAAAGAACGCAGCAGTTTTTTCAACCACAGAAAACCTCGTTTTATGAGGAATAACGCCTGGAGCTCTCTCGCAGGAACTAGGCTCCTCAGGATGGGGTTTTTCCCACCTTAGGAACACACGCAGACACACCCACTAACAGAGCACGCCTGAAAGGACTGGGTAATCAGCACTCACAAGCTGACCCCTCACATGTCTCTGGATTCAGCAGGCTGGGTTCAACAGCAATGCCACACTGCACCCTCATGAGCCTTTGGACTCAGTGGGCTGGATTAAACAGCACTTTAAGCTGCCATCCTCATAAGCGCCCAGGTTCAGCACCCCCTATCCTCACTTTCACACCACAATCATTCACTGGTAAACCACACAATGAGCAAACCCCACAGGATTTTGTGCACTGCAGGGATCTTGAGCTTGGGTACAAGAAGCGTTGTTGCAGAGTGAATGGGGAAGCCAAAACAACACCCCTTGAGGAAAAGTGAGCGAAAGAAAGAGAGAGAAGCAACCAGCTTAACAATGAAAGTTATTTATTTCTGGGTAGTGATAGGAAGCCAGGCTATGCTGGGGAGGAGGAGGAGAGAGAGAGAGAGAGAGAGAGAGAGAGACCTCACCACTCCATGGAGCTTGCACTGATCGGGGTTCCCAGATGGTGATGGTAGCCGAGGGTCCAGAGGGCAGGAGATGAGCAGAGCCCCCAGCATGATCAGACAGGAGATGAAGAAGTCTCAATGGAACTGATGCAGTTTAAATCCAGGTATCAGAACAGTTTTTCTTGGGCAAGGGTAGGAGTTTTATAGGGATAGGACAATAGTTCAAAGAGAACTCTGGATTTGTTTATGAGTAAACAGAGGCGAGACAATAGAGACTGATCACCCCTAGTTATGGGTGATGTTCCTTGAATGAGCTCACAATGCAACTAGGTAGTTTCAGTATTTTGGATGTCAGTAGAATACATTACTAGAATTGGTCTGATAATGACTAATTTGGGTGTGAGCAGGCCTGGGTTCATTAGCATCTGGAGCAGAGATTTCCCATCAGGCAGTGCTTCTCTGCTTTCGGTATCCCATAGTTCAGTGTGGTTTCTACTTTGGAAGAGCTGGTCTCCATTCTGTATGCTAATGAGATGTCCCTCTGTTCTGTCTTCAATGCAGATGAGGTTGGGGTGTTTCCTTAATTAGTTTAGGTGTGGCTTCCCAGGCCTTTTCATTGCTTTGTCTTTGATTCTAGCAGAGGCCTGAGAGAGGGGGATGGTTTCCATGAGTGTCACTCCCTGGCTCCCGAAGAGCACAGGGCTGGTAGGTAACACCGCAGACCTAGAGACTTGATTTTTTCCCCTTTATTCAGAACTGGTGAGGACACACTTGGAGTATTACACATTCAATTCTAGGGGCCCTATTACAAAAAGAATGTGGGTGCATTGGAGAGGGTCCAGCGGATAGCAACAAAAATGATTAGGGAGCTGGAGCACATGACCTACAAGGAGAGGCTGAGGAATTTGGGCTTATTTAGTCTGCAGAAGAGAAGAACAAGGGGGAATTTAATAGCAGCCTTTAACTATCTGAAGGGAGGTTCCAAAGAGGGTAGAGAGAAAGTTTTTTCAGTAGTGACAAGTGGCAGAATGAAGAGCAATGCTGTCAAGTTGCAGTGGGGGAGGTCTAGGTTGGATATTAGGAAAAACTATTTTACTAGGAGGGTGATGAAGTGCTAGAATGGGTTACCTAGGGAGGTAAAATCTCCATCCCTAGAGGTTTTTAAGTCTTGGCTTCACAAAGCCCTGGCTGGGGTGATTTAGTTAGGGTTGGTCCTGCTTTTGGCAGGGGTTTGGACTCAATGACCTCCTCAGGTCTCTTCCAGCCCTATGATTCTATGGTTCTATGAATTAATAGTGATTGTAATAGGTAGTATGTAGAAGAGTGTGAATGTCAAAGTCCTGAGGATAGCCTGGGGAGATTCCAATAGGAAATGAGCAAAAGTGCTTCAAAAACAAATGTTCGTGGAATTTTAAACCAAAATTTAAGACTTTGTCCCTTCATCTCCCCACCAAAAATCTCAGTCAAGACTTTTTTTATTTTCTTCAAATGGCTAGTTTTCCGAAGAAATCTTAAAATTAATTTGGCATGTTCTTATTAAATAAAAAACAATCCTCATCTGAACAAATATCTGAAAGTACTAATTTTGAAAATGTCACAGACTCTGACACTGACAGAACAGCCAACTTATGTATGACCCATAACAATTTAAGAGGAGGCATTACAATTGTATATCAGTAAAAATGTTAATCAGACTAGCAATCTCCAACCCATTCCTTTGTACTGATAAGAATAAAAGAACAGTTGCTGCCTATATTTGTCTGTTTACCTGTATCTTGTTAGAAGTTTAATATTGTGATGCAATTAGCATGCAAATACTAAATCCTATTCCTGACTTATGATACTTCATTACTGAATTCTTTTGATTCACAGATCAAAAAGGTCTATTAACATTTAGATAGACTTGGTGTAGTAATAATGTTATGTCCTTATTTCTCTTTGAAACCTGTAATTCCACATAGTGAACTATCTGTGAACTGTTTTGCAGTCGGAAAATGGTTATTGCTAAGTGTATTGCCTGAGAAAGGGCCTATTTAGTAAAGATCAAACTGTCGGTTCACTTTCATCAAAGCCCATGTGGTAGAGTTATCTGTGAATGCCAAGTTTGCTTCAACTATAAAGGAATCTTCAGGCCTGACCCCTTTTATCTTATAGCTATTTAGACTTTGACAGGGAAAGTCTAAGCCAGAAGACAGAGGTCTCCAGGTTTACTCAGGATTTTTCCTGGAATCTATGGAAGAATTTGAACAAACTCTACACCTGGAGTGACTATTGGACTACAGCCTTTAAAATTAATTTCATAAAGACTTTTACAAATCAGCAGTCTCATCATCTCTACTACGAAAATGACCAAGGACTTTAAACACGTTTGTATGTATATTGCTCTCTTAAACATACATAACTCTTTTTCCTTTTATTAATAAATCTTAGATTTAGTTAATAAGGATTGGCTGTAAATATGTATTTGGGTGAGATCTGAAATGTTCATTGAGATGGGCAATATGTCAGTTCCTTTAGGACTGGCAAAACACTAAATAGGGTGAATACAATTTTCAATAATTGTTCGCTTTACTAGCTTTGTCTGTCTGGATTGGAGCCAAAGGCTGAATTGCCTAAGGGGACTGTATTTGACTTCTGGTTAACCAGCATAGTATTACAGAAGCTATTTTGCTTCTAGTTTGGTGAATCTAATTCTAGAATAAACCATGAATTTGGGGGGATCTCTGCCCTATTTCTTTGACAAAAGCTTCAGAAGGGTAGCCGAGTTAGTCTGTAATGGGAAAAACTTAAAAAACAACAAATAGACTAATAGAATCTTAAAGACTAACAAAACATGTAGACATTATTATGAGCTTTCGTGGGTGCAACCCACTTCTTCAGATGACTGGGGTGTTAGAAGTCCAGATCCAAGAATAAATAAGAAAAGGGGGAATAAATAAGAGAAAAAAGGAGGAGGAAAGGAGAAAAAAATAAAGAGAGAGAGACAGTGAGGAGATGGTTCAATAGTTACAACAGGCTGATAAGAACAATTAGCACCTCCATTGTTTGGTTGGCTGGTTAAGTCATTAGGATGTGGAAGGTAATGTGCGAGCCAGCCGATGTCCTTGTTCATACCATTTACATAAGAATTAAACTTGTGAATGAAGTTAAGTTCCAATCCTCCTCTGTGTATTTGGCTTGTGGAATTGGCCTGAAACAAAACGGTGACTTGGAGATCCATGAATGAGTGTCCAGGTAGATTAAAGTGTTCTCCAACAGGTTTCTGTGTATTGCCTTTTTGGATATCTGATTTGTGTCCATTAATTCTTTCCCGTAGAGACTGTCCAGTTTGGCCAATATACATAGCAGTGGGGCATTGTTAGCATTTGATGACATGGATCACATTAGTGGATGTGCAGTTAAATGAGCCTCTGATTTGCTGGCTGATGTGGTTGGGTCCAGTGATGAAATTGCTTGTTTAGATGTACAGGCAGAGTTTGCACGAGGACTGATTGCAGGGGTGGGTTCCTGGATGATTATGATGGAGGTGTCATCTGAAGAAGTGGGTTGCACCATCTACATTAGTGGTGGCCAACCCACAGCTCCTGGTTTCTTCACCAAACTAGAAGAAAAAAATTGCGGCTCCTGATGGAATCGGGACAGAACCGGGAACCGTTCAGGTCAGCCGCTCTCATGTCTGGGCTGCTGTGAGCCGCATGCATGCTCATGGCCCGCGCCGTTCCACTCATGGCTCCCAGCGCATTGCGTCATATCCTGCACGTGCAAGCCGGGTTGCACACAGCGTCCCAGCCTGCACGTGCTAGCAGCTGGTTGCTGAGCACAGGCGGCGGCGCCAGTGGCTCCGGGAACTGTGCATAAGATTAGTGGGGGAGGAGAATTGGGTTAGAGTGGGGGGAGATGCCTGGCTCGGGAGAAGGGGAGGAGGACAGGGGAGGGGGATCGGGTGTGGGGGGGTGCGCATAGTGTGCCGGCCGCTCAGCTCCCACGCTCCAGCGCCTGGAGGGAGACGTGCAGCTGTAGCAGCAGCGACAGTTCCGGGACCCGAGAATTAGGTTAGAGTGGGGGTGTGTGTGTGTGCCTGGCTCTAGTCTGGGGGAGGGGAGGGGGAGGAGTGCGCATGGCATCCCAGCCAGCACGTCTGAAGGCCGGCCACTCAGCACATGCGCCCCAGCACCTAGAGGGAGACGCACATGGCTGTAGCGGTGGCGGCTCTGCCTCCGGGACCCGAGAATTAGGTTAGAGCGGGGAGAGGAGGGGGATTGAGTTGGAGGGGGGGGCAGGTGCCTGGCTCTGGGGAAGGGGATTGGGTTAGGGGATGTGTGTGCCTGGCTCTGACGATGGGGAGGGGATTGGGTTGCAGAGGGTGTGCCTGGCTCTGGGGAGGGAGGAGGGGTTTGGGTTAGAGCGGGGGCTGTGCCTGGTTCTGGGGAAGGAGTGGGGGATTGAGTTAGAGCAGGGGGATGCCTGGGGGAGGGGAGGGGAAGAGCAGCCATTGTGCTTCCTGAGACCCAGGATCCCCAGGTACTGGCCCCAGCTGTCTCTGTCCCCTTCCCCTGGCCAGACCCCCCACAAGTACCCTGCCCCAACACCCTGTCCCCTGCCCCCACCAGCACAGTTGGGGCCACATTAGTGAGGCTTGGGGGGTTTTGGTTTTTTGCATCTCACTTGTATGGCCCCAATTGACTTTTCTGTGGGTCAGTGACCCCGACTCAAAACAGGTTCCCCGCCTCTCTCATAAATAAAGACAATGCTGAAATATTTTGTGTTTGACATAATATTTTATTTAAAAATGAAGCCTGGCCAACAAGCTCCCAATTGGGGCCAAGCCTCCATCTGGCTGCTGCATCCTGCACCCCCCCCTCCCCCCAGGCCTCAAACCTGAGCCTATCATACACTGGAACCCCCTGTCCTGAGCCTCTTACATCCCAAACTCCTGCACCCCCACATCCCCAGTCTTCTGCCACAATACACCTGCACCATCCACACACTGCAAATCTGTGTCCTGAGCCCTTCATACACCCCAGCCCAAACTCCTGCCCCCTCACAGCCACAAGCCTGTGGCTTGCTCAGCACCCCAGCCCTCCACCTGACCCCAACACTCCAGCCTGGAGTCCCCTCCCTGAGCCAGCATCTTCTTCTCTACTTCCTCCTGCACCCAAATTCCCTCCCAGAGTTTGCATCTCTCACCCCTTCCCAGTGCTTTTTTTATGATGGTATGCCCCAGGACCGTGTACTGACCTATTTTCCCCCGGTGTGGGTTGTTTTTGTTTTTGTTTTTTTTCTCTTCTCTTTTCTCAACAACCCTCTTCCCCCCTTCCCCTGCCCCCAGGTACGTGGCTCTTCACATTCTATCCACCGCTATTTTGGCTCTTCATCTCTAACGGGTTGGCCACCCCTGAGCCATATGTTTTGTTAGTCTTTAAGGTGCTACTAGTCTATTTGTTGTTTAAGTTTTTCCTATTTGTTTGAGTCTTTCCTGAGTTTGCATTCTCATCCTGGCTTATCCAGGCACCATGGTCACAGACCCTGAGCCAGGAAATCAGTTACACAAGCTGTCTGTTGACTAATAGAGACAATATGGTTTACTGGACAGATCATGGGGCTGGGACTGTGAGCAGGGCCAGCCTTAGATAAAATGGCACCAATGACTAACTTGTATTTTGCCAACTCCATGGGCACTCCCACCTCAATGACCTCCATGACTCTTTCCCAAGCACCTTCTCCAGTGCATAATCTGTATTGAAAGAGAGCTATGGCACAAATTAAGCACCAGATAGGTGGGCAGAGCTGACCAAGCACCCAGCTCTGAGTTTTGAAGGGTGTGTGTGTTGAGGGCAGTATGTGTGGGTATATGAGGCAGAGAAAGAGGCTTAGTGTATGTGTTGGGTGAATGTATGTGTATGTGAGAAACAGGGAAGGTGAGCGTGTCAGTGCAGTTTCTTTAAGAAGAGCCTTCAGGAGCCTGAACAGCAGCACTGGCAATTCCCACTGTACACCCACAGGCACCAGGGCAGATATGCTCCCCTGACACCCACCCCCAGCTCAGTGGAGTCCATGTATACAGGTGCAGCAGGGGGACACCCCATCATCAGCATCCCCCGGCTCTGCTACCACTTCTTGCAGCGTCCATTGGCCAGGAATAGTGAACCACGGCCAATGGGACCTGACAGCGGCCACACCTTGCAGATGCTTAGGTAAATAGAGCATCTGGCAGCCTGTCAGGAGCTAAATCAGGTGAACCGCATCTGGCCTGTGAGCCACTTTTTGCCCACCCCTGCTCTTAGCACTCACATTGCACTAGTAATAAAAGCAGGGTTTTTTTTAAAAAGTCATGGCTAACGAAAGTAAATTATGTGTAGGTATTTAACAGGGGAATAAGTGAATAGTCGACTACTTAACTACCCGGTAAGCATAAGCTTATCGGGCAGTTGAGTGGTGTACTCGACTACTCGCTTCTCCCCCCTACCACCACGTTGCTGCCTCTGTATGAGAGGCATCAAGGGGAGGAGGATACAGGAGCTGGAGCTGAGGGAAGCTGGCTTAAAAACCGGTTCCTCCCAGCACCGTCTCCGTGGTGCTGCCTGCCTCCCCCCTTGCTGCCTCTATCAGAGGCAGCAAAGGGGAAGGATAGAGAAGGATGCTGTGAAGCAGCCTCTTCCCGCAGAAGGCTGAGGCTCGCTGTCAGCCATGGCTGCTCTGGCAGCAGTCCCTGTCCACAGGGGTTCCAGCAGAGAGCTGGCCCCCCTCCCCGTGGACAGAGGCTGCTGCCATGAAGCAGCCCCTGTTCACAGCTGCCCAGGCTGGCAGTGGACAGGGGCTGCTGGACCCAGTGTGAGCTGGGAACAAGCAGTCCCAGCTCATGTAAGTCTGGGACCACTGCACCTCTGCATTTTAAATGTAGCAAGAGCACAGAGGCTTTATTGACCCCCAACCCTTATCGACTAATAATGTAGTCGACAAAAATTGTATCAATTACATGATTAGCAAAATACCCGTTCTTTAACATCCTTAGTATTTAAATGGTGCATCATACATGTGGGGAGACCTGGGCTTCAAAATAAAGTGCTCCTTTTTCTATTTAGTAATTGTGGGTGTCACCACCGAATATGATAGCTCACATCTGCCAAACTTGCAAGTAGCTTCTATTCTCACTTTTTGAGCATTGCTATGTCTGTCTGAGCCACCAGATGGCAGGCCAGCACCTACAATTAATTTACATTGTTTTTGTTAAAGAGAGAAGAAATGCGCAATGAATATACAGCTGAATATGGAGATCGAAGTTGATGCAAAAAAGATATTGTCTTCGGTTAAATGGGACAGTTCATAAGTGAGTCCTGGCTCTTCTGTGTTTTACAAATTATGGTCTCTTGCTCACTCTGATTATGGACTAAATCGTGCCCTACACTTTTCTGGTGTGCAAAGGGCACAAATAGTCTCTTTCCCTATGCAAGTAGTGGGGCAGGAATTCTCTGAAGTTCTCAAGACAACCCTGGAACGTACTGATGACCCGTGCACCACATCTCTTGTGCAGTGTAGGTCTATGGGTTAACCAACTTACCCAGGTTCCCAGCGGCTACTTTGGTCAGCACTAGTTGAAGGAATATGGTAACTGCTAAAAGAAGTTGCTAGGTGCTGGGCAACATAAGTACATCCCTTCAGCCAGCCCCATAGGATGGCCAACAGGAGCTTTTTTTGCAAGGGATAAACAATACTCTCCTTTCTTGTGAATGAGACCACGATTTATCTATACATAGTACAAAGAATCCTCCAAGGTTTTCCACTGAACGCAGTACATGCTAAAACTGGATCCTGGGTATTAGCAAGTGCTATGCGAAGATGATTATTTATTAATTATTTATGTGCAGCCCCTTGAGGCCCCAATTAGGATCAGGGCCCCATTGTGCTACGTTTTGATGTAAGGAGCTCCGGGTCTCTTGGCAAATAACTGTGCTCACTCTCCTCCCACAGTCATCACCTCTTTTGGTCCGTGTTTTCAGCTACTGTTTTTTTCCACTGGAAATAAATCCCTAAAAATAAATGTGAAGAAAAGAGAAAGAGCAGGATTAGGGCCAGGCTGTTCGTTTTTCATCAGCATGGCATTGGCGTCTCCAGGCCCACCGATGGACTGTCAGTACATGACAAGCTTTGGCCCGATCTTACAAAGATCCATTGAAGTGAATAGTCCCGGTTCTGAGAGCTAATTGCTGGATGGGGCCTTTGAAATGCCTCATTCAGCATGTTCTTAACTGATTTTAAAAAAATGCCATGTCAGAGGCCTTTGTACATGATGTTGCCTGACCCCTTGTTAATTACTGACTTTGATGGTGTACTCTGAACTACTGCTTTTCTGTACAGAGGTAAAATCTCAGAAGTAACAGAAATGTTTATACTAACTGGTTGCAATAGCCACAGTGCACATTTGTTTAGCCCTGTAGTTTATCATCTTAGCAATCTTCATTAGACTTGAAAATGCCAAACTGACAGGAGATCTTTAAATACATACAAGAGAGTCCTGTGGCTGAGTAAGATACTTGTTCTTAAGGATGCATCTCTTCCTCAGCTGGGTTGTGGGTAGGTTTGAATATAGACGCAGGAGACTCAGGGGACCTCCTGGGGTGTCAGAGTTAGGGTGCTGTAGAAAAAACAAGATATTCAAAAGTGTAACAAACAGAAGAAGGGCACCAAAGACACTTCTTGCCTGGGGTGCCACCAGGACCAGCCCCAGCTGTGGAGTTTTGCCTGGGACAAGGAAGGAAGGGTTTTAAACCTACTATTTAGCCCACTTACCATCTTCTTAATTATAATCAGATCCCAGCTATAAAAGGGGCAAAGAGGACTACATGGAGAAAAGAGGAGAACTCACTTGAGCAGGAAGTCTTGGATGAGAATGCTCTCTCTCAGGTAAAGGAAAGTAGCATGAAGAGGGACTACAGGGAGCATGATGAACTTTTGTGAGAAACCTTGAAGTAGGAATGTTTGATACAGTGTCACACTATTGACTCATATTTAGCTTGTAGTCCACTATGACCCCTAAATCCTTTTCTGCAGTACTCCTTCCTAGACAGTCACTTCTCATTCTGTATGTGGGAAATGGATTGTTCCTCCCTAAGTGGAATACTTGGTATTTGTCCTTGTTGAATTTCATCCTATTTACCTCAGACCATTTTGTCAGTTTGTCCAGATCATTTTGAATTATAATTCTATCCTCCAAAGCACTTGTAACTCCTCCCAGCTTGGTATCATCTGCAAACTTTATAAGTGTACTCTCTATGCTAATATCTAAATTGTTGATGAAGATATTGAACAGAACTGGTCCCAAAACTCATCCCTGAAGAACCCCAGTCATTATGCTCTTCCAGCATGACTGTGAATCATTGATAACTCCTCTGTGGGAATGGTTATCCAACCAGTTATGCAGTCACCTTATAGTAGCCCTGGCTAGGTTACATTTCCAAAGTTGATTAATGAGAAAGTCATAAAAGAGTGTATTAAAATGCTTCACTAAAGTCTAAGTGTACCACATCTAACACTTCCCCCTTATCCACTAGGCTTCTTACCTAATAAAGAATGTTATCATGTTGGTTTGACATGATTGTTCTTTAAAAATCCATGCTGACTGTTACTTATCACCTTATCTTCTAGATAACGATCCTTGCAATGCATAGTGTAGCAGTGGGCAGGACCTCTAGATGCTTTCATAATACAACAATAAATAATAAGATGTCTAAGTGCACTTAATCTTCTTTCATGGCTGGCAGAACATTAAGTGAAGAACCAGCTTCCTCATAACAGATATCAAAGGACTTCCTCATTCAGCTCTATAGTTTCATAGAACATGGGGCCAGAGGGAACCATTATGATTATCTAATATGATTGCTCGTATGACACAGACCAAAACAGCAATTTCTGATACCTTTTGATGTTGCTGCTATCAAGCAGGGCTAAGACTGAGCCAATACATTGTGGTAAGTGTATTACTGCCTCTCTCAGCCATTATGTGCTCCAGAAACTCAGCTCCCAATCTTTTATAGAAGTCTTTAAGTGTCACAGTAGCAAGGAAACACTGAGATCACATTTTTGTAGGTTAACTAATGAAATGGTCTGAAACAATAAGCTCTGAGAAGTGTGAACTACCAGAATGAGGTATTAACTCAAGTGCTCATTGATGATCCTGTCAAATTTGTTAGCTACTTGCTCATGAAAGCATGTATGCAAAGAGAGGAAAGATCACAATATCCTCATAGTGACAGGGCCAACATGAAGTATGTGTGGGGGACTTCTGGGAAATACCTCCACTTATTCTTTTTCCCCACGTTAAAGTAGCCAAGCAGAGATCTGAGCACCACCACAGAAGAAGTAAGCCCAACCAGCATATCCTCGAATCTAAGTACCCCACAGGGAAAGCCAAGTTTGAGGAGTGCAACCCAGTCTATTGGTACATTCAAAGTGTGGTGAAGTGGAACCAAGTTTGAGGAGCCCAGATATAGAGATATCATAGATACCATATTTTGAATCTCTGCACAATCTTCCATGAGTAATACCTAATTTCTACTTCGAATAGCACCTCATTGACTCAAATGTGTGGGGCTTATTCCATTGTTGGAACTTGGGAGAGTATCACCACTTTTGTTTCCCCCAAATTTGCCATCATGTTATTTAAACCTCTCGAGGAGCTGGCCACTCTACCAATGCAGTAGCTTCCTGAAGCAAATTGCATGGCTGGCCTCATGTAAACTAAAATTGTTCTGGCCTGATTTAGGACCCAGTTCAGCAAAGTTCTAAAACCACATATTTAATCGTAAGCCTGTGAGTAGTCACACTTACTTTATGTGCTGCTGAATACGGCACAAAATGCTCTTGAGCTGGTGAGCAAGGCTATACCTTTTTCTCAGTCAAACTCCACTCTCCTTGACACTTGCTACCACTGCGAGGCTACAGGAAACTAGCCAGCTTAGAGATATATTTATTTAATTCCTTTTAAAAATTAACTTCTTTACTCCACTGTGCTGTTCCGTTTACTTCAAAAGGCATGCTCAGCACCTATAAAAAAGCAGGGCTTGAGTATCTCATGTTGGTCACCCAACATTACGATATAATAAATAGTTTTGAAAATTTGGGCCTTAGACTTGCTCAAGTAACACAGAGCCTATGTCTAGACTATGGAGTTTTTCCGGGACACTGGAGGTATCCCAGAAAAACTCCGCCGTGTCCAGGGAATGCATCTGCTTTTCCGACATTTTTTGCAGAAGAGCAGATGCACTCTTTCGGAAGCCCTGTCTTCCTTGTTCCACAAGGAAGAAGGGATCTTCCGAAAGAGGAAGTTTTTCCAAAATGTGGCCCAAAGTAGATGGGCCACATTTCGGAAAAGCCTCTTCCGACATAACTATTGGAAAAAGGTACACAAATTGCAGAGCGCAATTTGCGTACCTTTTGCCAAAAAGAAAGCGGCAGTCTAGGCATAGCCCGAGGGTCAGAACCATGAAGAGAATACAGAAATCCTAACTCTTAGTTCTCTGCTCTGATTCATGCCTCTAACTAGTTCCCTTATTTATTACTCCTAATACTATATATAGCATTCTTGATCACATCTGATTCATAAATCAACCAAGACTTGAATGTAAATCCTTGCATGGGTAAGGTGAATAGAAAGTACATTTTTTTTTTGTGGTTTTATAGAAATCTTCACAGGCTCTAAATGGACTTCTATAAAAGATACATTTCGTTATAAAAATGTTTTGTCTGGAATTGCACAGGACTGTCTAATGTAACCTTTAGACTAATTAGACTGAGAAACTTTAGCAATACTATCATACATAAGAACATTTGCCACAAGAACTTTGTCCATTACACAGAAGCTCACTCAACAGGACAAGTCAAATTCTTCTAACTCACATGGTAATGTTAGCTTCATTTTTTATGTGTACTCTATAAATATAAACTTAGAATAAATGTGAGACTATTCTGCAATAAAGTAAATGTAATAATATAATGATATCATTCTATTTTTCCTGATTCATGTTCCATTGAGTTTTAATATGCAGACATAGATTAAGAAGAAAAATGACTTATGCTTTGTATTAAGTGTATGACTGTTAACTTTGTTAGTTAAGAAAATACTTTATTTCCTGAAACATCTGTAAGAATCAATGAAAACAGATGATACACTGTGCAATGATTCTGCTTTATGTCTTTTGAAGTATAACCTCTTGCTATTTTGTACCCATTGCTACTTTGAGTAATGAATTCCTCTCAGTAGTAGAGAAGAAAAGAAAAAAATATTTATATGTAGTAATGTATAATATCAGATACTGACATTTTATTACTGCACTATAGTAGATTTAACTGAATATGCCTTTTGAAATTATAATTACAGCTGATAGGATTATTTTACTTTTTTTTTTTTTTTTTTGGTCCAAATATGCATTTTACTTTAGGATGCAAGATTTTACAGTGTTGAAATACCCTTTTGAGAAAAGTGCACATAATGAAAAAAAGTTTCATGCTGGATGAAGTGAACTGGTCCCCAGGGCTCACTGTAGACTGTTTTTATTACAGTTATTGCAACATAAACTCCCTGGCTAGTCCCAGAAACTTTCTGCAGCTGCTGTCCTTATACTACAGGTGCATTTTTTCCTTAGTGGTTGCAGAGCCTTTCCACAACAGTCACCTCCAGCCTGTATAGGGTAATCCCAGCAACCTAGGATACTGGATATCACAGCTTCATAAACTTCACCACATTGTAACATGCATTTAAAAGACTCTTTATTCCAAAGCAAATCTGTTTCCTTTTCCCTATGAAGAAGAGTTTTCTATCCCCCATGCAACATAAACATACATCCTGATCCTCTTAATACCTATCTCACTGTAACTCTCAATTCTCCGCTCCTACATTAGATGTTAAGGTGCTTTTCTCTTCCATTTACCTCAATCAGGTTCTTCCTGATGGAGGCGATCCGCATCTTGCTTTAATTAGGTGTCTCCTGCCAGCCCATGGATGTTGCCGGACCAGAGAGACCTGGAAGCCCAGAGGCAGGGAGTGGAGCTGGGAGGCTGGTGGTTCCAGGTTGGCCACAGAGTTGCAATGGCCCAGGGGTGGAGGATAGCCCAGCAGCCAGGAGGGGAGCCCATCTGGGTCTGCTGATGGACCTTGGGAGAGCCCAGAATTCATCAGCAGAGAGATGGAATTGACCACGCCTGATCTAGCAAACTCTCTTCTTTGGCACTGGTTAGATCCCAAGGGTGCCGGACCAGAGAGGTGCTATATCCCGTGCTGCTATTTCCCCCTACCCACTCACCTACCCACCCTTTGCAAAACTTCAATCTGTCATAGAATCAGAGAACTGTCCTCACAGCAGGACCAAGCATGGTTTAGAACATCCCAGAAAGGTGTTTGTCTAATCTGCTCTTAAAAAGCTCCAGTGATAGAGATCCCACAACCTTCCTGGACAGGCAATTTATTTCAATGCTTAACCACCCTGACATGAAGGTTTTCCTAGAGTGCAACCTAAACCTTGTTTGTAGCAATTCAAGCTTATTACGTCTTGTCCTATCATCAGCGGTCAAAGAGATTAATTGTTGTCCCTTCTCCTTGTAACAACTATTTAGGTTCTTAAAAACTTTTATCATGTTCCCTCTTAGTCTTTTCTTTTCCAGACTAAACAAACCCATTTATTTCAATCTTTTTTCATAGGTCATGTTTTCTAGACCTTTAATCCTTTTTATTGCTCTTCTCTGGACCTTCTCCAATTTCTCCATATCTTTCTTGAAATGTGGTGCCCAGAATGGGACACTGTACTCAAGCTGAGGCCTGAACAGCATAGAGAACAAAAAAAATGCTTATTGTGTTTTGCTTACAACACTCTTGCTAATACATCCCAGAATCATGTTTGCTTTTTTTGCAACAGAGTCACGCTGTTGACTCATATTTAACTTGTGGTCCCCAATGACTCCTAAATTCCTTTCCAGTGTACTTCTTCCTAGACAATCATTTTCCATTTTATATATGTGCAACTGATTGTTCTTTTCTAAGTAGAGTGCTTTGCATTTTCCTTGTTGAATTTCATTCTGTTTACCTGAGACCATTTCTCCAGTTTATTCACCTCACTTTGAATTATAATCCTATTCTCCAAGACATTTGCAACCCTTCAAAGCTTAGTATCCTGTGCAAACTTTATAAGGGTACTCTCTATGCCACTATTTAAATAAATGAAGATATTGAACAGAACCAGACCCAGATCTGATCCCTGCGGAACCCTTCCAACATGATTGTGAACCAATGATAATTACTCTCTGGGAACTCTTGTAAAGGTCACGTAGTTACTTTCTGAGAACGGTTATGCATCCAATTTATATAGCTCCATGTAGGTTGTATTTCCCTAGTTTATTAATGAAAAGGTTATGTAAGACTGTATCTAAAGCCTTACTAAACTCTAGATATACCACATCTACTGCTTCCCTCTATTTACAAGGCTTGTTAACCTTTCAAAGACATCTATCAGGTTGGTTTGACACAATTTGTTCTTGACAAATCCATGCTTACAATGACTTATCACCTTAACATCTTCCAGCTGTTTGCAGATGGATTCCTTAATTATTTGCTCGATTATCTTACCAAGTACAGAGGTTAAGGTGACTGGTCTGTAATTTTCTTGGTTGTCCTTATTTTCCTTTTTGTAGGTGGGCACTGTATTTACCCTTTTGCAGTCTTCTGGAATCTCTCCTATCTTTTATGACTTTTCAAAGATAATAGCTAAAGGCACAGATATCTCCTCAGTGAGCTCCTTGAGTATTCTAGGATGTTTTTCATTAGATGCCTAGTGATTTGAAGACATCTAACTTATCCAAGAAAAAACTTAAAAAAACAACAAATAATTTGATAGCACGTTAAAGGCTAACAAAACATGTACATGGTATCATGAACTTTGATGGGCACAGCCCACTTCTTCAGATGACTGGAGTGTTGGATGTCCAGAGCCAAAAGTAAATAAGGGAAAGAGAGTGGGGGGGAAGAAGGAAAAAATTGGAGGGAGGGGGGAGGAAGAAAAAGTGGCAGTGGGTAGATAAATTTCAAAGGGAAAGCCGAGCTAGTATGTAACAGGAAAAACTGAAAATCAACAAATAGTCTATTAGCACCTGAAGACTAGATAGTTAAAAGAGTCAGATAAGAACCATTAGTTTGCAATATAAAGGAAGAGTTTTAACACTAGATTCTACACAAACATAAAGAGCCATAGGCACCTTCATTGTTTGTTTGGTTGATAATGTCCCAGCCATCCAATATCATGATTTAAACCATTTGCACGAGAATTAAACTTGTGAATGAGGTGGAGTTCCAAACCTTCTCTGTGTATTTGGCTTGTGGAATTGGTCTGTACCAAAACACCAACTTGGAGATCCCTTAATGAGTGTCCAGGGAAGTTAAAGTGTTCACCAACAGGTTTCTGAATGTTCCCTTTTCGGATGTCTGATTTGTGTCCATTAATTCTTTCCCGTAGGGACTGTCCAGTTTGTCCAATATATATTGCATTGGGGCATTGCTGGCATTTGATGGCATAGACCACATTACTGGATGTGCAGTTAAATGAGCCTCTGATTTGGTGGCTGATGTGGTTGGGTCTAGTGATGAATTTGCTTGTATAGATATGTGGGCAGAATTGGCACTGGGGCTGATTGCAGGGCTGGGTTCCTAGATGCTTATGATGTAGCTGTGCAGCATGGTTACCAGAAAGAATTTGTTTCAGGTTGAGGGGTTGTCTGTAAGTGAGAATAGGCCTTTCTCCCAAGGCCTCTGAGAGCGAGGGGTCATTTTCCAAGATAGGTTATAGATTGTGGATAGATTGGAGCGGTTTAAGTTGTGGGCAGGCGTGATAACAAGTGGCATTCTGTTGTTTTCTCTTTTGGGTCTGTCTTGAAGTAGTTCATTTGTTGTTTTTTAAGTTTTTCTTGTTACGGACTAACTCAGCTACCCCTCTGTATCCTATCCAAGTAATTTTAACTTGTTCTTTCCTTATTTTAGCATCTGAACCTACCCCATTTTCACTGGCATTCACCATGTTAGGTATCCAGTTGTCACAAACCTTCTTGGTGAAAACCTCAACAAAGGTGTCATTAAGCACCTCTGCCATTTCCAATGTTTATGTTTATTCCTTTTTCTTCTTCACTGAAAAATAGGCCTACCCTATCCTTGGTTTTTCTCTTGCTTCTAATGTATCTCTGTAGAATGTTTTGTTATTATCCTTTATGTTTCTAGATCATTTTGTACCCTGCCCATTCTTATTTTGCCACTACATACTTGTGTAATTTGTTTATATTCATCCTTTGTATTTTGACATCTTTTCCACTTTTTGTAGGACTCCTCTTTGATATTCAAGATTTCCTGATTAAGCCACACTGGTTTACTTCCTGTCTTTCCTACGCAGTGGAATAGTTTGCTCGTGTGCCCTTAATAATGTCTCTCTGAAAATTTGACAACTGCTTTGATTGTTTTTCCTCTTAGACTTACTTCTCATGGGATCTTAGCTACCAACTTTATGAATTTGCTAAAATCTGCCTTCTTCAAACTCATTGTCTTTATTTTGCTCTTCTCCCTCCTACCATTCCTTAGAATCAAGAACTCTATCATTTCACAATCACTTTCACTGAAGCTGCCTTTCAGTTTTAAATTCTCAAACAGTTTCTCCCTATTTGTCAAAATCAAATCTAAAACAGGCTCTCTTTTAGTAGCTTTCTCAAACTTCTGTAAAAAAAATCTTCCTCAATACATTCCAAAAACTTGTTGGATAATCTGTGCCTTGCTGTGTTATTTTCCTAACAAATATCTAGGTAGTTGAAGTCCCCCATCACTAAGTCCTGTGCTTTGGATGATTTTGATAGTTGTTTTAAAAAAAGCCTCATCTACTCTGCTCAAGTGGTTTGTAGTATATCCTACCATGATATCATCCTTGGTTTTTACCCCATTTATCCTTACCCAGTGACTTTCAACCAATATGTGTCCTATTTCCATCTCATCCTCAGTCCAAGTGTACACATTTTTAAATATATCAGGCAACAGCTCCTCCCTTTTGCCCCGGCCTATCCTTCCTGAGCGAGCTGTACCCTTCTCTACCAATATTTCAGGCAAGTGTATTATCCCACCAACTCTCTGTGATGCCAATTATGTCACAGTTCTGTTTATTTACTAGCATTACGAGTTTTTTTCTCCTTATTCCCCATATGTCTCACATTAGTATCCAGACATCTAAGATACTGATATGATTTCCACTATAGCTCTGTTTTGTCCCTTCTTTATCCCTGCTATTACAGCCTATGCTTCCCCCAATTTCTAACCTTTCTACCAGGTCTTCATGTTTTTGACCTACCTTTGGGCTTTGGTCACCTGGTTTGAAGCCATCCTCACTAGGTTAGCCAGTCTGTGTTCAGTGCTCTTCCCTTTCCTTGATAGATGGACCCCATATCTCAGGTTAGCTATCGTTCTTTCTGGAACAGTGACCCATGGTTAAGAAGCCAAAGCCCTCCTGGCAACATCATCTTTGCAGCGAGGCATTCACCTCCAGAATGCATCTGTCTCTGCCTGGGCCCTTGACCGGAAGGATTGAAAAGAATACCACCTGCACCCCAAACTCTTTCTCCCATACTCCCAGAGTAGTCACTGCTGATCTGACAAGGGTGATACCTTGCAGTATCCTTTGTGCTCACATGGATGAATAGGATGAGGTAATAGTCAGAGGGCCAGATGATCCTCGATGATCCCTCTGTAATATCTCGGATACAGGCTCCTGGCAGGCAGCACATCTGCTGGGATGCAATGTCAGGGCATCCTCTTGTTGCCAGAGCAGCGTAATGGTTTTCCAGTACCATAGTGGGTGGGTTGGGATTATGGGTAGAGGACTGTATGCTGCCAGAAGTAACCAGCTGCCAATGTTCTCCCTGCGACAGACCATCTTTTCCTCCCCCAGTGGTGTACCAGCAGTCCTCTGCACCTGGATAGCTTCCTCAGCCTTGGATGTGTCCACAGGGTGGAGTGGCTAGTCTTAACATTCTTTGCTTATCCAGGATATTAGCTAAGAAGCCTCCCTCCTCAGTCCAGGCTAGTACCTAGTCCCTAATCCAGGAAATACTTAAACATATTCTTCAACCATATGTTTGTGAGCAGTGCCCTTGAATTTAACAAAGCTTTAATCACCACTTTAGTCAGCAGATTATCTGGCCCACAGAGAATGCCCAAAGCAAGGTGAGGTAGTATGTGATATAAAGCATTGATTGTCATGAATTTAGAATAACCTCATTACGCACAAGTGATGAAACCATGTAGTTATGCAGGGCATTGTAGACAACTGATTACATGGATGTGCTTGTTCATGTAAAGCAGTGGTTTCCAATATGTCATGCCCAAGATCACTTTCTGAATTATACGGGCAACTCACAATCTATCTTGCCCCTTCTCTGAAGCCCCAGCCCTTCCCCCAAGCTCCATCCTACTCACTCCATCCCCCCTCTCTCGGTTGCTCACTTTCCCCCACCCTCACTCACTGTTACTGGGCTAGGGTTGGGGTCTGGAATTTTGAAGGGGGTGCAGATGTAGATGTAGGAGGGGGATGGATGCTGGCTCTGGGAGGGTGACAAGGTTGGGGGAAGGGGTTGAAGTGTCTCTCATTCTAGAAGATTGCACTGGAAATCTCACAAGCTGCTTTTCACATGCAGCCTCTGTGTTAAATGCCCACAATCATTCCTCTGCCTTCACCCAAAGGATCTCTGTGTTTTGATATCTCTGGCTTGACTGAAATACTGCCAGTAGGTTGTGTAAGCTCAGTACATGCAATGCCTGCCAAGAATTGCTGGCAATCCATTCTTGACAAAAAAAAGTTTTTAAAACTTTACAGAGATTTTCAGGTGTGTGTGTGTGTGTGTGTGTGTGTGTGTGTGTGTGTGTAATGGGGGGATTCTTTCACAGTAATTGTGTGTGTGTGTGTGTGTGTGTGTGTGTGTGTGTGTAATGGGGGATTCTTTCACAGTAATTGTGTGTGTGTGTGTGTGTGTGTGTGTGTGTAATGGGGGGATTCATTCACAGTAATTGCATTGTGCAATATTCTAGGAATATTTGCTAATGAACTTCAGATTTCAATCTTTCTATTCAAATATGAAAGAGGGGCCATTGTGAAAAGACGAGAGTGAGAATTGGAAGCACAACAAGAGAAAGTTCAACCTGACCAGATACAAAACTTGGGGCCAGGAGAGTGCATGGGGAAGGAGAGTTCCTCTTGCCCACAGCAGGTAATCACTGCACGCTGCTGTAGCCCATGCACAGTTTAACTGAAGAAGAAAGCTGTGGTAGTAGAAAAGGCTCCAGGCTCACTTACCTGTGGGGTGGTTTTATAAAGTTTGTTTTATTTTTTTCTCCATTTTAGAAAAGAAAGAGTTCCGGTGGTAACAGAAAATGCCAACTAAGAAGAGTAAATACTTGTATGCTTCCAACAATAATTCAACCAAGGAGAAGAATATAGAAAGTAATGGAGTTACTGGCCTGACTTATGTAAGTAACAATTTCTTGAGTTAAACTACATCATAGCCAAGTATAGTGTCTTAAATTATATTATTCTCTCACCAAATCTGAAGAAATTACAAAAGGAGCTTTCAGTGCCACTTTACGTTGGCAGGATCTCTTCTCTTTTATGTAGATCATGTGAAGATTTGCTTGTCTACAAAGTAAATATGGAATATTAATGGTCTAAAATAGTTCCAGTTTATGACTTTTAAGAAAGGTTACAGTTGGGGGTGGAAGATAATCTTGGGGCCTAATCTTGCACCTCACATTCAGGCAAAGCTCTGGATTGCCTGGGTAAGGAATACAGGATGGGTGCACTTAAAAATGCTTAATATTGTACAGGTTGGACCTCCCTTGTCCAGCACCCTTGGTACCTCACCGGTTCAAACAAGGGAATTTGCCGGACCAGGGGAGGTTCCTCCCAAATGGCCCATGCTGTCCTGCTGTCCCCAGCTAGGGCTCCAGTCTAGCCCTGCTGCTGCCTGCCCAGACATTGCTTCTGCTGGGGTTGGAGCTCCAGCTGCAGCTAGGGCCAGAGCTTCGTGACTGTGGATACAGCTCCACAGCTGGGGCCAGAGCGCTGCCACTGCTGGAGCTCTGTGGCCACCACTGCTGGCAGGCCCGACCTTAGGGCAAGGCGAGCAAGACAGTTGCCTTGGGCCCCATTCCTTCAGGGCCCCGTGCTGCCCGGTGCCCACCTACCTGGCTGGGAGCCACCCAGTTACATGATGCAGCCAACCACAACACGCTGTCGTGGGCCCCGCAAAGTCTTTGGCCGGGCCTGACTGCTGGAGCTCTGTGGCTGGGACGGGAGCTCCGTGGCTGACGCTGCTGTCCCTGAGCTCCGTGGCTGGGGCCAGAGTTCCGTGGCTGCTGCTGGGACTCCACTCCCTGCCAGAGCTCCCTGCTACACTGCTTGCCCCTCCGCTCCCTGCCCCCTAGCTCCTGGCTGAGTCTCCGCATCCCTCCCACCCCCTGCCGGTTAAGGGAGGTACAACCTGTACTATGAAACTAGCTCATCCTACAGTTTACTTCCCCTATAGACTGCTTCTTGTCTTCATGGCTGGCAACAAAAGGACACCAAGGGGGCAGGATGTCTCCCCTGATGCCCCACCTCCCCCCAGAGTAGGACTGAATCCCCATGCTATCAAATCTCACAGGAGGCCTATAAAAGAAATACCTTTCTGATTTTTCCATGTGGTGGCTCTGAAACAGGATTCCATATAGGTGTGGCTAGCCCCAACACCACAGTCCCCAAAAGGATACTGCAGTGAGGAGCTTTGTTGCTGGTCTACCCAAAGCAGGTCTATAGTGGAGTTAATTTGCTCTTTATGCATGAAAAGTTTAAACATTCTCAGTGGACACCTTCTAGCTTTCGCTTCAGGCAGAATGTTTGGAGTGGAGTTTCCTTCACAGAACGGGGGAAGGAACCTTGGCACCAGAAAGTTCCCTGAAGGCTGCAAGCGTCAGTTGGACTGGGCAGTTGGAGAGCGAGAGAGGTCTGTGTAATAGTAATGACAGAGACAAGATTTCCTTAAATGTAGAGAGAAACAAGTGAGGGTGAAAATGAGCTGAAGGAAAAATAGTGTAACAGAGAAAATGTAAAGAAGAGATTCAAGAGACAAAATCAGAAGGGAAGGAACAGGAAAGAGCCCAAGGAGACAGATAAGTGCCATTCCTAGATGCTCAACTTGACCTTAATTTTCTGAGCACTTTCCTTTCCCACTGACATCAGCTGGAGTTGTGGATGCTCAGGGTTTGAGGTCTCGAGCGGCTATATGGAACAAGTAGAGATAACTATAGTGCTATAAAGGAAAGTGTGGCAAAGCTGGGGGGTAGCTAGCTGGAGGGAAAGGGGAGGTTGTTGCACTGGACACAAAGAGTTCTTTGTTATCTTTACTTTGAAAAATGTAAAAACTTATTTAAAAATGTTTTCCCTTAGATGTGCAGTTTAGGAAAAAGACTGGGGCTACAGAATAAGAAGGGTCTAAACAGAAGCCATTAGTGTTCAACCTACTCTGATCCATAGATTCAAACAGTTAAAGAGCCTAAAGTAAAGAAGGGGATCCGGGCCAGATGGCTCTCTGTAAAAGATATTATGTATTAGTGCTGCATCTGCTTCATCTCATATGAAATACCTTCTCTGACACAGGCTGTGTTTTCTCTGCAATTGTATTTCACTGTAGAGTAACATTCAATTTACTGGCTATTATTTTGCCCAAATCTTTGTCTTAAGTATGCTGTCTAACTAGCATTCTTCCATATTCATTGCTGCACAGGCATTTTATACTTAGGTTTTTTTTTTTTTTTAAATAAAAGTGGCCAAATCCTAAAAGGTGTTGTTCCTTTGCTAAACACCTGCAATTTCTACTGTGGCCCACAATACTCAAAGATATTTAACACTTGTCAGGATTTTCATTTTAGCATTCATCTTCATTGAACCAAATCTCATTAATTTCTGCCCACTTCAGTAACATTTTTAGCTCAAGTTATATCTTTGCTTTGTGTTGCATTATTTGCCTCTCCCCTTCATGTTGTATCATCACCTATAATTTAATTTATGTACTATCCACCCTCTCCTTTGGGTTATTAAATATACAAAATAGTACTAGCCCCAGTGCTATCCCTTGAATTTTCCTATGTGACAGTTCAGCGAAGTTTCCCAATGTGATACACGACCATTAATTACTCTGCTGCTGGTTAATGAGTCCCTTATGTAACTTGTTGTACAGAACTCTAACTCAGAGCATTCAGTTTGTTTAGAAAAAAGGAAAAGACTAAATAAAATAATAATCCTAATCCATTTGTCTTGGAGTTGGGCAAATTATTCTTTTAATATTGACCATGTTTTTTGCTATTACTGCCTCTGAACAGTGAGTGGGTGGGACGTGTGCTATATCACCATACAACACTACTGGGTTTTGGTTATGTTACAAACTGGATGGAGATATTAACCCAAATTACCATTTCATTATTGGGGTTTTTGGGAGGGCGGGATGCTGTCAAATACTGAACTGAAAACGTTCCATCTCTACTGGCTTGAAGCCATTAAGTAATCATAATTGCATGTTCTCTGAGCATGTCTCAGGAAATCATAGATCCCAGAACCAATTTCCTTCTTATTAGGGATGTTAAAATTCAGATCAGGTACCCAATGACCTCCGTGTCTGAAATCTCTGTAGCAGAAACCAGTGCCAGGCATAAATTGCAACCACATTGCTACTCCATGCTGACTTCTTTAAAGTAAAGGAAAGGAAACTTGTGATGACATAGAAGTGTTTGTAGTAGTTCACAACATATTCTATACTATTAAAATGTATGTGTGACTCACACAAACATTCATTGTGTATGTGTTTATACAGACACACAAAAACAAACTTTTGTAGGGCAGATGCCATAAATCATTTTCCCATGGCTAATAAAGATTAACGCTCACTCTTGCACACCCCACATCCACAGTTCCCTGCCCTGAGCCCCTCCTCAATGCCCTAGCATGACTCTTGCACCCCACATTACTCCAGCCTCCTGCACTCCTCCCCCTCCCCACACACACACTCCCAAGGCTCAGTCCTAACTCCTGCTCTTCTCCCCACCCCACTGCCAGCTCCCTGCCCTGAAGCATCCAAGTAATGCTGGGTAAGCCTTCTAGTGTCTACATAAAATAAAAGACAAAACTGAGAAAGAAATAGTAAAATGAATCCTTTAGAGATTTGACTAAAGGGAATTGACAAGACATGGCTTTTGCAGATGAATTACAAAGACCACCATTTAAAAATTCAGATAAAGTATGACAACTTGATTTCTTAGCAGTCACAATTTTATTGTTAAATCAGTTGAGTATATCAGAATAGCTGTATTGGGCTGAGTATCATTATCTTCAGTTGACATAATTGCAGTAAGTTTATTTTTTAAAATTGCAAATAATGGGAGTTATTTTGCCCAGTTTCCCTCTGTGCATTTATGGGAACAAAATGTAACAAGAAATAAAAAGTAACAGGGCTTGAATCTCTAAACAGTGCTGCAGATGGTAATCAGTTTTTCCCCCATTTTCCCCCTAAAGATGTACGCTTTTCAGCATTTTAGATCATTGCTAGAAAATGTCTTCTTTGCACATTTCCATCCTCATTCACCAAAGAACATGTTTGTCTTGGTTATGTGTTCAGTGCACAGTGTATTGTGTCAAACACTTTGTTAATATATTCCTACAAGGTCTAATCTGCTTTCTGGGAAATGTAATGGTTATGGGGTTTCAGATGCACTTTATTGCCTTTAACAAGGGAGACAGAAATGTTTACAAAAGCAATTCTGTTATAATGGCCAAAAAACTGTGCTAGCACTTATCACCTTTCAGGTGAACTGTGCTAAAACATTTTTTTAAATTAAAATACTCTAATCAAAGTGTCCATGTCTGTTGTATGTAGGACCATAGGGACCATGCAAATAAATTAAATGGCACAAACAGGTTTAAAAAAATAACAGAAGAAACAATGGAAATGAGCAGGATGCCTGTTTCCATCTCCCAGCATTTATACATGTTCTAGAAATGGCTGATGTCAGTTTTACAGGTATAAATAGAGACTAACTCCAATTAAGACAACAGGGTAAGACTGGTATAAAAATGGAATGAGGGAAACCAGAATCTGGCTCTTGCTAAGATAAATCTTTCTGCCCAGGGTGTTTTTAGTTTCTAATAATGTACTATCAAATGGTTTGTTTTCAGTACAAGAAGGCAAAATATCAGATGGGTGTCTGGTTCCAATAACATCAACATTGGATCTATGTTTGTCTAATATTTTATTAAAAAATTGGAATAAATGAATTTTAAGTTGATCAAATATGCAGATATCACAAACATTCTGGAGGAGAATCTGGAAACATGCCCTTAGAAGGAATTACAGAACGATCCAGAGAGACGTAGAGAACTGGACAGAAATTAATGAGAATGAGTTTAGTTTGAAAAGTGCATTATGTGAGCATGGGCAGAGGGCAGAAAATAATAGCATTAAGAACGACAAAATGGAGTTTGATGATTAAGGCTATGTCTACACTGCACTGTTGTTCCGGAGAAAGCTTTGCAAATTGTGAACCGCAATTTTGAGTAGCTTTTTCCATTTCTTTTTTCTGAAGAGGCTTTTCTGACATTGGGCCAAATATTGGGGAAAAAACCCTTTTTCAGAACATCCCTTCTTCCTCATAAAATGAGGTTTACAGGGATGCTGAAAAAGCACGTTTGCTCTTCTGATAAAAATTTCAGAAGAGCAGACATGTTCCCTTGACGCGGCAGAGTAGACATCTTAAATACAGAGAGAGGAATAGGCACAAAAATCCAGCACTAATTTGCAGATTCTACAGGTGGAGATAAAAAAGCAAAGCTATTCTGGAGTATATACACACTTCATCTCTTAATGTAACTTTAAAATATTCAGACTCAGACTATTTACAGTTTGAAACTCTTTACTAAAAAAGACTGAAGAGAGACTCTAGAAGCTACAAAAATGATAAAAAGGATTAGGCAATATAATGTACAAAGACAGACCCAGAGCTCAATCCTAGTGTCCTTAATATAGGGGAAAAAAACCTTTTTACTTTAGTGGGGTTTGGATAAGAGGCTAAATTGCGAAGGGAGGTCACTGAGGCAACAGTGTTAGAGATGTTAACCATAAACGTAATTAAACTCTTAAGCCTACATTTTCAAGCATAGGTACCTTAAATTGAGAGCACCTATATCCTTAGTAGCTGCCAAAAATAAATGACCTGATTTTGAGAAATGCTGAGCTGAAGATGTTCAGTGTATTGTCATTTAATGGGTGTTTCTCTGTACATCAGAAGGCAAAAGCAAAAGGCTTTGGACAGCTTCTAGGTTTGACTAGTTTTGGTTACTGAGTTACCTTGGTGATGTGAGCATTATGAATAGGCAGGGAGAGAGTGTATTTATATATGTTTGCAAGGGAATCAAATAGATAACCATGGAGCTCCTTTCTAGCCATGTCGCCAATGATGAGATATTGGAGTGGTTTGAAAACGGTTATGGGATTTACCACATATTTGAAAATGTTACTTAAATAAACATAATTAATTCTCATATGCTCTTTTAAAAAAATCTTACCTTCAAAGAGAAATCTGACAGAGCACATGGAACCTTGGTACCTGCAAACCGACACAATGATTTCTTCAGCACCTTATCTGCTACCTGATCTAGATATACGAGCTGATGAAAGGACCTTTCACCACAAATATGAACCTAGTTTAAAAACCATGATTCCTGTCCGCTTCAAAGCAAAGCAAGTCACTTTTATTTATAATTTAAATCTACTATGTATTTGGGAGTTTGTCTGTGAGTCTGTCTGTCTGTCTGTCTGCTTTTTCAAGAACTAAACAGTAAGACCTAGGACCACCAGCCACACCCCAGAGCAATGATTCAAACGAAGCATGTACATTTTCATTTTATTTTCCCAAACCCAAAAATTAATTGAGTTAAGGACCCAACCAATGGTGGGTAAATCTTCTAGTATAACTTGTAGAAAAAAAAATCTACAGAAAGAAAATCACAGTCTGAGGGCTAATGGAGATTAAAATTTATTTTTCAGGAAGCCCTGGCTCCTCCCACTTCCCCAACTATTATTCTAGAATTTACTTCAAGGCTGCGTCTAGACTGGCGCGATTTTGCGCAAATGCTTTTAACGGAAAAGTTTTTCTGTTAAAAGCATTTGCGCAAGAGAGCATCTATACTGGCAGGTGCCTTTGCGCAAAAGCTGTGCGTTTGCGCAAGAGCATCCCGTGCCAGTATAGATGCTCTCTTGCGCAAGAAAGCCCCGATTGCCATTTTGCGTATCGGGGCTTTCTTGTGCAAGAGCTGTCTACACTGGCCTCTTGCGCAAGAACCCTTGCGCAAGAGGCGCTTATCCCTGAGCGGGAGCATCACAGTTCTTGCGCAAGGACACTGACAATCTTACATGAGATCGTCAGTGTTCTAGCGTAAGAACTTGCGGCCAGTTTAGACAGCTGACAAGATTTTGCGCAAAAGCAGCTGCTTTTGCGCAAAATCTGGCCAGTCTAGACGTAGCCCAAATGTATTTGAGTAGTTGAAATTGCATTAACTATGCCTTTATGAACTACTAACTATGTGTTACTTATATTTAGTTGGTTAACTGGGATAATACACTGCCAAGAAAATTTTTAGGCATAATCTGAGATGAGCTAACCTGACAGAATCTGACATTTCAGTTTTGTTGAAAGCTATCATGAGTGACTTCTCTGATGCTCTGTATACACCCTGTAGCATTATCTCAGGAGGATACTGATTAAATGCAGCAAATGCCAGTTGACTTCACATAATGAAGCTGATTTTTAGCTCAGAAGCTGAGCACACAGCGTGTTTTGGAAGCTACAGATTGATTCTCACTCCCTCAGTGTGACCTTACCCTATCATTAATTAATAAGTGGTGTATTCATACTAGTTATCACTCCACTAAGGGATGCATGATGATCTCTGCCTAATAGTATCAAAAGGTCTCTTAATGTCTCAGAAAACATAATTTTCTATAGTTAACATTTGTAAGGTCAGTAAGACAACTGTGAAATTAACTTGAATACTGAATGAGTAGCTTTTATTTTCCTCTTAGAACTTCTCCTAACCCAATAGATGATGCAGGACTGTTCTCATTTGCTACATATTCTTGGCTTTCATCTTTAATGATCAAAGGATATAAACACAATATCAATGTGGACACCTTGCCTCCATTATCATATCTAGATAGTTCAGAGCCAAATGCAAAAAGGTATGATTATTTAAGTTTTGGTATAATTATTGTAAGATTCTTTCTAATGTGCTGTTCTTTATTGAGAGTCATGATTTGAAACTTCCCGGGTACACTAAATATACCGGATGCACCTCCCTGGTCCAGCACCCTCGGGACCTGACCATTCCCGAGTGAGGGAATTTGCTGGACCGGGGAGGTCCCTTGCTGCAAACATTCTCATCTGCTGCTAGCTCTGCTTTCGGCTCTGGCTGGTCACCCTGCTAACAGCCCCAGCCGGGCTGCCTACCGATGGTCCCAACTCAGTGAGCTGCTGTGCAGCCCCAGCTCAGCTCCTCTGCTTGGCTGCCATTTCCCCAGGCTGCCACAGCCCAGTTCCCCTGCTGCACTGTTGTGGCACTGGCTCCGGCTCCCCTACCAGACTGCCACATAGCTCCAGCTCCCTGGCATGCGTGGCTCTGGCCCCCTGACAGGCTGCCGCGTGGCCCTGGCTTCCCAGTTCATGCAGCCCCCCCTGCCAGGCTGCTACATGACCCCGTCTTCCCTGCTGGGCTGCCACTCAACCCCGGGCTGCTGCTCTCCCCTGCTTGCACAGCCCCAGCTTCCCTGCCAGGCTGCTGCTAGCCCTGCTAGGCTCCCAAGGATTTGCAGCAGCCAGCCCTCTTGCTGCCTGATTCCCGGCCACTGGGGCCTCTCTGGCCTAGGAACATCTGTGGCCCTGCCAGAGCACGGATGTTGCCGGACCAGAGAGCCCTGGTTTAGGGAGGTGTAGCCTATAATATAGAACAGCAGGTTTTAGCTGCAAAATGTTTTGCATGTTTTCTATTGTCTGACTCTGGACAGGATCCTAAAGATAGAAAACAATAAAACAATTTTAAAAAAGGGACAAAGAGAAAGGAACAGAAGAAAACAAGTGGCTGGGATTTGGTTTTTGATAAAAGATAAGAAGGGAGCAAGAAACAAAACTTCTTGAGGATTTTCTCTTTCCTGTATTGATTTGACATTTATTCTTTCTGCCCGAATCTTATGTCTGGATTCTACTTTGCAAGAAGATAAAGGAGGGGGCAACTCAGGTTGAAATCAAGAACTCAGTCCAAAATGTTAGTTTCTGTCCAGCAGATAAGGCTTCAGCTATGGCACTACTGGGTCTGGTCAAAAGGCCACTGAAGGCCATGGCAATCTTTCCATTAATGGGATTTGAAACAGACCCAAAGGGCTCTGTCTTGGCTGGTGCTGAACATTCTGGCCCAAATCCAGCACAGCAGCGAAGTACATTAACTTTAAACACGTTTAATCGTGTTGCTAGATCAGGACCAGAATGTCAGTATTATACAGCAATGAGCCTAAATGCATTGCAAAGCTCTTTGATATAATGAGTAAATTTTGCACATAAATGAAATGGGAAAAACATATTAAGGACCCAATATAGCTTTGATGTAGTGGTTGTAGTATTCATTAGTTCAGTGCCCCAGGTACTATCAGCAACCAATTAATTCCTGTGATTTTGAAAACTATTTCAGTGTAATCCATTTTGGTATACATGCATTTAGATGAAAACACTTAAAAATATTTTTCCTCAGATTGCAAATTTTAATGTTTTCAGAGGGATAATTTCCTTACAGGAATCACATTGAATAATGATCTCCTTTCATGAACTGTTGACCTATAAAATGTTAATTGTATAATTTTTAGATTTTGATAACAGTTGATTGACAGGATGAGGAACTGAATTTTAATTTTATCATTGTAGCAGTTCCATATATAAACAGTTGTGGTTAGAAGAAATCCTATGTTCTGCTATTTAACCTTCAACTTCTTAAAATGTGGGGATATTTTTTCTCTCCAGATTTCAGCTCCTTTGGGAAGAAGAGCTTGCAAGAGTTGGGCCTGAGAAAGCTTCTTTGGGTAGAGTAGTTTTTAAATTTCAGAGGACAAGAATTTTGGTGGATGTGGTAGCAAATTTCATGTGTATTATCTTGGCTGCGTTAGGACCAGTAAGTAGTTCCATACGGATGAACAATCAATTGTATAAAATATTGTCAAATATTTTTATATTATTCTTCATGATTATTTTATTGTCTGTATTCTGCTTTGATGGATGTTAATGAAATGGTCTAAAAATGATTATTAGACTGAGTATAGTTTCTCTTCTGTTCCAGATAGTTACTTTTCATGTACAGTAACATAATTTGAGCTGTAGTGTCCAAAGTTTACTTGTGCTATCTTGACAAAACAAAATGGCAAATGACACAGAAGACAGACAGGAAAGAACTATAGTTGGGTGAATGTTGCCAAAAACCTTCCAAAAATATCTATTCGCCTTATGAAAAAGAGTTCACACACCTTTGTTTTTTCTTTTCCACAGATATTTACTACAGGTTGAACCCCTCTAATAATCCAGCACTCTCTGGTTTGGCAACATCTATGGTCTGGCATGATTTTAGTTAGCTAGAAGTCCACTTATTATGGGTGTGGTGAAATTTCCCACCCTCCCATAAAGTTGGTTTACAACCACCATTCCTGCTGCCAGTGTTCTGTGCTGTTACTTAGTTCTATTTTACCCTTAAATATCTTCTAGAGCCATAAGCAGTGGAAATGTTGGTAATGCTGCTAGACAATATTGTCTTCCCATGGTCCGGCAAATTCTCTGGTTTGGCTCTGGTTAGGTCCCAAGGCTGAACTAGAGAGGTTCAACCTATACCAAGGAATATCAGAGGAAACAGTGACTCTTAAGTAAATATTGTAGAAAGTTAGGAAGCACAGTCAATTTTTTTCCATTTCCATGTTCTTATAATCTGAACCAGTAGCAGTAGTATGAAACTGGGTTTCTCCTTGGGGGTACGTCTATACTGCACGGTACCAAAGGTATCTCGAAATAGTTACCCCATGTCTACACAAGCCACCGTTATTTTGAAATATTTTTTGAAATAATGGGCATGCTATTTCTCCATCCCGGTAAACCTTGTTGCACGAGGGATAAGGTATGGCTCAAAATAGTGCGTTATTTTGAAATTTGGTGCTGTGTAAATGTGCCAAATTTCAAAATAAGCTATTTTGAAATAGATTCGAGATAAGATACACAATTTGTGTGGCGCAAATTGTATATCTTATTTCGAGTTTAGGGTGCTGTGTAGACACACCCTGGTTTATTTTTTTCTGCAGAGTTCTTTTCTCACCCACTTCATTTTTGCGTGTGCAAAGAGTAACATAATAATGAAGAGAAAATGTTCAGATTCCATGGGGACTATATGTACATAAGCCATGCTCCATAGAGGAGGCACACCACACAATAAAAGTTGCACTAGTTTAACTAAAATTGTGTTTGAATCCCAGTTAGTTAAACTGGTGGAATCCCTTGTGTGGACACACTTATACCAGATGGCCCCTGGCTTATATTGATTTAGCTTAATTCTGTAATTAAAGGTTAAAAATAGTAAAAACTGTATCTGAATTTCCTTTAGCTCTGTCATTCCCCTCTGCAGTGGGGAGAAGACAGGAGGATCTATGTAGCAGCAGATCCTTTAGCCCTGACCCAAAACACATTTGATCTTGTGGTTGGCATGCTGGAGACATCAACTGAGATGAGTTCCAAAGTATGTAAAGCTTTGCAGAGCCCCAGAACTCTCACTTAGATTTGCAGTTCACCAGTTCCACTGCCAGGAGACCCTCCATGGTTGCAGAGAAGCTTGCATAGATGCTGGAACTAGAGGCTTGGGGGGTGCTGCAGTGCCCCCTGACTTGAAGCAGTTTCCATTATATACAGGGTTTACAGTGGCACTTGGCATCCCTCAGTAAAAAATTTTTCCAGCATCCGTGGAGGTGGGGGCTGGATTTATCTTTTAATAGTTAATTTTAGTGTACTCCAATTAATCTCTCTCTTGTGAACTAAGTATGGGAAATGGAGACAATTTTTTGTTGCTTAGTTATGGATGGAATTTTAAAGAATTAACAGGCACTAATGGACATTATGCTAACTAATTGCCTATAATGAGAGGATCCCATGGATGTTTCAAGGCCAAATGAGTCTGCTACTTTAATCTTTGCTTTTTATAAAGCTATGTCTCATCTAAATTATGGCATCATGAAAGGTATGGCTCAAATCTGATGTTTTATTGCAAATCTAAAGAAGATTTCTGATGACATGTAACATGAGCTTCAATTTATAAGAGCAGTAAAAGTTCAAGGCCAGCTAGCTGTTCATACATATAGAATCCCCATATTCTATATATGAAAAATCAATAGAATTCTGCTGTAATCTTTATTATTAAAGTATTGAATTCTTCACAGAGACCATAAGTGCAATATCCCATTAGACAGAAACATGTTCTAAGTACTTCCACCCATCACTGTAGTCTGAATACTTAGTCACAATATCAGAGTATGTTTACTTCATGCACTATGTTATTTCATTTGCAGGTTTTTAGGGTAACCTGCATTATTATTCTGTTTATAAGAGCCATTTCTGTTGTGAAGTCAGGAGTTAAATGTTTGTGCAATACCAATTACATTTAAGTGTGAAGGCAAGTCCACAAGCTTGCATGGCAAATATGCTTTATCTATATTCTAGAACAATGTTTCTCAACCTTTTTTTATAAAGTACCCCCTTTTAAAAAAATTATAAGTACCCGCAGTACCTACAGTTTTCAGACACACAACATTTTTTTCTACCATTGCAACACATTTGTTTAAGCAACTTAATCGTAGGCAGGCGGGAGATGAAATTTTTTGAGTGTAAAAAAGTACAAAAATAATAAAGCGCTGTAAAACTTAAAACAAAAATTCAGTTTTCTCCAAATTTCAGTTGTATTGATGTACCCCCCAGACTTCTCTCAAGTACCCGTAAGGGTACTCGTACCACTGGTTGAGAAACACTGTTCTAGAAGATGTATGAGTAGTAAAAAGAACAACAAAAACCTGCACTGTAAAAATGCCCCCATAATAATGTCATATTATACTCTGATCATCTCAAAATTCTCATTCGTATCATCAACCTCACAATCACAAAGCAACAGAGGAATGAGGTTTTAACAATTTTGTAAAAGGAAGAGACATGCTAAATGGTTTCTGCTACAGAAAATCAAGGCAACAAAAGCCTTTAAAGGCAATGGCATCAAGTAGAGGAACCATAGCTTGTTGCAGGGATGGGGCAATGTTCATACAACAAAGGAGTTGGCTACAGTGACTCTTCAAAGTTTGATAGATCCACAGTGGTTGTCATTCACCTCTTCCTATTTATTACTTACATTTTTTAGCTTCTTAAAGTAGAAATGGCAGAATTTTGGGAAGCATTTTGCTCCGCCATTCTTTGATGATTTTCAAAAATATTTCTATGGGCTTGAGGGAGCTCACTGAAAGGAGCATTCACTGTACAGGTATCTGTGGAAGCAGCACAGTTCATGATTTTATAGTGTTGAACTTCCCAAAGGCTAACAAATGTGACATTTTTCACAATGCAATTTTTAAAAATAATTCTGAAATATCTTTGCAGACTGTGATTATTCATAAAATTCTACAGCACAGTGAAAGTGTCTCCAAAGACATCGTTCAGGGAATTGGACTCTGCATAGCACTCTTTGTTGCTGAATTTTCCAAAGGAATATTTTGGGCACTGGCGTGGGCCATCAACTACCGTACAGCTATACGATTAAAAGTTGCTGTATCTACAGTAGCTTTCGAGTACCTATTAGCATTTAAGTCTTTAACACATATCTCTGTTGGTGAGGTAAGTTTTCATAATCATATTCCATTACTTCCAGGTGGCCTTTAATGTCTGAGCTATTTTTGTGAAATACTAAAACAAGTAAATGTAAATGGCATGTTCATGTAAGTCTTGATGCAATAATAAATAGTGTATGGATTGTGTCTCCTGAAAATCTTACTCCTGGGATTATAAAAACATTATTGGTTTAAAAACTCTTGATCACAAAAATATTTTTGATAAAAGGGAAAACTATTCATCTCTCTCTTTTTATTTTTGCAGGTCATTAATGTATTATCCAATGATGGCTATCGAATGTTTGAAGCTGCCTTATTTTGTCCTCTGCCAATTACTGTGCCTATATTAATGATTGTTTGCATCATATATTCTTGTCTTATTCTTGGTCCCACTGCACTCGTAGGAGCATTTGTTTATATTATATTTATACCTCTACAGGTAAAGTGATTCATTTTCCTAATCGTTTTATATATGCATTGATCAATATTAAAATCAAGACTGAGGTTTTCAATATAAGGATATAAGGCAGTGAAATGTAATATAGAGTTGGGTTCTCAGCTCCTCAAGTCTTTTGAAAATCCTTACCTTAAATCACAAAAAACTCAATAAGGCTAGTTCTACAGTAGGGGATAAGCTTGAATTAAGATACACAACTCCAGCTATGTTAATTACGTAGCTAGAGTCAAGTATCTGAAATAGAATTTTCTGAAATCTCCCACACAGTGGGAGGTTGATGGAAGCATACTCTTACTCCTTGCAGGAGCAGGATTACGGGTGCCAATGGGAGCACCCTCTCAGTTCGAATTAGCTTGTTTTCACTAGACCTGCTAATTCAAACCCTGGAAGATCAACTGCAGCAGCTTCGATCTCTGTAGTGTAGACATGGCCTAAAGGGCCAAGTTCTTCTTTATGTAAATCCAAAGTAACTCCTTTCTCACAGTTGGTCTGGAATAAAAGCAGAATTTGTCCCAATATCTGAATATCTGAATTTTCCATTAAGTACGTCTCTGATTTCATTCTGATATATAGCACTGCAATATCTGCTCACAAGTATCTTTTCAGTTTGCTGAAACTGTGAGCATTGCTATACTGTGAGCAATTTTAGAGAAACGAAAATGAATATGATATAAAGACAACATAATTCAAAAACAGTCAGGGATGGTAATTTAAAATAAAAATTCTAACATATGTAACTGCAATTTTGTACCTATGGTACAATCAATAACTTGTGCAAGTGTAGAGAGTATATGAAAATATGACCTGAAAATATTTCAACTAATATCTTAATTAATGTATTCATTAAATATTCACTGGTGCTTGTATTTTTCAAATAAAGAATAAACTTCGCTCAGAATAGTTAAAAGAGCTTTCCTTTCAAGCAGTAACTCTGGAATAATCCTTTGTTTCTTTTCTATGAAACTCTATGTCTTTTATTTCTATTTAAAAAGGAGTCATTGAATTGTTTAATTAATCAAATGTGTTTTCGATTGATTAAGTATTTGCAGGCACATAAACAGCGTCTAAAGTAAACTTAATAATCTCTTATAATGCTGGCACACAGAACCACAAGCCATTACCTAGAAGGGCTTTAAATATGGGGGCATCTAGATTTTTTTGAGCGTGGGGTTGTATAGATAGGCAATGCCTACAACTGGTAATATTGCAGGAACTAGTTGCCACTTCCTTGAAAGTGGCAGCATTATATTGCTATCTTACTAGCTAATCTCTGGACATTTGAATGCTTTTCTTCCATGTGCTTCCAAACTCTTTTTTGAATATTCACGTTTCCAGCATCTGTTGTGCTCATTACAGTATTGCACTGAATGCATTAAAGGCCTCATTCAGGTCTCCTTTTTTGCATCTAGTAATATATATTGTATATTTCTGGTGTTTTTCTAATTTGATGATATTAGCATCTGTCAATATACCAGACTGTCAAATCTACATATTAAGCTCTGTTCCCTTATCATGTTTAAATAGTAGGGTATATAGGAACACTGTTCCTGTTTTTTACATGACAAGTTAATGGCCTCTGACAAGCAATAGGGAAGCAAGCTCAAGTCCAGGGGACACACATCTTAGAAGAGTGAAATCAGAATAGAAACAAGAAATCCATACAATATATACTACAGGTTGCAAAAATGGAGTTCTGAATTAGGCCTTTAATGTATTAATTGGAATACTAAAATGAGTATTAATATATACCAGGAATATTCAAAAAAGAGTTTGGAAGCACATAGAGGGAAACATTCAAATATATAAAGACTAGCAAGTGAGGTAGCAAAATCATGCTATCACTTCAAAAGGATATGGCAATTGGCTCCTGCGATACTGCCCGTTTGTGTAGTTCACACAAACACACACTTGAACATGGTTTGCTTAAAATCACACTTTTGTTAAACATCTCCATTTTAAGGCTGTGTTTTTAATAGCATTTTACATCTTGATTGCAGATGCTCATGGCTAAGCTCACATCGGTATTCAGACGAGCTGCTATTTCAGTGACTGATAAGCGTGTGCGAACAATGAATGAGATTTTAATCTGCATTAAATTGATCAAAATGTATGCTTGGGAAAAATCTTTCGCAAAGACAATCAAAGGTATAGAAAGTTATTATTTTAAAGTAGTATATGAAATGGCAAATGTGTCTTTCTCTACAATATCAGTGACTTATAGAAACTTAACATGCTCTCAGTATTCTTAAAACCAAGTACTTACAGTGTCTAAGAAGGATGTTCATGAACCCCTGTTCTGTGTTCTCCACTGATTAGAGCCAAGGGGTGCAAACTGAGGAAAAAATCTTGGTGGATGAGGATGAAGGGGTAAAGCATCTCTATGAGATGTTTATCCTCTCTATAATGTCACCTTTCCCTTCTCCTGCAGAATTCCATGCGTTCTACTATCTGCAAGGAAGGAGGAGACAGTGTGAATATCCACAGTAAAAACTGTGGACAGTTAGTCAATTTAAAGCATCACTTAACTCTCTCTGCATGTTCTGTGCTCCATCTTATGGCTGAGGAGTGGTGAAATGAAAAGACTCGGGATCACAAGATTGGATGTTGAGATACTGCAGACTCCCTCCTTCCCCTACACTCCTACTTTTGTCTTTTGGCTTGACTCCTTGACAATCTATGCTGCACCTTTCAGTTCCTGCCAACAAAGGGCCAGATTCTCTGCTGTGTCTTTTAGAATGCAGGACAGAAGGTAGAGCCTTTGGGAAGGTGCCAAGATGACTTTATGCACCCTACATTCCTGGAAACCAAAGAAGCCCCCTGCAGAAGTTGGAGAAGTGTCTGCTCTAACATAAAGCAGCTTCCATACGCTTGCCAGTGGCCTGATCTGTAGCCCAAAATAGTCTGATCCACTCTGCGTGTGCAATCAGACATAGCCAAACTAGCCTGAATAACAAATGCAGTGAAGCTTAAGCAGCACAGCTGCAGTGCACCCCTGACTGCAGTGTACACATACTCTTAGCAATCCCCACCACTAAGGCCTGCAAGGGATTACATAAAACAGCTGATATTGTCCCCATGCTCAGGGTCTTTTCTGGGACTATTTCCTTCTAAGGCCTTCTAAGGCCCCTTTTCACTTCCAGAGTGGGGGACACATCCAGCTGCCTTGGGAGGAGAATACGCCGTCTCTATGTTTTATAGAGTTACAGTGTTTTAGAGTTAATCTGTTCTCTTCTGCATGGTTTTGCACAAGAAGGGACTGTATGGGCAACAACAGCTAAATATAGGCAAGAGCACCCAAGTGATTTAGGAACCTAAGTTTTGCTGACTCTCAGTGGGATCTAAGATCACCAAGCCAGATTTGTAAAGGCATTTAGATACCTAAAAACACAGATAGGAAACTACTAGGATTTTCAAAAAGCATCTTATTCCCAGTGTTGTCAATGGGAGTTAGGCACCACAGTGCTTTTGAAAATCTCACTAATCCAATATGCACCTTTTGATATCTAAATACCTTTAAAAACATGGCCCCATCAGCCTAGAACCCACCGAAAGTCAGCACAATTTAGACCCCTAAGTCACTTAGGCACTTTTGAAAATGTTACCCCCTAACATAACATCATTTATTCCATGCTCCTTGCAGTGCAGCTCCCTGCAGGATATTGCCTAGTCTACTTCCTGATCCAGTCTAATTCCAACCATTCCAAGCAACGGGGACAACAAGAGTCCCAGCTGGGCAACCCTGATCTTGAGCCTACTTTAAAAAAAAATTCATCCCATTACTTCTAGCTGTATCCACTGTAGCACCCTCAAGAATTCCACTCATTTTCTTCTTGGTTGTTTATGCTCTTCAAATACTTGTAAAACCTTCTCACCTTCACTGCTTAGTCAAGCCATTCATATTCAGTCTCTTTCCTTATAAATTATTCACCCTAGCTTCCTAATAACTGTTGTTGCTTTTCTCTGCACTCACTCCAGTTTGTCTACGAAAACCAGCAAATCTCGCCAGACAAATCTGATTACTGCTTTTGGCTGTTACAGAATAAGGGCTCAGTCGCAAAACGTTGCTGTATGACCTCAACGCCCATCATAAGTGGGAGTTGAAGAGCAGTTGGTACCCCTCAGAACTGGGCCCCTAATAAAGGAAGGTAGCAAATGCAATATGGGATTTAATAGGATGACTCATGAAATGTTGATCAAAAGATTGATTTGTACTGGCTTGGATGTGAACACATACCTAGATTGGAAACTGAAATGCCATAAGCAAAAATGGAATGATAAAACAGCATTAAGATGAGGTGCCAGGAAGATGTTAAGATTGTCCTAGTTAATTTCTTCATTCATGATATGGAATTGGAGGAAAATAACACACTGATCAAAATGACTGACAATAAATCAGGAGGTGGTCACAACACAGTAATAATATAGAGGTAATCTAAAGAAGTTAGCAATATGGCAGAAAATAACAAGAAAAAAAATCAGCTAATTGGGTAAAAATGACCAAAAATTGGAAAGCAGTAATGTTAGGAGATCTATAGTGATAAAGGGCAGCAAGGAAACAACATTATTGTGATTTGGCAATAAAAAGGGTAACACGATTAAAGAGTGCATATGGGTGGCATCTCTCCACAGGAAATAGCTTGTCCTTGCCTGCTCTGTGGGCCCGTACCTGGATTGTTGCATCCTATATTGCAATATTTTTCTTTCTCCAGGCATCCCTGCCTCACAGATCCACGTCTATACACACGGCAGAGAAGCGGGATTCCGAGATAAACCCCTTCGTTCGAATTAACTATTACTCCTCATGGAATGAAGTTTAACAGTTAATTCGAACTGAGGGGTTTATCTCGGAATCCCGCTTCTCTGGCGTGTATAGACCGGGCAGTTACTTCGAGCTTGTCAGTTTCCAAAATGGCGACCGGCCGGGATTATGCTAATCAAGCGCGGGATATTTAAATCCCGCACTTCATTAGCAACTTCGGTCGCCCTTCATTAGCCTCCCTAGTTCGAACTAGGGGGCTAGTGTAGACGTACCCTTACTATGTAGAGCCTATGCCTGAATTTCCATTATTCTGTTCAGGGACTCAGACAGGGAAATCAGTAGAGTCCTGCAAATGCAAATATCTGCTTTATAGCCACAGGTAGCTGCATCCACGGATGTGGATATCCGCTGCTCATTTTTGCAGATATGGATGCAGATGTATTTTGTTTCCATCCCGGGCTCTTGAAATCAGAGCACTGGAGCTCAGTGGAGCTGTGTGTATGGTCACAAGAGGATGAGGGGAAGATAAGTGATGAGTGTCTGCATATGGGTGAGGCAAAATGGAAGCTTATGGGAGGAAATGGACAGAAGTAGCCAGGGTAGACTGAACAGGGAAATCCTAGACCAGAAGGAACCATTCCTACAGATGGTCAAGAGAGGAACATTAAGGGGATCAGTCCTCCAGAAACAGTCTTAGAAGGCCAGCAGTGAAGTGAGATGTTGTTCTTATAAAAGGTTCCAGGCTCCTAACCTTTGAATGGGTGGTACAGAGAGAGATACATTGGAACACAAAAATAGAACATTGGGACAAAGTGAGATGCGGAGAAGGGAACAAAGAAAACAGGCTTCCCATTGCCCAAGAAGATTCTTACTCTGAATGGGAGAGAAGCAGCCCTCTGAAGGCTTCACATAAGGGAGAGTAGGCAAAGTAGCTCCCCCTCAAGGCTGCAAAAGGTAAGTGATGGGATGTCTTTGCAAGGGAATGAATGGATTCCAGACCAGTGAAGAGAGGGCCAGGCTTATTGGGAGGAAAGAGTTATTGATGTGACGTACTTTGGTAAATTTCAGTGCAACTCACTGTGAGACGTATTTTTGTTTGTTTTCCCTTCCCTTTTCTGCTTTAAGTTTGCATTTTCACACAAACCCAAAATTCAAAGCAAAAACTGGGGTTCTGAACCTGTACAAAAGCAAACCCATTGTTCTGTTCGACAGAACCCATGCTATCGTCAATGTAACCCTCATAAAGACTTCCTCCAGAATTTTGGAGTTAATGTGGAAATAAAGTATTTACACAAAAATATAGGTTTTGGAAGGTAAATATAGTAATGAAAAAGGAGCTGTTTAAAATCAATATGTTTAGCTGAATCTAAGTGCAAACATATGAGTTTATTTACCGATTACCCATCATTTAATGCTTTTAAAAGGTCTAAAATATACAGCCTTGGAAGGATTTGATTTTTATTGGGAAATGTTAATTTTATCTTACACTCACAAACCAACAAAAATATTTCTATCAATAGTAACTGAAATTTATAGACAGGCAAAAAAAGAAAAATTCTGCTTGATTTAGGGATTTTTTTTTTATATTATGATATATGATGTTGACTGTTCATGTATCAGTGGTTAAAAATCAATTTCTACAATGACTAAAAGCGTATATGTAAGGCAGTCATACTGGCTTTTGCGTAATTCTAAGATTTTTTTCCTTAAAAAGAAAAATAGAGGCAGTAACAATATTTAAATAGCATAATGGTGGTAACAAAAGCTATCAAATGTAGGGCCATAAATTTGTCTTTGGTGCATGCACTTCAATTGCTATCAATGTCTCCCAAATACAGGCTGGCTGTGTCTACATTGGCACCCTTTTCTGGAAAAGGAATGCTAATGAGACAAGTCGGAATTGCAAATGCAGCGGGGATTTAAATTTTCCCAGGCATTTGCATAACATGCCGCTTTTTTCCGGCTCGGGGCTTTGACGGAAAAAGCGCCAGTCAAACAGCGGCTCTTGCGGAAAATAAAGCCTTTTCCGGAAGATCCCTTATTCCTCTTAAAATCAGAAATAAGGGATCTTCCGGAAAAGGCTTTATTTTCCGCAAGAGCCGCTGCTCAGACTGGCGCTTTTTCCACAAAGCCCCGAGCTGGAAAAAGCGCAGTTATAAATTATGCAAATGCCGTGGGAAAATTTAAATCCCCGCTGCATTTGCAATTCTGACTTGTCTCATTAGCATCCCTTTTCCGGAAAAGGGTGCCAATGTAGACACAGCCGCTCAGTATAAGGAAAGCCTTTGCTGTTTAGAATGGTCTCTTGAAAATGTTAGCTCTGTTTTAGCTTATTTTTTATGTTACAATATTTTACATTTTTTGTATTTCACAGGTATAAGAAATATGGAAAGGAAAATACTGGAAAAAGCAGGATATGTACAAAGTGTAAACTCTGCTCTGGCACCTACTGTACCAACACTGGCGATTGTCATGACATTTGTTTTACACACTCTTTTAAAGCAAGACCTAACTGCATCAGTTGTATGATTTTTTTATATATTTATATATATATATATATATATATAAAATGCACATAGTATCTTCCACAAAATCCCTGTTCCCTTCTGGTACTGTATATCTTTGTAGAGAAGATCTGGCTCCTCTTAAATTTACTTACTTCTGGCTTGGATTTTTAGTGAATGGCAGTTCCAGAAATAACATAAGATTTCCTGCACAGATTGTATATGGTTAGTAAACAAGGATAGCTTCTATTAAACTCTGCATGGTAAAGATGCTGTTAATAAATTAAAGTGGCTATTAATTAAGGAAGCTATATTAAAGAAGATACATAGTCTTTAAAATGCTTTAAAGCATTTTCTTAAATAGTAAGGACATGTCCACATTAGGAAATTATTTTGAAATAACTTATCATATATATAGTAGCCCAGTGTCTGTGACTCTGTAACTCTGAAATGCTGGCTGTTCCCTCTGGGCGGCGCTGTTGCTGAAATGCTGGCTGTTCCCTCTGGGTGGCCCATGCTGCATGGGGAGCGCGGGGCCCAAACGGCCGCTTGCGCTTGCTCCCCCGCGTCGGCCCGGCTGGGCGGTGCAGAAGTAAGCCGAGCGCCACGGCAGGAGGGGAACCGGGGCGGGGCTGTGACGTACATGGCCAGGGGGTGGGGCCTGGCCGTGTCACGTCACCGCCCCGCCCCCATTCGCCTCCCGCCGTGGCGCTCAGCTGACTTCTGCGCCGCTCAGCCGGGCCACCGCGGGAGCAAGCTGCCATTTGGGCTCCCACGGCGGCCCGGCTGAGCGGCGCAGAAGTCAGCCGAGCGCCACCGTGGGAGGGCAAGGGGGGCAGGGCAGTGACGTACATGGTCAGGGGGTGGGGCCTGGCCGTGCACGCCACCGCTCGCCTCTTCGCCTCTTCGCCTCCCGCCGTGGCACTTGGCTCACTTCTGCGCTGCTCAGCTGGGCCGTAGCGCTGCGGGGGAGCCCAAACAGCCGCTGTCTCTGCTTGTTCTCGCAGTGCTCGCTGAGCGGCGCAGAAGTCAGCCGAGTGCCACGGTGGGAGGCGTAAGGGGGCAGGGCGCTGACGGCGGTGACAGTGGTGGCTCCAGACCCCATTCCCTGGCCGCGAACGTCACCACCCTACCCCCCTTCACCTCCCACTGTGGCGCTCAGCTGACTTCTGCGCCGCTCAGCTGGGCTGCCGTGCAGGAGCAAGTGGCGCAAGCGGCCGTTTGGGCTCCGCGGTTCCCCGAGTGAGAGGCAGGAGGGGGAGGAGAAGAGAAAGAGAGAGATGGAGAGAGAGGCAGGAGGCGGAGGAGAGCTGAGAGAGAGAGACCAGAGGCTCAGGAGAGAAGACCAACATGGAGGAGAGACCTGAAAATCCTGTCTTATGACGGGCTAATTGGCTAGTTTTGAAATAATAATTCCCAAAATAACTATTTCAAAATAGTGTGTCCACACTACCGAGAAGCCTCGAAATTAGTCCGAGGCAGTCTATCTTAATGTGAACGCAAAGTAATTACTCCCCAGTGCTTCCTGGGGCTCTTGACTTAGAGCCCCAGGAAGCACTGGGGAGTAATTACTTTGAATGACTCTAGGGAGTAGTTATTTCAAAATAGCAGCAATGGAGCATCCACACTACTGCTATTTCAAAATAACTATTTTGAAATAAGTGTCATTCCTCATGGAAAGCAGGAGTTATTATTTTGAAATAACCAGCCCATTATTTTGAAATAATGGGCTTGGTAGTATGGACGCTCTGCTTGTTATTTTGAAATAAGGGGAGTTATTTTGAAATAACTCCATAGTGTAAACCAGGGCTAAAAAACAAACTTAACATTTGGGATCATTCACCACCTCCTCCTTCCACACAGGACTCAATGCAGAATAGTGCAAAATTCTGTTTGGTGTATAGAAAGATGCATTCTCCTTTAGAAAGTAGTAGCCAGGGAAAATCAGAGGCCAGGAAGGGTAAACATACAAGCAAAGAAATAAATTTTGCTTAACAGAACACTTCAGATGCTGGGGATTTATTAGCAAAAACACTTGACTAGAAAATTAGTGAGGATGTACAAAAAGAAAGTCAAAGAAACAGCAAAAAACATGAGATAAGATTCCATGTAATGCTGTTAAAAGAGAATATAGCTTCTGATATATTTTTTAGAGTTTTGCCATTGACTGAAATGGGTACACAATTTTATCCAATGAATCCATATGTTTTTCTGGCCCCTAACCTACCAGCATTTGAACACTTCCCAAATATTTAAAAATAGAAATAGTGTGGTCTCTTTCTTCCTCTCCAGCCTGTGAGGAAGTCAACAGAGTTTAAGTGTTTACTGAGCAAACAGGGATACAGCTAAGCAGAAGGGATCAACATTCAGGGGGAACGGGGTGTCTACACTGCAGGGCTTAACTTGAAATAAGCTACTCAAATTGAGCTATGTCAATTGCATAGCTTATTTTGAAATAGGGAGTGTGTACACAGCATTTACAGCTGGTCCCCGAGTTGTGAATGGTCGACTTATGACCGTTCACAGTTACAACCGAAGCTGTCATAAATTGCAGACCCTGAGTTACGAACACGATCCACTCTTACGAACAGCACAGTCGCGTGTAAGTCTATGGTGTCCGACTTACGAACGAACCGAGTTACGAGCAATTGCTTGGTCTGTAACCGGTTCGTAAGTCAGGAAGAGGCTGTATTTCAAAATAGAGCATTCTTCCTCCAACTTCCCTTATTTCTCGTACAATGAGGGTTACAGGAGTCGGAGTAAGAAGTCCTCCAGCGTGATAGTATTTTGACACTATTTCAAAATAACTGCCTGCTGTGTAGACGTGGACAAAATTATTTTGGAATAGCGCTAGTTATTTCAAAATAGTGTTGCAGTGTAGACATACCCTGCATACATTTCATTGTAAACTTGGGCTACATCTACACTACACAGTTATTTTGGAACAAGCTGTTCTAGAATAGTTATTCTGAAATAGCTTATTTCGAAATAGCAGGGAAGCCTCAAAATTAGTCTGAGGCAGGCTTCCCTAATGTAGACATGCTATCTCGATTTAGAGCTCCAGGAAGAATAACTTAGAATGGCCCTGGTGAGGTACTATTTTGAAATAGCCAAAGTGGAGCATCTACACACACCTTATTTTGAAATAGCTATTTCGGAATAGGCATTATTCTTCAGAGAATGAGGCTTACAGAAATCAGAATAGGCCGTCTATTATTGCAAAATTATTTCGAAATAACGGAATTGCTGTATAGAGGCTCGCATAGTTATTTCGGATTAATGGCTGTTATTACGAAATAACTTTGCTATGTAGACATACCCTTGGTGAGATTAGCTGTCATTCTGATGTCTGGTAGTATGTTCCATTGTCTTGGTCTAGTTTCTGTAACATCTGATCTCCCACGCTGTTGATCATTTTATTGTTCCAGTGAGACATGGAAGTCAAGGCCATAGAGGGGATTTCTCAAATAGGGCTAGTTCCACGGAAGGCTTTGAATGTCAGGTTAGAACTCTTAAACTAGATTTGTATTCAATGGGGAGTTGGTGCAGAGTATTGCACAAACGTGACGTATTTCACAGCAAACTGTTTCATAAAAAGATCTGCTGATGCATTTCGCAACAATTCTTTATTCCAGGTATGTTGCTTGTATATTTTTATGCTTTGTGTGTGGGAGTCCAAAGATCCCCCATGAGAAAACAAAGATGAATAGTTTGGATAGGAGGTTGATATTATATCAAAGTTCTTGCCCTTGTGGATGTTGAAATCTCCTGAGATGAGTTTTGTGGACCTTATCCTGTATTAGCTCCTCTGGGAAGCCTGGGGTACATGTAAAGTTTGAGCAGGGACTGCAACTGTGACTAGTTCCTCACTGTCCACTAGAACTGGTTGAAAATTTTCTAGCAGAACACTGGTCTATTGGAAAATGCTGATTCAACAAAATTCAAACATTATGTAGGAAAAGGCTGACTCTGCCTAAGTCCACCTGCCTAGTTTCCTGCAGTGCGGACTCTCCCAGTACCTAGACTCCCCAGGCAGTTGTTTCCTGAGCCTATCCAGCTCCTTTAATAACTTTTGGAATTAAGCAAGGAACAAGCAAAAACAGTAGCATCTTTTTATTTTGCATGAAGCTGCGTAAGCAGAAAATGCACAGACTGCAAAAAGTGGATGTACTACCAATTTTTAAAACACATCGCAGACTAGAGGCTTCCGTTACAAATCAGAAGTCTTGTTCATGTCTTGTGAAAATACTGGGTTCATTTATTAGGAATGAAATTAGAGATTTCAATTATACTTAAACAGGGGCGCCGGCAGACTCGCTGGCCCCTGGGCAAGGGATGGGGCCTTCTACGCATTCCCAGAAGGGGTGGGGCTTCAGGCAGAAGAGGCCAGGGCAGCCAACCCTAAGTGCTGTCCAGACCACGATGCATCCCTCACCCCAGTTCCAGGGCCCTTTGGAACTGCTGGGCCCTGGAACAGTTGCCCTCTTTGCCCCCCTGTCAGCAGGCCTGTATATGAACAGGATTTAGGCACTTGCCAACATGGGTTGATTAAGAATAAGCCTGACTGATTTCTTTAAGGAACTGACAAGGCATACTGAGGAATACAGTATATAAGAGTAACTTGGATTTCCATGAATCCTTTTATAAGGTATCCCACAGGCAGCTTCTAGACATTGCAAACATAGCAAGATGGATTGAAAATTGGTTTGCAGAAAGAGTTCAGAGATTAGTTAACAGGCCAAATTCCTTCCTCGCCTAGCTTCACTGAAATCAGTGATAGAAGAGCAAGGAACAATCCTCATAAAGTCATATTCCTGAAAGCTCAGTAATAGGACCAATGCTATTTTGCATATTTGTAATGACTTGAAAAATGGAAGCGGCTGCATTTTCTTTAGCCACTCACATTACAATTCTGAAAAGTGAACACCACACAAATAAAAGCCATATAGATATCTTTTTCCCTACCCTTTAAAATATAATACATAAATACATTTAGCATTTTCATGAAAAATAATGGTCAGTACTAAAACAGTAAAAACCTTTCTCCCTTTTCTTTTGCAGGCATTTAGCGTGATTGCCATGTTTAATGTAATGAAATTTTCAATTGCTATCTTGCCTTTCTCAGTGAAAGCAGCAGCAGAAGCTAAAGTTTCCCTTAAAAGACTGAAGGTAAAACATGATTTTAAAATATTTGGATAATTTTCTAGATAAGTACAAACAAATGCTAATCTATACAGAGATAGAATTTCTGGAATTCCTGATTAACTCTCTGTATGTTCACACCTTATTCCAAATTAGCTTAACCTTCTTTCAAAGTGGATAAAACTGAACTGGAATAAGAATCTTCTTAAAAAAGAGCAGCTACATAGGAAGTTAATCAGAGATAGCTCTTCTGTTTTAAATTCACACCCTACTTTAATCTGAATTAATTTCTCAGTGCAGAAATCCCTTAAGAACATAAGAACGGCCATACAGGGTCAGACCAATGATTCATCTAGCCCAGTATCCTGTCTGCCAACAGTGGCCTATGCCAGATGCCCCAGTGTGAGGGAATACAACAAGTAATCCTCACGTGATCCTTAATTAGTGTTTAAAGGGAGTTAACCTAAAAGTAACGGTTAAACCAACTGTTAAGCAAACTAGTATGAGTATTATATGTATATGTATAAAATAAAAATTACCTCATACAGGCTACGTCTAGACTGCAGGCTTCTTTTGGAAGAAGTTTTTCTGGAAGTGATCTTCCAAAAAAACTTCCAAAAGGGACAGTCCACACTGCCAAAGCACATCGAAAAAGATATCTACTTTTTCAAAAGATAGCATCCATTCACTGTGGATGCTATCTCACATGTAAACTTGATTACTATGGGCAGAATGGTTACCAGGGCAAATGTGGTTTTTCTTATTTCCTCTTTTTGCGCGAAAGAACTCCCTCTACCCCATCTGCACATGCTTTTTTCTGAAAGAACTCTTTCGGATAAAGGTTTCTTCCTCATAGAAAGAGGTTTACCAATGTTGGAAAAACTCCTCTGTTCCTTCCATTTTCTTTCAAAAGAATGCGATTGCGGTGTGGACGTAATTGAAGTTTTTTCGGAAAAACAGCCGTTTTTCAAAAAAAAAAAACCTCTGTAGTGTAGACATACCCACAAACTCTGAAATTTTCTGATTTCCAGAGCCTTCTTATGGGCCAATTGATTGGATTAGTTCTATTTTGTTTCATGTAATGTGTCTATCATAGGAATGCCTGGCTTCACTGAAAGAGAAATCAACCCCATTCACCGAATGGAGATATGAAATAGCAGCAGATATTTCTAAAAAATATTATAACAAATATCAAATAGTGTTGTATAGCATATAGGTCTCTAAGGCTCTGATCCTGAAAACAATTGGGTGTCTCACTTGCAGATTTACATGATGGAGCTCTTTTGAATTAGAACTACTTAATGGACTTTTACTGTAACTAAACAAATTAATTGTTTAAGGTGAACCCCAAACAATGGGTCAGTGTACAAAAGCTCAAATACTTATACAAATACTTGAATCCATAAAAATGAAAGTCTCTTGAATATTTTTGTAGTATTTCTAAAGCAATGTCTGAACTGATTCTGCTTCACTGATAAATAGTTTGCTCAGAATGTCACCACATTTCACTAACATGTTTGTAGCAGTCTTTTGTTAAATTCATCAAAAGAATAATATTTTTCCACTTTTCATAGTTTGATAAATAAATGGCATTCTTTACTTTCTCTTTTATTTTAGAAAATTCTCCTAACTGAAATTCCTCCTGTTTATGTAAGGCAACTGAAAAATTCAGAAAATGCTGTGGTAATGCAGAATGCTACACTGTCTTGGAAACGTCTGAATGAACACAGCAGAAAGAACAATAATGAAAACATAATAAATGAGAAAAGCATTTATAAACACCAACCAAAACCAGAGCTTCACTCTCAGACATCAGTCACAGAAATGGGAACAGAGGGTTTTAGAGACATTACTTTATACAACTTAAGCTTTACTGTGAAGAAGGTAAGTTTATTTTAAATATTCTTTTTAGAAGGAATACTTAACAATCTGCCGGCAAGGATTTGGGTGTCTTGGGTCCCTTGTTATCTCTGCCTTGCACAGCACTTGCTGAGCTACGGAACAAAAGATTCTATTTCCCTTTTTCCCCCGGACATACACCTCTCCTTGTGCAGCATAGGTTTTCTAAAGTACCTGTTAGATAATTAATAATTGTTTATTATTTGTATTGCAGTAGGGCCTAGAACCTACAGTCACAGACAAGTAACCTATTGTGCTAGGTACAAACACAGAACATGGCTTATGAAGTGCATATCTTGATACCAAACAATGACTGATTTTTATAAATAAATTTCATATACAAGCCTTAATTTATCCACCAGTCACCAGATTAGAGAAGGTTTTTGGGTTTTTTTTTGTAAATTCCTTATGTCAATGAAAAGGCTATAGACTATAGCATTCTACACAGTAAAAATGGATTTTTTGTAAAAAAAAAAAAATTAAAAATTATATCACTGTGTTATTTACAATACCCCTGTTTTGGGCTACCTTACATAGCATTCTATCAATCCAAACAAGCCCCTTTAGCTTTGTCTTCTTAGGAGTAAAATATTAATTATGTAACTGATCAGGAAAACACTTTATCCATATGCTTAAAATTAAATGCTTAGGCAGTCTTCCTGAATAAGGATGGGTCCCTGAATTGGCAGGCGTTATATGATATGAAATATCTGTGGCATGATCACAGAACAATGGGCAATGTGACATAAGAAAATTCTTGCTTTACAAATATAGATTAACTATCTTCAAAATATGTCTCTTTGTAGGGAAAGGTTTTGGGTATTTGTGGAAATGTTGGAAGTGGAAAGAGCTCAGTCATATCAGCTATTCTAGGCCAGGTATGGTAATCACCATAGAATAACTTCTATAATTACTATTTATTTTTATTTGCAGGAGAAATAATATCAAATGAATACTTTGGTACTGTTTGTGCTAGTACATTATTATTTGTCAACTACTTTGAAAAGGCTGTCTCTGACACTTAGGTGCTGAAACTATGTCACCTAGGTTTCTCTTAAGCTGCTCTTGGAGGAAGTATTCAGTTATTTATCTGAAAGGCCAAATGTAACTACTGCCTGTCCTTTGGGTATGTGACATTAAGGAAAGTGGGTTAGAATCATAGATTCCTTTTGACTTTTAGGCCAAGAAAAAGATACAAATAAGTAACCACCCTCAAAAGATGAAAGACAGAAGTGGGGGTCTCAGTATGAGGATAAGTGAATATTATGGCTAAGATTTGCAAATATAGGAGTCTGATGTTAGACACCCAAATAAATGGCATGATTTTCAAAAGGGAAAAGTACTCACTAACTCTCACCAATACAGCTGGCCAGAAAATGGATTTTCAAAGGAACTGCAGGTCCTTCTTAATCATGTCCTAGATACCTGTTACTTATACAATGAAGAATTATACTGATAACACGTAAGCAAAATGACCATCCTCGCTAATTGTCCAGTTTGAGTCAGGTTATAATGATGATTAGAAGACCTCTGTAATTTAAATTTAAAATCTACTTGTTTCAGATGTATATGTATGATGGGACAGTAGGTATTGATGGAACAGTAGCTTATGTATCTCAACAAGCATGGATATTTCATGGAAATGTTATGCAGAATATACTATTTGGAGAAGAATACAATGAAGAAAGGTAATTATTGGAATATTGAAATCTTACCAATACTTTTACTCTAATGATAAGCTTCCATATTGGACAGAGGAGGTTACATATGTGTACACACACAAACATACAACAGAAGACAAATGTGTGTATGTTCCCTTTTTTGACTGCGGCCAAAAGCGACTAAACATGTGGTTTCCTTCACTCTACATGATCCCATGATTAATGGAGAAGAGCGAGTATTATTTGACTTTCACCATTGCCGCTATTCTGATTCAGTTGTTTGCTCCCAGGCCACCTTCATTTCTACTAGAAGACCTGTAACTGATCATGGTCACACACATACATGCAACCTGGACCTCAGAGTTCCAATGCACCTATCCATACCCAATGAAATTGTGTACTCATACTGCAACCATCAATGCCAAATATTATCTTCAAAGGCATTAACTCCACAGCCATTCACCAGTGACTGCTGAGGCGAGAGATATGCAACATTCTCAGTCACAAGATATATAGTATCATCTCTTTGATGCTCCCAGCCCCAGTTAGCTTTAGAATTGAAACTTTCAGGTCTCTCTTATATATGGACTTCAGATATCGCCAACTGAAGGATCAAGATGATCAGTTATTTTAATTAATTTTTAAATATCAAAAGACAATGGACTATTTAAAAAGTCATGTTAAATTAATGTTAGGCTGTATATAGCCATTACTTTCTTTGTGACTGACCTAGGCTGCTGGACATTTTCATTCTTCAGGACTGGTATTCACATGCTATAATGATGATTAAATTATCACCTTATCCCTGTTGTCATGATCAAATGTTAGTTGCATTCACATGGGACTAAAATAAAATAAATGTATTAAGGGTGCCAAATAAATGAAATACCAGTAGTATCCCCAGAAATAAAAAACCCATTAGCTCATGAGTGTTGTCAGTGTATATTGCATTTAGTTTTGTGACAATATTTAAAAAGTTTTTTAAAAAAAATTAGTTATAAATTTTCTCCACCAGCCTGGGGAAACATCAGCCAGGCCTAAACCAGCTTTTAGGCCCTCCCTCCTGGTTGATTTTTTTTTTTTTTTGTCCAAACACATCACAAAAGGAAAACAAAATTTCCAGCTGGAGCTTTCTACCCTAATACAAGTAGCAGGGCTTCCCCCTGCCCATCCCTTTCTGCAGATTGTTTTAAGTATCCCACTTCTCCTGCAGCCCTTCAGTAGGGAACACCTGTATTTCTTGCATTTGATTAATGAACAGGGTTAGCTGCCCCAGACCTATGGCCCTTAAGGGGACAGAATAACCTGTTACACACGTTACACACATGCCTCTCTCCTTTATATTCACATGGACCACACATCTCACAACAGGACACTAATATGTGGAAGGAGGTTTTTAAAATAAAAAATGGGAACAGTAACTAAATTAGGAGACTTCAAACCAAAGAAATATGTGAAAATGTAGAAAATAAAGAGCTCCTGTAATATCCTTAAACTTTCCTCTGCATTCCTGCTATTTATCAATGACAGCATTGCATAAAACCAGCAAGTTCCTGTCCCTAAACTACTACAAAAAGTAACATTTGTATAGATAATAATTATGTAATTTCAACTATGTTCTGTCATACTTTTATGGACAATAGATTAAGAATCCCTGAATTCATTTGAAAAAAAAGGGAGGAGGGTCTTGTTCAAGTATCTAACCTGCTAAATCTGCCTAGGTGCTGGTGGGTAGCCATGCTCAAATATGTTCATTTCACTCAATATTTGCTATTGCCTTCAACCCACAAATTTATGAAGTTGAACCATGTGGGAAATGTAATGAATTTGCCTGTATACATATTTCAGATAAATGTTTCCATTAGACATCCCAGACATATGGTTTGTATTTAAAAATTCAATAAGTTATTTTCCTTAAGTAGCATTGGAGCTATTTTATTAAAACATATTGGCATTGGAATATCAGAAAAAGACAGTTAATAACCATTTTCTATGGCATTCATATATTACAGCAAGTTTTGAAATAGCATTGCAAATTCTTTGGTTCTTCTTAAAACCATTTCCCACTCCCCAAAAATGACTCCAAACAATACTGGCTTTAGATTATGAACACTTACATGCAGTTAAAAGGCAATAATTATTCTATGAATATACACATAATAAACAAAAAACCCCTTTATTTGTTAGTTAAGGCTACTTATCAATAAACTAAACCATAAAAATCACTAAAAAGTACAAAGTTAAAGATTAAAAGGGATTAAAAGAGATTACAAAATCAGGCACTCCCAAATCTGGGAATGTCAGGTGGATTGTTGCCTGTGCAACCTTTAATTTGGTCCTCTTGTAATATTTAACTAAAGCACTTACTTATTAGCTTTTTCAATATATATCTGGTTGGCATTCATCTAGACTGCAAGCCTCTTTCAAAAGAGGCTTTTTCGAAAGAATCTTTTGAAAAAGCTCTTTCGAAAGAGTGTGTCTAGACTACAAGCAGATTTTTTGAAAAAGCGGGCCACTTTTTCGAAAGAGAGTCTAGATGCTCTCTTTCGAAAAAGCATGGTTTGCATTCAATAGCGCCTTTTTTCTAAAGAGTACTTTAGAAAAAAGGCGTTATTCCTCGTAAAATGAGGTTTACTGTGATCGAAAAAACTGCCGCATTCTTTCAATTTACTTTCGAAAGAACGTGGCTGCAGTCGAGATGAAGGTGAAGTTTTTTCCAAAAAAGGCTACTTTTTTTCGAAAAAACCGTGTAATCTAGACATACCCCATGTGAAGTTCCATATTTCAACACTCAACACCATGCTGACCAATATATTGAAAGGAATTAAATTAAACTGTAGTCACAACATGATTTTTGGTAATTAAACTTCAACTTTCTCACATATACTGAAGCACAAGTGGACAATGCACAGGAGGATTGTTAAATTCAAGAACAGCATTGAAACATTTCAGTTATATGAACCTTTTGCAACATCACTTTCTCACTGACTCTTGCCAGGCACAAACCTCTGCAAGCACCCAAAGCATGGTAAGCATTGCAGGGACAAAAGAAAATACAGACTGTACAGGATTTGCAATGCAGCTTTACAGGGAACTCATTATAAAATTTCCCACACTTTTCCACAGGTGGGAATCATTCTAGTGGACATCTCACTGCTGAGAGTAAGCAGGGAAACCAGGGTACAACTAATGCATGTTGGTAGCTTCTGCCCTGCTTGATATACAGCTTCACCTGTGTGCCACTTTGCTCCCTGCACAAGTGACTGCAAAATGGTGTGGGACAGTGTCCTAAAATGGGGGGTGGGGGGAAAGGGTGGTGAGGAAAGCTGCGCTTCCCTGCAACCTTTAGCAGAGGATTAATGAATACCTCCTGGGGCTCTCTCTGGAAGATTCCTGTGAGAGCTTTGCATGATTCAACATCCTGTTCTGCTGTACTGATTAGCTACCACGGGAAATGTCCAGCTCATAGATACACAACCAGCCTCCCACTTTTCTATATCTCCTTCTCCATATGACACAAGCCACAGCCACTTAACTTGTGTTTCATCTCCTACTGCCTCAGTTGCCCCAGAGAGCAACTACTGAGGACTGGATATGAACCTCAGAAGTAAAGAACAGTTCTTGGCTGTCTTCGCCACCAGGTGACCTCCACATCCTCGTCCAGCTCCACCACTTCATCAATAATTTCATCCTCTGGGCTAGGCTCTTTTTCTGCTGCTTCCATGTCCTTTGAAATATCCCTGGGGCTCTTGGCAGTGGAGGCTGAGTCACCACTGAGGATAACATTCAGTTTCTGATAGGAACAGCAGATCTTAGGTGCAATACCAGTGCAACAGTTACCTCTCTCCCCTTATAGTACACCTGCCTCAGCTCCTTTATCTTTGAGAAGTGTCCCAATCATAGTCCTTTTCGCACAACCCCCGAGAAATGTGTCCTTATGTAAACCAATTCCTACGGGTCAAATGCAGCTGGAAATGCACAGACTCCTTTCCCCATATACTGACAAGGCCTTCGATTGTAAACTTTTGAGGAGAGGGAGTGTATCCTTATTGTATTTGTACCTAGCTTAGCACTATGGGACTTAGCACTATTGTTTAAATGCATTATAACACTACTAATAAAGTAAGGCCTCTTCACACTGCAAAGTGGTGTAAAGAGCCTTTAATGTAAATGAGAATCAGGTTTCAGTATCTGACTGATCAAAAAGCTCAACATATAAGAAGCAACTATGATTCAGGTCCAGATTAAGGTCTAATTTCAGATCCCTACATTTCTGAATTTGTATGTGAGACTGGGATTGCAGATTTGATGCTTTTGGTCTCAATTCGAAGTGTTAGAGTGCAACACTCTATATCTACTTATGTGATGATATGGTATAAGAATTTCAAAGGCAACTGTCACAGTATGATGTAACTGCAACTTGTTCACATAGATTGAACACATGGGGGAAGTTCTGGATCTGAAGGAATGAATGATCACCTAATTATTATGGTTCAAATCAATGTATTTGCAACAGAGATGCTACAGTAATTCAAAATGCATGAGATTTTGTGCTGAAGACAATAATATATTTTGAGGAATTAAACAATGCTGAAAATTCATTCTTTAGGTACAATTATGCAATCAATGTGTGCAGTCTGAAGTCAGATATGGTATCTCTTCCTTATGGAGATTTGACTGAAGTAAGTCTGATTATGCAATCTAGTAAAATATTAGAACATACTATGGAGAGTTTCTAGTTAAAAGTTGACAGTAGAGTCCCACCGTATCCAATTTTCAATACACTTTCACTCCAATTTATCCCCCCCCCCCCCCACACCAAATCCCAGACTAATTTTTCTGAACATTTGTGTTAAAGACAAAGGAGATTTCAAAGTATTTTTAAAAATCTCATTTCTATTTGTATGGTTGCACAAAAGAAATCCTACAAAAATGAACTGAATGTAAAACATACAGTGTGGGCTTTAAAAGGCTGCACACAAGCCGAATACATCCTGGTAGTATGATTATCCCACATTCCAAAGCTTACAGCCCCATTCTCCCTGGAGCAAAATAAATTCTAACTTAGCCCTATATATACAACTGCCAAGCCCCTACTCAGAAGCAATAGCTTCTTCATAATAGTTCTATGTTGTCAATTAAAAATCTTCAACATACTGAAAACTGATAAAATGTGGGGACAGCATAAAGTATTTTTATTTATTAATAAACTTTTTCAATTTCTTTTCATAACACAAATGAAACAAGTTCTAGATACCAACACATAAAACTAGTACAAAGATATCATATATCACAAAAGAGAAAATACCAAGATGTTTACAGGGTACTCATATTCCCACATGCTAACTGCACTATTCCTAGCACACAAATTTGAAGGGAGAAAAGGATAAAGATCAAAGGGGACAGGGAAGGATTATGGATTTATCTCCCTTGTGCTTTCATCCAGACCAGTATAAAATAAAAAAAATTGAATATGAAAATAAATACAGGGGTCACTGTATTCTTTGCATTTTTCACATTTGTTTAAATCAAACACTGTACTTTAAGGTTTAAATGAAGCTGCCATAGAAGTTCAGTCTGTGACACCAGAATGCTTCTGCACAATCCAGGCATCCAGTTTGCCATAGAGTATATAGGGCAAAGGGCAGCAGTAATAGCCTAGTTTGTCTGCTGACAATATGTGCATACATATTCCTACTACTTGGGTCAGGAGCGATCTCATCTATCAACTATGCCATCTGTGTGTTGCTTTTGTGGCTTAAACTAAAATCTGCTGAAGTCAATTGAAAACTTACATTGGCCATGGCAGGATTTGAATCAGGCCCTAATCCTCGAGAAAGCTTTAATAGACATAAATATTGTTATGCTGTTGCTTAAAGAAAAGAACAAACTCACAAGTGACAGCTATTTTGTATCAAATGAAATCAAAATTGTGTTACAGCAGTAATATCTATTTTACTTAAAACATTCTTAACACAGCTGACATAACCATGAAAAGCATCCTCCTGCAGAAAAAGGATGATTGATCATTTTTTGTATGTATTTATTTTACAAATTTCTATTGAGGTAGTTCTATAATTCAATCCAACAGCATCCACTTCTCGAAATATTTTAAATAGTCCATATGGTTTCTAGATCTCTTGTACTGGATCTGTTACCGAAGCTGAAAGATATCTACTTTATAGAATGTTCTCAGAGCACAATGTCCCCCTAAGTGTTACAATTTGAATTTTGTTTTATGTTGTTCTCAACAATTGCAGGTCACCTTTGTGACAAATGATTCCCAAAATGGGTCATAATTTACTACTCAGAGTCTTTCATAAAGGTGTCTTTTGTATAATGACCTCTGGAGATAAAGTTGTACATAAATATCTGTGCACCTAGCTTTTAAGTCCCGTAAGGAAAATGGGTTACTGTCCTCCTAGACAAGGAAACAAAGACACACAAGCTGAAGGAACATGAAATGGTTTGCAGCAGGTTTTTGAACAATCAAAGAAGCCATTATATTCTGGAAGCAGATTTGGGAGAATGATAGTGTTCCCTGAGCTGTTTCACTGCAGAGACAGTATTCCTGTGAATATCTGTAATTACCATTTGCTAGTCATTTATATGTGATTCCTGACTCAACTGTGAAACCTGAAGTCAATGGAGCTATATCACATTATAGCAACTGAGACTGACCCTGAATATTTAGATCAATATTTCTCAGCTGGTGAGTTGCAACACCCAGGAGTGTCATAGAAAGCAATTAAGAGGATCACAGGGCATTGAAAAGTCTGTTACAATGTAAAGCAAAGAAAATATCCTATACACCCTTACACTTCAAGGTCAAGTATTATGTCAACCTCCTGAAAAACAAAGCATATTTGCATATGCAACCTGAATTTTGCTATTCCATATCTTTTGAGTGCTTGACTTTTCAAACTTCACGTTAGTTTAATTAAGTTTTTATATTTAAGTTTCCTAAGTTTCTTTAAAAATGTAAAAATTGAAACACTAAATATTAAGTCTTATGGAACCATATGGAACCATGCCTATGGTTCAGTGTTGTTGGGATCTTTACACCTGCAGCACAGTCCTCTTTATGACTTGAGTTAACAGAGTAACTGATAGCAGCAGAAGGCAATTATCTTCTATGTGGACATGTCATTAGAAGGGATAGAGACCCTTTGCTAGCAGATTTTATAGCCATTTACTAAACAGCAAGAGAATTTTGAGATTCAGGATTAATGGGTTCAATTCCAGTTTCTGTAGCTCTAATGATTACAGATCCTTCTGACCTTGTCCCTGCCAGTGTCTACTTGTTCCCTCCTGGTCAGTATCGTGCCTCATCCCCAGGTTCCAGCTCTTAGCATGCCTAGCTTGGCAAAGTTATACACAAGTGAAAACAGGGTCTTAAAATGCAAAGTTTTATGCAAACCATACAATAGATAAGTGGAGCACCATCTATTATATGCATATATAAAATCTAATGAATTACCACCAATAAATTCATGCAGTGAACTTATCTTTTCCTATTTAAAGATAGGTGAAAGAGGTGTTAACCTCTCTGGAGGCCAGAAGCAAAGAATTAGCTTGGCTCGTGCTGTTTATGCCAATAGAGATATTTACTTGTTGGATGACCCCTTGTCAGCAGTTGATGCACATGTTGGAAAATACATTTTTGAAAAATGCATTAAAGAGGCCCTTAAAGAAAAAACAGTAGTCCTTGTAACTCATCAACTACAGGTAATTAAAAATATTATTTTTAATGCAGTAATTATAAATATGAAGTATATTTGAAGCCTATACCGTGAGGTCAGGGGACTGGACTTGATGACCTCTTGAGGTCCCTTCCAGTTCTAGTGTTCTATGATTCTATATATTTGTGTAAGTATAAATGTGAAATAATATTATTCTTACAAACAAAACAATGTAAGCAAAACTCTACTCAGAGAAGACTCCCCATCTCCCTCTTTTTAGTATGTTGGAGATTGTTTGATAAGTGCTGTGTTGGGGGAATAGAACAAAAAAGGAGAACGTAGTACAATCTGATAATTAATGTTTAGGTCCATGTGATAAGTTCAGGCTCTAACACAGATTTCTTGAATGACCTTAAGTCAGTTTGCTATAATGATTTGTGAACTAGGTAAGTCATTTTAAATATCATCTTTAGGTTTCATGGTCAATATCTTACTAAGATGAATATAGCTGAGAATTATTATTTCAGGTTGTCTGAACTCATACAGACAGCCCTGCACTGGTTTATATTGGTTTCATAATTTAATGGTTTTCTTTGTCATCCAAAGAACTGAAAAAAAAAATATTTTTTAAATTAAAGCTTAGATTCTGAAGCAGGAAGTGCATTCCATGACTAAATTCCAGCCATCGAATGGCGGAATACATAGGACATTGACTGTAGGAACCAATTAGTTGGCATTTAAATGTCTCTAAAATCTGGGGATAGAGATGCTTTCATAAATAATGAAGTAGTCTCTCACGAGAGTTTTTTTCTGAAGGTTAAATCAACTATTGCTATAAATAAGGCAAAATTGCTGTTTGCTTATAGTTGTGGCCTTTTCTCTTATAATTATTATTTTAACTTTTTTAATACTTGGAAGACACTCAAGTACCTATGATGATAAGAGTAGGCAGACAGACAGATCAATCCATCTTCTTCAGTTTCCACCTCAGTTTCCATTTCTGGAGTACATTCTAGGAGGGAGGACAATTTAATCAACTGCCTCCAGTTTTTCATTTCACACATGTTAGCACTGGATATAGGGAGCCATTTTTATCACTTTATACCATTTGAGCTACCTTATGGGAAAAATAATATAAAATATAAGATATTGGTTGTTAGTTTATTAGGTGTTCTAGTTTCCCACTAGAGATTACTGTGAGTATAACAATGGAAAAATCAAATAGTTTCAGCCTCATATTTGACTGTTGTATTAAGTTAATAGCTCTTGAAAACTACCCCCACTATCCTACATTTGGAACTGGGGTTGCCAGATGGTTTAACCAAAAATACCGAACTCCTTCCCCCTCCAAAAAAAAACCACCAGGGAAAAAATTCTGTTGAGGGGGGAAAAAAAGGGAGGAGACCAAAACTGTTGAGAAAAGAAAAGACTCTGAGAGTTAAGCAAAAAAAAAAAAAAAATTAAAAAAATTAAAAAATAAAACAGCATTAAAACAGCATGGCCCTTTCAGTGCGTGAAGAGTCAGAATAGGGATAGGAACAGGGGAGTGGTTGAGCACTAAGACCCAGGGAAGGCATTGCTTCCCCATGGTCTTTAGGCTTTTTTGCTGGTGGCCATTTTGTTTCCTTGATCAAGCCAGAACGCAGCTTTCCTGCAGAACCAGGTAAGCAGGGGGCCTGAGGGCGAGGGGTGTCGGGGGCTGGGCCCAGTTGCCGAGTGTGTCGTAGGGTTGCCAGGTGTCCGGTATTTTCGCCTCCTGGCAGGGAAAAAACCAGAAAATACCGGACATTTTAGGTGTCCGGTATTTTCTGAATTTTTTTACCGGACAGGAGGCAAAAATACTGGACTGTCTGGGTCAATACCGGACACCTGGCAACCCTATAAATTGGAACTCACACTTTTATAGCAAATATAATGACCAGGTCCAAGAATTGCAGGGGAATGTTAAGCTTTAAATCAACATGAAGAAGCCAGAAGCTACAAAACTTGAAGTTGAAACATAACTGAGCAGCAATCTCCATGGACTTGATCCCAAGTGCATGGAAGTCACTGGGAGTCTTTTCATTGATCTCCAATCAGGCCCCATGTTTATGGCCTTGATTTTTCCCCAAGTGTCAGAATACCAGTACCACTGCAAATAGCAATAGAGTCCCAAAGGCTAACATTTTGATTTTCTGATGTAGTATGTAATACAGACAGGCAAAACCAAACCTTTGAAATTGCAGCTGGGGCTGGAGCTCAGGCTCCAAGCCTATTTACTCCCCACTCTGGAGTCTTCAATGCCCAAACTGCAATAATCCACACAGCTATTTTTAGCACAGTACCATGAGCCCCAAGACTGTCTGTCAGCTCAGGCTGGAAGGCTAGTTTCTGCAGGCTGCATAGGAATGGCCAAAGTATCTGCGCTCTGAGTCAGAATTCTGAGTCAAAGGCGAATTCCTCTCACTGCATTAGTCATTCTAGCTCTGGAACAGAACTCTACTACCTAGGCTGATTCTTTGGGGTCTTTTCAGACCCTGCTTGAAAGCCTTCCTCAGGAACCCAACTTGCTCCCTATGATCTCCCCAGTTGAGCTTTCTTAGTCCTTTTAAGACTATTTCATGCTATCACTTGATCCCAAATAGTCTAGTTCCCTCAGGCTGGGAAACAGCTACTTAATTGCATCACAAGTGGGCTGACTGAATGATGTGGAGGCTAACAACCTGCAGGCCTTTTGGCCTTTAAGGAGCAGGCCACTCTCCTCCTAGGGCAGGCCTACTTGACTTTGGAAGCCCCGGGGGCCACAATGATACTCACAACACATACCGAGGGCCGCAACTTAAGCATGGTTGCATATACTTGCAAATATATATGCAAATATATGCAAATAGCTTCTTTCACACTCATGGGCATGAATGCAAAGATTAAGGCAGGACTACACAACACACAGACCCCATTTAAATCAGTTCTGATTATATTAATAAATGCAATATTTACCCAATTTCCACCCATATGACAACACTTTTAATGAGCAATGTGAGTCCAGGAATGTAACTACTAAAATGCATATCAACAGAAGACCATTATACTGGCTACTTTTTTGTTTTGGCTCCCACCCACGGACCATGTGTTGAGCCCCGTGTAAACCCAAACTTCACCGTGGGCCGCAAACAAAAGGGGCCGCATGCTGGGTTTTGAGTAGCCCTGTCTTAGGGCATCCTCCTAGAATGCGGGCAACGCAGGTACAAGTCTCTGCTCTGTCTGATACAGACCAAAGACTTCAACCTGGATCTCCCACATCCTGACTAAGAGCTCTTGCTTGTGGGTATTCTGAAAACAGGCACAAAACTTCAAAAGCTCATGGGTTTATCCCAATGCAGAAAAGGATACACATTTAAAATCTCATTTTGTTTTGCATGGCAGGAAAAACTTTTACCTCCCATCATTGCCTCTCACGAGACCTAGCCCTGGTCTAAACTAGGGAGTTATTTTGAAATAACAAGTGGAGAGTCCATGCTACCTCCTGCTTTCCATGAGGAATAACGCTTATTATTTCAAAATAGCGGTAGTGCGGCTGCTCCACTGCTGCTATTTTGAAATAATTTTTTCCCAGAGTCATTAAAAGTAATTACTCCCCAGAGCTTCCTGGGACTCTAAGTCAAGGTAGCACGTTCACATTAAGGGAGCCTGCCTCAGACTAATTTCCAGGCTTCCCTGTAGTGTGGACATATTATTTTGAAATAGTTATTTTGAGAGTTATTATTTCAAAATAACTTATTTTGAAATAACTCCCTAGTATAGACATGCCCATCATGGACGTCTGATGGCTTAGGCAGGGAAAGACTCTGCTCAGACCTACTGTCTGAAATAAATAATGAGGACATTATGAACGCCTTAGCATCGAAGAATAAATTTTTAAAAAATTGTTTGATGTGAAAAAGTGGGCCATTCTCAACCCATTTCCCGGGCCTATTTTGATTGCCAATCTGCCCCGACCACTAGCCTGGCTCCGCCCACACTCCACCCCCAGAACACCTACTATGGGCATTTTGGGGCAGGTGTTTCTGCCGCCAACACCTGCCTTCCCTCTTGCTCCTGGCTGGGGAGGCTGGAACCACGCAACCGCCTCTCCTACTCCTGTGCTCTGGGACCTGTGCTCTGTGCATGCTCCCCTCACCTCTCTGCCCCTCCTCAGTGCTCCGGGGAGGCTGGGATGTGCTTGGCATGCTGCCCTGTCTCCTCCCCGGAGGGGCGGGGGGGGAGCGTGCCCAGCATGCTGCCTGCCTTCTCCCCTCCGCATGGGGTTGGGGCCTCAGCAGAGGGGGGTGGGGCTGGAGGCCTGCCTCCCTCAGCCCCAGATGAACCAACTGCCCATGATGCCCATATAGCGCAAAGCCTTGTGTTTGAGCAGACATCTCTCTGCAATCTAAATTACTGCGCTTCAAGACTATCCTCCTTGCACTAACAAAGTAGGGAACTGTCTCCCTTCCAAAAGTCATAATTTTCTATAAATCTTAATTAAAGCACAGATGTCCTTGTTCAGCATTAGAGCCTTTATACATAGAATGCATTTCTTATAGCATCCCAATGGCAAATATGTCCGTGTGTGTGTGTGTGTGTGTGTGTGTGTGTGTAGGCAGGCAGGGGGAGGTGTTTGATCTAGCACAGCCATTTCCTGTCTTTTACTTTTTGTAGCTAATAATATAAAAGCAACATGCCAGCAGGTGGCACTGAAGCCACATTTTATACTGCAGATAAGCACAAGCTGGAAGAGAATGTCCTACGCTAATGGAAGCCATTAGCGTAGCAAGCACTAAATGCCAAAATCTGAATTAATGCAACATTGAGTTTGATCAGATAAAAGAAAAGAAAAACTCAGTCAATGCAAAATGTAAGGTTCCTGTAGCAATGTTAACTTAACCACTCTGCCCATTCTCTTTATTTGTGGTAACATTTAACAACATAAAGAGGGATACAGAAAAACAAAAATAGGAAATCAGACTTTGCTGTAGAAGCCTTTGCTTTGCTTATTTAAAAAAAAATTTACCTGGCAACCTTAATAATATATTAATCAAATTGGCCTCATTTATTTTCCTAAATTATTTCCTAAAGAAAAAATCTACATAATGATGGTGAAAATGCATGAGTGCACCCTACGAGATAGTGGTATGAGTGCCCTTCAACAACTGCACTTGTAAGAGACATTTGTTTGGTGCAGAGAAAAGCTGCACCATTGCCCCCCCCTTGAAATTGCTAGCGGTGGCTGGGTTGAGGACTTGCTGATGCAATCTGAATTGCCCCAAAGAAGTAAGGGGGGGGGGGGGGGAACTCTATGCCAAAAAAATAAAAAATTCTTCATGGCTATTGTGGCATTAGAGGGTGTGTCTACACTGCACCGTAGCTTGAAATAAGATATGCAATTTGAGGTATGCAAATTACATATCTTATTTCAATCTTATTTTGAAATATCTTATTTCATAATTTGGCACTGTCTACAGAGCGCCAAATTTTGAAATAATCCACTATTCCAAAATGTGCCTTACTCCTCATGGAATGAGGTTTACAGGGACATCGGAATAGCAAGCCCGTTATATTTCAAAATGGGCTTGCTGTGAAGATGTGAGATGGCTATTTCAGGATAGTCCATTATCCCGAAATAGCATTGCAGTGTAGATGTAGCCAGAGTGGCCTCTGTGGGGTAAAAAGTGGAACTGCAGCACTTCTCAGGCAGAATGTATATTGTGTGTGGGGAGAAAAATCTGTGCCAGACATCAATTATGCATGTGCATACTGGTGTAGAATTCTCCTAGGAGTAATAGGGTACATCTACACTGCATGCTTATTTCAACATAAGCTATTCTGGAAGAAATACTCCGAAACAGCCTATTTCAAAATAGCATGTCTACAGTACAGGGAAGCCTCAAAATTAGTCTCAGGCACTAATGTGGATGTGCTACCTCTATTTAGAGCCCCAGGAGGCACTGGGGAGTAATTAGTTTGAATGGCCCTGGGGAGGAGCTATTTCGAAATAGCAGCAGTGGAGCGTCCATGCCACGGCTATTCCAAAATATGTAACTATTCCAAAATAGGAAATTGGAATAAGCTGTCCGTTATTTCGAATTTATTTTGAAATAATGGAATCGCTGTGCAGATGCTCGCATTGTTACTTAGGAATAACGGCCATTATTCCGAAATAACGCTGCTGTGTAAATGCACCCATAGTTATCTACTTCACATTTCTCAGCTTCTTTAAGACCCATTACATTTGGGGGCACAAAATCCAAGAGTCTAGACCTGACTTGCATGTAATGATCACATATTGGCATGGATTTGAGGAAAGAATATGGGGCCTGCCAAGGGGCAAGAAGTCCAGTTTAACAGGAAAGGCTGAAAGGTGCATGTTGAAGTTGTACTAAGCCTTATAGAGATGGTGAATTTATTTAAAGATTTTCTAAAAAAGGTATGGGATGAAAGCAGTCCCCAGTACCCCAGCCAAGTGTCTTGGCTGGTCTATAAGCTGACCCAGGAGGGGAAGAAGAATCATCAAAGCAATGACATTACAGTGGTGCCAGAGCCACTCCATGACAGAAACAGGCTGAAGCAAATTTGCAGAGGTGTGGTGCATCCCTCTGCAGATTGAACATCCCCTCCTTCTCCACTATTGCAGCAACCACACCAGTTTTGCTGCCCAGGACCCCTCTGCACCTGTAGTAGTGCAAGCAGGGTTTGCCCTTTATGTGTGGAATTGTGAGACTAATAATGTGGGGAGCTTGGCCCATAGAGGTTGGAAAGAAAGCACTAGCAGTCATCTTGGAAATGCTCTGCCAAAGAGAAATTCTTTGGTAGTGTAGAACCACCATAGCCAGCTGTTATCCCCCCCTCCTCAGCAACTGACAGAGAAGGCATGTTGATTCATGCCAAGATGAGTGTGTGACCAGAGCCGCACTGTACTCTGACAATCTCCAATTGACATGTCTGATCCTTGGAATCACAGCTAGCCCTTAGGCTCCACTAAACGGCACATGGTCCAGCACAGAACCAGCCCCAGGATTAGAAAGCTACAAGTGGCTTTTTCACAGTTCTTCCCCTCAGTGGCCTTCACCATTTATAAGCACAGCTAAGGAATGAATCTATTCTGATGACTAAATTAAAGGGAAGAGCATCAAGTTCTGCAGAACCTAAACAAGCTATTTTGGTAACTTAGGCTGCATTTTTTGAAACAAAATTGATTGTATTGGAAAGACATCTTTTAAATTAATTCCTTTACACATTCCATTATGGCATACAGACAGAGGCATAGACACCTGCATGAATGTAGCAAATGAACATAGAATTGCTGAAGTTTTCCCAACTGTGAAATGAAAACTGTTAATTACCATCATTCAGTTTGAAAACATAACGCACATGCATTTATTTCCAATGCAGTTACAATATTTATGGAATTAATAGTCCATTCTTAAAAATCTGTAGTATTTAGAATTCTGTGATGAAGTCATTTTATTAGAAGATGGAGGAATACATGAAAGGGGAACTCACAAAGATTTAATGAAAGAACAAGGACGCTATGCTCAGCTAATCCAAAATCTCCACATGGAGCAAGCAAAGGTAACATTTAATATTAAACATATTCCACTTTTACAGGCCTTAGAATATTGAAAATAGGGTTTCAGATCTCACAAGTAAATTTTTCTTATTTTACAGGAGCCAGAAAATATTATTACTGAATCAGTCATAGAACCAATGAGTGAAACTCAGGATAGGAGTGATTCCACAGGAAGTTCTTATAAAGGGGTTGATAATCCTGGTAATATAATTTAAGACAATAATCGGAATTGCCTATATTCTGCTGTATTAAAAATAAGACTAACTGTTCTATCTTTCACATAGCTTTTTTTATGTCCAATGAAGAAATCATCAAAAAGGAACCCGAGAGAGACACACAAAGGAGAAAGAAGATAGGTATGTTACAGACACTCACTTGTGTATCTTTCCAAATTGTTTTTAAAATTAATTTAATTGTAAATTAATATATATTTCTGATTTGAAAGAGACTGCTGAATTCAAAATGTACCATGCCCACCAATTAGTTTATTTTCCTCAGGTCTTCCTGCCTGCACTGCTTTTTTGGCCTAGGAGAGCTGTCTTTTTGCTGTCTTTGTACAGTACAATGGTATGTTAGTGCATAATGGGCAGAGAAGCAGATCAATCACCATTACCTCTTCACTTCTTGGAACAGTTTTAGATTAATTTAATATTTGTGAAAAATGCCACACTGAGAATACTGTAAGCTCATAACTTCCTTTTGGAACAAGCACAACACAGCAAGTAGCAGTGCACAAACACCCCCCACCTTTGCCCTGCCACTGTGCCTCCAACCAACTCTGTTCTAGAGCAACTGAGACAGATACTAAGTCTGAGTGGGTGGCTGTTCTAATGAGACGTCCAGTAAGGGAGGCCTACCTCCTCCTTCCTTCACTTTCAGGTGAGGCAACCTGAGAGATGTTTTCAACTGGTTGGAAGAATAAGAGCAACTTTGAAATGTATTAAACATAACCTGTGGAAAAGTGGGCTTGTGGCCAAAAAAGTGCAGGAAGGAGGGAGGAAAGATAGGACACAGCCCGTTTTGTTATCTCTCCTGCAAGATGGAAACTTGTAAGCACTGACACTGTTCTTTCAGTTGCATGGCTGACACTGTCACTTATAAGCACGTCTCTCACAAATATGAAGAAGTTAAAATTACAATGATTAAGTTGCCAGTCAGAGCCATCAGTAGAACCGAAGGCCACAGTATTAATGCTGAACAGGAGTTTCTCATTTGTATGGCCCAAATTGGCTGGAACTGTTATTTCAAGAACTGTTGTATATTTGCTCTTCAAATCCTTTCAGAGAAATACAACAGGGTTAGGAAAAAAAAAAAAAGACATTTTCAGAACTAAATCAAAGTTACAGGGATGTTTTAAAGAACTAATATAGAGAGCAAATTTTTAACTGTAAAAACTCTCCCTTCACATTAGATACTATACATTAGCAGTGTGGTGATATACACAGGTTTATAACTATCTTAGGTGAGGCAGAAAGATTTGATTTTTTGGTCTGCCTTAGCATGCATATTTCTCTGCCAAGGAGGAAGAGGGAGAACAAGAATGTCAACAGAGTTTTGCATTCAAATGTATGTGCTATTGATCAAAATCCATATAACTTACATTTTAATTGTCATCACGATTTTCTAGTCATTCAAAAACCAGTTTGAATGACTAGATGCATTTTATTTGTATGCATTTTGTTTGTGTGGTAGCTCCTGCAAACCAACTTGTTCAAAAAGAGGAAAAACAAGAAGGTTCTGTGACATGGAAAACCTATCGCACTTACATTAAAGCTGCTGGAGGTATATTCTGCAAAAATGTCTTTGCATTTTTCTTTGATATTTCCATTTTCAAAGCTAGGATTCCTTTCTGGTGTTTTTCATTACATCTAAACTTTGATATTTCAGTTTTAGATTGACTCAATCTCTACCCCATTAAAGTTTCTTGCTTTAATCTTATTGAAATTAGACAAACAATAAAATGGTTGCTTTGTTCTCAAGAAACAAAGCATTGTAATCTCCTGATAGAACCTAGAATTGCAGATCACTAAGTTTTATAGAGAAATATGTTAGTAAGTAAGTAATAACTGAAGGCATTCTGACATTTATTAGAAAGAAAATGTGAAACATTCTAGTCAGAGAGAAGCCTGACAAGCAAAATTTGGATCCAGACTGGGATTTCAAGATTGAAGCTTGCACTAATTCACATCTGGGTTTTGGGCCAGCTCATTAGATAGAGAAGTCAGCAGTGAAATTTAGGTCTGGATCAGATTCAGATTTACACACCCCACAGATTTCCAGGGAGTCTGTGAGATTTTGTTTCAAGAGAACTTTTAATCTACAATTACGAAGAGAAATTGTGTTTATGTAAATACATATGCACATTGCTACTCTTAAGATTTTCCCTCTCTGGGCCTTATGTTAGCCACGGGCACAAATACTGTTGCTGAAAAAGTAACTCTGAAAATTCACTTTAACTTCAGAATTTAACTCCCTGTCCCCACATTGATGTAAATGGCAGTTCTGCATAGGAAGAGAAGAATAAATATGCATTAAACAATAGTCTTTGCTGAGAAGATACGCAACAGAGTATATGAGTAGAATATGCTCAAACATTCTTACATTATCTGTTTTTTGGTTCCATTTGCAGGTTTCATACTGTCTTCCTTTGTTGTAGTTCTCTTTATTTTGATGATTGGCAGCTCAGCCTTCAGCAATTGGTGGTTAAGTTTCTGGCTAGAACAGGGTTCTGGGGTAAGTGTAACAATTTAATTGTAAATTTCTGCTCCTTAAAACAGAGTTGCACACATATTTGAAGTATAATATCAATAATAAAGTACAGCTCCAGCATCTAGGGCAGTAAGACAATTGCTGCACAGGAAACTTCGCTTCAGATGAAATTCTTATTTGTCTTAATTTCTTCCCATCTAAATTGCAGTTCATTTTTATATGGTTTTCATAAACACCTTTTCTTGAAGTGTCAGAGGGCCACTCTCTGTTCCTTTGAACTTATTTGAATTTGCTCTTGAAAGCATCAAGCATGTCACCATTGTTAACACAGTGCTCATTCAGATTCATAGTGCTGAGACTGTTTTCTCTCTCCCTTCCTGAGCAAATTAACATGTGACTGTCACTCTAGCTAGCATGGGTAACAATAGTAGTTAATGTGGCAGCACTGAATTCAGCATAGGCTAGCAAGACAAGTTTCTACTCAAGTTATGCTGGGCTTCTTCTAGGGTGGCTAGCCTGCACTGAAGCCTGTACTACCACATCTTTGTTACTGTTACCCAGGCTAGTTTAATGCAAGCCTGAGTGTGCCTATTGGTTCTACGCTCACTCCATTTGCTGTGTGTGTGCTTTTAAGTCAATGAACCATTTCCCCTCTGCTACTTTCAGCAGCCTCCTGCTTATTCCAATGCAGCAGTCCCTTCCTGGTTTGCAACACTGGAGTCTATCCACACTGCCCCGTTAGCTGCACATTTATCTAGTCTCCTTCCTCTCCCACTCATTCCACTTCTACAATTTTGTGCGCCTCCCGAAGTTAATCTTTTACTTATGTTATTGTATGTCCCTGTATCTAGGATTCTCTGCCATCTCCTTCCCACACAATGACTCTCACATTCATCTTAAATTCCATTTAAATATTTTTCATTTCTCTTTGCCACAGAATTAACTCTCTGTAAGGACTCTGAGATAATGCATATTAAGGATGCCATAAAAATCAAATTAACTGTAGTATATTATATATGCATTGAGAACATACTAGCTGGGAATTCAAAGCTGTGTTTATGGCTGATTTACTGCGTCACATTTTTTCACAATAAATATAAATAAGTGGATATGAATCATGTACTAGTTTATATTAGTTTGAGTGCTCTATTGTTGCACATGTTTTACTGGAACAAAATCACACCTAAATTTCCCATTATCATTTGATAAAAATAATTTAGAGCTAAATTGTGCCTTTTCACCAGCTGAAAGGAGCCCTGAATGTCAGAGGTACAATGTCTCCTTTTCTTGCCCCCTTTGCCATGCAGCTGACTACTAATGTGGGCCAGGGCACAGATTCCCCACTTTATCAGCCCAGTCATAAAAGATTGTTGGAAGAGAGATTTCTTCCTTCTATTTGTCTCACAACTATGTAAGGCTTTAGCAAGAGTAAAAACTTGTCCATATGTAGCACTGCAAAAGTGTTTCATAGATGAACATGTTCCCTATTACTAAGTAAAAGAGGCTGGACTAGCTGGCTATGACACAAATTTAATTGTTTTTTTTAATGATAGAAAACCTAACAATAATATAAATGAAAACAGCTTTTGTGTAACATTTCAGTATGCTGTGTTTATAACCTCAAAACTGTATAATAAAATAATAATAAATTACCTAGATTTTATATTTCAGTGGATCTCAAAATGCTCTACAAAGGAAGTAGACCTCATTAGTAACTTTGTGTTTAATGTATCCGAACCATGCAACATAATTTACAGCAAAAAGAATTAATTTGTTTTCATTCTTCAAGCTAAAAGAAATGCATAATATAAAAAAAAATCATTAAAGGAGAAAAGTAAAACTGATTCTTTCTAATGTAAGGTGTTATAACAGGTCAAAATTTGCTTTTTAAAAAATAAGGATGTCTCTGACAGTGCCTCTGAAAATACAAATAGATATTAATTTTTCCCCTCTTAAATTTACTAAAATTCAGATACTTCAAAGGCAGGGACCTAAAAAGCTCCTGATATCTGCAGTGGGGTTTTTTTTTTTTAGAAATAGAGATTAAGCTTACAAAATAAGGTAGTTTTTTAAAGCTACAGTGGTGTTTTAAAATCTTGACTTTACTTTTCCTTATCTGACCTACATTTCCACAAAAAAATAAGAATCATTGTCCTTCTGGTAACTGCTTTATCAACACCACTTCTATTTCTATTGTTGTACACAATGGACCAGGAAAAATAAAGTCAGGGTTATAAAAGATTTGTTCTTAACTACATAGAATTACCTTAGTTTGAAGAGTGAGTGTAAGAACTCTGACTTCTAGATTGCAGTGTCTGACTGGATGGCTCCCTGCTGAAATACACAAGTGCAGGTTTTAAAAGCCAACTACAGCTTTCAGGAGGCAAAATTATTACATTTTATATAGCACCACAGATACAAATGATACTTACCAAATCATATTACTAGAGTAACAAGTGGGACCTAGAAAAATCACATCTGTCACAAAATGACACACCATAGTTATTTAAAATGTAACGTTAACAACAAAGACTACAAACACTTAGACTACAAATATTTCTCCAAAAGCACAAGACCCTACCCCCACACCCCGACATATTCACAAAAGGAGACTTCTCCTTTAACAATTAATAATATAGATCCTATGAAATACAGTTGAGCAGTTCTGATTTCACTTAGTGTAGGGAAGTGACACATATACAGGCTAACTAGACAAGTCCTAAAGAATTTAAAATGGATGAAAATAAGTGTATATTCAAATTAGCATGGGAGATAAGTTGTTAAAAGAAATAAAACATAACAGGTAGGCAATACTGAAGCTGTCCAATGAAAATAAATTTTATAAAACTTAAAAAAATAAGAGGAAGCTAGCGAAGGGTTGTGTTTAACATAGTCAGAGAATTGTTGTTACAAAAATCTGTAGGATTTCAAACTGGAAAATCGTTTTCTTTGTAAAAAAAAAAAATAGTAACACTGGGTAAGACTGAAGCTTTATGTCTGCATGAAACCAGTGGATATACAACATTGTGAGGATTTCCCTGTGTAAGGGGCCAGGGAAGATGCAAGTGTGCTGTGCAGGTGACATAACAGCTCTATGCCACCCCATCTCTGACCCAGGCACAGGGACAGAGGTGTAGATGAAGTAGCCCTATACTTTAGTTATTCCAGCTTCCTTTATCCTTATCTGTTTATCCTGTTATCAATAAGAGCTTCCAAATTCAAATCACTGTGTTTTACACATTTGCTTTAAAGACAAACTGCAGCCTCCTGAGTAATGAAACAGAATATCCCATTTGTGACATGGGAAGCATCTCGGATAACCCCAGTCTGCACTTTTACCAGTTAGTCTATGGAATGAGCATGCTGACCATGATTGTCCTAAGCATCATTAAAGGGTTTGTTTTCACAAAGACAACATTAAAGGCTTCGTCAGTGCTACATGATAATGTATTTTACAAGGTATGGAAGATACATTGATGTAATTGTTATCAAGGATATTTGCCGTAATAAGCTCAAAAAGGATGGAGCATGGTTTAGTAGTTAGTTTTGATGCCTGGGGCCGGGGGTTCTGTTTCCAGATCAGCTGCAGCCTTATTGTGTGACCTTGAGAAATGTATATGAACATTCTATGCCGCTTTCTTTATTAAATTATAATGCCTGCCTCCCGCACCGGATCACTGTCGACTTTAAATGAATGTTCACAAAGTGCTTAGAGCATCTCCGATGAAAGACTCTGTAAATGCAAACTATTACTTCCTGTAACCTGGACCTCAAATGATTCTGATGAGGGAAACTGCCTGTTCACCAGCACTGTGCAGTGAGATAGAAACACCACACAAGTTTTCAGCTTCCTCTGAAGCATCAGATAGTGGTCTCTGCTGAAGGCATTTTTACTGAACAAAAAAGGCAAAAGGGTAAAAGGTTCAAAAGTGACCTCCGAATTCAAATCCAAATGGAAATCATGCCAGGCACCAGAGTCGAAGGGTCAAAGGGTAACATTTTTGAAAAGCATCTAAATTCAATCTTCAGAAGTGATGTAGTCACCTAAAGATGCACATAGTAGCCTAGCGGGCTTTACAAAGGTGCCGAAGCATCTAAGTTGTAGGTGCTGATGCCATGGGTGCTCCAGCCCTGCAGCACCCCTGGAAACAAATGGTGGAGCTCAGCACTCATTGACAGACAACGCCAACCAGCTCCTCCTCTTCTTTCCCCTCAGCACCTCCTGCCTGCCACTGGTATGTGGCATGCAGGGGTCTGGCACTGGGTGGGACAGGAGCAGGAGAGAGAGGAATGAAGGTGGGGCCTGCGTGGGGAAAGGACGTGAGGGAGGAGCAAGAGCACAGCAGGGGCAGGAAGAGGCAATGTGGGGGTGGGCCCCTGGAGGAAGGGATGGAGTGGGGGCAGAGCATAGGTTGGAGTGGGGGCAGGGCCTAGGGAAAACAGCCTGTGATCTAGGCACCTAACTTGCTTTGGTGCTTTTTTAAACATGTATCAACTCCTAAGTCATTCAGGTGCTTTTAAAAATGTTACTTCATTATCTTAATCTAGTGTGACCTGTCCTATGATCTTATATTTTATGACACCTTGATTCAGCAAAGTGCTTAATTAAGTGCCCAGCTCTGAGCATACGAGTAGGCCTGTTAAATTCAGAGGTACTACTCACCTGCTTTGAGAGGCAGGGTGAGTGATGCAATATTTTTTATTGGACCATCTTCTGTTGGTGAAAGAGACAAGCTTTCAAGCTTACAAAAAGTACTGATCTGAAGAAGAGTTCTGTGTGGCTTAAAAGCTTGTCTCTCTTACTAACAGAGGTTGGTCCAATAAAAGATATTACCTCACTCACCTTGTCTCTCTAATCTCCTGGGACTAACATGGCTACCACAACACTGCAAACACCAGCTTTGAAGCAGACACCTGTTTAAGCACCTTGATGAATCAGAGCCTATATAGCTTATTACAATTATTCCTTTTAAAGTGTACAGTAGATCCTCAGCATTCTGATTTTCATGTACATTTACTTTGTTATGTTATGATCATGACAATGGGAGATAAGCCTTAAGAAATATTTATTCTATTTTCAAAGGCTGCTTCACAAACACTATCTGATATTGTAAAAGCTACAATACATTTGTTTGCTGTTCCCCCTATTTACATTTTAGCTAAGATTATACTGGTATTTACTTTACCACACATACTCTGAATATTGCAAAAGACAAAAACTGTCATTTGATTCTGCTGTTTCCCTTTACCCACAGATCTTACTGAGTCCAATGAGCTTCTTTGATACAACTCCCACTGGCAGGCTAATGAACCGTTTTTCTAAGGATATGGATGAATTGGATGTGAGACTTCCATTTCATGCAGAGAATTTTTTGCAGCAGTTTTTTATGGTGTTCTCTATTGTAATCATAATAGCCATTGTGTTTCCTTTCCTCCTAATTGCAGTGGTTGTCCTAACTATTATATTTGTGATTCTCTTTCAGTAAGTTGATGTGCTAGTTCTTTAAAAACTATTTTAAGAATTTTTATTCTCCTTGTGGTCCAGCCAGAGCAATTGTAGTTCTCCTGTTAATCTGTTGTTGAGTTTCCGTTTTGTAAAGGTTTACTGGAGGGTGAGAACTATAAGAGCCAGTATCGCATAAAGCAGGCACAGCCAGTGGAAACTAGGAAGCTGTTAGATATTTACTGCCTTTTATACTAGAGGCTAAATTAAATCTTTAGCTTTTCCTGGCTTTTGCCAATATAGGCCGGGGTCCTTGGTCTGCCCAACATGATGTTACAGAGGAACAAGTTATCCACAACCTTCCTTCAGGTTACAGGTCTATAATTAGGATCAAAAGCCACAGGAAGAGGCTAGGCGGGCAAAAGAGGGTATAGCCAAGGTATCCTGCAATGAGCCAATTCAGCTCATGCTAGGTAGTTTCCAGCAATGGGGAAAGTATGGAGCCCTGACTGCAGCTTCAAGCCACACCCTCACGGTGGACGCATCAAGCCACAGTCCTGGAGGCAGGGGGTTCAATGGGACGCTGATGCTGCTTAGTCTCCTCTCCCCAGACATGTGTTCTGGCCACATGTTGCACGTTTTCATGTGCTTCTCATTCCTTCTGCACCTGGAAGTAGAGGGGATGATATTACTCATTCAGTTTTCAAAATCTGCTGTCATACTTCAGTGCTCATAAATGCACTAGTGATAAAAGAATATGATATACATGAAGGACTAGGTTGTGTCTGGCCTCTCACTGGGAGGCAGACAGGATACATGTAGCCAATATTTTCAAATGTGAGTAGTGATTTTGAATACTCAGTTTGAGACACCTAGAAAGGACTTGATTTTCATAAAATACAAAGCATCCTGTCCCTTTAAGACAGTGGTTCCCAAACTTTTCGGCATCAGGCCCCTTTTTTGATTTTGGAGAAACCCTCACACAGCCCCTCCCAAAAAAATAGCAGCAAAACTTGGGGTGGGATTGATGGGTGTGTGTGTGGCTGGGTTGCCTTGCACCCCCTCTGGAATTTCTTCACGCCCGCCCCTCCCCCGGGAGGGCATGGCCCCCAGTTTGGGAACCCATGCTTTAAGATATCTCAAATTGGGCACCCAGTCCCTTCTGATTATCCAGTCCTTTTAAAATATCTCAAATTGGGCAACTAAAAATGGAGACAGGAAGCACCCACAATTTCTACTTGCTTTAAGTTTAGACAAGGAGCTTCCATTTGCACTTCAGTGACAGGGCCAGACCCTGCTGCTGTCCTTCATCTCAGGCCACATCTCCACTTGCCGTGCCAGAGATCAATCTTCTGCTATTTGATTTACTGGGTCTGGTTAAGACCTGCTAAATTGAATGCTGAGGGCGAAGAGTAAGGGAAGTTAGCGGGAGCCTTTCGTCCCAACCCCACTCCCCAGCAGGAGCAGTGGGCGGGCAAAGTGGGGCAAGCCAAAACATTTTATAATAGAACATTGTGCAACTTTAAACTAATAGGTTCTCTAGTGGATCAGCAACCTAGTAATAAAACAGTGTTAAACAGGATCATTTTAACTGAGGAATTACTGCACTAGCTTTAGCCAAGAGACTGTGATGTATATAATTTGCATACTGACATATAAACATGCACAATATAATTTTGCTTTCATTTTGTTGCAGAATTTTTCAGACAGCCATCAGAGAACTAAAAAGAATGGAAAATATTAGCAGATCTCCGTGGTTCTCACACATTACTTCCTCTGTGCATGGCCTCAGTATAATTCATGCGTATAATAAAAAAGAAGACTATATCAACCAGTAAGATGTACACATGACACTTATATCTTCTTTGTTTCATTTGTCATTCTGATATGGACAGATAACACTTCATGGTTATTCTTTACTTGATTGTGGATATTGTTGCCTTGTACATGCAGTGACACTAGTGTAACCAGATGTCCCGATTTTATAGGTACAGTCCTGATATTTCAGGTATCTAAAAGGATGTCACAGGAAGGAGGGGGTTGGGGGAAGAATTGTTTGCCTTGGCTTCTGAAGATAGGACAAGAAGTAATAGGCTTAAACTGCAGCAATGGAGGTTTAGGTTGAATATTAGGAAAAACTTTCTGTCAGAGTGGTTAAACACTGAAATAAATTGCCTAGGGAGGTTTTGGAATCTCCATCACTCCATCACTATTTAAGAGCAGTTTGGACAGACATCTATCAGGGATGATCTAGATCAGTGGTGCGCAATCCATGGGTCGTGACCCCCAAGGGGGTCACAAATGTCTTCCCAGGGAGTCATGGCACTTAGATCTGGCCGGTCGGAGGCTGGGTGCGGCCACATGGTGCTTAGATCTGGCTGGCCAGTGGCTGGGCGTGGCTGCACGGCGCGGCACTTAGATCCGGCTGGCCGGGGCCTGGGCACGGCCACACGGCACGGTGCTTAGATCCGGCCGGCCAATGGCTGGGCTCGGCAGTTGGCGGCCCCCACGGCGCAACATCTAGATCTGGCCAGCCAGGGGTTGGGTCCGGCAGTTGGAGGAAAGATCAAAAAAGGTTGTGCATCACTGATCTAGATGATGCTTGGTCCATGAGGGCAGGGAATTGGACTTGATGATCTCTTGAGGTCCATTCCAGTTCCAGTATTCTATGATTCTATGATATTTGGGGTATTTTCTTATATAGGCACCCACTTCTTGTCCTGATTTTTTACACTTTCCATCTGGTCACCCTAAGTGACACTGATGAAACCATTCTGTTCTTATAATACAGAATAGCAAAGATTCTGCAGCTTTTCATTTTCATAAAATGAGAACCCATGGTGATGCTCCTAGGTTGTACCATGGACTCGCAGAAGACTCTCACACATACAGCACTGTATATCTGTGTCCACTTTTGAACATCGTGTAATTTTTTACTTTCTGAGTTTTTAGCAATTTCTAGGATTTGAGTTAAAAGCCAAGAGGCAATGAATTCTCACTGGTGGGTTCCCAAATTGATCTAGACCCCCACATACTGACCTTTAGGATTTGATTTCTATTCTCCAGAACTCATGACAAACCTTGCTTAGTTTGTTTGAAAATTCAGACCCTGGAGTCCCTGCAGTTCCAAAGGGAAGCTCCAACTTGCCCCATATGTCACCTGCTTTTATCTTACATGTTTTTTCAATGATCAGTGACCTGTTGTCTCCATGAGTCCAGTGGCTGCTTCTCTGTGTACTTTCTTTTTATTCTGTAAGAATAAATCCAACAGCCCCTTCAGCTCCTAGCTGTCTATTAAAGCAAACTGTTGCTTCCACCGTCTCTTCTCCATCCATCCATCCTGGCAATGGTCTGACTGTCCCTGGTCCTTAGTTGAGGGTACAAAGAGAAGTAGTTTCTGCATGTGTGGGAATACATGGACTGCACCCGTGTCCTCTCACGGGAAATAAAAGGTGCAGAAAGGCAGGGGCAAAGAGCAGCTTGTACATTCCCAATATGTCTGAGAGAAATGGATGATTTCTCCATGGGTCTAGATAAATTCATGGAGGTTAGGTCCATCAATACTTATTAGCCAGGATGAGTAGGAACGGTGTCCCTAGCCTCTGTTTGTCAGGGATCACTTGATCCCTCTTGGGTATCTGGTATTGGCCACTGTCAGAAGACAGGATACTGGGCTAGATGGACTTTTAGTCTGACCCAGTATGGCCCTTCTTATGTTCTTATGGTCTGACTATATTGAAAAACTGCATCTTGTCAGAACACAGATTAACTAATACAATGTTAAGCACAATGTGGCATTGATCCGAGACAAGGACCATGGTGTTTTACATCATGTCATGTGGACTTTGAGGTTAACCCATCTGCATTAAAGATCTGATTTTCATTTATGTTGATGGCTCTTTACAGTGCATAAAACACATATACATACTTTAAGGAAAAAACTTTAAAAACAATGAATATATTTTAAGGCTCCTATACATTCCAAGCGCTCTTAAAATCTGTACAGTCTGGCCCAAACAGTATTTAGGGCTAAGGTCCAGGTACAGTACATCATTTCTGTTTCTGAGGAAGGGATTTATGGAAGCCTCATTTTAGAAAAATGTTGCAATTCCTGAATAATTCACACCGAGCTGTGGTATCTCCTGTTTTACTCAACTGTGTTTGCATAATATTTTAAGTAGAATAAAATATGCATGAAGGCTATCATAAAAATACCTACATCACTGACTCACTAGGAGTAATGGAACTTGTGTGTTTACATGTTAAAAACTTCTTTTAGATTCTCAGAAATGTTCATCTATTTTAATTTCAGGTTTAAAATTCTAAATGATGAAAACTGCAGTCATTTTCTGTTGTTTAATTGTGCACTACGCTGGTTTGCGGTCAGAACAGATATCCTCATGACTTTGATAACCTTCATTGTGGCATTATTTGTTGCTTTGAGCCCTTCTGTTATTAGTACTGCTGCAAAAGGCTTGGCTTTGTCCTATATTATCCAGGTAAAAGTAAATGTTTTATATCTTGGGTTAACATTTGTTAATTGTTAGTGCATATACATTTCTTATTCTAGCCATTCTTTATCTTAAAATGCAGTTTAAGTATTATATTCAGTTGAAGCAGACTCTACCACCTTTACTCAGGCTGGCAATACTGGATTGGATTTTGAAATCAATGAATCAAGATATTACTCAGCGTGATAAAGAATGGCAGAATCGAGAACATAGGGAAATGAAAAATGGTTCACATTTTGGAAAGAGATGAGAGACAAGTTGTACACATGGTTAATTTGTGTAATGGTATTACCTAATCCTCATTTCACTGCATCTTACCTTCCGTTATTTAATAACTCATTTATAATGTCTTCTTTTAAGTTAGATTGCTAATATTTCAAGGCAGGGACTGTGTCTTCCTATGTGTTTGTACAGCACAGTCGGCACCTGGATATTGATTAGGGCCTTTATGTTCTACTGAACAATATTTAAGTACATAATTCCAAACCATGTGTATTTAGTAGATTAATGTTAAATATTCCTTAGTTTAATATAGAATTTGCATGAGAAAATGATATCAAGCTCATTTGCAAAGTACAAAAAGGAATGGGAGTTGTTTATTTTTAATGGCAAATGAAAATAAATTCTATTTTCTTCTTTAAAAATCACAGTAAACCATCCAAATTCTTACACACTTAGGGTAGCGCTTTTATTTTCACAACCTTTCTATTTTCAGAAAAGTAATAAAAATATTTCTAGTCATAATGAACTCTTAGTAGCCCACCACTTTTGTTCATGACGTTTAAAGCTCATACATATATTAAAAGTTAGTGTGCAAAGAACACATATGCCAATAGATTTTAATGCTGGATTAATGATACGTTGCCAAAATGTATTTTAAATGTTACAAATAAATATGAAAAATGTAGATTTAAAAATATTAATTATTCCTAAATGTCAGGGTAGTTATGAATATATTTATAACACATTTCATTGACTATCAAATATCTTCTAGCAATGAGCAGAAAGGCCAAAAAAAATGCAAGACCCGCATGTCAAACTGTGAAAGATATTTTTCCAGTTGCTTCATCTTGGCAAGCTCCACAGGCAGTTGTATTAGCTTTGAAACCACCTCAGGATCTATCATTGAGCTGTGCTGATGATTAGCTTGTGTGCAGTTTCATTCTCCTAAACACTTTTTTTTTTTACATTAATTATGCACTTTTCTTTCTTTTCTAGAGCTACTGTAGATAGAAGTGAATAGAAAGTGACTTCCCACAGTGCACTGGGCTAAATTCCAAAGGCCGTAGCCTGTCATGTGGTTCATATGTACTTTTTCAAATGCCTGTTACATACAAAGACAATTAGAGAGGGAGGAACTCATGGCATACAGTTGTGTATGAAGATTTTAAACTTCTCAAAAGGAATGAAGAATTGGCACTGCTGTGGGTTAGATTGTACCTAATAGCCTTACAGTGGAGTGGGCACGGAGAGACTTCACTATAGCAAGATCCCCCATGAAATACTGGCTGAAATAAGCAAACATATTAGACACATTTGCACACCTATCTTTGGAAGGTCAGACTGTAAGGGATTGATTTTTAAAGCCACAAAGGGCAATTAGTCACTCAAGTCAAACTAAAAATCAGTGGAAGTTGTATGGCTAACTTCCCTTTGTGCTATTGACAGTCACACACTAATAACCACTATCAGATGCATCACTTATTAGACAAAAAGAGATTTCCTATGAAGCTCTGGATGATGGTCAGGAAAAGAGCCATCCTAACCCATATGCAGAAAATGCAGTTGTGTAGAGCACCCAAAAATTTGGGGCACCATTGGGTCTTAATGTGCACCCACCTGCTTCTTCCTATCCCTGTTCTGTGGTTCTGACTCTTCCAAAGAGGATCTAGGGCAAGGCCTATGCTAAAGGGGAAGGTCAAATTAAGATATGCAACTCCAGCTACATTAATTACGCAGCTGGAGTCGACATACCTTAATTTGAGTTTCCCCGCCATCCCCACAGCAGGAGGCCAAAGCGACCAAATGCTCCCATCAGCTTCCCTAACTCCTCACAGGAGCAGGAGTACTGGCTGCTTATGGCGGCACCCTCTGAGTTTGATTGTGCGGATCTTTACTAAACTTGCTAAATCAAACTCTGGGAAATCGATTGTGGCAGCATCGGTCTTCCCCCTAGTGAAGACATGGCCTAGTTATCTTAAAAGTGAAAAAGCCTGCCAGATCTATTAGCAGAACATCAAACCTGTGAAAGAGTCATTCAAGTGTAATGAAGCCATTGAACAGGCATTTGCCAATCCTAGATATATATTGTCAGTCTCTGAATTTACAGTGTTAGTCCACAGGATCTTAGTTTAAAATCTGTTTTAAAGTATTTCATTAGTGTGTTGCTGTAGATTATAAAATCACATCTCTCAAAAGTCATTGTCCCACCTTCCTGGCTGCCATAGGGCAATCAGTTTAATATTACTCCACAGGGCCCCATAAATCCTAAAGGACAGCCCTAATCAGAAGCATTCAGTAAGCTAATATGAATATTAATGTCAATGAGTTTGTTATTGTTTAGGCCCTTTTCTTGCAAAGACTTGTGATACATGTTCAGCTTTATGCATATGAATATTTCCCTAAAGTTTTGTTGTTGTTTTTTAAATAGTTGAGTGGACTTCTCCAACTGTGTGTAAGAACAGGGACTGAGACAGAAGCTAAATTAATTTCCGTTGAACAGATTCAAGAATATGTCTTGGTAAGAAATACATCTAAATGGGGCATTAAAACCACTGTGTGTGTAAATATTGCTGAAATGTTTAACTATCATTTAATGACTTTGTGGATCAATTAAATGTTTTCTCCCTTTCCCCCTTTCTTGTAGACATGCACTCCTGAGGCCTCCCAGCAGCCAGAAATAGTGAAATCTCCCAAAGACTGGCCAGATCATGGGGCTATCACATTTAAAGACTACCAGATGAAATACAGAGCCAATAGTCCTGTGGTTCTCAATGGCTTAAATATAAGCATTCATGGTGGAGAAACAATCGGTATTGTTGGAAGAACAGGCTCTGGTAAGATATATCATTTTGACTTTCTCCTACCCTGATTTCTCACTTGCCCTCCATGCTACTTAAGTACATATTTGTGAGAGTTCACTGTTTTCTAAGGGCAGTTTATCTGTAAATTGTGATTTTACATTAAGAGGACTCAGTTCTGCCATTAAGGATACGTTCACAAAGCAGTCTTATGGACTTACTATGGTGACTGATGTCCACACTACCCTCCTCCTGTTGGTGGTGCATATCCCTACCAAGAGTGCTTCCACCCAATAGAAAGGGGCACTGTGGGGGGTTGAGCGCCAGGGCTCTCAGTTCTGCATAGCTCCCTGCTAGCTACCCCCCAGGTTTTTTGCCTCCAGCAAGAAAATCCTGCTTGGAGTCTGATTGTCTGTTGTGTTCCAGGACAGGAATAGGAAATTGGGACCCTGAAGTAGGGGGTAGCAGAACTCCTCACAGAAAGTAGGGAGCTTGGGAGGCATCCCAAGCCGTGAGCCTGGGTGGCAGCCAGTTTGAAGCAGCAATCTGGCAGAAGCCCGGCTGGGGAGCCAGGAGCTGGCTTTCTTGTCAATTTTAGGGCCCATCTGATGAATCCAGCTGATCCTGACATGGCCTCTGGAGTTCCATTTCTGAAGCCCAAGTAGGTTCCACTTTCTACTTTAAAGACCAGAGGTGAGGAACTAAGTATTCTGCTGGATCTGGTACTCTGTACATCTGCGGGGTCAGCTATTTCCTTTGCTGCTGTTCTGGGGTCATCCTCGAATCCGAAGAGGTCTCTTATTGTGGAGGCTGAAGTGAAACATCCTGCATCTGAGCATTCCTCAGATGTGAGAAGAAGATGACTTCTTTGGTTCAGTGTTCTGCTTCCTCTTCATCTGAAAAAAAAGAGAAGAGCAAAGGAGATTGTTAGTCTTTCTCTGCATCCATTTGTGCATTTTCCTCCTAGGACTCCAACAGGCTCCCAATGCAGAATATGATCACCGTCTATTGCTCTTTACTCTCCAGTTTTGTTTTCTGAGGTCCATGGCAGATCTGAGGTTAGATCATCAGGTGGAGGAGGCAGATGAAGAATTAAGAGACCTGATTCATCCAAGTTTATGCCTCCTCAGCCTGGTTTTCCAACTCCAATATTGTTCTGTCTCCTAAGGGCCTCTTCCCAAGTCCCAGCTACTGGAAGGACTGGGCCATGTCTCCTTCTTGGGTTCCCTCCACAGGAATGGGGAGGTGATGTTTCCAGTAGCTGAGCAACCCTTGGATCTGATTCCACCAGATCTATCCACAACTCAGATAGTTGTGCCTGATATATTTTTCTGAAGAGGAAAATGGAGAAAGAGTCTCTTTTTGAACAAGAACAGACAGATAGAGACTTCAGTGTGATTTGTCACCTGATAAGCTTCTGCATCATCTCCTTCTGAGGATGCTTTGCAGTTTCATGATCTGGTGGACCGTGTGGCACCTACATTACACTTACCTTTTGTGGCTGCAAAGGAAACCAGTATTAGACATTCTTGGATCTGCCTCCAGGAATAGGATGTGGTTGTGAATAATGGACAGTCTCCTGCAGCCTGTTAGGACTGTTTGGGCAACCTCTGCTTCCAGTCAGTGTATTTCTAGAAAAGCAGAGAATTGTACAAGTTAACCCATGACTTGGGGTTTTCTTCCTGTAACACTCACCTTCTGCCTAATCCACTGGTGGTGGCTGCTGCCAGTAATTAGGTTAGGTCTGGTTAGGGTCAGTAGACTCTTGACAGAGGATGGGGAGAAAGTCTCTCACTACCCCCACCCCATTTCTCTTGGTATTTAGATGGCTAATTACCAGTGTGACGGCTTTAGTTCGGGGCGCGAGCTCGCAACCCCCAATCCGGGGTTATGGCCCAGCGAGCCCTCTGTCTGAATGCTATAAAGTCACAGGTTAAATGGGCGCGAGCTCCCGTGCCACCCCCAGAGGGGTGGGCATCAGTGCCCAGCGAGCCCTGCATCCCTGATTCCCCCTTTCCGGGCACCTTGGAAGGTCACCACGGTTCTCGTGGTGGCGGTCCCGACCACCTTGCACCCGTTCGCTCCTCTCCAACGTTGTGTGATACACGGAGGGATAAAGGGGATGGCTAGGGGGACCCGGGCCCACCCTCTCCACTGGGTCCCAGCCTGGAGCCCTAAGGGTTTGGGTCTCGACCCTTACTCGGCTGAGGGGGTCCCACCCTGTAACGCGTCAGCCCACGGGCGCCAGTACGGCCCTGCCCCGGGCTGCTTCCTAGCCTCCCCCAAATCAGCGGTTCTCGGTCCCGGACCATCAGCCCTTACCTCACCGTTGGTGGTACACGAGAGTCTGTCCTGTGGCTCCTCTGGAGTCCTGGCTTCCCGTCTCAGCCGGGGGGGGGAGGAATCGCCTCACCGGCGTCCTCCTCCTTGCTCCGGCTCTGGTGCGGCTTTTAAACGTCCCGCCAGAGGTCCCGCCGCCCTTCTCGGCCCCGGCCCCGGCGTTGCCGGCGTCCCTACGCAGGGCCGCAGGAGGCGGGGTTGCGTCCCGGTGTCCCCTGCCCGGGGCGTGCACGTCCGAGCCAGCCCGTCGGCCAGCGCGGTTTGCTGCAGCCACGGAACTCCGCTCCGCGCCGGGCTCGGGGGATGCGGCGTCCCGGTGGTGAGCCAACTGGGCAGCGCCTCCCGGGCTTTCTGCCGGGGCCGGAGCCGCTACCTCCTCCGCCCCCCCCCAGCTCTAGTGCGAGCCGCTGCTGGCCTGTCACACACCTCCCCCCTTGGAGGCTTTAGGCACTCCCCCACATCACGGTCCCATATTCTAGAGAAAAAATCCACGTTCTGATGTCTTTTACCCAGCCGGTGGCTTATCTCAAAACTATACGGCTGCAAGGCCAGGTACCATCGCATAATACGTGCGTTTGTGTCTTTCATCGAATTAAGCCATACTAGCGGGGGCGTGATCTGTTATCAAGTGAAATTTATTTCCCCATAAGTAATACCTGAGGGTACGTCTACACTAGCTCGTTAGTTCAAGCTAGGTAGGGTAATGAGGGCAAGGAGCTAGTGTAGACGTACCCTTAGGTACTCTATCGACCATTTCACGGCTAACGCTTCCTTTTCGACCGTGACATAATTCTGTTCTCTAGGCAGGAATTTCCAGCTGGCGTACAGGATTGGGCGTTCCGCCCCTTGGTGTTCCTGCGCCAAGACCGCTCCGAGTCCTACTTGGGAGGCATCTGTGTAAAGAAAAAAGGGTTTTTCAAAGTCTGGTTGCGCCAACACTGGCGCGTTCGACAGGCACTCTTTTAACGTCTTAAAGGCCTGTTTGGCTTGTGGGGTCCACTGCACCTGCGTGGGCTTGCAGTTCTTTGTGAGCTCTGTCAGTGGTGTGGCTATCGTGGCAAAGTTTGGGATATATCTCCGGTAATAACTGGCCAGCCCCAAGGACTGTCTCATCTGCTTCTTTGATCTGGGTGCTGTATAGTTCTTGAGGGCCTGTACTTTGCTGGCCAGGGGCTTCAACTTCCCCCTCCCACGGTGTACCCCAAGTACGACACTTCCGCCTTAGCTAGGTGACATTTCTTCGGGTTTGCCGTCAGGCCTGCTCTTTCGAGAGCTGCCAATATGGATTCGACGTGGTGTAAATGCTCCTCCCAGCTGTTGTTGTAGATGACAATGTCGTCTATGTAGGCAGCGGTGAAGGTGCGATATGGGGCTAGTAGCTGGTCCATCACCTGCTGGAAGGTGACTGCTGCTCTGTGGAGGCAGAAGGGCATCGTTCTAAACTGAAAGAGACTGAAGGGAGTGGAAAATGCCGTCTTCTCTCTATCTCCGGGCGCCAGGGGGATTTGCCAGTATCCCTTTGTTAAATCCAATGTGGATAGATACTTGGCGTGCCCCACCGTTCCAGGAGTTCGTCGTCTCGGGGCATTGGGTAGGCGTCGAACCGGGATATGGCGTTAACTCGCCGAAAGTCGATGCAGAATCTAGTCATTCCATCCGGCTTCGGGACCAGTACAATGGGACTACGCCACTCAGCCCACAACTCCTCGATCACACCCCATTGCCGCATCAGCTGTACTCCGTCCCATACGGTCTTCCACACCTTACGAGGTAAGGGTCAGAGTGATTCCCGTACTACCTTTCCCGCCTCAGTGATAATCCGGTGGCAGCCCAGCAATGTGTGGCCCGGCTTAGCGGTGAGCACTGTCCTGTACCGGCCTAGTATGTCCTTAAGTTGCTGTTGTTGAGGGGTCATCAACTCTTCACTCAACTTGACCTTTGTTTCCTCCTGGCTGTCCCCGCCCCAGGGTCCGAGGTTGTCTTCGATGGGTATGGGTGTTACTAGCAGGTTCTCTGGGGTGTTCCACTTCTTTAGAAGGTTCACGTGGAAGGTTTGTTTATCCTTCCTTCACCCTGATAGGCGGATTTCGTAGTCCACTGCTCCGACTCGTCGGAGCACTTCGTAAGGACCCTGCCATTGGGCCATTAGCTTGGAGCCGGGTGTGGGAAGAAGGAACAGTACCCGGTCTCCCGGGTGGAATTCCCTCGCCTGCGCCGTTTGGTTATAATACCGTGCTTGCTTCTCCTGACCCCGTGCCAAGTTCGCTGGGGCGTATTCGCCCAGCCGTTTTAGCTTCGCTTTTAACTGCAGTATATAGTGGGCTGTCCCGTGACAAGTGGTGGTCTGTTCCTCCCAGTCTTCCTTCAGGAGGTCCAGAATTCCTTGGGGCCATCGGCCGTACAGAAGCTCGAAGGGCGAGAACCCCGTAGTAGATTGCAGGACCTCGCGAATAGCGAACAGTGGCGCGGGGAGCAGGCCATCCCATCCTCTGGGGTCATCCCGCACGAACCTCCGGAGCATCTCCTTCAGGGTCTTGTTGAAGCATTCCACCAGCCCATCAGTTTGCAGGTGGTAAACGGACATTCGGATCCGCTTGATCTTTAACATCCGACACAACTCCTTCATAACCCGGGACATAACGTTTGTCCCTTGGTCCATCAGAATTTCTTTTGGCAGTCCCACCCGTGAGAAAATCTTTACCAGTTCTCTGGCTAGTGTGGGCGCCTTAGTGTTTCACAGTGCTATCGCCTCGGGGTATCGAGTCGCGTAGTCCAACACCACCAGGATATACAGATGCCCTGTGCGAGAGGCCTCCAAGGTACCAACCAAATCAAAAGCTATACGTTCAAATGGAGTTTCTATGACCGGGAGGGGGATGAGTGGTGCCCATGCCACGCCCGCCGGTGCCGCCCTCTGACACTCAGGACAGGAGGCGCAAAAGTCGTGCACCGCCTTATAGATCCCCGGCCAGAAAAAATGCTGGGTTACCCTAGCCAATGTTTTTTCCCACCCCAAGTGTCCGGCCCAGGGGTTGGCATGGCCGAGGTGGAGCACTGCCCTCCGGAGTCAAGAGGGGACTAAGAACTGTTGCTTCTCTCCCTCCCCCTCCACTTCCGGGGTTATCCGGTACAGGCGGTCATTTCGTACCTTGAAGTACGGTCCCTGGCGCTGACCTTGGGGTCCCTCTCCGTTTCTGTACTCCGTTACGGCTTGGTCCCAAATGTTTCGTAACGTCGGGTCCTCTCTTTGCTCCCTGATGAAGTTGGTGCTCTGCCCTATTTCCGTGTCTTCATCCACCGCTTTCTCTTCATCCCATGTGGTTCCAGCGTCGTCGTTTCCAGGTCCGCCCCTTCCTGGGGCCAGGAAACCCTCGAAGGCCGGGGAGTCCCGATTCTCCGCTGCCCCCGGGGCCTCCCCGCCCGTGCGCAGTAGTCGAGCGAAGCCCGGCCAATCTCCTCCTAGTACCACTGGGTAGGGCAGGGTGGGGACCTTCCCCACTCTCCACATTTTCTCGCTTCGACCGTCCGCCAGCCGTACTTGCACCGAGGGATAGGCCCTGACCTCCCCATGGACACACCACATCAGTACGGGGTCCCCTTCCTTTCGCCCAGTAGGGATGAGGTCTTCCCGTACCAATGTGACGGCGGACCCCGAGTCTACTAAGGCTCTTACCACTTCTCCTTCAACCTTTACTGTGGCTATCACGGGGGCTCCTATCCCTGCTGCTGCTTGGGGTTCTCGGGGCCTCCCTGGCTGGCCTAACGAGCAGTCCATTAGGGGGCAATCCCTCTTGTAGTGTCCCTCTTGGCCCCATTGAAAGCAGGCGCCTCGGGTCGGGGTCCTTCTCTCGTCGGCCCCCCCTTCCCGAGTCATCTCCATCTCTGCCCCTTCCGCCGGCCTTTCGGGCCATACTGGTGCTAGCTTGCGGCTGCCTCCCAGGCCACCCCGGGGGCTTCCGAACCGCCCCCTTCCTCCGGTGCCTCCCCCGGGTCGGGGTCCCCCTACCTTCGGTCCTTGTCGGGTCGTTCGGGGGCCAGTGTCCTCTCCCTCCTCGGCAGCCATGTAGGCTTCCATTAAGGCCACCGCCTCGTTTACTGTTGTGGGTTGGTTCTTCTTGACCCACTTCTGGCCTTCTCAGGGCATGATGCTGACAAACTGTTCAAGGATTATTAGCTCCAACACCTGCCCAGCTGTCTTCTGTTCTGGCTCAATCCATTTCCTCGCCCATTTCCTGGCGGAACCGTTGCCGGCAGGTATCTGGGGTGACTCCCAACTGGTCCAATACGGCCTCCCTCACTTTAAAATAGTGCAAAGCGTCTTTGGCCGCTAGGCTCCGGTATGCTTGTTGCGCTGGTCCGGTAAGGTACGGGGCGAGTAGGGTTGCCCACTGGTCCTCAGGCCACCGGGCCGCAGTAGCCACTCTCTCGAAGGTGGTTAAAAAAGCCTCCGGGTCATCCTGGGGTCCCATCTTAGTCAGACGAAGGGGGAGGGTGCCTATCCTCGACCCTTCTGGCCCTCCGCCTCCCCCGGTGGGCGTCACCAGTCCGGCTTGCCGAGCAGCATTGACCCACCGCTCTTGTTGCACGCTCAACTCCTGCACCAGTTGCTGCTGTTGGTCCTGAAACTGAGTGGCCAATTGTTGTAGGAGCTGCGCCTGCTGCTGCTGCTGCTGTCGTTGGGTTTCCCCGATCCAATCCAACAGCTGCCATGGTTCCATTGTGCTGTCCATCCTCCTTTACGCTCCTACAGCCAATATAACCACGTCTTAGTTCACGAGGGTGTCACTAGTGGGGTGTTGCAGCTACCCACATTCTCCACCAGATGTGACGGCTTTAGTTCGGGGCGCGAGCACGCAACCCCCAATCCGGGGTTACGGCCCAGCGAGCCCTCTGTCTGAATGCTATAAAGTCACAGGTTAAATGGGCACGAGCTCCCGTGCCACCCCCCGGGGTGTGCACATCCGAGCTGGCCCATCGGCCGGCACGGTTTGCCGCGGCCGCGGAACTCCGCTCCGCGCCGGGGTCGGGGGATGCGGCATCCCGGCGGTGTACCGACTGGGCAGCGCCTCCCGGGCTTTCTGCCCGGGCCGGAGCCGCTACCCCCGCCGCTCTAGTGCGGGATGCTGCTGGCCTGTCACAACCAGGTGGTCATGGCATCTGTGTTCAGGCTTAGCCAGGCAATAATAGAAGACTGGCAAATATTGGATGGAGGGACAAAATGTAAAAAGCATGCTCTCAGGGCTTCAGCTGATGCTTCTCACTCTTCCATGAGAACATTGACTTATGTGGTTACTTCCTTAAGGAGACCTTTTTGGCTTTATTCCTCTTCATTTTTTGTGGATACCAAATTGAAGAAGTGGATGAACTTCCTTTTGAACTATTGGAAATATTAAAAGATAGTAAATCCACTGCTTGATCACTGGGTCTTTATTTCTGGGTCAGAAAGAGACCACACATCCATTATCAGAGGCAATTTTACTTCAGTCATTTGCTTATTTTTCTTCAAATCACAGATGTAAGCTTTTCTTCATCTCAGAGTGAGCACAAGAAGTCTTTCAGATACATATCCAGAGCAAAACAATCTGCCCTCTCCTCTTTACCTTCCTTGAACAGCAGACCTCATATGTGAGGTGAGTATTGAGAGCCACAAACAAATAAGTGACCATCATTTCCTTTATTTGGAGATAGACTAGCAATTTTCATCAACAACTGGAAGCTTATTACATTGGACAGGTGTGTTCTAGAAATTAGAGAGGAGGGGTGAGCCATACAACTAAAAAAACTACAGTCTTTCATTTCTCCCGATCTCTTCCTTTACAGAGAATTGTTCCATGAAGCTATTCTTCCAAACTGCTTATTTGAAGTGTTGTCAAAGAGATACCTAAACATCATTGTTGTCAGGAAGTTTATTCAAGATACTTCCTGGTACAGGAAAAGATGAGGGATTCTGTTCAATTTTAGATCTGAGAAAACTGAACAAATACATTTGGAAGTTCCAGTTTCTAATATTATCCTTGGCCTCCATAAATAAATCGTTCACTTTCAATTATGGATTGGTCCACAACTCTTGATTTAAAGAATGAATATTTTCATATTACAGTCCAGCCAAGCCTTGGTTTTGTTATGATCCAGCAACACTTTCAGTGTAAAATCTTGCTTTTTGGCCTCTCTACAGCAGCAAGAGTCTTTACAAAGTGACTCTCTGTAGCAGCAGTGCATTTAAGAAAGCAGGGTATATTTGTTTACCTATATTTGGACTGGTCACTGAAGTCTTCTTCATGTGGGGGCCTGCTACTTCATATAAACTTCACATTCCCCCTACTTAGGAATCTAGGAGTGCTTCTGAACATAAAAACACTCTTTTTGATGTCAGTTCTACCATTTACTATTTTTCATACAGACAAGTTAGTCCTTAGAACTGGCCCTAAGTTTCTACAAAAATAGTATCTGAATTTAACTTCAAACTATTATTTTCCCTAATTCTTTTTCCTTAACCCACATGCTAATGAAGGGAATTTGGAGTTACATATTTTAAATGCTAGAAGAATGCTCTCATGTTATTAAAATAGAACAAAGTTTTAGAAAGTCATCTAGGTTATTTCTCTCTTATGATAAGACTCACATGGGTAATAGTGTATCTATTCAGACTATGTCCAGATCAGTTAAATAATGTTTCATTGACTGTTATAAGTTAGGGGCAGTTCCTGTGCCAGTTATTGTGAAGTTTCATTCATCTAGAGCAACGGTAACATCTCTTGTGTGCTTTAAACATGTTTCTATTGGAAAAATCTTTCCAGCTGCTACACGGAGAGGACAGTCTGTACTTTTACCAGTAATTATGCTTTAGATTTTGCTTCAGGAGCAATGCCAGAGTTAGTAGAGTTGTGCTTTAATCACTATTTGATAAGGACTCTGTTCCCTCTTAGTGAAATTTCATCATGCCTGCCAAACTATCCATACGTATGTATATGCTGAGTCATGCAAAGAAGTAGTGAGGGTTGGCTACTTGTAACTGGAATTCTTCAAGAGAACTCGCCATATGCACACCACAACACATAAGTAACCTTTCCCTCTTTCTCAGAGTCTTACCTTTGTCTTCTGGGGTACGTCTACACTGCACACTTGTTTCAAAATATGCTATTCTGGAATAGTTATTCCAAATTAGCTTATTTTGAAATAGCATGTCTACACTTCAGGGAAGCCTCAAAATTAGTCTGAGGCAGGCTTCCCTAATGTAGATGTGCTATCTTGATTTAGAGTCCCAGGAGGCCCTGGGGAGATTGAAGCACAACTGTACTGGTGAGGGGCTATTTTGAAATAGCAGCAGTGGAGCATCTACACTGAGTTTTAGCAATTATTTCGAAATAGCTATTTTGGAATAGGCGTTATTCCTTGTAGAATGAGGTTTACAGATTTCGGAATAAGTCGTCTGTTATTTCAAAATTATTGTAAAATAACAGAATGGCTGTGTAGACAATCACATTGTTATTTTGAAATAATGCTAGTTATCTCAAAATAACAGTGTGGTTTAGACACACCCTTGGGTTGGTAGCAGAAGGAACTAAAGTAGAAGGGGGCAAACCACTATCTTATTTAGACAGCCCTTAGAACATTTGAGGATACTGAGATGGCAGCCCATGTGCACTCTAGTGGATACAACTTGGAGAGAAGTTTCTACCACTAGGCAGCATGAGATGGCACGTTACCCAGTAAGTGGGAATATACAAAGTCTTCTCAAAGAACTCTGGTTATAAGTATGTATCCTTAATTTATAATTAACATTATTAGGAAACTACTCACTCATTCAGCAAAGAGCCCAAGAATGACTAAGCCTGGAGGATGAACTTACCCCTCACCTTCAAAGTGATCACTTTGTATAAACACTGAAACAGTACGGATCACTGTGTTTTAGCAATTTGCACTGCTGCTAACTGCAATAACCGATCTGTGAAGAAAACAGAGTTCAGATCACACATATATCAGACTTGTAACTTTCTAGCTAGACTAAACTTGTCTTTAACCATTGTTTATAAAAGTCAAAATTTGTCTTAATAGTATTTTGTTTGTCCCCTGAAGGAAAATCATCATTAGGAGTTGCACTGTTTCGACTAGTAGAACCAACTGCTGGTACTATCCTAATTGACAACGTTGATATCTGTACCATTAGTTTGGAAGATCTAAGAACGAAGCTCTCTGTTATTCCTCAAGACCCTGTTCTGTTTGTAGGTACAGTAAGGTAGTTGTTCTTACAATTGTAAATTAACATTTTTGGCACAGTGAAAGCTCATTAAATCATAAACCGAGGGGTTCGTGGTAAACTGATCATTAGTGATTATTTCTTAATTAGCAATGCAATAGCACTGAGAAGACCTGAGATCCGAACCCCATTGTGCGATATAGACACATAGTAAGATAAGCTTATAGTATAAACAGGCATAATGGTAAATTATTGTCCCCATATTACAAATGAGGAACTGGGATGCAAGTAAGCTAAGGGTAAGTCTACACAGCAGTTGAGAATTCAATTTCTAGCCCAAATAGATATGCAGGCTGTAGCTCTGCTCTAGCTAGCATCTAAAAATAGCAGTAGAGCCACAGCAGAATGGGTAGTTACTCAGCCTAGCCATCCAAGTCCTTACCCAGGGTGTTGTGGGAGACTGTATTCTGGCAGCTAGCTCAAGCTGCTGGGTCACACAGGTACTCTGAGGTGCCAGCTAAAGCAGTAGTAGTGCATGTCTGTCTACCCATGGAGCAAGGTCCCCTCTCAGCCACACAACAGCATGGCCCCACAGCTGCTCCATGAACACCACCCATGGTCTCAGGGCTGCTACACACAGAGCTGCCTGGCTGGGGGAAGGCCACTTCTTCCTCAGCTACAGGAGCAACTCCCTGCTGTGGACAGAGCAGTGAGTCTCTCCCAGCCAGTAGGGAGGGGTTGTGTCCCTACCAGCTGGGAGACACTAGCTGCTCTGTCCTCAGCAGAGAGTTGCTGCTATAGCTGAATGCCCTTCCCACAGTCAGGCAGCTCTGTGCATGGAGCCATGAGCCCCTGGCTGGGTGGGGCTCATTAAGCAGCGGTGGGGCCGTGCTGCCACACAGCTAAGGGTCCTTAATGTGGGAACCTTGCCATGGAGGGAACTGTGCTTCTCAGTTGCCATGTAGACATGTCCTAAGACAAGTGACTTGCCCAAGGTTATACAGGAAGTCTGCGACAACCCTAGGAATTGAACACAGATCACTTGTGTCCAAGTCCAGAAATCCTCACTGAATCAACTTTTTGAAAATACGAGTTTGATAAAATTATACACAGAACACCTGAAATTTCCCCATTTACCAATATGAATAATGGTTTGTGAATAGGAGAGAACTAACCACTAAACATCCCCCATATTCATTAGAACAGAATTTGTTAAGTCTCAGATATATCAGCTTGAACAGCTCACCATGATCTCAAGCTTAATGTGGGCAAAGCTAAGTCATTAGCTTTCATTCTATACCCTCGCCATTCCTCATTAAACTTGATGCCACCACTCTTCCCCGCCCCTATTCAATTTATCTAAAATGTCACTGCCAAAAGTCACCTTTTTGGCAGTCACTTCAAACACTCTTCTTTAGATTGTTTTCCTGGTTTCTCACTATACTTTTCTTCATGCTCATCCTCTTGTACTTGTCGTCACAGCCCTCTGTCAGACAGTGCTTGTCTACATCTTCAGTCAGGTCTACACTAACCTTTCTCCCATGTCTTCCTTTAGCTTTCAAAACACAGTCATCTTCTTTACAAGACCCTTCATGCAATCTTTCATGCTTCTCTTTAGTGTTTGAATATGCTGCCCAGACTTGTTAACCAACAAACCTTAAATTCCTTCATAAAAACTTCACTTGGGTGAGAACAGAAGGCATTTGATCATATTAGCAGTATCACTTGAAACCCTGAATATAGCTATTATTTTTATAATAATACCAGCATATTTATGGACAATCATGAATCTAGAAGTATCAAAAGGACAAACAGATTTTGTCCCTCAAACTAGCTAAGAGCTCAAGAATACAATGTATGAAAAATAATTGAAAACATGCATTATAAAAATTGTAAGTTCTTTGGCCATTCAGCCACAATATTTCAGGTTTAAAATGTCTTGGGGTATTAATTTACAAAATATTGATGCTCTATATTGTGTTTTATTTTTTTTAAATCATTTTAATTTTTGTCTGTCAGGTACAACCTAGATCCTTTTGATATCTGTACAGATGATCAGCTCTGGCAAGCTCTGGAAAGAACGTTTATGAAAGAGACTGTACGTTGTTTAGGGTTTGTTCTTAATTCATTTTCTGATAAAGAAATAAATGGGTAGTCATTATTTAATCTTTGGTACTGCGTATAAATTATCATGATAGATTGTTATGACATTAATATATAGTGAGGCATTAATATGTAATCTCATTAGTTGTGAATAATTAATGTCTACTTACTGCGTTGCTTTCCTTTTTCGTGTTATAATGGTAGAATGTTTATTTGAAATATCCAACATTCTTTTTTACTGTTGTTAAAATATAACATCCTGATAAATGTATGACCATGCACAATCAATATATATTATAGCATAATAGCTATCATCATTCTGTCTTTTTCTTTGTGTTCTAGATATTGAAACTTCCAAGAAAATTACAGGCAGAAGTTGTTGAAAATGGAGAAAACTTTTCAGTAGGGGAAAGACAGCTGCTTTGTATGGCAAGAGCACTCCTTCGAAATTCAAAAGTAAGTAAAAGGAGAGGTTCTGATACTTCCAGCAGTGGTCCTGAATACATGATAGTCACAATATTTTTTTCTCATCCAATGAATAGGAAAAAAAGATTAAACCTAAAAAGAAACCCACATATGTATTTTGTAAGTTTTATAACTAGTTTATGAGTAAAGTCAACTGAATTGAAATATGGTTTTCTCCATTTCTTATTCGCTGTATTTCATCCACATTTCTTCCACCTTTTAGACTCCTCTTAAATCAACCTGTATCTTCTCATATCAAACATTAAACCTCTGCAGTTAGTGGTTGAACACCCATATTCTTTATTTTCCAACAGTATATACATCTCTCACTAACAATGTCTCCTGCTTGCTTTAATTGCTACTTTTGGCAATTTGCAGTCACAAAGTCCTGTTGTCCTGCTAGTTAACAGTGCTCTGAGGACAGGAAGCCTGTCATATTTAATCTATAAAATCTCAGAGCCTGATCATCAGCTAGTATAAATCCATTGACCTCAGTAAAGCTACAGTGTTTTATACCAGCTGAGGCGCTAACCTTTTGTCTTTTGCTTGAAAAAGCATATCTGAGATTTGCCTGTTGCTCAGCTACATTTTTTCAAGTGAAAACTTCAAAAGAGGGCTTTGTCTGCAGGGATTCTTTCTCCCCAGAGGAGCACATCCATGCACATTTTTTTTATACTCAAATAGGAATTTCCAAACTTCTTTGGAATGAATGTTTAAAACCTATAAGGGAGACCATGAGAATTGGTTCCTGAGAGGAACTAATCCATAATGGGAGTTTGGATTTCCCAGTGTTCTCCGGAAACTAAATAATCTTATTATTTTGATCCATCAGGCTACTCTTCAAGTGTTGACATTGTATAATCTATAAGCCAATAAAGCGGTAACAAACAAGTCTGTAAAAGCATAAAGACTTTGGTTTGTCTTGAACTTGATATTTTAGCATAAACATGATCAGTGGTGACTTGTTTCCTGCCATTTTTTTTTTAGCAAGGGCCCCATCCAGGTTCCACTCAGTGGAAAGACTTCCATGAATATCATTGAGGGTCAGATCAGTAAATCCTTACTAATGTGTAAGCCTCAAGATCTTGAGTACCTTTCATTTTAATAATGCCAGGCCTCTATGGTCACTGGGTACTGCTCTATACAAATATCTGGATCCATTTTTAATGCTACAAGTCATGTGGTGTTAGTTTATGATAGGTTTCTCATTCCTTCACCGTCAGTCTAACCCCAGTCTTTCAGCTCTCAGATTCATCACTCAGTCTTGCTCTTCTAGCAGGCCAGAGCAGGTCAATTATAGAAAATTATATATATTTTGTATACAGCTCTAAGGCAATCCACATAAACAGTGTTAAGAAACTATTTCTATCCTGGAGACCTTACAATTAACACAGACAAGGCAGCTGAGGGTGAGAGAAAACTGGTAAGTGAGAGTAGTCATTTTTTTTTAGGAGTCTGCATGGTGAGATAAGTAGGAGTTTAGGGAAAAGTAAAAAGGGAAGATGGTGTGGTGATGTGGTGGGAAAGTAGGGGGAAAGGGCAATGGAGAGGGAAGATGAGCTGGGGAGTAGACTGGCCCAGGGTAAATAAGATGGAGAAGAGTCCCTCTTACAGATTTGGTTTTGTCTTTGCTACGTCAAGTCCTGGAGTTTGCTTTTCTGTAGACGTGTGTATGTGCTTGCACTGATTAAGATTCTTGTGGGAATACAAGCCCAAACTCCTGAGACAACCGCTACTTATCAGAACTGTTTCCTTGAGTGTCTGCAGGGGGCATGGCTGCCCACAGCTCCCAGTGGCCACACTATGCCATTCCCAGCCAATGGGAACTGTGGGCAGCAGCAGCCAGCACAACCCTGTGGCCTGTGTTACTTCCTACAATAAGCTATTCCTTTTCACAAACAGGAGTTACTATTTCAAAATAACAAGACCTTTATTTTGAAATGACGGGCTTAGAAGTGTGGACACCTGCCTTGTTAATTTGAAATAAGGGGCGTTATTTCAAAATAACTCCCCAATGTAGACATGCCCCTAGAGTTCTCTCTGCAATTGTCTTATCCTTTCTCTCATGTAACTCAAATTTAAAATTTCCTCAGCACTTCATACAATAATTTGCTCTTCTAGGATCCAATCTTCCCCCATTTGGAGTCACCAAGACAGTTTTCTGAATGGCTTCCATGAGAAGACATAGGACCTAAATCTTTCCTGATAAACACAACTGGCCCATGTGAAATACCAGGGTATAACCCTGACCATTGAGCGGCTGTGTCACCCCTGCACTACAACCTTGCAGGTATTACAATGCCTTGCTGAAGTAGCTCAAACCTGGACCAATCACAAACAGCCTTCCAGCATGCAAGCCATCCCCTATGTAGGAACAGCCTGCCAGCCACATTTGAGTTATACTCCAGTCCTTACCAGCTTTGGTTGTACTTCATGGTGACGCCTAACACTCCTTTAGTCTCTCATTTCCCCCAGAAATGTATGTCCTATCCTGCCCAGATCGCTCCTAGAAAGTGCAAAATAATTTAAGAGATTAATAAGAGTTAATTAAATAATAAGATATATTAATAAGAGATAATTATCTTAAATAAAATATTTTAAGAGAATAATTATTCTTTAAGAGAATAATATGAATACAACTTATCACCCAAACTGAGTTAACCAGACACTTCAACTTGAACATACTGGATTAGATAAAACAAGTTTATTAAATAAGCATAAAATGAGGCATAAAAGTCAGAAATGGCTACAAGAAGAATAATGATAAGACATTTACAAATACCTAGCTTAACAAACTGTAACATATTCAAGCAAAGTTTCTTACCACAGGCTTTCAGCAGTCTTAGGGTATGTCTATACTACAGAGAAGATCAAAGCTGAGGCTGTTAATCTTCCAGGGTTTGAAATAATGGGTCTAGTGAAGACACGCTAATTTGAACTGAGTGGGGCACTCTGTTCAATACAAGTAGCCCTGCTTCCACAAGTAATAAGGGAAGTTGAAGTGCCAAAAGTCAAGTTAAGGTACTTCGACTTCAGCTATGCAATTAGAATCATATAATACTAGAACTGGAAGGGACCTCAAGAGGGCATCAAGTCCAGTCCCCTGTCCTCACGGTAGGACCAAGCACCATCTAGATCATCCCTGATAGATGTAACTGAACTAATGTAGCCTAAGTTGCGTATTTTAATTTGACCTTGCCCCATAGTGTTGACATACCCTTATAAATAAGGACCCTCCCCCAGACTCTAACAAATGCTTCCTTTCTCACTTCAGGTGCAGTGAATGTGATGGGTGGTGGGGGGAGAAGAAAGAGAGAGAGAGAGGAGTGTACTTTGGGGTGTTTGCCTTTCTTTTTATGGTTTCAGTCCTGCCTTTTGAAAAAAATATTTCCTAGTTGGGACTAGAAAAGTCTATGTGGAAGGATATTCCCTGCTTCCCCCTCACCTGTTTGAGCTTTCTCTGTTTCCCTTCTTGCTTGATCACTTGGTTCACTGTTTAAATGCAAATTAAGAAAAGCACAAATTCCTTTAATTAGGACAAATCTGTTTGCTGCCTTCTGTTTGGGCAGGGCTGTAGGGTTTTAAATGTGTGTTAATAACAGTATTAAGGGAAATCTTACAACTTCACATCTGGTGTTGCCACACATTTTATCAGGATGATAATGAATAGCAAATTATGAATTTTCAAGTGATATCTTACAAGCAATACTTTCTACAAAGATTATTACAGTAGCATGTAGCATGTGAACAGAGGATATATTCTGTCAGCCCCTTACTTATTTTTTTTCTGGGTATAATTATATTAGTGTTAGAGGATGAACTATGAACTAAATAATATTGAAATAAGACCATGAGATCACTAACTTTGGGTGTTTTTCATTTTTGATCAACTGTGTGTCCAGTCAGTTATTCTCAAATGAAGAGGAAGATGGTGCTATTGCTTAGATGCCCAATATTCTTAAAATTTTCCCACCTTGTGGAAATTTCAGTTTGTAACTATGGTATCCAATGATTAAAATTAATATTTATTCATTTAGATATAAAAAGACATAAAAGACTGCTAGCCCAAGCTCTAATTGGCCTTGCCACTGGTTAAAAATAATACCCAAATCATTACAACAGCCAGAACATCAGCACATTCCCTCTGCACCTTCCTGCACATATCAATAGCAAGTAGCAGAAACATATTACAAATCAAGGTCCTAATTCTACACTTATACATGCTTAACTTTATGCATACGAGTAGTCCCACTGAAGTCAGTAAGGGAAAAATGTTTAAAATGTTAATTTTAACAATAGAAATAGAAAAGGAAAAATGAGAATCCTATTCACATTACTGGGGTTTTTTCTGAGAATCTGAAATATAAGGAGTATTTGATTTTCATTCCAATCCTAGAAACACACATGTGCTTAATCTTCATCATGTGAGTAGTTCTATATATTAAGCATGTGTGTAAGTATTTATAGGATTAGGGCCCAAATCAAAATCTTCCCACTTTGCAAATTCTCAAACAAACCCCAGTGAGAGAAATTAATAATCTGATTTTCATTGTTTGGTCTAATCTGATTGTTAAAAGTCAATTTTATAATGCTTAATTTGATACATTCCATTTTTAATACAGGTTTAACCTATCTACTCCAGCAACATCCATGGTCCACCATGATTTTAATTAGCCAGATGTCCACTTATCATAGTAAAAGCGGCGAGGAGTCCTGTGGCACCTTATAGACTAACTGAAGTGTTGGAGCATAAGCTTTCGTGGGCAAAGACCCACTTCGTCAGATGCATGGGACATGCATCTGGAAATGGTCTTTGACCAACATGCTCCAACACTCAGTTAGTCTATAGGTGCCACAGACTCCTCGCCCTTTAATTCAGACTAACACGGCTACGCCTCTGATACTTGACACTTATCATAGTGTGGCCAAGTTTTCCATTGTCCCACAAAGTTTGTTTACAGCTGCCATTGCTAGCTCACAGTGTTCTGGGCTATTCTTTAGCTCTAATTTACCCCTATATGTCTCCTAAGAGCCCAGTAAGCAGAGGAAGTGTTGGTAATGCTGCTAGTCGATATCAAGCTCCTGTGGTTCGGCAAATTCTCTGGTTTAGCACCGGTCAGGTCCCAAGGATGCCAAATTAGAGAGGTTCAACCTGTATATGTTCCTGTTTAGTCAAATATAAAAGCATTATAAGGCTTAATGTTTTTTTAGAAATACATATTGTATATTTAAAAATTTCTTTTTATCCTCAACAGATTATACTTCTTGATGAAGCCACAGCCTCAATTGATTCTGGAACTGATGCACTAATTCAGTGCACAATCAGAGATACATTCAAGGATTGTACTGTCTTAACCATTGCACATCGCATAAACACTGTTCTGGAGTGTGACCGTATTCTGGTTATGGACAATGGAAAGGTAAAGAATTAAAGAAGTTAGAAAAGAAAAAGACCTGCTAGATCATCTTATCCATCACTCTGCCACTGTACATTTATTCCCTCATGTACATATACCAGTACTATGTCTGGTCTATTTTAAAATGTCTAAAACTCCAGTGCTTTCAGTACTTTGGGAAAAACTTTTCTACCACCTAATAGATCTCATTACATTGAGGCTTTTTCTCAAATCTCTTAATTTCTTCCCATTATTCCCTTTTAAACCCCAAACCAACCAGATTATTCTCTTCATCCTTGATGTTTACACCCTTCAAATATTTAGACTTTGGCTGTGGTCTCCTCTCCCCATTTCCTTTCATTATTGCTCAGCCAGACTATACTTGTTTAACTTTTTAGGGCTCATTTCTGTAATGTGCTGAACATTCTGGCCCCAATCCAGTAAATAAATTAAGTTTAATGTTAAGAGCAAATGGTTTCATTGGCACATACTTACATGTTTTTGCTGGATCAGACCCAGAGTAACTCAGTACCTTGCAGGATTGAGCCTTTGAGCCTTTTTAAAAATAAATCAGAGCTCTTCTTCTCAGGAGAGTTACACTGGTATAAACTAGCTCATGAATTTAAATGGATATTCTTATTCTGGTATAAGAGGGTTTCTTTGCTTTAGCTTATATTGCTTATGAAAGCATTTAAACTAAACTGAAAAACACCATTCGTATTCTGGACGGAGTGTGTCCATACCAGAGTTTGTCCATGCATGTACGGAGAGTTGTATCACTTTAACAATATTGGTATAACTGGAAAAACTTTCTCATATCGACTAGTCTTGAGTCATTTCAGCCTCTTAAACATTTTTGTTGCTCTTCTCTGAATTGGCTGTTTGTTGATAGCATTTTGGCGATTAGGTGGATAGAATGGTATGCAATATTCTGGGGACAGTCACTGCAGTTACATTGATTTTTAATCTAACTGTTATGTAAAGTGATGCTTCTGGCTCTGATCCTTGTCGGCGCAGATCTTGAAGGGGAAGGAAAGAAAAGATGGAAATTGTGACTTTTGACCTTTTGATCAGAGAGCCGGTACCACTTAGAAGAGTCTTGATTATGCCAGCTGGTAATGGCCTCTACAAGACTATTACATCAGCCAGCAATCAACTGAACCTTAGTAACTCTCTGACCATGCCCCCATCCTTCACAAGCTAATAAACTTTTAAGTAATATAGAAATGTCTCAGCTGATACATTTTTGGCTCCATTTATTATTTTGTAGAATTCTGAGGGTCATAGTTTACTATGGTTATGAGGCACTTAGGTTCAGAGTATCATGAATTGGTTCACAAATGTTTCCATCTCACTCTTCTCTAGTGCTGGTGTTCTATAGCAAAGCTATATTGCCATTATTACTTTATATGTAATATTTGTTAAGGCCAGAAGGGATCAACATCCTCATCCAAAGATGATTAATATAGTGTGAAACTCAAACATTTGTGTTTTTTCTTCCTATTTGACATTCATTCAATCTATTTCCTGCTGATTTTCAGGTAATTGAGTTTGGCAAGCCTGAAGAACTTGTGCAAAAACCAGATTCTGCATTTGTATCACTCTTGGCTTCAGCAAACAAAATGGCATCATAGAAGACGTATTTTGTTTTGGACATATGATCATTGGAGATGGATCTGTGATATAGATTAAAAATAAGGACATTACTAGACTGCCATGTTAACTTCCAGCAACAAGATCCTGTTAGAAATTAACGTTGTGACCTTTAGCTGAAAGTCATACCACTACCAGGCATATAACACCACCTAAAAAGACTAAGGATTAAGCTAGTATAAATGCCAGATGAATCACCTGCTTACTTGACATCAGGTTTGAAGTCTGGAATTTAAACATGTGTGTCATATAGTGCACCAAGCCAGTGGAAACTACAGAAATGTACCATTTTACATTACCGCATTATATAACAGTTCAATATTGTACCCTCCTATAAAATATAGATAAATGATGAAACACTGAAAAATGCAAGACAATATTTTTTGAAGTTTATTATAAAATTAAAAGTTTATGGAGTAAGAACTGATTAATATCTTTCACTTTACTATGCAACAAGTGTGTTCATTCAAGGCATGAAACATGGTTTATTGACACGTTTGGTGTAAAGATTATTATCCTGTATACTCCATGTGATCGATTAATCATTACAGACTGGTAAACAATAAAATATTTCATCCATTGAAGCTTATGTTTCAATATTGTTATCTTGCTCCATGGCCTGGATCAGTGCAGGCATAGTCAGTCTCCAGTGCATGTGAAAATTTGCATTATATACCTCCTTTTGTCAATTGCATAATATGTATGGAAAGGTACCGGACATACATCTAAAGGCTGCAAGTCGCCTTTCTTGACCTCCTGTTTAGCTCTGCCACTGATCTTGCTGTTTGTCATTCAAATATATTGCTCAAAACACCTGACACCAGAGCTTCAGATAACTTGTCTTTCTGCAATATTATGTGTTCAATATTTCCTATGAAGGTCCACATTTTCAGGAGACCTCTTTATTTGAGGGCCCTTTTTAAAATGGAAAAATCAGGATTTGGCTGTGTGCAACAGATATGTGCATGAAGATGCCCTGGTATGTAAACTTGAATGTTTGTGACTAGCTGTTCTTTTCTCAAAAAATCTTGCAAATTTCCTTCCATTTTTGTTTTGTTAATTAGAGCTCTCTCACGGGTACAGTAGTTGAGTGTTTTCTTTGTACTGTTGTCATGAACATTTTCTAAAGGGCCTACAGAATGACCAGTGATAATAAGGTGTGACCTTTTGAAATGTTCCCAAAGCTGTAATAGCTCTGTTTAAACATTGACCTTCGGTTAGCTTTTACAATGAGAACTGAATTTTTATGTCACTGATACAAAATGTTACAAAGTATGTTTAACGGATATGGTTAAAAAGGGAAAATCTTGTGGGAAATGTAATGTTTTTATCCTCCATTTCCTAAAATGTTGATAATTAAAAAAAATAAAAATATCTTGGATTAGCATATAAATTTAGGCCAATCCTTGGTCCTGTCGAGGTGGGAAACACAATATATGCCCCCAACACATCAAGATACTTAAGATCATGCCTAACTTAAAGTATGTCAACAGTTTCATCAATTTCAATGGGACTACCTGACAACCTGATTATTTAAAAAGTCTGACCTGTCTTTTTTGTTGTGCATTTTTACAGCACCTGGCACAATGGGACTCCATCCATGATTGGGGCTGGTAGGTGCTACCACAATGCAAACAATAATACACTTACGTACCTCTCTGAACTGGGATCTTACTTTTCTGCTCTAGGAAGCTGATGGATTCCACTGGGTCCCAGACCCTCTGAAATATGTTATAGTTTGGCCCTTAATAGTTCTTTTAATCATCCTAAATTGTTCCTACACGTCCTATTAAAATTAATCCAGTATCTAAGCCAAACAGCACATGCAGCTACCATTTCATTTGTTTTTATAGAAGCCAGTGTATGGTTAATGTCTTCTCTTTGTGATCTGCATTGGTTGTAACTAACCAGAGTTTCCAGCATATGATTTTGTTTATTATAAATGTTGCCTTTAATTAACTATGCCACTTTGAGAAACACCGCTTTATTAGAAGTAATTGTATACTGCAGCATGGGAAAATCTGTGCAATGGCTCAGAAAGGGTTGATCCCACTGATTTTAAGTAACCTTCACTTTGATTGACAGGATTAGGAAATAAGACAATGGTAAATTATTCCATAACTTCCCATTACAAGGTTTCTTGTACTTTCTCTTGAGCATTTGCTACTGGCCACCGTAAAAAGCAGTGTGTTAGACTAGATGGACCACTGATCTGATCTGGAGTGATAGTTCCTATGTTCCATTTGAATCCAAATTTCCAGAAGCAAAATAGTGATTTCATTCATTGTACTAATCTAGATCCCTAACCAATAGATATCTGGCTTTATTGGATTTTTGTCTTTGAGTAAAGCCTGCTATGGGGCTAACTGAGTTTTAGGCATTTTTCATCAATGCACACACAAATCTGATGGCGATACTTTAGATTTTGTTCCTGAATTTCAAAAAGACCTCAAATTTGGCTTACACTTTGCACCTGCATTTTTTGGCCTTGAAATAATTGCAAGTGTACATTACAGCACTTAGTTGTCCAACTATAGGTTGTACCTCCCTTAACCAGTACTCTTTGGTCTGGCAGGACCAGGGGTGTTCCTGGATCACAGAGCCCAAGTATAGGGAGGTCAGGTTGTGGGACACGAGCGTGGCGGGAGAGGTAGAGACTCAGCTGGGAGCTCTATCGGGGAACACAGGGATGTGGAGAGGTGGGCAGTGCAGCAGAGAATTCTGCCCCCTGTGGGCTGGAGGTAGCAAGGGTTGGCAGCGGCTGTGGAGCTCAGGGTCTGGCAGCAACCATGGAGCTCTGGCCTCAGCCACAGCCAGGAAGCTCCAGCCCTGGTTGCAGTGCTCTAGCCTTGGGAGCCACAGCCGGGCAGGCAGCAGTGGTGCTGGGCTGGAGCTCTAGCAAGGGGCAGCAGTTCAGCATGAGACATGTTGGGAGGGACCTCTTCTGGTCTGGAAAATCCCCTCATTTGGGGCTGGTCAGGTCCCGAGGGTGCTGGACGGGGGAGGTCTAACCTATACCTGATTTGCCGATACTGTCAGGTAAATAGACATCATTACTCTATAAAATAAGACCACAATTACTTTAGCACTCAAGACTGCACCTCCAGTTATGTGCTTCTATAAATGCATAAGCCAAATACCAGAGACATTTTCTGAAGGAGAAGGGGTTTGATATGCAAATGCTCATCCCAAAGGAAAAAATAAACTATACTAAGTTAAATTGTTCAACAATTGTATAAGAGCTTCATGTTGATCATATAATGGAATACTCTCTTACACAAAAACTTATCATGTCGTTGTAATGACACAGAAGCACCAAAGACTGCACTGATCACTGATAGTTTGAATCATAATCTTAGTTTGAATATCACCTAAAGGCAGTATGTGTTTTTATGTCTTAATTACTCTGAGCACAAAAGAAAGCAATACTTCTCTGACTGAAAATAGTGTTTGCCTTCTGTATGAAAAGAAGAAAAGTGGATTTGTTTTTCTGGAACCTATAGACTTAGCCCATATTAATCTTGAAAGGGTATACAGGGGATATTAAAATATCATTTAAAGAAAAGATAAATCAAGAAAACTTGTCAGGAAAAATTATTAGAATCTAAGTCACTGACAAAGTTCTTACAGTCTGTTTATTCTGTACTTTAACATCACTATATCTTGCCAAACCAGCCTTCTCTGCAACTTTAACTCATCTGTTGTCTTCTCTAAGAAAACACATTTTAAGAATGATTTTTTGCCTCTGATTCTAGATAAAAATATAAGTACTAACCTAAACAAAATGGCAAGGTCTAAATAAAAACCAGAGGGACAGTTTCACAAATATGCAATATTCATGAAAAGAAGCCCTCATTACTGTCAATCAGCTGATTAATAGAAATTGTTTATAAATTCCCCCACAAAGCTAAATGATTCTTCTGGATTTATTCTATTTATTTAGGTATTTTGAAGCTGCCCTTCACCATGGAAGATGAACATTTTATCTAAGAAATTGGCAAGACCCACATAAAAATGATTTAGCCATTTTTCTAATGCTAAGTCAATCAGTACTAGAAACAAGAAGCATGGTCTGGAAGTTAAAGGGCAAGAACTTCTGGGCTCTATTTGCAGCTCTACTTGTGACTCACTCTTTGATCTTTGGTGAGTCACTTATTCTTCCCTTAGTTAAGTATGTTTAAAAATTATATTGTTAACATTATGTAATATAGAGAAGTAGGAACTGGTGTCTCCATTTTGAACAGTCATCAGTTCAGTCACAAATAATACATACATATTATCTAAATATAAGTAATTTGTAGCTCTCATGAAAGCTACATCCTCCCCAGACTATAACGTTTCAGTTAGAGCTAAAGAAGTTTTCATTAATTGTGCTCTGTCCAAATGAGAAACACTTAATTCCTGCAAAAGTTCTTAAAAGTCAGGGAAGGCAGCAGTGTATTGGGGGGACTGACTGAATAAAGGAGGGAGCATATGTTGGGATTTCATGGGCAGAGGGAGTCAGGAATCACAATGAAGGGAATTTTTTTCTAAATGAAGCTTTCACTAATCTTAAAAATAACTGAAGCCCTGTTGAATTTATTGGTGACAGAAAGTTATTCTCTGTACTGATAGAGAAATGCAAGAGAGTATTCCACAACAGGTTATATCACAGAAAATATTTCCCCGCACAGTAATATCATAGTAATATTGGATCTCTGTTCCACTCTACCTAGCCCAAGAGTGGACAATAATTTTTGACGGGGGACCACTCCAAGATTTTGGAAAGTGGTCAAGGGCCGCACACTTCCAGTATATTAATGGAGGAATTCCAGGGTTTGGGATGGAGGTTGGGTGCAGAAGGGAGCTTGGATTAAGAGACTGGGGCGCAGAAGGGAAAATGGGGTCTGAGAGGGAGTTTGGGTGAAGGAGGCCGTTGTGACCCAGGCAGGGGACTGGGATTCAGGATTTTCAGATGTGACCTAGGGTAGGAGGGGATTGTGATCTGGGGCAGGAGATTGGGGTGCTAGATCTGGGAGGGGGTATAGGGTTGGGTAAGGGAGGTGCTGGGATGCCAGAGGCAGGCTCTGGCTGGGAGGCGCTTACCAGCAGAAACCAGAGGCAGACTGTCTGCTCTGCTCTGGGCATGAGGAGGAAAGAGAGGGGGGCTAAGGGGGAAGGGAAAAGGCTTCCTACACTGCCCCTGCTCCCAGCAAAAATTCTCAGCTCCTATTGGCTGGAAACAGAGATTGGCCAGTGGGCGCAAAGAGATTTTGCTGGGGAGCAGGAAAAGCATGAGAAGTCTCCCTCCTCCCTCCCTCAGCTGTCTGGAATGGATAACAGCTGGCTTTTTAAAGTGTGAGCTGTTCTCTGCCTAAGGGTTCTGGCAAGGCAGCTGCAGGCTGGATCTGGTGGCTTGGTGGGCCAGATCTGTCCCACTGAGAGCCTCTCACTCACCCTGACCTAGCCTCTTATACTGCACCCATTTCAGTAGTGTTCAAGTACCAACCAAATTCACATTCCTTTGTGCTAGCTCCTCCTGCTATTAATATTTATGCTCCAAAATAATTCTGGGGTTGCAGAATTCAATAGCAAGACACAGCTTAGGACGGGGCCAGGTATTTCACTATGTTAACATCATTTGTGTAATTCTACAGGAAGGTGCTATCCACAGCAAAAAGGTCTGGGTCCAAATAGCAAAGGGTTCCTCTTAAATCTAACAAAGTTGAAGCCTCCTACCCCCAAATTTCTACTGCCACTAAGGACTTTCCCATACTGGGCCAGCCTTAGTAGGTAATACTTCCATACCCTTCAGCACAGAGGCTTTGTATGAATCAATTAATCACAGTTAATGCAAGCAATTAATTCAAAACAAATGAACAAATTAACAAAAAAAAGTTGTGATTAATCACAGCTGTAATCACACTGTTAAACAAAATACAATTATCAATTTATTATAAATACTGTATTGTGGATGTTTTTCTAAATTTTTAAATATATTCATTTCAATTAAAATACAAAGTGCACAGTACTCACCTTCTATTATTTTTGATTGCACATATTTGTACTGTAAAAAGAAAAAACAAAAGAAATCGTATTTTTCAATTCACCTCATACAAATCCACTCACTCCTCTTCTTTTGTTCATCTGAGCAAATTGCTGAACAAGCTTATTTACACATATGGGAGATCATGCTGCCTGCTTCTTGTTTACAATGTCACCTGACAGTGAGAACAGGCATTTGATGACATTATTGTAGCTAGTATTGCAAGATATTTATGTGCCAGATGTGATACACATTCATAAGCCCCTTCATGCTGTGACCTGTAGGCGCTAAAGTTTTACATTGTTTTGGTTTTGAGTGCAGTTATGAAAAAAAATCCTATGTTTGTAAACCAAATGTTCATGATAAAGGAATTGCACTACAGAATCTTCATCGGAATGGACACAAGGGCGACGGGTGCCTGCAGAGGGAGGGGTGCAGGAAGGGCCACCTTGAGCATCAGGGGGATGTGGGGTACCCCATTTAGCAATTAAAATTTTGGCATGGGCACAGGGAGGCAGTTCACCTCCTGAGTGTTACCACAAGTCACCTATGAATGGAATCAGTAGCATAAAGGACCCTTGAAAAGAATCCTTACCATAAAGAATGCACTCCTTGCTGGGGATAAGAGCCCTATTCTCATCGCAGTTCAGTTCCACTATCCAGCCAATTCAGAGCTTATTTACAGAAATGGAGGCACCCAAAGTCTTACTGGAGGATTACTAGGTAAAACACTTATGCAGATACTCTGTAGCCATATTGACACTTGTTCAACAGATCAGAGCAGAGAGCTCCTTCCCTAAGGACTTCAAGCTAGAGCACTTATATCTAGAATTTGCATATATTGTGCCAACCTGCTTTTACCAGGTAGGTGCCCCACTGAACCAGGCATGGGACACACACAGTTTAAAAAGAAAGACAGCAAGCGCTTCAAAGAGTGATATGCATGCCCCCTGCCATAAAAATCTGCCAACCCCAGGCATACTTAGATCTTCTTGTAATTCATTATCCATTGTGTTCTAAAAGAGTTTAAACAACTGTTTCTATTTGGTCATTCCAAATGTCTGAAGCTTCATCACAGATGCCAAATTAATATTTATATAGAACATATTTCACAGTTCATTCACACCATTAGCTACTACTGAACTTTTGAAGTTTCACAGTGCTAATCTTAAACATATGGATAATGTTTCCCTTTCAGCAGCATGAATCATGCAGGATCAGAATTATATATCAGAAGCTGTCTCAATACAGCAATTGTTTAATCTAACCATATTTCATGCTGATTCTTTCAAATGCACTTAACATTTTTCAGTGGTAACATTTGCATTGTTTCATCGTAGCAGCAGATACAGATGGAAACATGTATTGTCAGCCAGTTCCCTATCAGCTTTACATCAGACAGTAATGACCAGTGAGAGCAGACGGCAAGAAAGATCACAGGAAATCCAAGTTTAACTAAAACTGTATCTGGAGTTTCTGAGTTTTTTACTGGGCTTCTGTTCATACAAACAGATATAAACCAGCAAAGCCTGGATGCAGTTTAAAAATCTTTATTGTCCACGTAAACAGAGAAATTAGTAGGTCACTTCTCACCCTTGCTTCATACTCTCACAGCACTAGCTCAGACCCATTTTAGGTTTCAGGTCCAGATTCACAAAGGGATGTAGGTACTAAAAGGGGAAGTCAAACATGTAAGTACCACTGGCATCCAGAAAACCTTTGTTCAACTATTCCCTAAATTTCCACTGTGAAAGCCCCTAAGGTGTCTACAGTACGGTGGCTGGACAACCGCTTTCCTGACACTTAGCAGCTCAGCAACAAATTCACCCCCAAATCTTGGTGATATCAAAATAGACATGTCCCCACCTCTCTTGCCTTTGGGGTATGTTCAGAGATCACCTAAATTCACACAAAAGATGCCACAGATAAGTGGCACTGGCCCTGCTTATAACTTTCAGCCCAATTGTAAAAGTATTCAGCCAAGATAAAGGACACCCCTTTCATTGGCTCCTGCCATTGGCTAGACATCTGCTCAATCAGCTTGTTGGCTTTTGTGAAACCCATCCATAGGCATTTAATGCCCACCAACAAAGCATTGCCTTGGGCTCTGAATTCCACTAAGCAGCAGGATACCTGCGACTCCTAAGTTAAGCACTGAGAATTTAAAAGCTGCTGCAGCATTTAGTTATGTTCCCCACCACCCCTGTGGTGCCTCACTTGGCATGGCTTCCTCCTGTTAATAGTAACAAGTCACCGGGAGTAGATGGCATTCACTCAAGATTTCTGAAAGATCTCAAATATGAAATTGTGGAACTATTAAGTGTGGTTTGTAACCTATCCTTTAAATCAGCTGTTGTACCTAATGACTGGAAGATAGTTAATGTGACACCAATATTTAAGAAGAGCTCTAGACATGATCCTGGCAATTACAGACCGGTAAGTCTAACGTCAGTACCAGGCAAATTAGTTGAAACTATAGTAAAAAATAAAATTGCAAGTCACATAGATGAACATAATTTGTTGGGGAAAAGTCAACATGGTTTCTGAAAAGGGAATCATGCCTTACTAATCTACTGAAGTTCTTTGAGGGGGTCAACAAACATGCGGACAAGGGGGATCCAGTGGATATGGTGTACTTAGATTTCCAGAAAGCCTTTGACAAGGTCCCTCACCAATGGCTCTTAAGTAAAGTTAGTTCTCATGGGATAAGGTGGAAGGTCCTCTCATGGACTGTTAACTGGTTAAAAGACAGGAAACAAAGGGTAGGAATAAATGATCTGTTTTCAGAATGGAGAGAGGTAACTAGTGGTGTCACTCAAGGGTCTGTACTGGGACAAATCCTATTCAACTTATTTATAAATGATCTGGAGAAAGGGGTAAACAGTGATGTGGAAAAATTTGCAGATTATACTAAACTACTCAAGATAGTTAAGACCAAAGCAGACCGTGAAGAGCTTCAAAAAGATCTCACCAAAGTAAGTGATTAGGCAACAAAATGGCAAATGAAATTTAATGTTGATAAATGTAAAGTAATGCACATTGGAAAAAAATAAACTATTCATACAATATGATGGGGACTTATTTAGCTACAACTACTCAAGAGAGAGTCATTGTGGATAGGCCTCTGAAAACATCCACTCAATGTGCAGCAGCAGTCAAAAAAGCAAACAGGCAATATTTTATTGCCTCTATATAAAAACATGGTACGCCCACATCTTGAATACTTCATACAGATGTGGTCACCTCATCTCAAAAAAGTTATATTGGCATTGGAAAGGATTCAGAAAAGGGCAACAAAAATTATTAAGGGTTTGGAACGGGTCCCATATGAAGAGAGATAAAAAAGACTGGAACTTTGCTGCTTAGAAAAAGAGGAGACTAAGGTGGGATTTGATAGTGGTCTATAAAATCATGACTGGTGTGGAAAAAGTGATTAAGGAAAAGTTATTTATTTATTCCCATAACATAAAAACTAGAGGTCACCAAATGAAATTAATAGGTAACAGGTTTAAAACAAACAAAAGGAAGTTTTTCTTCACACAGTGCACAATCAACCTGTGGAACTCCTTGCCAGAGGATGTGGTGAAGGCTAGGAATTTAACAGGGTTCAAAAAAGAACTAGATAAATTCATAAAGGTTAGGTCCATCACTGGCTATTAGCCAGGATGGGTAGAAACGGTGTCCCTAGCTTCTGTTTGTCAGAGGCTGGAAATGGATGACAGGAGAGGGATCACATGATGATTGCCTGTTTCTGTTCACTCCCTCTGGGGCATCTGGCATTGGCCACTGTAGGAAGACAGGATACTGGGCAAGATGGACATTTGGTCTGACCCAGTATGGCCCTTCTTATGTTGGTATAACAGGGGCTGGAGACAGCAAGATGCTACAGTAGCTACTCCATATAACAGCAAGTGACCTGTGCATTCTTTTGCACTTCTCTGTCTAAGATCTGAAATAATTTAAGTGTTAAACAAACCCCACCAACAAACCCCTCAGATGTTAGAAGATTAATAGGGGGGATAGTTTGTAAAGCTTCTCATTTGGATAAATTGCAGCCCTTTCCAGGCCCATTATTGGGAATGCTATGAGGTTGAGGCCAATGCAGACCAATACATCTGAAGGTCTGGAAAATCCCAAGGTAATCTATAGTCTCTTTACTTTGGCAACTTTGCATTCTATTTATTTGACTGTTAATCATTTTTATAAAATCCATTACCCACTTGTAGTAATTAATAAATTACCTCTTTGGAGCCAGAAATAATTCACTTTGATGACTCATTAACAGCAGTGGGTTCTGGGTTGGAAAATTCCAACTTTCATGCAAAAAAGAGTTCTTAGTACAAGCATCTTACACCAGTGGGCCCTATAAAAAGTGCAAATTCGTTACTGTGTGCACATAATATGGCTGACCCATAGGTTAGTCCAACTGAAAACAAAGTATCCTCTGTGTGTGCGTGCACGTGTGTGTGTATTTGCCATTTATGGTTCTATACATCTATGTACACATGGATCTGTCTACTGAATTATAAAATGGTGATTATTCTGCACTAGACCACTGGTAATTATATTTGTTAGTGCTCTGCTCCAGGCATCTACAATTTAACCAGATGTGCAGGTCTGATCTATTATACTTGTTATCCCTAAAATACAGTGAAAGACAAGCAGTGCACTAGACGGGACATCAGATAAGTATTTAGTCCTTGGGACGCCTGATTCCCAGTGTCTGTGAGGCTTGTGAAGGAGCAAGCTGAACTTTTGAGAAATGGGAGCAACTTGTTTTGCTCTGACATAGTTCCCTCCAGCTTGACCTTGAAGAGGCACACAAAAGCTAGAAGGCAGTTCTGTCTGACAACCTTCCTCAGCTGAAGGGAGAGAGCAAACTGTACCCTGGCTTTTGCAGGAGAATAAACAAAAGAATAAGAATGGAATGTATCTCAGAAGACCACTCCTTAACCCTAATATCCCTAAAAGAGGAAATAAAGAATTACTGCCTGACCTCCATTCATTCAAAGGTTTAGAACATTTGCTTATGGTTTTATTCATGGTTCCCATAAGCTTTTATAGTTGTACTTTACTGCTGTTTAGCATCTTCTCCGATTTGTAATAAGCATCTGGGGAATTATACTGTATGATCTACAACGATTGAAAGTGCTGCAAGATATCGGGCATTTTTTTCCCACAGCAATTTTTTTCATCAGTTAAATAGAGTCTTTCATTAAGTAACCTCACTTGAGTAGACTAATTGGCATAAAAATTATACATCTCAGTATTTAGCTCTATTTGAATAAACTTGAACATTTTCAGTGTCAATTAAGTGCACATGAAAAGTTACAGTTCCTTTACTCAAAATGTAAATTTCCCTCAAAAGGAATTCAAAATAACAGGTTACCACTTCACACTGTGCAGCAAGATAATTTGTTAAACCGTTGGAATCAAAAGGCCAGTGTCCTTAACAAATCAAAATTAGGCTGAAGAAAGAAATTCACATGGGCACACTCAGTCTTCCCTCATTAATAGTCAGTTTGTTAGACAATGTTTGATTAGCAAATTCATGTCAAATAGGAACCCAGAGCATTGAGTGAGAGCTACAAAAGAGAAGAAGCAGGTTTGATTCTAATCACTCAGGCTACATCTACATTGCAACGCTATTTTGGATACCAGAGTATCCCAAAATAGCTATCCTGCATCTTCACAGCAAGCCTACTAGTTTATATATAATGGGCTCACTATTCCGATGACCCTGTAAACCTCATTCCACGAGGAGTAAGGGATGTTTTGGAATAGCAATTTATTTCGAAATAAGTGCTGTGTAGACAGCACCAAATTTTGAAATAAGCTATTTTAAAATAGCATCAAAATAAGCTACACAATCTGCGTAGCTCAAATTGCATAGCTTATTTCGGACTATGGGTGCAGTGTAGATGCACTCTCACTGAAAAAAAGCTCAGGCCCACATTTTCCAATGCTTAATACCCAAAATCAGATCCAGATTCTTAAAATAGCTCAGCTTCCATTTAGGTACCTAAATAAAGTCAGATTTTCAAAGTACTCAGTAACTCCTATTGTGACACTAGCCAGTTACAAAAGATGCTTTATGGTGCGCTGATCTCTTTTGAAAATCTGGCCCTAGATCCTTACCCTGATGAAATGCTTGAATTTTCAAAGGGTAAAAGCCCATGGAAGCAATCCTGATTTTGGACAGGTGACCAAAGATCATGGGTAAGTGAAGAATATAGAGACCTGGGAGTTGGGTCGGAAATGGGAGGGAGTGTGGGTATAATAGCAGAGAGAAAGGAGGAACAAGGCAGAATTGGGAGGCAAGATCAAATCAGTATCTTAGATGCCTATATACAAATGCAAGAAGTATGGGTAATAAGCAGGAAGAACTGGAAGTGCTAATAAATAAATACACCTATGACATGGTTGGCATCATAGAGACTTGGTGGGATAATACACACAATTGGAATATTGGTATAGAAGGGTACAGCTTACTCAGGAAGGACAGGCGGCGGGGAAAGGGAGGAGGTGTTGCCTTATATATTAAAAATGTACACACTTGGACTGAGGAGATGGACATAGGAGACATGCATGTTGAGAGTCTCTGGGTTAGGCTAAAAGGGGTAAAAAACAAGGGTGATGTCATGCTAGGGGTCTACTACAGGCCACCTACCCAGGCAGAAAAGGTGGATGAGGCTTTTTTTAAACAACTAACAAAATCATCCAAAGAGCAGGATTTGGTGGTGATGGTGGACTTCAACTATCCAGATATATGCTGGGAAACTAACACAGCGGGGCACAGACTATCCAATAAGTCCTTGGACTGCATTGAAGACAATTTTTTATTTCAGAACATTGAAAAAGCTCCTGGGGGGAAGCTGTTCTAGATTTGATTTTAACAAATAAGGAGGAACTGGTTGAGAATTTGAAAGTGGAAGGCAGCTTGGGTGAAAGTGATCATGAAATCATAGAGTTCATGAGTCTAAGGTATGGTAGAAGGGAGAACGGCAAATTAGAGACAATGGATTTCAGGAGGCAGATTTTGGTAGCTCAGAGAGCTGGTAGGTAAGTCCCATGGGAAGCAAGACTGAGGAAAAACAACTGAGAGAGTTGGCAGTTTTCAAAGGGACATTGTTAAGGGCCCAAAAGCAAGCTATTCCGCTGCGTAGGAAAGATAGAAAATATGGCAAAGACAAGCCTTGGCTTCAACCAGGAGATCTTGCATGATCTAAAAATAAAAAGAGTCATATAAAAATGAAACTAGGACAAATTACAAAAGGATGAATATAGGCAAACAATGCAGGAATGCAGGGCAAGATTAGAAAGGCAAAGGCACAAAACGAGCTCAAACTAGCTACAGGCATAAAGGGAAACAAGAAGACATTCTATAAATATATTAGAAGCAAGAGGAAGACCAAGGACAGGGTAGACCCATTGATCAGTGAGGAGGGGGAAACAGTAACAGGAAACTTGGAAATGGCAGAGATGCTTAATGACTTCCTTTTTTCGGTCTTCACCGAGAAGTCTGATGAAGGAATGCCTGACATTATGAATGCTAGTGGGAAGGGGGTAGCTTTAGAAGATAAAATTAAAAAAGAACAAGTTAAAAATCACTTAGAAAAGTTAGATGTCTGCAAGTCACCAGGGCCTGATGAAATGCATCCTAGAATACTCAAGGAGCTGATAGAGGAGGTATCTGAGTCTTTAGCTATCATCTTTGGAAAATCATGGAAGACAGGAGAGATTCCAGAAGATTGGAAAAGGGGAAATATAGTGCCCAGCTATAAAAAGGAAAATAAAAACAACCCAGGAAACTACAGACCAGTCAGTTTAACTTCTGTGTCAGGAAAGATAATGGAGCAAGTAATTAAGGAAATCATCTGCAAATACTTGGAAGATAATAAGGTGATAGGGAACAGCCAGCATGGATTTGTAAAGAACAAATCATGTCAAACCAATCTGATAGCTTTCTTTAATAGGATAATGAGTCTTGTGGATAAGGGAGAAGTAGTGGACGCGGTATACCTAGACTTTAGTAAGGCATTGATATGGTCTCGCATGATATTCTTATCAATAAATTAGGCAAATACAACTTAGATGGGGCTACTATAAGGTGGGTGCATAACTGACTGGATAACCGTTCCCAGAGAGTAGTTATTAATGGTTCACAATCCTGCTGGAAAGGAGTAATAAGTGGGGTTCTGCAGGGGTCTGTTTTGGGACCGGTTCTGTTCAATATCTTCATCAACGATTTAGATATCGGCATAGAGAATACGCTTATTAAGTTTGCAGATGATACCAAGCTTGGAGGGGTTGCGACTGCTTTGAAGAATAGGATCATAATTCAAAATGATCTGGACAAATTGGAGAAATGGTCTGAGATAAACAGGTTGAAGTTTAATAAGAACAAATGCAAAGTGCTCCACTTAGGAAGGAACAATCAGTTTCACACATACAGAATGGGAAACGACTGTCTAGGAAGGAGTACGGAGAAAAGGATCTAGGGGTTATAGTGGACCACAAGCTAAATATGAGTCAACAGTGTGATGCTGTTGCAAAAAAAGCCAACATGATCCTAGGATGCATTAACAGGTGTGTTGAGAGCAAGACATGAAAAGTCATTCTTCCACTCTACTCTGCGCTGATTAAGCCTCAGTTGGAGTATTGTGTCCAGTTCTGGGAGCCACATTTCAAGAAAGATGTGGAGAAATTGGGGAAGGTCCAGAGAAGAGCAACAAGAATGATTAAAGGTCTAGAGAACATGACCTATGAAGGAAGACTGAAAGAATTGGGCTTGTTTAGTTTGGAAAAGAGAAGATTGAGAGGGGACATGAGAGGGTTTTCAGGTATCTAAAAGGGTGTTACAAGGAAGAGGGAGAAAACTTGTTCTTCCTGGCCTCTGAAGATAGAACAAGAAGCAATGGGCTTAAACTGCAGCAAGGGAGGTTTAGGTTGGACATTAGGAAAAAGTTCCTAACTGGGTGGTTAAACACTGGAATAAATTGACTAGGATGGTTGTGGAATCTCCATCTCTGGAAATATTTAAGAGTAGGTTAGATAAATATCTATCAGGGATGGTCTAGAGTAGACAGTACTGGGTCCTGCCATGAGGGCAGGGGACTGGACTCGATGACCTCTCGAGGTCCCTTCTAGTCCTAGTATTCTATGATTCTATGATCCTGCAGAGCCCTTATTTGTATGAGTAGCTTCACTGAGTCATGGTGATTATCTACGTGCAGAGGCAACTCAAGGAAGTTAAGCTTTACACATGGTCTGGCCCAGTGAATACAAGAAGTTGGTAAGGATGACCCAGGCTGCTTCCTATTCAGCACTCAGATTCAAAATTGGAGTTAGTCGGAGGTGCAAACTTGTAGCTGAGTGCAGAACTACACCCAAATCATTTGCAAAAGATTTCCTCTTGATGGGAAGAAGCAAAATCCCCATTTTAAACAGGAAGCAATTAAATGTTCATGTGACTCTCTCACTAATAACGTTGGTCTGGAAAAACAATGACTTCCACAATTAGAACTGAAGGCTAGCCTGACAAAATATGCATATAACTGCCTTCATCGATGTTCATGGGCAGCATGTAGCCCTTAACTAATACTTAGCACTGAATCACTCTTCAGCTCTTAAACATTTACACTGAATGGACCAAGAGCTGAGGGACAGTGAACACCTGCAACTTCTATTGCCAGTGCTCAGCAGGTGCTGGGGATCTCTCTGGATTGGTCCCAATATCGGCTTTGAGTTGAGACTTCTCAATGACCACTCTAGTATTTGCAGTCAAAAACATTTAAGATTCTTTAAGATAAAATAAAGTATGTAAAGGACCTTGATGTTTCATTCATCCAGAGTAATCCTACTGTTAATGCTACTGAATTATCACATGCATGATCAGACTCTTACCTACCATGCCAGAGACACGGAGCTCTACTTCCAGGGAGCTGTCAATTTTTCAGCCTCTGGGTGCTGCTGTGGTTAGAGAAAAACTGAAAATCCAGAGCTATTAATAAATAATTAATTAAATAAAACCAATGATTATTTTATGACATGAGTAATTGTGTAATTCAGCATTCCCCCCCACAATACACTCCTCCCTCCACCCCCTTTTAACTATCCAGTGTCTCTCTTTATGTTTTATCCAGCTCTGGAATGGCATCCGGCTCTGCTTAGTGCTCAGTGTGACAGTTGTTGTTTGACAGGCTCAGGCTGATGTCATTGAAGCTGATTTGGCTCTTAAACTCTAATATTTGCTTGTTTATTCAGTTTCCATCACACTGTGAAAGAAGTCGAGTATATTCGTCTTTACATTTATTTTCAGTTTACAAGATAATGGAAATTAGCACGCAATTGAAGTTCATTGAGATTGAGAAACAAACAGCATTTTCAGATATACTGTTTTCTTAGTGGGACAGATAATTAAAGTAAGTGACCTATTGTTATTGCTCATCACCTGCTAATTCCAATTTTTATGTATATTAAACGAAAGTTCTGTAATACGGCTCCAGCTCTTTCTTTATGGTATTTCAGAATTCTCAATCTCCCATCTGAGAATCTGGTGCATTTTTGTGGATACATCTAGCTAACCCTTAAACAAGAGCATCTAACTAAAAAGTATCCTATCCACTGGATTATGCTGCCACAACTTGTGTTCCATGTTGTCATCTTTCTCTAAAGGCAGACAAGAAAGTAGTGTGGCAGGAAAGGACCAAGTCCTCGATAACTTCTTAGCACAATCCCTTTTTGCTCCTTCAGCCACCTTCCACACCAGGAATTCTGATTCTTGACGTGTGAAATTGTGTTCCATCCTCTTGGCTATAGAAGAGCTTGTACATGGCACTAGTTTATTTTAGGATTTCATGGCAGGATTATCATCTGCAGATGTCAAAGTGATTGTAACCAGCCAACCATCAGGAAGAAGTAACAGCAGTAGCAACAGCAGGAATATTGGATGAGAACACAGCTTAATTTTTCTCTGCAGGAACAGTAACCAGTAGCATTCAATCAGCTTCAGTTCATATGATTAATCATGTTTATTACAGTTGTACCTACATCATGTTCATTCCAAGATTGTTTCTGTGGGGTGGGGTGGTAGTTTACTTAGGAGAACTCAGACAAATGGTGATAAAAGTGAAGGGAGATGAGACATTGAAGGAAAGGGGGAAAGGAAGAAGAGGACAAGGCATCAAGGGTTTAAAGCAGGGATGGGTAACCACAAATAGTGGGTGGGCCACATGAGTGGCCTTCCTTCACCTCAGTGGGCTGCAGCAGCCCATGGCCCATTGGGGTTCCACCTGCAGCCGCAGGGCCCCCCTGTTTGCTGCTCCCTCTCCCCCACGCTTCTCACGCACTGGGACACTGGAGCCCACACATACCTGCTCCTCTCCCTCCATCCTAGCACTTTCAGAGCATGCAAATCGCCGCATTCATGCTCTGTCCCCACTTTCCTCCCTCGGTCCCAGAGCTGGAATGCCACAAACAGCTGATTTGCAGCATTCCAGCTCTGGGAGGAAGGGGGAGGAGCAGGGATGGAGCACAAATCAGATGATTTGCAGCTCCTCCAAAAGTGCTGGGAGGGAGGAGGGGAGATATAGGAAGTGCTGGGCTCTGGTATCCCAGTTCACGAGAGGTGTGTGAAGGAGGGGACAGCCAGGGGATCCGTGGGCCATAGGTGGAACCACAGTGGGCCGCAGGTTACCCATCATTGGTTTAAAGACTCAGGGAGGTGGGAGCAGGGGAAAAGGGTTGGCGGTGCAAGCAACCAGCACAGGGGAGAAAAATCCAGTCAAAGACCAGTGGAAAGCTCTCCCAGTGTCCTCATTTTTACCACCTCCTCCCACTCTGTCACCTTAGCAAAGTGGTCCCTGCTTCATTTGGTTCTAAAAGTGGCTACTGGAGTCACACACCACCTCATAAGGTGCATAGTGAATAACATCCTCTAAGAAAATTCATGCATCAGTTGAAAATGTAGCTAAAAAGCTGATCTACAAAAATTTCCTGTCATACTGCTGTATATCCAACTAGGCACAATACACTCCTAAGGCATTTCATCCCTCAGTAGTATATGATCATATAATGTGACGAGGTCATGTCAAATGTGTGCTTTAAGGTTAGCAAATGGTGCATCCAGGAAATCTGTCTACAGCCTGAAAGCAAAAGCAAAACAAACACTTAGGCGCATACACAAAAATCTAAACAGAGTTCTTGGAATAAGATATTTTGTACTGAACAAGAGTGGTTTTAAATCAATGGCGTTTTGTGTGAGTTATGTATTTTCAACTTTTACATTTTTTGACATGTTAAACGCTAACTATAGTCAGAGTTCCTGTGAAATACAGTGAGTGCTTTTTTCGGGGTATTTCTAAGGGAACCCAGAAAAATGTGATTAATATAAGCATTTGGGAGTGTTTGGATTTGGAAGCTGCTTCTTGATTTCTTTCTGAACAGAGACTTGGCCCACTTGGGTAACGGATGAATGTGTATGGGCGCACTCGCACAGACATAGATCTTGACCTACAGCCAAGAAGCAGGCAGCACAGGTGAGCACCGCCAGTGCAAAGCTGGTTTCAAGTAATCTTTGTGCCCCTCCCTCCTCTAATTGCGGACAATCCCAGTACCAGTTCCTGGGGCAAACTAGATGAAATGTGAAGTCTGCTGTAAATCGCATTGGCTGCCTATGGCCTCCATGGAGCTATTTTAGCAGCTAAAGGATTACCAGGGTAAAGACATCCTGGCCACATGTCTTTTTTTTTTTTTTTTTTTTTTTTTCTGATCACACCCCTTCAGCACTGGGGAAATTTACCAGTGGCCAACTAAACCATTGTCACAACAACTTTGACCCAACAGAGCCACACAAACCTGCCCTAAAACAGGGCAAGAGCTACATCATGCACTCCATACTCCCCTCCTTTCTACCGCCCCCTTCCCCAGGTAATTTATCATTTCACATTTGTCTTTCAATTGTCCCAAAAGCTTTCTCTCTCCTGAACTTCCAACGTGGCCTCGCCAGTAAATGATGCAATAAAGACACATCATCTAATACAGCTAATATGTATTCTCAGACTTTATGCAGCTGAGGCAGCAAATGATTTTTCAGACACAATGTTACTAAACTCTTCTTTTGCTTCAGGCTTCTTCAAGCTACTTTACACATGGTTGCAACCGACCAGCGGTCTGGTGTGTCGCAGAGGTGTAACATATCCCTCTAACTCAGGTTTGATTGATGTCACAGTCTGTGGGAGCAGGAGTCATCTGTCTGTGGACAGCTCTATTACTGGATTTCCCCCTTTCATTATGCAGAAGTGGCTAGTCCCTCAGCTTTGCTGCAGACCATTTGGGAAGAAAAGCTCTTGGAATGGAGCTGTTTTGGGGCTCCCTCAACTCTTCCTGTCCAAGTTTCTATACTTCGCTATCCAAAATAGTGCACAGAAGAGATGTGTCGTGTTCTTCTCCGCATTTTGACTTAGGTGCATTTGACAGCAAGTTAACAAAACAAAAAATAGCAGGTAAAAGTTCTGCTGAGAAACACACACAGCCTCCTGGATGTCTTACAGAAACAAACAAAAAAAGCTTGCGTCTTGAGATTCAGCCTTTACTGCATCTTTCTGTCTCCCGTCTGCCAGAACAAAAGCTCCTTAAAATACATGCTCTTCACATTGTGTGCACTCTCCCGCCCTAGTATCAGGTATTTGGCTTAAGTGCAGTGTTGAGACATAATCCACATATTCCCTCGCCCTCCCCGTTCCTTCCTCTGTCATATATTTTTGTCACAATCTCTGACAGAAACATTCATCTGGTCCCAGGTTCACCTTGCACAAACCGATGAAAAACACATTCACACAATGAAGATTTCATCCTGAGTGGGACCATCCATTTCAGTAGCCTCATTTACCCCCCATCCCCCACTCCCAACTGCCAAAAATATTTCAATTTTTCCACTAGCTAATTAGTATGAGCTTTTATATTTATTTATTTTTGGCTCTATCCTGATGGAGAACTTACGATGAAAAATGTCCTGAAAAAATGAGCCCCTCAGATAATTTCAGGGGGAGTTTTCAAAAAACAAAACAAAAAAACAGCCTTGGGATCCCCATTACAAATTCCATGCCCGTGCAGATTCTTACCCTTCCTACCTAATTTTTTCCCCAATTTTTGCTTTAGTGTGTATAACAGATATATACCAACTACACAGAGTAGTGGGAGCAGGGGGATAAGACACGAGTGATACATGGTTTTTATTCACAATTCTGTCACTGATTAAGTGATTTTGCTAAGGACATTCCTTTGTAAAATGATCCTATTAATCCTAATCACATAATTTTGTAAAATGCTTTCAGATTGTCAGATAAAAGATGCTATAGAAATGCAATCGCATTATTTGATAAGATAACAAAATCTTTGAAAATTCAGAAATTCCACAACTTTAATTATTTCCTCCAGCCCCCATTCTCAGCTCTTTTGATCTGATGTTTTTACTCATATGCTAATTGCATAAATTAGATTGGAAAGTCCTTGGAACCAGAGTCTTAATTTTAAATCCACCAGAATGTGATGCCCTTTTCTTCCTCCTTCTTTGCAAGGGCAATATAAATAATAATATAACTTCTAGAAGCATGAAGAAGAGGTTTCCACTTAAAATTTCATGCAGGAGAAAAAGGGTTGAAGATTAGAGAGACATATTTTAGGAGGAGGGAAGAGTTCTATATTTTTATCTTGCACAATATGCAAGAAGCATATAAAAAGGCCACGAACCATCTCTTATGCTTATGGCCCTTAGGTGAAAGCATATTTATATAGATTTGGATTGTCAACCACAGTTGTACTTTTGTTGAGGAGAGACAATCTCTACAAGTACTTAATCAATATTGTAGGGGGTAAATCTGGAAGCTCTGAGCCCTCCGCATTCATGCCAAATGAATTTATTATGAACAGTTCTTATTGCAGTGAAGCAAAGTGAATTCCAAATGAATTAATGATGTGATGGGACAACTCAAATAAAATGTTCCTGCCAAACCCCTGATGCTATTAATTTCTGATCTAAGGACCAGTTCTTATGCACTGTTTCAGATTTTGGTTTAACTTAAATTGCATAATGGAAAGCAGCTCTCAGTTTAAACTCTTTTTATCCCTTCTAAATTATACTGACCTCCATAAAACCAGTGCCATATCTTAGGGAGATGCCTCACTTGGAGGCAGTAGCCAGAGAATCCTTTGGAGGAGCTACATAAAAAGACATGCAATTTACAGAAAGCTGTTCTCCTAATCTCCCTTTTTCTTTTGAAAAAATGTAATAAGAAAGAGCTTGAGGATAGTTTTACAATCTGTGTCACACCCGACTGATGCCAAAGGAATTGGCTGGTGAGCGTTTTTTTTTAATCACACCAACCAAATTTGCATTCTCCAGACTTTCTTCAGAAGTCAGCACCAGTAACACATTTCACACAGCTAACTCACATTTTTTGTGTGAAATTCAGCAAACTCATCATCAGAAATACGACCACTTATGTACATTTTTTATTTAAACTTGAAAGATCCTAATGATATTTTCGATATTTTTATCTAACCTCAGAATGTATAGACAATCCATTGCCCTCTTCATTCTGAGCCTGATTCTGCCACCCTGACTCAGTCGAATAATACCTTTCTGTGTGAGAGGTCTCGTTGCCATCAGTGAGACTACTTGCATAGGAAGGGAATGGGCAGCAGACTATAGCCCTTAAAATTAGGTGTTCTCTTTTAAACTTTATAAACAATAATCTTCATCACATCCCTCTGAGTTAGGTCATTATTATTACAGAGGATACAAAGAAGCAGAGTGGTGTCCAAGGTCACAGATAGAACCAATGTACAAACAGAAACTACAGACTTCCAGTCCTGACCTTAGACCCAGAAGGAGATTCTGCTCCTCCCCCAGATTAGCTCTTTAGTAATGGAAAACTGATGAGTATAGGGATATACAAAGGCTTTTTCAAATAGTAGAAGCTGCAGAGCATGGGAGGCAGGTGAAAGCCCAGCTAGGGGAGGCAAACTCCAGCTCTGCCCTTTCTGTCTAAGGCCCCACCCTTTCCATCTGAGACCATGCCCCTTCAGCAACCTCCTCCTCCCCCTGTGGAGCAATGCCCCACCCAACTCCAGCCCTGAAGCGTGGTTCTTCCTGGCCAACCAGAGGGCCAGGGCTGCTGCCCGACAGCTCCAGTACTCCCAGCAGCCAGGGAATCAGATTTTGGGAAGGAAATGCCCTCCCTTGCCTACATTAACCACCACCCATGCTGCAGAGAAGAAGGCTTTTGTAATAAAGGAAGAGAGATAGTAAGAATTGATAGAGAGGATGAAGGTACTAGATAAGGAGAAGGAGGGTGAAAACTAGTATAGAAAGAGAGACATGGGGACAGAATCTGTCACTTAGGTAGAATAAGTCGATGGAGAGTTGCAGACACAAGAATAGTTGTTCCTAACTATGTCCTCAAATGAATGGGGAACCAGTAGCAGTGTCTGAGGATGGGAATAACATGATGCAGGCAAGAAGTCAGAGAGCACCTGGCTACATGGTGTGGAGTCTAAAGAACTGCAGTTTGGGAAAGCCATAATGGACAGTATTTCCATAGTCAAGGCTACAAGAGTGAAAGGCAAGGGTAATTATTAGCAGCAGGGTCTGTTTTCAAGGCAGTGGATTACAGGATTAATGTGTGGAAGTAGCGATAGAAGATTTACAGACACAGAACATGTGAAAGACAAAGGAGAATTCAGAATGAAGAGTGACTCCAATGTTGTGGACAAAGGGATCAGGCTGAGTAGATGAGAAACATCTCAAAAACAGATCCAACTAGGCACCTTCCCATTATGGAATAATTTACTCAATATGTTTCAGAGGGGTAGCCAAGTTAGTCTGTAACAGGAAAAACTTAAAAAACAACAAATAGTCTGGTAGCACTTTAAAGACTAACAAAACATGTAGATGGTATCATGAGCGTTCGCGGGCACAGCCCACTTCTTCAGATGACCGGAGTGTTGGAAATCCAGAACCAAGAATAAATAAAGGAAGGGGAGGGGGAGGAAAAAAATGGGAGGGGAGGAAAAGAGGACATTGGGTAGATAAGTTTCAAAGGGATAGCTGAGCCAGTCTGTAACAGGAAAAACTTAAAAAACAACAAATAGTCTAGTATAGCGGTTCCCAACCTTTTCCAGATGGGAACCCAATTTGACAATTCGGGAAGACTTGGTGATCCAAGGCAATTCAAAAACGATGGGAGGTGAGAGGGGAGAGCCACCTGGGAAGACACTTGGCGACCCTTTTGAAATGTAATGGTGACCGATATTTGGGTCCCAACCCATAGGTTGGGAAACCCTAGTCTAGTAGCACCTTAAAGACTAAATAGTTAAAAGAGGCTGATAAGAACCATTAGTTTGCACTAGGAAAGTAAGAGTTCTAACAACTGATTCTACACAGACATCAAGAACCATTGGCACCTTCATTGTTTGGTTGGTTGAGAATGTGCGAGCCATCTGATATCGCAATTTAGACCATTTGCGTAAGAGTTAAACTTGAGAATGAAGTGGAGTTCCAATCTCTCTCTGTGTATTTGGCTTGTGGAATTGGTCTGTACCAAAACAGCAACTTGTAGATCCCTTAATGAGTGTCCAGGGAGGTTAAAGTGTTCCCCAACAGATTTTTGTGTGTTGCATTTTCGGCTATCTGGTTTGTGTCCATTAATTCTTTCCTGTAGGGACTGTCCAGTTTGTCCAATATATATCACAGTGTGGCATAGCTGGCATTTGATGGCATAGATCACATTAGTGGATGTGCAATTAAATGAGCCTCTGATTTGGTGGCTGATGTGGTTGGGTCCAGTGATGAAATCGCTTGTATAGATGTGTAGGCAGAGTTGGCACCAGGGCTGATTGCAGGGGTTGGTTCCTGGATGCTTATGGTGTAGCTGTGTAGCGTGGTTACTGGAAAGAATTTGTTTCAGGTTAGGGGGTTGTCTGTAAGCAAGAATAGGCCTTTCCCCCAACGCCTCTGAGAGTGAGGGGTCATTTTCCAAGATTGTAGATTTTGATAATGCATTGGAGGGGTTTAAGTTGTGGACTGTAGGTAATGACAAGTGGAATTATGTTGTTTTCTCTTTTGGGTCAGTCTTGAAGTAGTTCATGTCTGGGTACTTTTTTGGCTCTGTCAGTCTGTTTTTTCACTTCTCCAGGTGGGTATTTCAGTTTTAGGAATGCTCTTTTATAGATCCTGTAGGTGTTTGTCTCTGTCTGTGGGATTGGAGCAAATCTGGTTGTATTTTAGGGCTTGGCTGTATACAATAGATTGAGAAATGTGTCTGGGATGGAAGCTAGAGGCATGAAGGTAAGTGTAGCGGTCGGTGGGTTTCCGGTGATGGAAATTTGTCCATCATTTAATTGTACTGTAGTGTCAAGGAAGTGGATTTCTCGTGTGGACTGATCTAGGCTGAGTTGATGGTGGGGTGGAAGTCATTAAAATCCCAATGAAATTCTTCAAGGGTCTCTTTCCCTTGGGTCCATATGATGAGGATGTCATTAATGTAGCATAAGTAAAGTAACGGTGTTAGGGTGCAAGAAACGTTGTTCTAGGTCAACCATAAAGATGTTGTCATATTGTGGTGCCCTGCGGGTGCCCAAGGCTGTGCTGCTGACTTGAAGATACAAATTATCTCTGAATCGGAAGTAGTTGTGGGTGAGGACAAAGTCGCAGAGCTCTGTAATCAGTTTTTCAGTTGCTACTAGAATATTGGTTGTTTTTCAAGTTTTTCCTGTTACAGACCGGCTCAGCTATCCCTTTGAAACTTATCTATCCAATGTCCTCTTCCCCCCTCCCATTTTTCCTTTCCCCCCATCGCCCTTCCATTATATGTTGTTGGTTCTGGACTTCCAACACTCTGGTCATCTGAAGAAGCGGGCTGTGCCCACGAAAGCTTATGATACCATCTACACATTTTGTTAGTCTTTAAAGTGCTACCAGACTATTTGTTGTTTTTTAAGTTTTTACTCAATATGGTCCTCCATGATTTGGTAAACTGATGTGGCAATAGGACATTGGTAGTGGAAGGGATATGGGTGAGAAGGGTGGAGTGGGAGGTTAATGTCTGGGATCCTATGTGCCAATTTCTCTTTGTATTATCTTGGCATTCATTCTAATGAATCCCCAAAATACCTCCAGGGTAGCTAAACAATTGCAAAAGAGGAAATTAAGATAGGAAGTGGTTGTGCCACTATTCTAAAGCTACAGCGAGTCCACGATGTACAAGATTTGCATCCCTGCCTTCAAGAATTTGTTTTTTTTCTTAAACATGCTAAAGATACAAAGAATCCCTCTGACTATATTCACAGTTCATTCTATTGATCTATCTACAGTCTGTGCAGTTTCAGATGCTGATGTGCAGAATATCAAACAGCACTACCCCTTTTAAATCTTACTAGGAAATTTGTGGAAGAAAAACTGTATGTATGCATAAGTAGTACTACAAAACAGACTTGAGCAGTTAGGGTTTAACATGCAGAAAGAATGAAGAAACAGTCTCCTCTAAAGCCAGAAATGATTGACTTTTGAAATGCTGTAAGCTTCTTCCGTTAGAACACATACTGTCAAACTCATTTTTCCACTCTGAAAATTCTGTCAAATACCCTAAAGCCTTCTTTCTATAAAATGCATTTTTCTCAACTGAATCTTATTTTTTCCTCAAACGCATTAGCCTTTTGACCACCAAATATGGACAGACACAGAGTGATTACATAAACGTTGCTGAAGGCGTATTTCTGTTTCCCTTTGAGGGACAAAGAAATCTTTCTTTTGTTAGAGCTAAAGGAAGAAAAATACTTATATTTCCATTTGCTTTTCTTTGAAAATGTTTTATAGCCAAAATTGTTTTCATGTGCTTCGGGGGGAAAAACATTCTCTGAAAGCCATAAAGTTTTATGATAACATATGTTCAAAATACTGGAGTAAGTCTAGCTATCACTTGAGTTAATGTAACTTGCACCACCCAGGGCTGTGAAAAAGCCACCTCCCCAGAGCAATGCAAGTTACAGCAACATAAGTACTGTCCTCAATGCTGCTACCTCAGCAGGAGATGCTCTCTCCCTAACACAGCTTCCTCCTCTCACAGAGGTGGAGTAATTATGCTGGCAGGAGAGCGCTCTCCCATCAGAATAGAGCAGCTTCAGCAGATGCATTACACAGCTCTTCTGATGCACAACAGTCATAAGGGGTGCAACTACTTTCTGGGTTTGCAATCAGTGGAGACAATGTTGTTGCTAACATTTCAAAGAGAAACTAAGATAACTTAGGCAGCCACGGAAGGATGAACCGCCACAGCACACAGGGTGTTGTGATTGGTGACGAGCCATTTCAGTAGCACTCATGCTCCCCCAGCAGTCAGCACGAGGATACAGCTGGATTGACCTCCCGCCCTAAGGATCCATAGTTTCCACAACAGCCAGCTGGGGGCATTGAAAGTGTTTGCACTGCAGCTGGCAGCATGTTTCCCAGCCTGGAGAGTCAGACGTGCTAGCTCTGCTGGAGCTAGTGCACTAAAAACAGCAGTGTAAACACTGCACACAGGAGGTGGCACTGAATGCACCCATGCTATGTGCTGGGTATGTAGACAAATGGCTGGCATTTGCTAGGGTGCTTTTGTCAACCTAGACTGGGAGGCATGCTCATAGCTGCAATGTAGACATATCAAGACACCCAATACAAGTCAGAGCATCCCTCAGCATCTAGGTATGGAGAGGTGTCCCAGGATGAGATGAGTACTTTTTAAACCCTATCAGCATCCCATTTCATCATTTGAATTGAGCGCTCCTTAGTCACAGGTGAGAATTAAGGGCCTCCAGGTTCATTTGCTGTAGTCCACTGAAAAAGTGCCACTTATTGCCCATTCCTGGCCTAGAGGTCTCAAAACAGGACTTGCAGCCAGGAATTTTGAAGTTTCCCAGGCCAGGTCTACACTAGGGGATAAGTTCAAATTAAGATACGCAACTCCAGCTATGTTAATTGCGTAGCTAGCGATGTGAATGAGTAGTCAGCTAGTCAATTAACCGATAAACCTAGGCTTATCAGTTAATCTAGTTGGCTACTTGCATTTCCCCTCTTGCTGCCTCTGTCACAGAGGCAGCAGGGAGTGGGGAGAAGCAGGAGCCAGTGCTGGGGGGAACCTGTTGCCACATGCCCCCCGCTCCCCCTTCCCCCCCCCCACTGCTGTCTTTATCAACTAGTCCACAGCTGGACCATGAGGGGAGCCGCTCGGGCAGCCAATCTGCAAGGGGAGCTGGTTTTAAAATTGGGTTCTGTCATGAATTGTCTCCCGTCTGGCACCCTATGCTGCTGCCTCTGATAGACAGCAGTGCAGGGTGGCAGGTGGCTCCCCGGGAGTGGGGCTGGATTGCACTGGCTGCCGGCCCTGCCCCTGAGGAGTATAGAATAGTTGACTAACCGCTAAGTTAATCAACTATTCAATTAACCGATAACGAACATCCCTATGCATAAGTGGAGTTGACGTACCTTGGTTTGAAATTTGGCATCATCCCCACAGTGGGAGATGGATAGGAGAAATTCTCCCATCAGCTTCCCCTACTCCTCATGAGGAGTAGGAGTATTGGCACTGATGGGGGCACCCTCAGCATTAGATTTAGTGGGTCTAAACCCTCTAAATAGAACACTGGAAGATCAACCTCTAGAACGTCAATCTGCCGGTAAGTATGGACGTCACCCCATGGTCCAGCCAAAAATAAAAACATCCTGGGATTTGTAAGTACCAATATTCATAGGTGTTCAAGTCCCCACAGTAGAACTGCTGAAAAAGAAGGCTACACATAGTTTGTAGTTTAGATAAAGAAGATGGAAAAAAACTTAGAACTGTGACCACTGCCTCAGTTACTGTGGTAAACAGGTAGCAGTTCCTCCTGACTGGCACTCTTAAGTAGTAAATGTCCACAATTGGACCTACCATAAAAATGATGTTATCCGCTAGGAACATTCTTACAAAATACATAGTAAATATCTCTCTTTCAATTCCCCGCTAACAACTCCCCACTCATTATATATGTAGGTTCAACAACAGGCTTTTGTCCTTTGTAATACAAAGCCAAGAGAGGAAGTTCAAATCTACTCTCACAACCATGTCATTATTGGTGATGTTGTTCCACACTTACAAAGATAAATAGGAGATACGAAAAAGGTCCGAAGTCTGCTCTCAAGTGCCTCTGCACAGCTCCCATAAGCTACACTAGGTATCATACACACACATCCAAGGAAGGAATTTAGCCCTCAAGGACCTACAATTGTTTGTAGGACAAAAGAAACTGGGGGAGTCAAGGAACACTTGTCAAATGCAAAGAGTCTAGCATCAGATGCCATCCAGTCTAGTATTAACAGAATTTGATTTAACAATCACTAGGACATGTTATTTTGCAATATTGAGCAATGTTTATCTTTTAAGATAAAATTGTTTATCTGCTCACTAACCGACTGTTAAGACAGAAGAAAATCTGTGCTATGCTGGGTTCCAAAATTGTTTCTGTCACTAATCAGGTCTCTGCAGTAAAATTATGATGGCAGTTGAGTCAAATTATAATTAAGTATCTATAGCTCAGTTTACACATTGGAGACTTAGCCTTGAGTGTAAGGCAGAATCAGCCCACCTAAAGGGGAATGCAGACAGTATACTAGTGATGCATTTTCCGCCGCTTGTCATAGCCAATGTAGAGTGGAGAGGTAATGATTTTTGACTGGTCCTTGAGATAGGGATTTATAACACCTTCTCACTTGTGCCCCACATAAAGGCCAGTCACAATATAATCCTCCTTTAGGGTTGTCAACTTTCTACTCAGACAAAACCAAACACCCCTTGCCCCAATCCTCTCCCTCTCTTCATCCCCCCACCCGACATCCTTCTGTGGCTTGCTCTCTCTGCCCTCACTCACTTTGTCATTTCACCGGACTGAGGCAGGGGTTTGGGGTGTATGTGGGGGGGGATGAGGGTTCTAGTTTTGAGGTACAGGTTCTTGTGTGGGGCCAGAGATGGGGGATTTGGGGTGCAGCAGGGGGCTCTGGGCTGAGGAGTTCAGAGTGTAGGAACAGGTCTGGGGTGGGACAGAGAGATGGGGGGGGATGAGGACTCTGGCTGAGGGTAGAGACTCTGCAGTGGGATGAGGCATTTGGGGTGTAGGAAATTGCTCTGGGCTGGGACTGAGCAATTCAGAGGACAGAAGGGGGATCAGGGTTTGGGAGGGTTGGGCTGTGGGGATCAGGCTGAAGGCTCCGTCTGGGGCTGAGGGCTCTGGTATGGGACTGCAGATGAGAGATTTGGAGTGCAGGAGGGGGGTCTGGGCAGGGGGTTCAAAGTGTGCATGGCAGGGGGAGGAGGCTCTGGGCTGGGGTAGGGGTTGGAGTGTAGGAGGGGGTCAGGGGAGCAAGCTCCGGGTGGTGCTTGCCTCAAGCATCTCCCAGAAGTAGTGATTTTCTGCCACTCTGGCTCTTAGGTGAAGGTGTGGCCAGGAGGCTCAGTGCACTGCCCTATCTGCAGGGGCTGCTCCATGGTTCCTGGTCAATGGGAGCTGCAGAGTCAGTGCTTGTATTGGGAAGTCAGTGAGCAGAGCTCCCTGGATGCCTCTATGCATAGGAAGAAGGACATACCACTGCATCCAGGAGCCATGCGGAGCCAAGGCAGGCTGGGAACCTGCCTTAGCCCTGGACCAGACTTTTCACGGCCAGTTGGAGGTGCTGACTGGAACTGCAAGGTCCCTTCTCAACCAGGCATTCTGGTTGAAAACCAGACACCTGGCAACCTTATCCTCATTGAATGTTCATGGAACAGAAAAAAAATAGTCCTTGCTCAGAAGAGGTTACATTCTAATATAGACACACCAAAACAAACAAACAAACAAAACCCACAAAAACCACACTGTACAGACCAGTTAAGAGAGGGAGTGAGAAACGGTGAGAAATGTTGTGTGATACAGGAAAGATTCTATGAGGAACTGTAGTCTACAGAGGGGAATGTCTCCTTTTAATTGCATGATTTACATTAAATATTCACAGTTAATAGGTGGAAAGGCAAGGCACTCTTCAGATGAATTTCCTGCAGAATAAAGTGGAGTGCAAGTTTATTTATAAAGCAAATCTAAGATTGAATTTTGTGTCCAGCTGCAATGAATTCTTGCTATATCCCTGCTTGAAATTAAATGGATTTTTCAGCTCTGTGTTCACACAGAAGGAAAGATATATGCTGGAAACAGACATATTTCCCAGGGGAGGAAAAAGAGGGGGAGGGGAAAAAATCACAATCCTGTCAGAACAAGAAACAACAGCCTACAGTCTGACAACCTCAGATCCAGATGCAATTCATTCCTGTATTCTGAAATAGGAGAAGAAAGGAGACAATGAAATCATTATTAGATATTTTGAAATATCCACTGCAAAAGAAGGGATATACTGAAGATTGATGGAAATGATAATAGAATTTACATTTAAGATGGAGACACAGGAAATTGTGCATTTTTTTAAATCTCAGCCATGAATAAGATAATTGCAATAGCATTCTGAGCCGAAATCGAGCAATTCTTGGCCAACTACTGTTTCATTATGATTATGCATGAATTATAAGAGTTAATGGCACAAAATATAAATATTTTTTCAAAAGCAACAAAAAGAGGTTCCTCAGATCAGGAGAATGTCATTAGGATGGGACAGCAGCCCTGAAAACAGTTTACCAATGTAACAGGCAGATTGCAATACATATCGAAGATCTAAATCATTACACTATTTTATTTTCCACTACATTTTTGGAAAAGCCATTGGCACTGAAACATGTAACTTAAGTATCTGGTTCCAAGACAGCCTGCTGTTGTCAGTATGGTATGATGCTGGTATGGTATGGTAATCCAGTTCTAATTGTTCAGTGTTCCTAGGTGGGTGAGTGTTCCTAGATGGGTGGGTGGTCTCCTTTTATCTTCTACTAGACAAAACATCAGTATTCCAATAATTACATTTAGAGACTAAGGGACTAATCCCAGATTCCACATTTAACCAGACTCCTACTGACTTTACTGCATGAAACATAGGACCGAGCCCTTGCACTGGATAAATAGAAAGGCCAATCTTTGCTCTAACCAGGCTGGGAAATTGTACTATGTCACCTGGGAAGACATCACTCGTAAGGGTCATGCTGTGCATATTTTGTTGAGTTCCCACATTGTCACACCTGGCATTTTTCAGAAGCTCTGCATTAATTTAAAAACTTAAACTGAAATTTAAACAACCGTGAGGGAGAAGAGAGAGTGGAGGAGCCTGTCACTTAACATTCACAACACCAGAATATCGGAATGGAAATTGGCCAAAGCTCTTAAAAGCGTCTGCTGTGATGATTCTCCTAAATTGTGTCATTCTCCCTCTAATGAGTCCAAATATGGTCAAAAGTTGCTGTACTGAAAAACCATCAACAAAATCTGAATGGAGAAGCAAAATTAATATGCAAAATAATTTGCATTGCCACCTGCTAGATAGAAATAAAGTGGTTTTATTCTGGGAAGTCCAAAGAGAACAGACATACAATTTAATTTGGTCAGTTAAAATGATCATTAGATGGGATTGCTTTTCCACATAAACTTAAAATGTGCACTAATTTCACTCCCTGTGAATAAGGGTGAGGTGGATGTCCATTATTATTTAAAGACTGAAATTTAGAAAAAACAGTGTAGGCCTATTGCTGGTTTTATAAATACTCACTGTAGGATGCAGTGAAAGCTCAAAGCATGCATCTGCATCTTAATCAAAGGCCAGGGATCGTCCATGTCGATGTGCCTTTGACCCATCAGTGTAAAATACATGCCGATATTCAAAAGGACCAACTCCCTTACTAAATACAATCTTGAAGTCTATGTAAAGGAAGCAAGTTTTTAATACTTACATTTATAAATTAACAGTTTATTGACTGATTATAGCACTTGTATATTTTTGGAAGATTGCTATTATTTTCACTTTATCAGCTGGTATATCAAAAATACTAGAATACAACTAGATTATCATATTGATATTGATTTATGGTTAAAATAATAAATTAGATCTGTTTGAGGAATGCACAACTTTATATTATTACTGTCAGATTTGCTGCTAAATTGTTGCCTTAACTCATGCACTAATGTAACAATAGATTTTTACTAACACACTACTATCACATAATGTTTGATAGCTGAAATCTGCATCAACTGAAAATAAAGATAAACATGGCTTTCAGCTCAGGGAAAAGTCTAAACTACCTAATGCAATCATTCTTCTATCAAATTAAATTAGCTGCGTTCCTTGAATTAAGACAAATTTCTTCCATCTCCTGATGTTATTACTGAAGCAAACACTTGTGGAAAATACAAGTCATAAGCATTACTGACTGTAGCTGTAAAAGCCGTCATTCTACAAAACTGATATTTCTAATTTTCTCTTGGGAATTTTAGCCAGCAAGGTCAGAATTGGGAATACATGTTACTTAATACAGAAATGTTCCCCCTTACAGAAAATGTTTAATTTAAAATTTAGTCACTGCTATTTTTTATTGAACTGTTTTTTCGTAAAATATCTGGCTGGACAACAATCGAGAATTTGCCGGACATCCCCTATATTTATTTTATTGAGATGTTTGACATTCAGCCTTCTATTGAATGATTTTTTTTTAATGCTAAACCATTATACTTCATGTAATGCTGCTCTTACTCCTCTTCCATCCTATTTTCCCATTCCTTCTCTTGGATCTCTTCATGTTCTTCACTGTCCATTATTCTCTCTTCCTCATTTTCTTTCTTCCTTCTTTGTTTGCTTAGTATTCTTCCTCCTTCCCCATATCCTTTTGATCTCTATCCTCTCCTTTCATGGCTAGCTTATCTCACATTTTCTCATCTTCAGTCTCCCTTCCTTCCTGTCTTCCCCATCCTTGCTAATCTCATCTCCTCCCCTCATCCCTCCCAAATCCAACGTTTTTCTTAAACTTTGCTTCTGTTCCTACAGCCCCAATTCTGCATCCCCTTTTTTCTTCCCAGAATCTGCAGCTCCACTTCTCCTTCCCAGGCTCTGCTTTTTCCCTGCTCCAATTCCACATTGTTGCAGGGGGGTAGGGTCCCATGTCCCTGGGCTATATGAGCCCACAGCATGCCCCACGTAACTGGTAAACCACCTGTAGTCTGGCCCCTCCCCTCAGAGCTGGACAGCCCAATGGCCAGAGGCAGTAAACCACAGTCTAACGCTGGCCCTTTAAGGCAGGGCTGGATGGTCCAGTAGCCAGAGTCAGTAAAGCTAAATCACTTGTAGGCCCTGTGAAGCAGTGTTGGGCGGCCCAATGACCAGAGTCAGTGAGTCAAAGTTGGTCACCAGCCCCTTTAAGATGGGGCTGTACGGCCCAATGGCCAGAGTCAGTACCATAGTCTAATGCTGGCCCTTGAAGGCAGGGCTGGACAGCCCAATGGCCAGTCACTGGGGTGTGGCTTGTGCCTATGTAGGCCCACCCTACTCCAACAGGTCCCGGCCCAGGGCCCTGTGAGTGGCAGAATGGCCCACCACTCCCTCGGCAGCAAATCCAACCTAAACACAGCAAGGATCTCTGGATGGGAAAGACCGCTCCTGCACCCTCCCTGGGCCACTTCCTACCTGATCCAACAGGCTGAATTCCCACGTTGTAGCTGGGTCTTCTGACTCCTCGGGGGCCGCCCTTCCCTGGTGGTCTGCCGAGGTTACGTCTCAACCAGCGTTGGAGCATCCACTGCTCTCCTCTCGGGTGTCTGGCTGCTGCTGCTGCTGCTGGGGAGCTCCAACCTGAGGTCCTTCTCCTCCGCGGGCCAGCTCAGACTGAGCTTCTCCCCCAGGCTTTTATACTTGAGCTACAGTCTGAGCATGCCTGGCAGGGCTGCGGGGGCAGGGCTCTTTCAGCCAGGGTAACCTGGTTAAGCCCTGTTAATTCAGTGTGGGGCTGGTACAACCCATCACACACACCTCTAGACCCAGGTCAATCCTCTTTCACAGAATCAGGTCTCATGCCACCTCTCCCAGCGACAACATTCACATCTACTAGATATCTGAGAGAGTTTGTCTGTGTGTTTTCTGGTTTGTTCAAGAACTGCATCTAAATGGTAAGAACTAGGACCACCAAACCAAATTTAGTGTGCAGCTTTCTCTTAGCATCGCTTAAAGCAACAAAAGGATTTGGTCATGCCAGGAAAACAGGATGTGCCTGGAATGGGATTGCTTCTCATAAAACCAAGCAGAAGAGACAGAATCACCAAATCAAGTACAGTCCTCAAAATTGACATAGCCGAGTGAATGTTGAAAGAGGGCTCAGGGACAGGAGGGGCTCATGACCTAAGTTCCCTGCAAGCTGTGCAGCTGTGTGACCGTGCAGCTATTTTCTGAGCTCCGCTCAGAAGTTCAAAGCTCCCGCACAGGCAGGGAGCTCAGCTGACTGGTGGGGAGTGGGACATCCTGTTGCCAAGCATGCAGCTAAATGGAGCTGCTACGTGCTTGAAACTCAACAGCTCCCAGAGCAGGTAAAAAGTGAGATAAGGGAATAAGTGGCTGTGGGAAGGAGGAGAAAGAGAAGGAGGGAGGGAGGAATGAATTAATTAATTGGCTTAGGGGAAGTCGGGGAGGGGGAAGTTTGGAGAGTCCCATTTGCTTGAGGAGAGAGAGGCAGAAAGTTAGCACTCTCAAGTCTCCTGGGGAAGGGGAGATAAAGGGCTGACTGCATGAGGTAGGTGGGGAAAAGAGAGGATGGGTGGGTGCTGGCATTGGATGAGGTGGAAGTGGGGGTAGTTTGTGCTGTGAGGTGGGAAGGTATGGATAATTTATTTGTGCTTTATCTGGAGTTAGAACAGGACAGATTGCTAGTTTGAGAAGCAAGATTTTATCCCAGCCCCCGGCTGGATGGGAGCAGATTTCACAGATGTAGATCAGGGAAAAGGGATGGGTGGGTGCTGGCATCTGTGCAGTGAGATGTAGATGGTGGGTGAGTTTGTTTGGGGGTGTCCCTGACTAGCTGCAGTCCTCTCTGTCTGGGTTGGGGGGAAGCAGGCTGTATGGGATGGGTGTGTACCAGGACATTTGCATGATTCCATTTCAAACAAAGTTTACATATCTTAATGGCTTAAGATAAACAAAAATTAATTGAGTTAAGGACCTGAGCAACACCAGGTAAATCTTCTAGTATAACTTAGTACACCACCAGGTAAATGTTCTAGCAGTGTTCTCCAGCTCTGCTGGACACAGCCCTGAGAGTCTGCAAACAAAGCCACCACACCCCTGTGCAGTGGGGGCGCCTCAGCTCCACTGAATAAGGGAAGGGAAGGGAAAAGTGTCATTGGGATGACCTCTAGAACCACCTTCTTTCTCCTTCCAAACCGAGATAGAAGCCTAGATTAAAGGATATCCAAGCCAGGAGGCTCAGGATCATAGGGCAATAATGCAGACAAGAAGTCATTATTTTCAGAATTTCTGCTCATTATATCTTTCTGAAACAGTTAAGAAAAATTTTTAAACAGCATCACGCACCTATATACCCACACAGTTGGTATATCTGACCGCAAAACATCCTCCCCTTTTTCGTCCTCTCCACACACTCTAGCTCTTGATTGCCTAACAGCCTTAGAACAAGAGCTGGGCACAGTTTTATGGCTTTGGTTTGGTGGTTTGTTTTAAAAATTTTGGATTGTTCAGATTCACACTCCCTTTGATTTCAGGTTCAAAACAATCCAAGAAACTGAAACTCAATCTCTATTGCCATGTTTTTCTGATAGAGTCACATAAATCCCTTGGTGTCCTATGGTTTCCAGATATTGCAGACCCTGGGTGGTAGGTGTGGCATCTGGACAATGGACTGACCACTTATTGGAAGCCACAATTCAGCTCAATGCAGGGGATCTAGCAGTGTTAGGGCCAGGAATGGGAAGGAGACAGAAGCCGCTATGGGATGAGTACAGGATGAAGTTGGTCTACTACACCATCCTAGAGCCTCACCACTCCTCCCCACCAGGAGAGGACCTAATCCTGCCCCTCCCCCCACATACACACCCATCATAGCCCTGGGTGCAGGACCTGACATATACACCTTCACTGATGCCACCCCGTAAATGACATTTCCATAGCCCCTAGTTTCCTCCTGTGCTTACAAATCCCATCCCACCCTGTAAAACTCTCCCTAAGTTTAACCAAAACATGCCCCAGGGCCCTAAATTCATCAAACGGTGAATAGAACTTGGCGAATACTGTGGCAAACAAGTTCCAAGGTTGTAACTAAATCAAAGCCAAAAGACCGTTACTAGAGTTCATTTGGCATGGATTGTGCAGGTCGTCACATTGCAACTGCTTTCTTGAATGAAATGCTTCTATGAATAAGCCAAAGGAATTGGAATCCCAGCCTCCATTTCTATCTGAGTTCCCTTCTGTGATGAAATATAAAATGAATTATATCCAGGAATGGCTTCCTCATCTCTATCAGTTTAGTGGAATTCACTTTGAAAACTCCATCACCATAAAGCAATAGGGTACCATGAATGAAACTCAGAGCCAATAAATGTATCTTTGGGGAAACAAAATGGATTTTCCTTACTACAGCATGTGGAAATCCATCATATGTGCCTCTTGATCTATCAAGCAGAAGTGTCCAGTGACATCAACAGTAGACGATGTGAAGGCAGAGACTTTATGCAAGTTGAATTTTAGCAGCACAAGAATCATAATAAGTACAGAAATCTCAGTCCAATGCAAAACCGCCTGATTCCTGTGCTTTTCAGAGTAAAGGAGATGATGAGATAAACTCTGTTCTCTTACATTAATGTAAATCTTAAGTAATTGAGAGTAGAGACCCTTGGCCCATATTTTCAATTGATTACTGCTTGAAATGAAGCTACTATATGATACAAAACCAGACTCCAAAGCCAATGTTTGCAATTTGTAGCTACGTACTGAGGGCCTAATTCTGCCCATAGTTACATCCATGCAGGTTTCTTAATCCAGCTTTGTAAAGATGTAACCAAGAGCAGAATTTGGCTCTGCATCAGATCACCTACCACTCATGGCCAAAGTTTAAACTACTACTTGGGGAGGCAAGCTCCCTTGCCTGTGGCCCTGCCAATACTCCACCCCTCCTCTGCCCCCCAGGTCCTTCCCCACTGTCTCCCTTTTCTCTTCCTTCCCCCAACCTGCTTACCCTCTTCTAGACAAATCCCTGAACTCAAGTGCAGCAAACAGCATTTGAAAATAACACTCTTCTAAAGAAAATGGAGCATGTTTTTCACTGCTAGCCAGATTGTGAAGACTGACATGCAAAAGGTACTGTGGCAGCATATGCCCACCCCATCACAGGAATGGGGTTATTCCAGAGGTGGTTGCAACTCTAAGTCCATTAGTAGTCCTACCCACGGGGCAGAATGGCCTACAGGCTGAAGTCAATAAGTCTTCCTGGCTCCCAGGCACTATGGCCTAACAGTCAGAGTCAGTAAGCGCCCTTGCCTCAGGGCAGTAGGGCCTAATAGCCAGAGTCAATGAGTGCCCCTGTGTGACCGTGACGGGGTGCGATCACCCTCTCCCGCCCCGGGAGAGGGGTTCAGCGGAACCCGTCGCCAGCCTCCGGCCTGTTGGTCCCGGAGTCTAGTCAGGTTTAGCGCCTTTGGGCGTGATCACCCCGCTCGGCCGAGTCTGGGGGATCTGTGAGCCCAGGGGTCACCTGTCCCTTTGAGCGGAGATTTTCCCCGTGGTCTCCACTGGGGGGGCTCCGGCTCATTGGCACAGGAGCGACCCGCAACTCCCGACGACGGCGGGAGGGGAAGGGGACCTGGGCCCACCCTCTCCACCGGGTCCCAGCCCGGGCCCTGCCACAGGGGTCTGCTGGCTCCTGTGCGGCGGACGTGGGATTCCTTCCCGAAACGCATCCACCCACGGGTGCCAAAAGGGCCCCGCCCTGGGCTGCTTCCTCCCCGGCGCGAACCCCGTCGCCCTCTCCGTGGGGTCCCCGTAGCCTACCGTGGCTCGGTCGCTCGGCGCTGGAGCAGTCCGTCCACCGCCGTGGGGTCCGGTCCCGTCAGTGACCCGTCGCCATGGGCGTCTTCGATCCCCCGCCTCCGGGGGTTCCCGTCGGGAATCCGGGCTCCCTGGGGGGGCGTCTCCCCGTGCCCGGCCCCAAACCCTGCGGGAGCCGGCCTCCAAGGTCGCGCCCCCGGCGCGCTGCCGGCGGGCCCTTTTTAAAAGGCCCACCGGAGATGACGTCCTACTGGCGCGCCTCCTCCCTGGCGTCAGCGCGCGCGCTCCTGTCCCGCCCGGCTCGTCAACCCCCGCGCCTGCCCTCAGCGGACGTGCGCCGGGAGCCAGACGGCCCGCGGCTCTGTTTCTCAGCCGCGAGGGAAGTTCCCGCGGCCAGTATCCACCGCACGCCGGCTTCCCACAGCCGGGCGCCGCGGCCGGGGGTGCTGCCTCCCCCAGCCTCCCTGTGTGCTCCTCCGTGCGGGCCGCCTCCGGCCCGTCATACCCTGGTTGCAGGGCAGTAGGGCCCAATGATCAGAGTCAATGAGCCAAGGATTTGCACCTGGTAGGGGGACCCAGACCCACCCTGCTCCACCAGGTCCTGACCCAGGGCCCTATGAGCATGTTTCAGGGCCCTCTGAAACACACCGAGGATACGTGGGTAGGAGGGGCGGCTCCTGCACCCTTCTGGTCCCGTCAGGGCGTCATCCCATGTAGCCGTTGGGTCTCCCTGTGCCCCGGCTGTGGTTTCTCCCTGGGTCTCCACAGGGGTTGAGCAGACTCTGCCTCCTGGCCTTTCAGCTCCCTCTATCTGGACCGCAGGCTGTAACAGCGCTGGAGTTCCGCCTAGAGAACCTTCCCCTTCCCTGGCCCACTCAGACTGAGCTGCTCCCTGGCCTCTTATACTGCCCCAGCACTTGGAGCATGCCCAATCTGGTTGGAGGGGCAGGACTTCCTCCAACCACACCTCCCGCTCTAGTGCGGGGTATGCCCAACCCATCACACATACCTAATTAAAAGCACTAAATTTGGAATAAAACATGTCAATCAGAGGTATTCTGATATACCTTGAAGTTTGTCAGAGATTTATTTACAAAAACTTTGTAGTAAGGGCTAATCAGCTGTCCTGCTGAATACAACATTAAATATTATGGAATACATGATACAGATCTGCTCTGTTTTACATTTTCTTAATCAGTATTTTCTAAGGTGATTTTATATTTTAAATGTACTCTTAAGCCTTCATAAAGTAATCATTCCAGATTACTGCTTATTTATTGCACTGATACAAGGACATTATTTCAAATTAATCAGTCAGAGTGGTTTAGTGTGTTCATAACAAAATTCATTGCTTTTAGAAAAAGCAAACACTAATTTATTTTGTGTGATCTCCACAACAATTGACGTGTTTATGAAATGTCATTGTGTTTATATTAAAAAAGGTTTCCAAGGATTTTAGACATAACAAAGGATTTTATATTTTACTCAGGTGCTAATTTTGGTGGAAGGTTCTCTTAAAACTAGTTCAAATAGACGTAAAAGTGGGAAACTGTATTGTCACATTAAGGGCTTTCTTCAGCAAGGTATGAAAGGAGAAAGATTACAGCAGAGAGGACAGAAAAGACAAGACGACTTTGGAATCAAGTTTTTTGTTCTAGAGTAATTAAAATTAAAATGTGTATTTTAGATAAGGGTGGTCTTTTGAATAGTTTATTTAAAACCTATATGTTGAGGATCCAAGCATTTAAGGCTAAAGATGAACACTTAGATTGTGCATCAAAAAATCCATGCAAAGATTTTTTTAGAGATGTGATTTTATAATATTTTGCAACAAACTAATTAAACATTTAAAAGCCAGTGGGGGAGCACTTTAACCTGCCTGGGCACACAATTTCAGACTTGCAAGTTGCCATTCTCAGACAGAAAAACTTGAAAAACGCACTGTAGAGAGAAACGTCTGAGCTGGAATTCATATGCCAATTTGACACCCTAAACCAAGGTCTAAGCAAACACATCCAGTGGTTCTCTCCAGGTAATTTCCCATTCAGGTACTCCCACCTTATCACCACTGTTGGAGATTAGCCACATCCATTTTGATTTAATTAACATTGTTGTCACACGCCAATCTCTGTAATCTTTCTGTCTTTGTTTTTTTTTTCTTTTTCTCTTCACCATCTGTGGAAGTAAGTTGTAGTTCATGAAAGCTTATGCTCTAATATCCTAATACATTTGTTAATCTTTAAAGTGCCACTAGACTCCTTGTTGTTTTTCCTGAAACAGACAAACTTGGCTACCTCTCTGAAACATGTAAATTTAAAGCAATTTTTAAACTAAGTCTGATCTGTAGACATATTACAGTAACGCACAACTATTTTTGTCAGTAAATTCAGAAACTCACAATATATACCTCTGGGTTAGCACATGCCTGTTTAACGGCTTCATTATCACTTAGTGGCTCTTTCGCATGTTCAATGTTATGCTAATAGGTCTGGGAAGCTGGAAGGCTTTTTCACTTTAAAATTACTAGATCTCTTCAGGACTAAGACTCACCTGGCCGCAAACAGTCTGCTGTGGGAGGGTGCAGAACAGTCAAACTAGAGATAGGAAGAGGCCAGCAGTTGGCACTAAGACCCGAGGAGGCAGTACCTTCCCTTGTCTCTTTTCTCTGATGCCCATGATGTTGGCCAAATACTTTAAAAAAACACCACAAAAACCAAAACCAACCAAACCAATCAAAACCCCAACAACCATTTATTTTATATGGTAAGCATTACTGTAGTGCCTGATCACCTCACAGACATTAGAAGATTTATCTTTACAATGCCTGGGGAGATAGGGTAGTGTTGTCATTCCCATGTTATAGATGGAGAGATTGGAAGCACTGAGCAGTGAAGGTATTTGGCCATGGTCACAGAAGAACTCAGTGGTAGAGCTAGGACTAGGAACTAGAGGCATTCCTTATTGCTCTGCACAGGGATGTCCTTAGGATTTTGGGGGGCCTATGCAGTACTATTATTTTTTAGAGATGCGATTTTATAATCTTCAGCAGCACACTAATGAAATATTTTAAAGCAAATTTGAAACTAAGGCCCTGTAGACGGACATAGTAAATTCAGAAACTGTGATTAGCAAATGACTGTAAAATGGTTTCATTACCACCTGGCTTGCTCTTTCACAGTTTCAATATTTATTAAAGGGTCTGACAGGCTTTTTCCACATTTAAGTTAACTAGATTCTCTTTGGAGAAAGCAGAGCCACAGAACAGGGATAGGAAGAGGTAGGTGGACATTAAACCCAATGGTGCCCCACATTTTTGGGTGCCCTATGCAGCTGTATATTCTGCATATGGATAAGGATGGCTCTGGCTCTGCATTTTATGAAGCCATTTACACCAGTGAAAATGTGTGTAGGAAATGCTATTATTCTAATTGGTAGAATTTTACATCTATTTTGCACTTCTCTGTATGATTGCACAAAGTGAAGGGCAATGGCGAAGCAGGCCCAGCTGTCCTGAGTCTCAGCTGAGTGTCTTTAAAACATGGCCATTCTTAGGGTTTATTTATTTTTGTTGCTTTAGGATGGAAGGCCTAAAAGTATTCCCATCCTACTAAAGGAAAATGATAATATCGTGCATATATGTAAGTATAGCTAGTCAAAATTTTGCTGTTTCATGGAAACAGACGATCCGTGTTTAGGGATAATCCTTCCCTCTCAAGTTCACACAACTCCAAAAACTGAAAGTTGCACTCATATCCGAGGACACACTGTGGCTTTTATTGTGAAATAAAATCCTTTTGCTTCTCACTATTAAGGGTGTGCAAAAAATGAAATTTTGAGAATTAGGCCTTTATCTTTGAAAATATTTTTGACTTCTTGAGGTTTTTCCATTTCTAAACCTAGCTCACATCATCATTAATGGAAGTGACACACTGTGCATTTCAGTGGAAGAAAATTTATTATAAATTCAAAAGCCATTGGAACAAACATTGTATTTCAACTATAAATTATTTGTTGTTTCCTTATTTCATTATCAATTTTATTTATGGTGCTTATACTAAACATCTGTATTTTTAATTCACTCAGATGGGCACTGAAAAATGACATGAAATGAACTTTAACAAAAATCTTTAGCTTAATTTGCATTTTTTTTGGATGAAAAAACATACATAGTAAGGCAGTAGAGGGTGAAATTCTGTTATATTTCCAGAAGATGTGCTCAAGCTGGACAGAGCATTTACTGAATAACCAATGAATACATAAAATGGTGAAGACTCAAAAGCCGCATTTTCACATCTAAGAGTAGACAAGATTAAATAGAAGTCTGAAGAGCACATAAATTCTTTGACATAAAACATACTGTTCAAAAAGGAAAAACTCCGCAAATAACAAAAAGATGGAAAATTCCAGTAAGTGCTTTATCAGCCACCTGCCATATTCTGAATGTAGCCAATAATGAAAATTTATGCACCAACAAAAGTATTTGCATTTCATCTTGTTCACTGGAGAATATCATCTTTTCAGACTGGATTACTGGTAAATTTCAGGGGTAACATTTTGCACAATACACTGTGAAGTTTAAAAACACATCATTAAAGCCACTCTTTTGAAAAAAAGCCTGGTTCTAAAAAATACATAATTTTCTGCCGATTTATCACTAACTGTAATTTTTAAATGCAATTAATGGTGAACAAATCTATTTAAGTTTGCTTTTAGTATTCAGAGAGCATAGTGTGTTCCACATAAACAAAAATGAAGTTAATGAAATACTAAAAAAAGTGAAGGTGACAGCAAAGAAGTCTTATGTGGTGCTTAAAAATATGTTCTGACAATGTGTCTATATTAGCATAGAGTTTCACGTTCAAGGAACATTAACAGGAGAAATATAAGCCCCAAATGAATGTCAAAAGGCACATTCTGAAAGCAAAACTAATAGCTGCCTGTAGCCTAATACAAAAGCAATTACATTTGGCTGCAGTTGGAAGAGTATGGAAGAGCTCTATTCCAGGGGTGGTCAACCAGTTAGAGACAAAGAGCCAAAATAGCTGTGGATAGAGTGCGAAGAGCCATGTATTATAGATAGATAGATAGATAGAATACACAAAATGTAGTGATAAAAATAACATTACAGGACATTTCGGACAAAAACTAATAAAAAAGTCTCTAGTCACTTAAAAAATTCAAGGCCAGTCCATAGATCTTCAGATAACTTGACAAGGAACAAACATCAAATTACAAAAAAAAACCCAGTAAAATGTAATTTTTAATATTCTCACAATTAAAAAAAAGCATCCCCACCCCGTATTTTAAATTTAACACTACAGCCCTATTATGTCCTGTGGGTTTTTTAAAATTAAACTGAACTGAGAAGTAAATTAGCACTATTTCAAGTGCATGTTTCACTCCATCTTGTTGATCTCTGGTATGGTTTCCTCATTTTTTTTGACTTCTGAAGATTATGACTTTTTTATAGTTCTAAAAATTCAGGTCTGTCCCAGAGTGCAAATATGAGAGGTTCAAAAACAATAAGGGAGAGACTCATATCTCAGAATAATTGCTTCAGCCTGGTGAACAATAGCCTTTGAATTTTCTATAAAGACACACAGTGTAAACCAGGTACATGCCGATTCTTTTTTTTTGCCCTGGAATTTAAATATGACATCTGTATTGGCTTCCTTATTCTGCATCCATGAAGACTTTAGGTTTAAGGTGCTTCAACCCCCTGCCCACCCCCCCGCTCTAACCCAATGCCCCACCCTCCCCAGAGCCAGGCACCCTCAGCCCCCGCTCTAACCCAATCCCCTTCCTTCCCCAGAGCCAGGCACCCTCAGGCCCCCGCTCTAACCCAATCCCTCTCCTCTCCCCCAGAGCCAGGCATTCCCAGCCCCCTCCCCCCAACTCTAACCCAATGCCCTCTCCCTCCCTCCGAAAATTAGGAGGACCTAACTGTAACTCCCAAGAGCATGAAAATTCCAACTTCTGACAGCCAACTTAAATTTTAAACTTTTAACAGCCAGCTTAAGCCCATTCAGGTACACTGCTACAGGTTGGACCTCTTTAGTCCGGCACTCACTGGTCCGGCAACATTCGTAGTCTGGCATGATGTTAGTTAGCCAGATGTCCACTTATCAACAGTGTGGTCAAGTTTCCTGCAGTCTCATAAAGTTTATTTATAGCCAGCAGTCCTGGCTCTCAGTGTTCTATGCTGTTATTTAGCTCTAATTTACCCCAAATGTATCTAAGAGCCCAGTAAGCAGTGGAAGAGTTGGTAATGCTGCTAGACAATATTGACTTCCTGTGGTTTGGCAAACTCTTCGGCTCAGCACTGGTTAGGTGCCGAGGGTGCCGGATTAGAGAGGTTCAACCTTACATCAGTAGACAAATTTTTTCATTGACCACCCCCTTGAGGTAGTGGATTTATTATGGTGACCGAAAAAAACCCCTTCCCTCACAGTAGCAAGTGTCCATGATACAAGCTCTATAGTGGCATAGTTGCAGTGTTTTTGTGCTTGTAGTGTACACATACCTAACATCTACTATCCCAATGAAGTAGCAAAAGGCCTATTTGAGGCATTTAAAATGAGAGTTGTTTAAATAAAAAGTAAGTACAGGTTGAAACTCTAAAATCTGGTACTCTCTGCTCCAGCAACAACCGTGGTCCAGCAGGACATGGATATTGCTGGACCAGAAAGCCTGGCTGGAAGTGAGAGCAACCAGGGTCACAATCACAGCCCCAGCTGGTGGCAGCGGGGCCAGTGGCCAGGAGCACAATCCAGGCCAGCAGCGGGGAGTGCAGCCCTGGCCAGGGTTGGTGGCAACGTGGCTGGCAGGGCTGAGACCATAGTCCTGACTGGAGCCAGAAGCACAGCCCAATTGGGGTTGATGTCAACGGGACTGGAGATGGGGAGTGCAGCCTCGGCCAGGGCCAGGAGAGGAACCATTTGCTGGGGCTGACACCAGGGAGCAAGGCTGATGGCCAGGAGGGGAGCCTTGACCTTCCCTGGTTCAGCAAACTCCCTGGTTTGAGACCACAGAGGTCCCGAGAGTGCCAGACCAGGGAGGGCCAACCTGTACATTAAAAATGAAAATACAGATTTACACTTTGAATATCTGAAAAGAGTGGGAGGGGGGAAATGGTCCATCAGTGAATTAAGATAAATGGGAACACGATATTCCTCTTCCAGAATGAGAGTGTCTGCACATTGTTCATCAAAGAAAGAGTTAAACAGGAAAAAAAACCATATATACCCAATGTCTTCAGCTGTTTCAGTCCTAATCATGTTCCAGTAAATGTTTTGATTTAAACAAATTAGCAAATTCTCACAAAGTTGTCTTGGAATTTTTCAGAGCAGCTCTACTTGAAAGGTACTTATTAGTGCGTCCTTATATAAATGAAAGGTAAAACTCAGGGCTTGTCTACACAAAGACTTAAAGCACAGCAAACCAGGGAACAAATGTACAGCATTCTAAGTCATCAAATGGGCCTTGCTACTGCACACTGGACATTTTGTAGTGCACTTTGATGTACACTGCAGTATAACAAAGCACACTACAGCACATTTAGTGTGCAATAAGCTAGCACTCTTGTAGATTTACATCTTGGCTTGCTGCTCACAAAGTCTCCATGCCAGCAAACCCATAGGTAAGTAACCATTTGGCTAGCGCATCAGGAGCCCAAACATAACTAAAAAGAATGGCAAATAGCTTCCCATGAAAATACAGCTCAACATGCTTCTTTTGTTCTTCTTTAAACATTCTCTTTTGAATTCTGTATTTTTTAAAGAAACCATAAAACTTGAAGGTAAAATTCACCATCATATCTAGTTCTTACACATCTTTTCACCCCTACACTTTTCAGTGATTCTTGCCCAGAATCTTTACCAGGGTGGTCGGCACCTTGCATAATCCACCTCATAATATGTAAAGTACTTTGAGGATTATTATTATTTGCATGGAAGTTGTGTTCAGAGGTCAAAGCCAATTCTGATTTCCTATTTTGCTAGGCATCGGACACATATACAAAAACTGGTGGACATAGCTTTGCACTACTGTGCTCTGGACCCAGATATCTGACGCAATCATGGTCCATACTGGGAGGAAAAAGAAGAGATGGCTACACAAAACTGGGTAAATTGGATCGAGGACATAGTCTGGTAGGTTACCCTTGGGCGTAACCTCAAAATGACTTTTTAGCTCCTTGCTTGAAACAGATTGAGCCCGACTGGACAAAATATGGGAGCTGGTTCATATGCCAACTCCAAACAGGTCCAGTCTCCTGGAGTCTTTATTTTGAGGGGTAGCTCTGGATTGTCCCAGACATTTTCTATGATTAACTGCTTTGACTACCAAGGAATTTGCAGCAGAGTGGGAATAAAGGTATTTACACCCCTTAGTTGAGACAAAGTTCTTATACTTTGCCCATTTGGAGACAGGGAGTTTGCCATATGACACTGGTAATCTTTGATACCCCTTTGTGAAGGGGAAAGGGTGGAGAGGAGGTTGAACAGGGAGTACACTTCCTCCTCCAACTCCTCTGCCTGCAAGAAAAGGTTAGATGTGGATCTCTTCAACAGCTCCTGGAGCACCTTAGTATCACTGAGGAATCAGGTGAGAGAGTCCCCACTATGGCCCTGTCTGGTGATGATGAGAAGGGGGCCAGTACCGCCAGTTCCACAGTATTCATTGGTGGTCCAGCAGGATGTTGCATTTGGATGTTTGCCAGAGGAGGCTGTGAAGGCTAGGAATATAACAGAGTTTAAAGAGAAGCTAGATAATTTCATGGAGGTTAGGTCCATAAAAGGCTATTAGCCAGGGGATAAAATGGTGTCCTTGGCCTCTGTTTGACAGAGGCTGGAGAGAGGATGGCAGGAGACAAAGCGCTTGATCATTGTCTTCGGTCCACCTCTGGGGCACCTGGTGCTGGCCACTGTCGGCAGACAGGATACTGGGCTAGATGGACCTTTGGTCTGACCCGGTACGGCCGTTCTTATGTTCTTATGTTCTTATGTCCACATGGACTTGTGGGGTCGTGTCTTCTGAGGCATCACTCACTAGAGAGGGTGGGGTTGTTGAGGCCACCAGCCTGTCTGAGGCTCCTGACACTGAGAAAGAGGGATGAACTACCACGGGGTGCGTGAGTACCAGGGGGCCAACCACTGAACCTGGCATGACAGGGCAGGTTTCAGTGCTAATGACATACATGGCACTGACTGTTTCGGAGGCTGTCCCACTGATCTGGAGCCTTGCTCCATACCAGAGACATATTCAGAACTTTGCTACCCAGTGACCAGGAGCTACTGCAGTGTTGACTCTGCACCTGGGAGTATCCTTCGTCACATCTGGAGAAGGACCAATCCAAGGACCAATATGTACCTCTCTGGGGATCTCATTGATCATCACCACTCAGTGGATCCACAATGGAAAACCGGTGAGCCACACCTTGTACTTTGAGACTGGTACTGGGCTGCCAGGGGATCTTCTCAAATATGGAAACACCCATCTTGGGGATCATTGCCAGCTCTTCTGATCTGTAACCACATCCCTGAGACACAAAGGGTTAGTCCCCATGTTCCTGCTAGGGACCACGTATGTGTTGGTCTGTGCAGGTGTGTGCCAGGTAATCAGCAACATCTGCCTTGGATCCTACTGCTGGTGGCCAGGTTACAGTGACCATAGCGGGCTTTGCTGCATCTTCCTCCCCAGCTCTGAGGTCTTGTTATGACCACGAGGGTTAGGCACCAGCCTGGAGACTAAGTGGTTAACTGTACCTAAGCCAGGTAGTAGTCAGCCAATAGAAATGTAGGTAGGAATTTCAAACTGGGACAAAGGAATTTTGGTTTTTCCCTCCTTTGTCTCTGGGCAGTTTCTCTCCAGATACTGAGGGAAACAGGCATGTCTCTGTCTCCAAGAAAAAACTCTTCACTATCTGTAAGTAGGGTAAAGTTTAGATAAATCCATTAGGTTTTATGGTTTGGGAATCAGGATCTGATGTCTGTGTATTTAAAAATGGGTTTTTCTCTCCTTTGTAACTAAGCTTTTGGCCCATGGGGGTTCCCCATGAGTATATTAATTGGTGACTTTTCCATCTAGTCATTATGCTTGTAACAGGAGTATTGTGGTGATAATAAAAGTTCTTTCTCTCTTTTTTTATTAACCTGGTATTGGTTAATTTTTGTGTCCTGGTTTTATTTTATGGCTGAGATTTCCCAAGTGATCTCTTCCCTGGTTTCCTTACCATTATTTGGGTGGTGGCAGTGGATTTTTATTCCCCAAATCTTGGTTTTTAAGATTTTTGGGGAAGCTTTATACCAAAGCCTGGAAAGATAAGGTTTTGGGGTACTTTTGCAGGCCCCCACTTCTGCATTCATTGTCCCAGAGTGGGGATTTAGCCTTGACAGGTCTGATGCCTTCAAGTAGGTGAACAGTGGTGCTATGCCCCTTGTGATGGGGAGCAGCGCCACTGGGGAGAGGGCAGATGGGAAGGTCCTACAGTGGACTTACCCTGATATCTGGGCACAGCAGCATCGGGAGCATCAGAATCTCCTGTGCAGTCTGGAGGTCTTCAAGTATCAACAGCACCTGATGCTGACAAAGGCCCTCTTCCGTGTCCAGGATTCCAGGCAAGGAACAGGGTGGGCTGCATCACTGGCCATTAGTTGAGGCCCAGCTTTTCAAAGTGGGGGATGAGTTACCCAGCGCAGGTCTTAGCTCACCCTCGACCTTCTCCTTGTGGAGAGCAGGAGACCATTCCCTGCTGGCCTTCTTTGGCTTCCTGGCCTGAATTGTGGATGGGAAACAGAACTATCTAATCGAGGGTGCCTGCAGGGCACTATGCACCGACGCCACAGCTCTGGGTGCCAAGTCAGACCTCTGCTCAAGGGCCTGAATGAGCACCCACTCCATCTCATGCTTTTAGTTCCAGCTTAAAGGATGTGCCATTTGCCACTTCTGTGCCCTTCACCAAGGCACCCGAGACCACTACTTATGTGGATTGTTCACAGGTATAGATTGTTTACAACAATCACAGGGTTTAAAACCCGGGCACTGAGGTAGCGGTAAAAAAGGTTTTTGGCAGAACAAAAACGATCTGTTTTCAAGGAATTCTGAACACTCCAACTAATACCCATGATTCCCTGACACTAACTTGTCAATGAGATTTGCCGCACAGGAAAGATTACACCCAGCACTATAGCTGATGAGCTAATTCAGAGAGCAGGACTACAGATCAGATCCATGACAGAGCTATGTCAATTTATACATGCTAAGGAACTGGCTCTATTTTTGTACCCCCTCCTTTTGTACACTTACTTCATCCCTTTCTTTCTGAAGTTTCCTAAGTACAGCAAACCCTATCTCCAGATTTGTTTGACATGGAGATCAGCAGGGCAGAGTTGTGGAGGTTCAGAGCAAATAATATCATGTCATAACCACTCCTGCCATACACATAGTCCCAGACTGCATGTTGAATATCTTAAAAGATATTCGTGAAGAACTGTTTCTACTTCTGAGGAATATTCGCTAATGTGCATAGAGCTCCGTTTCACGATACCTCAATAAGGGAGTGAGCACTAAAATCATGCAGGAAGTGTTGTGTGAAACATTCTCTTATTTATGGGTTGTGCTCACTTAGATGAATATTTCCCATTAAGTAGAATGGGGGGGAAGTGTTGCCTTAGTATTTAATCCCCAACTCTAGCAGACCTAATTTCCAGGCAAGTCACATAATGACTGATTTTTAAGAAACTAAGAGTCGAAGGAACAAAAAAAATCTAAGGTCAAGAAACTGACAAGTCATGCCAATGGTATTTCCTAGGCCCATGGAAAACAAAGAGAAGACAGGAAATTATATAAATGAAAGACTTTAATTTATTCAACCCAGTCTATTGAATCAGCAGTTGCATTCCTCCTGAACTGCTTCATTTTTAAATCACCATGTACTCCTACTTCTTCCTCCCCCACCCACTAACTATTCTATGAAAGAAATGCTGCTCCTTCCCTTGTGCAGCCTTCTTGTAATTATGTTGGCTACCATCTCAAGCAGTGTTGCTGCAATGATCCTTTTTTTTCACCTCAGATTTTTTCACAGTAAACAGTTCTCCCGCAGTCATACCTTTCCCAAAGAATTCATACCCCATTTCATTCTCCTTTCTTTAGGACTGCTATGTAGTTACTATGATGGGCTGCGGTCACATAAGATCCCGTGGGGGGGCTTCCTGGAGTGCTGATAAGGCCACTACACTCGCCTTCCTGCTCTCTGGGGCTTCTCACCACTCTGTCCTGCTGGGCCAGTCCCCTGGTCTCCCCCAGCCAAAGCACAGAGCTGAGATCCCCACCCCCCCAAGAAGCAATGCAGACACTGAAACTCTTCATGTCCAAGGAAAATGCAGTTTTGGACCCCGCTTCCTGGGATATTGCTCGCCAACTGGGATCAGAACCCCAAATGAATTATATAGGTAAGCCCCCTTTAACAATGAAAGGGAGAATGTACACACCAATTGCTCCCCAGCTAACAATTATTTACACTGGGCTTGAAAGAAAATAAAAGTGATTTTATTAAGTATAAGCAGTAGGATTTAAGTGATTATAAGTGAGAACAGGCAGAGCAAAGTAGATTACAGACTAAAAATAACAGAAAACATTTAGCTAATTCTAATACTAAAACCTCAGTACAAACATATTACAAACTCACCCTAAAACTTTTCTTATCCAGCTAACCCTCCAAGACCAGGGAAATCTCTTCTTCCCCTGGGATCTCTGGTTCACTTCTCCTCGGTGTGCCGAAGACAAAGACAAATATCTGCTAGTTTCCTATTGTTTTAAGTATTCCCACTTTTGCCTGGGAAGTTACCTGACCAGTCACTACCAGTTAGGGAGGTCATATGACTTTCTAAGACCAACCACTGCTAAGTCTTAAGAACAAAAGGCAATTTACATAAGATTTGCCCAGACATTGAGGCATCTCAGCATTGGAAACACCCTTGATGGCTTCCCTTTGCACATTTAAAACCACAAAGTATTCCATACTCTATACATCTGATTTTACACACAAGAACGATGCATATACCAACATAAGATAAACAGACCCAGCGGATTATGACATGAAGACTGATAGGTTACATGAAGCAATGTGTCCAAAGCATCTGAGTTATGTATATTTGTGTCCATAAGCCCATTTCATAAAGCATGGGAGGGGTCACAGTTATTCTATGCTTTTTTATGCAAAAATCATTCTGGTTGTCATTCTTTGTGTTCTCTCCCATACTTTTTGTATACAAACTATAGATAAGGGCAATTTTCCATATCAGGCCCCATTGGTCTTTGCTGGACAGGGAATTTTATCTAGAGGAAAGGATGAAGAGTAAGGAATAGAAGATTCTATTCCCACCTCTGTCATGGTATCATTGTGTTACCTTAAGTGAGAAGGCTTAACAACTTTTGGCTAGATTCATCCCCGTTGAGAGGGCATGTGTGGCGTAGTGGGGGTGCTGTCTGCTCTGTGACCCGGGGTCCCCCTGCGTTGTGATGGGAGATTCTCACTGACTCTCCCAAATGTGTATTAACCCAGACACCCAGGCTCAGCCTCCCAGGGAGAGACAAAGGAAGGAGGGCAGAGACCAGCACCTGGCTGGGGGGCAGGGCTGGAAGAGAGTTTTTTAGTTTCTGGCTGGAATCATGGAGGAGGCAGCCTAAGCAAGGGACTGGGATTTAGGGGCCCAATCTCCCCCATCTCAATGGGGGCTGAGGCATCCTAGGCCTGGCCCTGTAACCGGATTACATCTATGCGGTGCTATATCCTGGAGAAGCAATAAACTCCCTCTAGTCTACTGGCTGGTGAAGTCTGTTCGTGCCACTACGGGGGTGCAGGAGGCGGGGGAACCCCAACGTGCCGCCACAGCATGTAAAAGACTTAAATTTTGCTTACATGTTATAAAAGCCTTTAAACAGGGTTTAAAAGGGACTTAAGTGATGTGCAGGCCCAGCACACAGGCAAATATAAAACTGGCACTGTACTTATCTACCTCATAGGAATTTATTAGCCATAATTAATTGATGTTCATTTCTGTTGCACTTTAGATGCAGGCAATAAATATTAATAAGTGAATTATGATTCAGATGTTGCCAACAAAACATATCCTGCGTTAGGTACAGTACCTTCAATTTATATATCCCAGAAATGTGCTTACATATTTTTTAATCATCTCCATAAGATTTTGCCATGATAACCCCCACATCCATTCTTTTTTGGCTAAAGTTACACGGTGTATTAATTATTTGTATTACCGAAGCATCAAGTCATGGACCAGAACTCCGTTGTACATGGCGCTGTACAAAGACAGAACTCCATAAGTGTAGAATGAAGCACCTGCTCAATGCTTTGCTACATCAGGGCCGTAACTCTGTGATCACCGGTTTCAGAGATGTAGCGGTGTTAGTCTGTTTCACTAAAAACAACGAAGAATCCTGTGGCACCTTAAAGACTAACGCATTTATTAGGGCATAAGCTTTGGGGGCTGCAGCATTTGACAAAGTAAACTGCAGCCCATGGAAGCTTATGCCCTAATAAATGTATTAGTCTTTAAGGTGCCACAGGACTCCTCGTTGTTTCTGTAATGACCACCTCTCTCATAAGGACAAGGATTGCTTCTCTTGTAACTTCCTACTGAAGGACTTTTTTGAACCTTTCTCTGAAGTATTTGGGGTCAGCCACCATTAGTGTCAGGAGGATACTGGATTAGATGGCCCACTGGTTTGATCCAGTGTGGCAATCCCTATGCAGCCTTTCAGGAGTGGCTGCACGACTGCCCTATATCAGTGTACATGGAATGTGCTCAGCCATTCGATTGCATCATCATCAGCCAGGTAGCCCAACACTGAAATAAGTCAGCAGGCACTACTCAAGGGTATTCAACTTAGTATTAAGATTACTGCAGCTGCATTGCAGATCATTAAAAACAAGAGAATGGCAGCAGTATTGCCCTATCCTGTTCAAACCAGGTTTAGAGAGGATCACAAACGCTTTGGCAATTACCTGATGGACAATTGGTTGAGTCAGCGATGAGAGAATGATTAAAGACAGCTGTCAGTGACCACTGATTGCTCCAAGCCAATTCCACTGTCCTGTCCTGTGGGGGCATAAATGACTATAAAGGGTGTCTAGACTAGAAGGCAGGAGAGCTGGCAGGTAGTTGAAGAGGTCTGTGTACAAAGCTAGGTTGCTATTCTCACAGATCGTGGCCAGCAGCATAGCAGAGGCCTTCTTGCAGTGGAATATGGGACAGTGCTATGTTCCTATGCATTGGTAGCTATGGCAACGGAATTGCTTGCAAGCCCTGATAACAATACACATGGCTTTGTTAATCTCTACATTGACCAGCCTCATGTGAGACAAGTGACACTTGACAGGAGCACAGTACTTTGTTGTTGAATAGCAGAGGGCAAGGGCTGGTGTTCTAAGAGTCCAGGCACTCACACCCTCATTTGCACCAGCCAATTTTCTGAGCAGGTTGTTCTGAGTGCTGACTTTGGCTGCTGTCTTCCTCAAGTGAGCGTGGTACATTTATGATCTATCCAACACCACAGCAAAGTAAACTGGGTTTGGATCTCACTGCGGGTGTTGGCCAAAATGTATCACCATTGTTCGACTTTCAAGCCATTGGACTGGCACTTTGAGTTCTTCAGCTTAATGTTGACAGCTCTTCAGCAACTGAACACAGCATCATACTGCCTTATGACCCAGAGGTAAGATTCTCCCTCTCTGTCCGTCACCATGCATCTCACCACTGACCAGCCAAGCTACTTGGCTCTTGTGTGGGATCCAGATTTTCTGCACTGGAACTTTAGTAGAGAGAGTGAACAAAACTGCTCTTAAATACTTCTGAGGCTCCCCACATTACCCTTTTCCAACAAACAAATACCTTAAATATTAGTCTTCAAGTGACTCCTTTAACACACAAGTAGCTGAGCCCTTTTACCACACTGCTCACTATATACATTTCATACTTTGTAACAAACTTGCTCAAAGCCCATGTAAATGATCTTCATGAATAAATTCTATATTAGACGTGATCTTCTTTCTGGGTATCCATGCTGACAATGTTGGATAAAATTATATCAAAGGCATTCCTTCTATCCTTTCATGCTATACACTTTATTAATCACAGAATAATACATGTCATACACTAACACATTCCATAAACTACAAGACGGCAAATGAAATAATTTACATACAAAGATGAAGAGAACATTTAAGCATACTTGTGATTCAAGAGCAGAGATAATGAATACATGCTACAACAATAGACAGAGGCAGGTACTTTATGAAAAGGATTTATGGAGAACTGAAAAGCTTGGAAGGTTGGTAAAGAATTATGAAACATTTTATCTTGTGTCTAATCCAACGCCCACTGAAGTCAAAAGAAAGATTCCTACTGACTTTGCATCTGGCCCTAAGCCATCAATTTAAATCCATTTAGTAATGGCCAAATATCTTCCAATGAGTATGTGAAACATTTTGTGAGATAAATTGGTGGCATAGTTACTGTTCCTAGTAGGCAAGAATGAACATCACAAATAAAGATTACTCCTGGGGGAATTCTGGCCAAAAATTAAAAATTCTGCAAAACTCACATTTTATTTGTCGAAATAATACAATATAATCATATCAATTTTGATTATTTTAGTAATGTATTTAATATCGGTCAACAACTATATCTGTAACAACACAACAACAAAAATTCAGGAGGATTTTTTTTTGTCAAACAGATTCCTTACTAGACAGATAAATACATAATTTTGAGTAATAATTCACTAAAACCACAATACAGAAATGTATTTCCTGAACCCTCAGAAGCAGTGCAAACGCTTGGAGGAGTTAGGGGTAATGAAGTAGCTGAAAGATAGGGAAGTAATAGTTGAGAAGGAGCCAGGAGTGCATCTGGAGGGTTGTTGGATGCAGGTGAGAGAAATATGGAACAGGGTTTTTTTGGGGGGGATTGTTAGGGAGTTGGAGAGCATCCCCTATGTGTACCCTGGCTGACTCCTAGTCTCCTCCATTCAGTTAGGCACATTGGCCCCTGTCACTTTGTGTCCCTGCACTCCTTACCTCTTATGTCCTGCACCCTGACTCAGCCATCTCCCACTCCCCATCTCCAAGGGGCCCTGTCCCCCACTTCCATTCATCTCCTCTACCCCAATCTTTCCTAACCACTAATCCTTTTGAACTCCAGTTTATATGACCTTCTGCAAACCCACGTGCCCTGTTCTGTCTGGGTCCCCCTCCATATCTCATGCCTTCTCACCTAGCTCCATGGGCAGGGTACCAGGAGGAACACAGGCTCTAACCCCTATCAACTGCTATGGCTGGCTCCACAAGCTACCTTCTTTTCTGGTGTCACAAGAGTCTCAGTGGACAGAAGGCATAACTGCAGTACCTCTACAGAAAATACATTCTGCTAGAGAGAAAAAAAAATCTGTGAGGGATATGAATTCAGCATGTGTGCAGTGGAACACAATTTCCTCAGGACAGTAACAAGAATGGGAAAACACAAATATTTTGTGAATGTTTACATTAATTTAAACAGACTCATTTCCACTGTGTTCTGACCTTCTTTGTTTACTGTATATACATATATGAATGAGTGATTTTACTCATTCAAGTACTCACAGAGCATGAATTTTCATCTCTCACACATGAACAACTACAGAAAACAATTTTAAAGATTGCCTATCAAAATATTCAAATGAAAGCCAGATTATAAAAGTTATGTTCATCTAATCAGGAAAAATAAACAATTATGTACAATTTAGGTGATACATCACAGCTCTTATATAGGGCACATCTACACAGCAGCTTTATTTTGGAATAACTGGTGTTATTCCAAAATAACATAGTGCGCATCTACACTACAAGCCTTTACTTCAAAATAATGTTGAGCTGGAGGACTTCTTACTCCAACTCATGGTAATTCTCATTTCATGATGAGTAAGGCAAGTAAAAGAAAGAGTGTTTTTACTTTGCCTTCCTGCTGTGTAGACAGTGCCAAAAGCCAAATTAAGCTATTTCGACTTCAGTTATGCAATTGACATAGCTGAAGTTGCGTAGCTTAATTCGACTTTAGCCCTGCTGTGTAGATGTACCCATAGAGTATCAAATATTTGCACATAACTGTATTCAACTAATCCATAGCCCAAGAAGAAATCTGCAAAAAAATGTGCAAAATAAATCTGATAAAAACACAACATATTCTACTTGCAATTCTTCAAAGTACAAGGCAAAACTTATCAAGAAAATTATTCATATTGAATAGGTTACTCAGTTCTCGTCACAAATAGCCCCTTAACAAACAAAAGTTGTCAGCCATGGTGGTATAGTTAAAACAATGACCTACCTACCACAGATATAACAGTATTCTTCCCATGCAGGCAGAGTAAAAAGTTATACTGGTATAAGGCACTTTCATACTGGCATAACTATCTCTGCAAAGATACTGATTACCAAAAAAAAAAAAAAAATCACACCCTTAAAATGAAATAGTTATGCTGGTACAAGAACTGTTTGTAAACAAGGTTTTAGCAATGTCACTAAAAAAGGCACGCAGGTTTATTCCCGCAAGTGCTTTCTCCAGAGGCTTGTCTACACTACCGAGTAGAGCGACCCTCCAGAGGCTGATCTTCTAGCGTTCAATTTAGCAGGTCTAGTGAAGACCCACTAATTTGAACTGAGAGGGTGCTCCATTGGTGCCAGTAGTCCCACTTGTCACAAGGACTAAGGGAAGTCAATGGGAGCATTTGCTCCCATTAATCTCCCACTGTGTGGACAGCCCAAAAACACGATTTAAGATACGTGAACTCCAGCTACGTAATTAATGTAGCTGGAGTTGCGTATATTAAATCGACTTTCCCCTTTAGTGTAGACCAGGCCCAAGTGAGTTTTGAAGTAAAATGAAGGGAAGTTTGTCTCAGACTTTGTCTTGACCATGGGAGATGGCCAGAAGCCTGGGGACTAAGGGGTTAACTGTACCTAGCCAGGTAGTGGTCAGCCAATAGAACTGCAGGTAGGAATTTCAAACTGGGACAAAGGAATTTTTTGTTTTTCTCTCCTTTGTCCCTGAGCAGCTTCTCTCCAGATACTGAGGGACACAAACAAAATATCTCTCTCCAAGAATAGACTCTTCACTATCTGTAAGCAGGGCAAAGTCTAGATAAATCCATTACGTTTTATTGTTTTATAGTTTGGGAATGGGGATCTGATGTCTGTGCATTTAAAAATAGGTTTTTCTCTCCTTTGTAACTAAGCTTTTGGCCCATGGGCGGTCCCCCATGAGGAGGGCTCGCTAAGCCGCGGCGAGCCCCGCTCACCAGCCACGCAGTTCAGCATGCTGAGCATGCGCAAACCACACTGCGCATGCGCTGATTGCGCTGCGGCGCCGTGCCGGGCTAAATTGTCGAGCCCTGCCCATGAGTATATTAATTGGTGACTTTTCCATCTAGTCATTATGCTTGTAACAGGAGTATTGTGGTGATAATAAAAGTTCTTTCTCTCTTTTTTTTATTAACCTGGTATTGGTTAATTTTTGTGTCCTGGTTTTATTTTAGGGCTGAGATTTCCCAAGTGATCTCTTCCCTGATTTCCTTACCATTACTTGGGTGGTGGCAGTGGATTTTTATCCCCCAAATCTAGGTTTTTAAGATTATGGGGGGAAGCTTTATACCAAAGCCTGGAAAGATAACGTTTTGGAGTACTTTTGCGGGCCCCCACTTCTGCATTCATCGTGACAGAGTGGAGATTTAGCCTTGACAGACCTGGTCTATGCTTACTTTTACCAGCACTGCTGTGTTGGTTAGTGATGTGATTGTTTTAAACTGATATAGTTATTCTGGTATAACTATATGCGTAGATGCAGTTATACTGGTATAATTCCTTATGTTGGTTTCCTGAACTGGCATAAGCTATATTGGTATATTGATCTGAAAGTGGTTATAACTGCATCTAGATTAGAAGTTTTTGCCAGCTAGACTACTCTGGTATAACCATACTAGCAAAACCCTCTCAGCGCAGATGAGGATAAGATCACTAGCACTTCCTTTTTTCTGAAGTGAGAGCTACAAACTGCATTTCATCAATCTGTACCAGACCTTACCTTAAAAAAGAATTCATCAGCTTCCCTCCTCTCCTTTGTGTCACCCCATTTCTTAAGAGGTTTCAAATATCTGATAATAAAATCCCCTTATGCACCAACTTCAGAATTCTGAGAGACCCTCTCTAACCCCAATTCATTAACAATCTCTACTTGGTCTGATTTCTGAATCAAATGTTCAGATGTGATCCCTAAGTTCCTTCACAAGTCTCTTTCCTATTGTGAAAATCTAATTCATTTTCTGGCATCAGTCCTTCATCTTCCCCGGTGAATATAGAGACAAAGAATTATTTTACATTTCCTGCCATGCCTTCCTTTCCATTAAATTAGCTCTTCTAAAATTCTCTCTTAGAAACCTGACAGACTAGTTTAATTGTTTTAATTTTACTAATCTCTTCTTCTTAATGTAGTTCAACATTCTTATTACTTTTTGTGTAATTTTCTTTACGTTATCTATTTTAAACTTGCTTATCACTTTTTACACTCCCTTAGCTTCATTCCGTACGTTTCCCCATCTTTCTTTATGCCTGATGTGTGTACGTAACCTCTCATATGTCATTTTCTTATCTTTGATTACTTTTTCAGCTCCTTGTTCATTCACATTGGCCTTTGCTGATCCTGCTGGATGTACTGATGTCTGCTTTTCATAACCTTAGGAATACAATAATTTCTCACCTAGCTGTTTCCATATCCTATTTGTTCCCCCTTTAACCCTACATTGCTTTATCCCATTATATTTTATCCAGCATTCCTCTTTATGTTACAAAATCAGTTAAATTAACAAAGTAGCAGCATGAAATGTAATTGATAAGGCCAAACAACATGTTTACCCTTAATCTCTCTAAACACCATCCAATTCTTCCACACCTGACTTTTGGTTTATCCAATTGGATTATAGCCAACATTTCTTTCATATTTATAATTTTTTAAAACAAACAAAAAATAATAATAGTCTTGTCTATTGAATATGACAGTCAACATATGAGTGACTGCAGGGACTTCATCTGTTTTTCTTTCATATAAAAGCATTATTAGGATGGGTGCCAACAACATCTGCTACATTTAAGGTTGCAAGACTCTTTTCAGTAAAAAACCCTTGTTTTTCCACAGACTTATTAGGTCTCCAAATAATTCACTTTGAAGGGTGAAATTCTCCAAACTCAATCTTTTCACAAAGGATATTATTTTGGGAAATTCTTTTTCAGCAACAAAAGAATGGAAGGGAAGTATGTTTTCTCACTATAGAAAAATTCTAACTACCCCTTTTTGGAAAGGGTGATGGCCTCTCATCCAAACAGTGTCAAAAGTGATATGTGGCATGAGCATGAATTTATGGTTTCTTAAGTAAAATAGTCTTGATTTAATAAAGTTATGAAAAATTATATACTAGTAGAAATTGAACCTCTCTAATCCAGAACTTTCGTCCAGAAACACCCGTCATCCAGAATGATTTTAGTTAGCCAGATGTCCACTTTTCATGGGTGTGGCCAAGTTTCCTGTGGTCCCATAAAGTTTGTTTACAGCCACTAGTCCTAGCTCTCAGTGTTCTGTGCTGTTATTTAGCTCTAATTTACCCCCTAAATATCCTCTAACAGCACACTAAACAGCGGAAGTGTTGGTTATGCTGCTAGCCAATATGACCTCCCATGGTCCAGAAAATTCTCTTGTTCGCAACCAGTCAGGTCCTGAGGGTTCCGGACTAGAGAGGTTCAACCTGTAATGTTTTGGAACAATTCTCCTTAAAACTACTCATGGAATGTTTATGCTTATAAACTTCCCACCTCCCTGTTAAAAATATCTAGGAAATTAAATGCAAAATACAATAAGTGCTAACTCAATGTATCATTTAAGTCAGTTACCAACTAAATACTCAAGAATGCCAATGCCAGAGAAAGGGCCCAATTCTCTGCTGGTTGAATGCCAATGAAGACAATGGCATTCTGCAAACTAGGTGGTGAGGCAGACAATCTCTCAGAAAATGAAAGTTTAATAAACAACTTAAAAAATTATCTCTGCCCTTTCTGAGAATTTTACCTGCTAGGAGTACTCAAAGTCAGATCAGTGTCAAGGGGCTCATCAGAGCAAATTATTTCTTTATATTCGAATTCTTTCTTTGACAGAGGATATTTCTGCTGAATCATTCACAGAAACAAGTGGTATCACTTTGGATCTAACTTTTACTTCTGCCCAGTATTCGAACGCAGTGGCTGTCAACACATGACCTCCCAGTTCCATGCCACAGATCAGAGAAGCAAACTGTCAGGGAGATTCACTCCAATCTTCCTATTTTGATCTTTCCCAACCATTTCTATTATCAAGGAAGATGAAGCTAGACAGAGGAAATGTATATTGCAATTAGCAGCGGTGAAGGGAGCCAGAAATACAGCCTGCAATATACAACCATAACCATGGCAGCCTGTGTCCTCTTTCAGTTGTTGTCTACTTCATCAGTTCCTAGCGACTGTGCCTATCACGACTTATGCCACATTCCCCATTTACAGGTGAGGCAAAGGGGTATGGTTGCAGCCCTTTCTCTTGCATTTAATCTCCAACCCCCTTATGGTTGAATAATATAACCATATTTCATATAACCATGTTTCAACTGATTTCAGTGAAAGCTCTGTTATCTGGTATGTTGGAAGCAGGGGTCTGCCCTCTTCATCTGCCCCCTCCATCTGGGGGGAAGCAGAGCAATGGTCCCAGCTCACTGTGCTCCTTCAGTCACATCACTCTGCTTACCATGGGTGAGAGTGTGTGTGTGGTCCTGCCCCTCCCCTGAGCGATGTGGCTAGAAGAGAGGAGGAAGCAGAAGCAATTGCTCTGCTTGCCCCACTGCTACTGGTTAGTGCGGAGGGAGCCAGACCCTCTCCCCTTGCTAGAGTCATCTGCCAGCCCCTCCTGCCCACAGCATTTGGGTCACATGACCCCTCATGTCCTCCATGCATTGCCTATGTGTATACAGATGATGTTTTCTGTTCCATAGGTTATCTTATGACACTACAATTCACTATCTGCAGTGCATGACATACCCCCAGTCATACCCTTAACCCTAAAAGTATTCTGAACATAATTTAAATTTCTTTGATGATTCAGAAGGTTATTCAGGGTCTTGCAGTGCCTCTGGGTTATCATTATCAACACCAATTATCACTGTAGACATAGGTGTATGAGATTCAGCCCAATGACACACCTTGGAAAATGCTTTTTGAATGAATCCCTGATACCATCTTGCTTCCTTGTCTTCTGCCTCTTTTGCAGAGTGCAGCATGTGCAATGCATAATGTGCTGGGCAGTATACTAGTCCACTGTTACTAGATTGAAGATTTGTATTGGGAGATGCCAGAAATGCTGATTAATTGAGTTTTCTGGTGAATTAAGTGCTGGATGACAGAGCTTTTATTGTAGATACACATTTATCTTGTTAATGCCACAGATTTTATATGGGCTGCCTGAGGCATCTCCCCACTTCTTATGTCATGCTACAATGTAGTAACATTATAATCTCATACATTTACACAAAGTTACTCACTTGACTCTCGTCCATGAAAGTCCCTGGATTCCCAAATCCCATTAGGCTTCTACCCTCCCACATCATTAATTCCTGCCTTTTTCTTTTTTTTCTTTTTTTTTTTTTTTGGTAAGCCATATTTTACATCAGTGTGGTGTTTTGCTTACAGTAGAGGTTTGGGAGGAAGGACCTTTTGTTTCTATTCCCAACTCTGTCACCGATTTGCTGTGTAAAATTCAGCAAATCATCTCATTGCTTGGGGCCTCAGTTAATATATAAAATGGGATCCTATCACAAAAGACTATTGTGAAGCTTAATTAATTTGTGGACAGGAGAAAACTTCTATTGCTCTGGTACTTTCTGTCTGCAGATCTCTCTGAAAAGTTCACATACAAAGTCAAAATATTCAGCAATGAATATATAAATGGGTCCCCACACTTTCTATATTCTTATCTAAGCCATTTCACAACCCATGACAACTTTAAGAACACTTGTTGGCACAGAATTAATTATTTGCATCCCTCTTCCTTTCTGGGGCAGAATATCATTTGCTCCAGGCAATATTGCCAGGGGCATAAGAACCATAAGACAAGATTATATATCCAAAAATGGTAAGACACATTCTGTGTGAATGTATATGGCCACATCGCATTGCAGAGAGTAACCAGTATAACACCCTCTAAGATACCATTTCACACTAGCCACCTGCATATTATGGGAGTCAGCTATCAATTGCAGCCCTAAAACAGTGCTTCATCCCTGCTAGGAAGACATCAGGCCTGCATCATATTCTGTATTCATGCAGAAAAATGAGCTGATGCTCTAAGGCAAATTATCAGGAGACCTCCAAATAACGTAGAAAGATTAATGAGAATGTAAAACCAGAATGAGCAGTTGCCAAACACATGTAGAGGAATAAGGCGATCATCTCAAGTGATCTAAAAATGAGACTCTAGTTCAGAAGAGACTACAGAAGCACCAAGACCAGCATTAAACCACTAGAGGTCATCAACCAAAGTTTACACGATGAAATATGAATTTTCAGTTCATTTGCTTGAATGACATTTAAATAGAAACTCAAACAGATTTACTGAAACCGTGCTGATATTCAAAGCACCATACAAACATTAATGCATCCTCTCACAGCCTGCAAGTTACATAATGGCTATTTTCCCTATTTCACAAATGGGAGAACCAAGACAGTAAGATTAATGTCAACATTTACATTTTCAGCAGTGTCCCTTGATTTTGAGTATCCCACCTGAGACAGCCAGGACCTAATTTTCAGAAGCTGAGACCTCTCCTAGCGCTAACCAAAACAGTTACCTGGACTTTGCCAAATCTAAGCTACAGGTACCTAAACTGACTTCCACTGCATTTTGGACATCATATTTATTTTTAAAATATTCTTCTTTTTAGTTACCCTTCCATGTCGAGCCTGCATATTTCCCATGGACACAGCATTCTTTAGCATTTCATTAGAGGAACATTGCTCAACTTATTTAAAAAAAGGCAGGCAGCGTCACAGCTCATTTGCTCTAATGCAAATCTGAGAAGGTAGTTACAATCTGTGTGCTCAAGCAGAGGGAACATTTGGCACAGAAAGACATGGCAGGAACTATGTGTTGTTTTTTTAAAGCAGGGAATGATCTTCTGGGGGAAAACTAGTCATCTGAACTTCAAGCGGTAGATGAATGGCCCAATGCCCCTCTCCTTTCCAGCAGTGCAGCTCCCATGGAGATGTGGCACCAAGTCTATGATTGCAGAAAGTTTTCACTATGTTTTATAGTGTTATGGTCAACCCAGTATATTTCTGTCTTTGTCCAATTGAGAGTAGGAGGCTACAGTCAAAATAAATCCCAGCTGGACAGAGGAAACACAAGCTTGCAAAAATTTCCCTGATTTCCCGCAAAAGACATGTTCCCCCTTATGGGCAGTAACACATTTAGGGGACTCACAACTATAGCTACTCGTCAACTTTGTCATGCCAAATCTCAAACAGGATGTAACCTCCTTGCAAACTGAGCACCACTCAGATCAGTCTCAACTTCGGTTCTTAAGTTTGATACCCACATAATCACTGACAAATTCGAGGCATTCCTCAGCACGCACACTGAGCAATTAATTGCTCCCAGATAATACGTTTGTACTAAGGAAGTCACCAAATTCAAACCAGTATTGATGGAGATTGTAGGTGGGTTTGGCTTCAAATATGGATTATTGCTGATCTTACTCTGCTACTTATTATGGAGCATCTGGCAATGACAACAAGAATAAAAAAATGTCAATATGATGCTCTCAAGCCTTCCTTGGTGAATGTGCTCTCTATGCAAGAGAGCAGGTAGTCCCAAAGAACTCCAATTTTGCAGTAAGTTTGATGTCACAATGTTTTCTCAGAGGCCGCTGAAGAGCCTAGAACATGGTAGTGGCTACTGCTCCTGAAGCATCCTCATATCTCACATCTTCCAGCTCTATCGATGATGCTTCCCAAGTATTTGACAGTTGACGCCAACTAAATATTCATTCAGACAGATTAATACTGATCAAGGCATAATCTAGTGCAGGGGGCTTCTTGTTTTATCTGGATTAATAACCAGATGGGTACAAGCTGCTTCTTGTCTGACCAAATAGGCCATCTGCAGCAGCAATTCACAGATTGCGACAACACGGGAACAGCATCAGCGTGTTTGAGTTCTCAGAGCAAAATGGAGTTCGGCTAGATGCCATCAACAGCTGCCGCCTCAAACTTATTCCCACAGGTAATCAACCAATCAATGCCTCTATTGAACAACAACTGTGACAGAACACAGCCTTGCCTAACTCCTGTGGAAGAAGAAAACTGTGCTGTGTATCTACCATTAACCTAAAAATAACATCATTGACAGAAGTGCTGCATAATGCAATGGACAATTATCTGTCAAGTCACCTTATTAAATTCAACAATCTTTTCCAAGAGCTTTCTCAAGGTAAAGATCTGGTGGACAGTGAAATGATTGGGTCTAGAGCTTCACTTAGCATCCCAACCTTTACCATGAAGCACACTATTGATTTGAGAATTAACAGAGAAGCAAAGACTCTCCCTGAGCACAGGGAGATCAGCACCCATCTTCCAATCATCTAGGATCATATCATTAATGCACACGATGGTCTGGAAGAGCCTATGCAGCCATGGTACAACTATACTCATACCTGTCTTCATCAACTCAGGGTGATGATATAGTCTGCAATTCAGATCGCTTCTTGGTTAAAGGCAGGTGGGCCTATTGGAATTTTCTGACCCATTTCAAGCAGGAGAGAGAGGGTAGAGGGTGAACAATTGAGGAGCATCTTGAAATTACTATCAAAATAAGTTATCTTGCAAACTGTGGATACTGCCACCATCTTGATTCTTTACTGGACAAGATGATGCCACCTTCTACCCAATACAACAAAGTTGCCTACAGGCTGTGCTGTTTGCTAAGAACCATCACCAAGGCCATCCATAGACTCCAGGCATGGGGTCCGGGCATGCCGCCACAGGCCCTGTCCTACCCCTACTCCACCTGTACACTGTCCTATTCCACCCTTTTCCTCAAGCCCTGGCCCTGTTCCACCCCATGCACCCCGCAGTACCCCTTTCCACCTCTGCTCTGCCCCCTTTCCCACTCCTGTGCATGATGCAAACTGAGGGCCTGGCACAGGGTGGAAGCAAGGGTCACCCCCACTCTCTTGCACTTACTGCGGTGGTGGTTCATGGAGAAAGCAGAGAACAGCAGGCTGAGAGAAGACAGTGGGGTGGGACAGAGCAGAGCAGGGGTGGGGCTTGGAGGAAGGAGTGGGTGACTATTGGGGAGCAATCCCTGCTGCCACCCTCTGCCAGGCCTCCAGGTAATCCCTTGGTTCCTGTCCATATGATGGTTGAGGCGTCCATTATGGGACCTCCCAAAGACCATAGACAGCATCTCTACTTGATATAAAAGAGCCTTTTTATGGTGAGCCCCCCCCCCTTTTTTTTTTTTGGCCAGCTCATTAGATTATTGGGAGACAGGTATAGGGAGATGCTTTAAAATAAATTTCAACTCTGATTCACTTCCAACCTCTCTTGAATAAATATTTTAATGAGGTTCATAAACTTTCTATATTTACAGGATAGAACAGAGGGTTGTTTTACCGTTATGTTATCAACTTTTATATTTTCAGCAAATCTGAAAACTCCAGCTACGTTCTGTGATCTACCATTCCATTGCTTACTTAGAAGGGTGACTTGTTCCCCTTTGCTGTACAGAACTATTTCCATTCTGGCAGTTCTGCCTTCAGATGAAATATCAATGTGATCAACTGGTGTGCAGAAATGGGGGACAGATTCCTACATAAGTGGGTCCTGCCTGCAAAATCTCATGATACCATCTACATATTTCGTTAGTCTTTAAGGTGCTGCTAGACTATTCATTGTTTTTTTAGTTTTTCCAGTTCCAGACTAATTCGGCTACCCCTCTGAAGCTAGATGATGATAACAGCTATTGTATTACCCATACTTTTCTGCATGTGTCTCATAAATTTATGAGTTAACTTTTTTCCATTGTGGAATGTCTTAAGCCTTGGTTTTTCCCTAGGGGTGTAAAGGACAACACACCAAGCAGAAGAAATTCCTGATTAATGCACTAATACTGTTTTTCCTGCGAAATGTAACATTTCATGGCATAGCAAGCAGTAAGGAACAAAACAATCATGATTAAAAAGCCTTTTTATTGGAAGTAGTTACCATCTACTGAAAAAATAAAATAAAATGCTCCATGCAGATAGTATCAGTGGGTAGTTCAATGATACTATTAATTTCATTAATTACGTGGAATCATATACATTTCAACCAAGAATGTTAATTTACAGGACTCTGAAGCACTTAGTTTGAGACACATTAACTCCTGAAAAATGGACATTTGTATTGGAAGGATGTATGGACGTGACTGAGCAGTGAGTCCTGTCACTGGGTAACAAATGTAGCCATATGAGGATTTAGAGCTATGAATCATTCTGCAATCACATTGACTCTTCTGACTCATTTTTTTTCATTCTCTTCATGTGGAAAATGTTCTCCTCAGACTTGTGGACATGTGAAGGACTGTGTTCCAGAGGCTGCAGCCCTGAACAATACAGAACTTCTTGTATTATGATTTTCAGTCAGCAACAGTATTCCATAGTTGTCTGTAGTAATTACTATTATATTTTTAACAAATGTTTTATGGCTAGCATTTGAATACATACATACTATATAATGGTCCATGACAGACCATCACCAGGTGACACTTAACTGTCTTCCAAATTCATTGTTTCAACAGCAAGGTATTCAGTCTTGAAAAAAGTTGTATTGTTACTTTGGTTATGAAAGAGTTGGTACAGAGGCAGTGAACATACTCAGAGTCATGCCACAGTGATGCTACACTCAGCCCTGGTCTACACTAGGGAGTTATTTCGAAATAACCCCCCTTACATCAAATTTATACGTGGAACGTCCACACTACCAAGCCCATTATTTTGAAATAACGAGTTGGTTATTTTGAAATCTGTTCTCCTGCTTTCCTCAGGGAATAACGCTAATTTCAAAATAGTTATTTCAAAATAGTGTTAGTGTGGACACTCTGCTACTGCTAATTTGAAATAATTGTCCTTGGAAGGCCTCTCACAGCTGCAGCTCTAACTGCTCTGGCCACAACTGGCATTTCTACTGCTCTGCTTTTCCTGCGGTGTTTATAATTCCAGGCAGCAAGAAAAGGGCTTCTTGCATGTGGCCGGCTATGCAAGCCCTGTACGAGACAGCAGCCAACATGGGAGACATGAGCGACTCCAAAGCTCCCTCAGAGCCTCCCACAGTTGCCAGCACTCCTGCTGCTTCCTCAGCTGCCACTGGTCAAGGACACAGCAGAGCTCCAGCCTGGACTGGTGTGAAGATCCTGGACCGCATCAAGGTCTGGTGGGAGGAAATCAGCCTCCAGGATCTCCGCACCAGGAAGAGGAATGCGGAGGTCTACAGCTGGATCAACAGCCTGGCCTACCAAGGCCACACCTGGACCCTCAACCAGGTCTGAATGAAAGTCAAAGAGCTCCAGCAGGCCTACGACAAAGCCAAGGAGCAGAGCGGATGCTCCAGGGTGGCACCACACAGCTGCCACTACTACATACAGCTGGATGACATCCTGGGGTCAGTCAACTTTCTGCCCCCCCACCGCTGTTGTGTACTCTGGCCAGGACTCTCACGGTGTCATTCTCCAGAGGTGTGTGGGCTGGCAAAGGACAAGGAGGTGGAGAAGGAGTTGGCGGCAGCCAGCACCCTGGAGCCAGTCCCCCCCCTCCCAGGATGTCTTCCAGGCTTTGGACGAACCTGGGGAAGGCACTTCAGGGGAGTTCTATAACTTTCCCTAACTATATGCAGGGGCAGGTGATGGGCTGCACACTCCTTTCTTGGCCTGCTTGGCCTGGGGGCTGCACGACAGCCTGTGCACGTGGGTGCACATGGAGCACCAGTCTGGAACACTCAGCCCCATGACGCTGTCACACAGGAACCCCTCGGTCCTTCTCACAAGGTTTCTGGAGAGGCCTGCCTTACTTCTGCCTTCATGGTGGGACACCTTCCCATGACAAGCCACCACTAAGGAGTCTGGGGTCATGGAACCACACAGCAGCACCGCACATGGCACAGGGTCATGCCCGCACTCAGGCAGCATCCGCTCCCAGTCAAACATGGTGATGCAGAGGAGACCCGATCCCTTGCATGGGAACCTGCTGGGGGGAAGAAAAGGAGGGGAACTCAGTAGCACTGTTTCTGGCAAAAAGCATCTGCTGCTCACTCCCCCCCTCAGCACCACCCCCTTCTCCAGGGATAGAAATTCTCTCTCTGCAAGACGTTGCCAGTGCTGGACTCAGTGTATGCAGGGCACAGAAGGAAGCTGAGCCTCCCTGTTCCCCCCTCCCACCCGCAGTGCCTGGCCTGGCTGGCACCTTCCCATGCCTGTTTGTCTCTGGGCCATGGGTGTTGCCATGCTCCCCCCTGGGACATCTGTGCCCCTGTTGGAAAGTGCCCACTGTCTAGGCAACAGATGGTCTTGCTCAAAGCACATTGCCATCATCTGAACCATGACCTTTGATGTCAGCTCAGAGATTAGGACTAGGCTTCATGAGCATCAGGTATGTAAGGCAGGGAAAGATCAGCCTTCCCAAACCACCAGCCTTGCCTCACCCACACTCTGCCCCCAGAATGCCTGCTGTAGGCATTTTAGGGGCAGAGTGTTGCTGCCACCAGCATCCACCCTGCCGATGCTCCAGGGCTGCAAAGGCCAGGTCTGGCCACATGGCAGGCCTTTCTCCCTTCTCCAGGGCTGGAGAGGCTGGGCTGAGCCGGGCCATGCAGCACGGTGCGCCCTGCCTCCTACCTTCCCCAGTGCTCCAGGGCTGGAGAGGCTGGGCTTGGCCAGGACGCGTGGTGGAACATATCCTGCCTCCTCCCTCCCCCGGTGCTCAAGAGGCAGGGCTGGGCTGGGATGTTCTGGGCTGGGCTGGGCTTGGCCAGGCCATATGGTGAGGTGCGCTTTCTGCTAGGGAGACTGTGGTGAGTGAGTGCCCATGCCCTAATCCCGTACCCCCCGCACCCCGTGGTTGGAAGGGAGGAACACATGCATGGCACGCTGTGCTGCCCCATGTCCGGGGGGAGAGGAGGAGGGACGGGGCCTAGCAGAAGGGGAGGGGTTGGAGACGGCACTGGGGGCTTGACTTGATGTGCTGTCCTGATGGGGCTGGCATGCAGCTTCTCGAATTCCCTGGCCAACTGTTCACCCTCTGCCCCCGCACCCTGGCAGAAAAGTCTCCCCCTTGCTCTCACGTAGGCTGTGGAGCAAACACAGCAGGCTGCCATCACAGAGGGGATGTGGCACTCACTGAGGTCCAGACAGGTGAGGAGTCTCCTGAATCTCCCCTTTAAACAGCCCAACACACATTTGACAACCATGTCATGCTCAGCCTGGCATTGAAGTGCTTCTTGGTGAGGTCCAGGCTGCTTGTGTAGGGCTTCATGAGCCAAGGGAGCAAGGAATAGGCTGAATCTCCAAGGATCACTATGGGCATGTCAACATCCCTGACTCTGATGGTGCAGTGGGGGAAAAAAGTGCCGGGCGCATCTTTCAAAATAGGCAGGAGTTCTGGAAGATGTGGGTGTCATGCACTTTTCCCAACCAGCCAACAATGATGTTGGTGAAGCGTCCCTTGTGAGCCACAAGGGCCTGCAGCACTATAGAGAAGTTCCCCTTCCTGTTTATATAGTCCGAGGCATGCTGGTTGGGGGCCAGGATGGGGATGTTTGTGCCATCTATGGTCTGCCCCTTCATCCCCGCAGTTGGGGAAGCCCACGGTGACAAAGCCATCGATGATGCTGTCCATGTTTCCCAGAGTGACAACCCTCCATAGCAGCACCTGGTTGATGGCCTTGGCTACCTGACAGAGCACAGCCTGACTCTGGATTCCCAACAAAGTGCCAGCTGTCTAGCATTGTAAGCTTCCAATGTGCAATGGTCACATGCTTCTGCACGGGGTTGGCGGGTCTCAGGCGGGTGTCCTGTCACCTCGGGGCAAGGGTGAGCCACTCACACAACTTAAGGTAGGTAGGTGGCCTTCTGCATGCAGAAGTTCTGCAGCCACTGATGGTCATCCCATGCCTGCAGGATGATGTGATCCCACCAGTCCAACCTCGTCTCCTGCCCACCAGAAGCAGCATTCTGTGGCATCCAGGGGATGGAGGAGCATGCGCAGCAGCAAGAGCACCAGGACCTGGGTGATCAGGGCCTGCAATTCACGTGGGAGTTCATTCTGCAGGTCCTGCTCCTCGTCCTGCTGGACCCACATGCGGGCAGTCTGGAAGCACTGAACTATGGGGTGCAGTGCAAGGCCCGTGAGCCTAACACTGCTTTGCAGCAGCTCTGGCTCCATGGTGTGAGTGCTGTGACATCCACAATGGAAACCAGAGCACATTGTATCCCTTGTGTGTCCGGTGGGGCAAGGAGAGGCAGTGGAGGAGTAGTGTGTGAGACACGGCCATAGAAAGTAGCCTCTTGAAGCACAGGTCACAGTTTGCCTGACCAAGTAGCCACAAGATATGTCCACCTTCCGGGTGCCCTCCCCAGAGTGCTCCCAGGGGCTCTAAGTCCGAGGCAGGCTCCAATCAGTGTGGACGGGCTATTTTGAAATCATTCTAACTAATTTCGATGCTTCCCCATAGTGGGGACACGCTATTTCAATTGTGTTAAATTGGGAGTTATGATGTCAAATTTAGTTATTTTGAAATAATTTCCTAGCGTAGACATGCCCTACCCATGAACCATTCACAGCACTGCCTCTTGTCTCCCCGCTGTGTATAAAGGTTTTGGCCGTTACACCCTAATTATGGTGGATGAACAGGCCAAGATCAAGCTCCGTGCATGGAGCTGACTGACTAGGCGGGGCTGATTAATCACCCGTGAACAGGCCCGGACAAAAAGTTTGCGGGGCCCAAGGCAACACTGAGCCTTGGTTGGCTGAGCCGCACGGCCGGATGGCTCCCAGTCAGGGCAGCAAGTGAGTGGGCGGGGAGCCGGGCAGCACAGGGCCCTAGGCAACTGCCTCGCTCACCAAGCCCAAAGGCCGGGCCTGCCTGTGCAGCCCGGCAGCTTAGAAGGAACACTGGCCAAGACCATAGCCTGGATGTGGTTAACCTAGGACCTAAGCTTTCTTCACAAACACTGGAGCAGAGCAGTTGATGCAGAGTACTACTCAATGGCCCATGTAAACCTTCTCCCCAACCTGGCTGTGCCATGGAGAAACAGTGCAGCTTTTAGTGCCTTTCATGCCCGATGGCTGGGCAGGAGACAGCATTTGACTCTGATATTTTTGGTTTGTTTATATCTCATTTTCTTAGGAAATTCTTGTGTTAACAATGTGTTTGGATGCAGAGAATGGGGAATATGGGCTTTCCTCTGTCATGTGCAAGTCAGTTTCTCACATATTCCAAATGCAAGGACTCACCTTCAGAAAGTGAACGTCTCACCTTTTGTTTTCAGTTCAATGTTTCTTACAACAGGCACATCCACATTCAAAACAATGTACCATATATTAGGGTAACCCTTCTGCCAGGTGGAGCAGCAACAGCCAAGGCCGGGTTCAATATCTAGGAGTGTCTCTCCATCCATCCAACACAGAACTAGCTCAATCTCCCACCTGGTAACCTGGGAAATTCACACATCCCACTCGCAAGCAGAGTCTGAGCATAGAAAGAAAGCTTTTAATAACTGAAGGGAAGTAACTTCATATTAATTTGGGACAACACCACAGACAAGGTTCATAAACATAAAACCACAAGTAAAAGTCCCACTCCGCCCCCCAGTAGATTGAGCAGTGTCTTTTTCCTCTTGTGTTCTTAAATCCGTCAATCTAAATGTCTCCTTCACATGCCCAACCCTTCTCTGCACCCCAGTCACAGTTGCTGCCCTTGGTCAGGTCAGACCCTGAGTTCAGAGGTTCATTTGCAGAGTTCACCTTCTGTCACTGATGGGAGGAGGTAAAGAGGCATCTTACTCCATTACTCACACACCTTCTGCCTGCCCCTTTCTCTCCATGGCTACCCTGCGGGCTGGGCCTCTCATCCTGCCTTTCCTCTGGCCACTTGTCACGCCTCTCTGGCACCAACCTGTTGGCTGTTAGTCACCATCCACTGCCATTCACCTCTTGGCTGTGACTTCTGTCCATTCAGTCTCAAGTGATTTCAGCTCTTAGCAGGCAGGGTAGAAAGAGAGCTCCACCACAATTTACATCAGAAAGAGGTTCCTAATGATGCCTATTTCGTTTTATTCTTTGAACAGTAGCTTCAGGGAGTAGCCAAGTTAGTCTGTTAAAGAAAAAAAGGCAAGCAAATGGTCTGGTAGCACTTTATAGACTAACAATGATACCATCTACATATACCTTCCCCTGCCTGTTACTCCACCACACATACACTGTTCAAAGAAAAAAACAGCAAGCAAATGGTCTGGTAACACTTTATAGACTAACTATGATACCATGTACATGTTTTGTTAGTCTATAAAGTGCTACCAGACCATTTGCTTGCTGTTTTTTTCTTTGAACAGTGTATATGTGGGGGAGTAACAGGCAGGGGAAGCTATATAGCCTTCTGACCAGAATAGCCTTCCCTCCCTCCCTCTTTTCTCATAGAGCTCTGAAAGTCAAGTCCCTGCTTAGCAAGGTTCTTTCTGCTAACTGTGAGTGCTTTCCTTTGGAACAGATTAAGCACTGATCTAGTTTTCTGTATTCCCATAAAAATTACACACATTTGTAACCATATTTCAGCTTTCTCTTCATTTAATACGAACATAGTTGGTGTTGGGTCACAAATCAAGTTGATTACACTGAGTGAAATACCACTCCATCTGCTGAATATCTAACCTATCTAAGCAAAACAGGAATGAACTATATTTACATAGCCTCAGGCAGGGTGTCTCCTCCTTTCCAGCTAGCTGCAAGGAAAGCATTCCTTCAGATCCTGCTTACATAGGGTTAGATTTTCAAAAAGAGCTCAGGTTTGAGCAGCTATTACCCAGGGTAGTGGGAGTTGCTCAGTGCTGAGATCCTTACATTTCAGAGAGGTGCAAGCACATATAGTACCTTCCCCAGCCCTTCTTTTATCTTGCCAGCTATTTCAGCTAGAACATGAAATGCATGGGGGGGGAGGGAAGGAGGGGAGGGAAGAAGTAGGAGGGAGTAGCAGGGTGTAGAAGTCACTTAGCAAGGAGAGAGAGAGATACACAATGCATAAATAATAGAGGGGAACATTGGTAGTAACACAGCTGGAAGCTTCAGGATCTTTCCATACAAGGACGGATAACAGGTAGATAGGTAGGTTTTCTCTCTTGAAGGGTATGTCTACATTACGGGACAATGTCAAATTAAGATACGCAACATCAGCTATATTAATTGCATAGCTGAAGTAGCTTAACTCAACTTTTGGCACTGTGCACCCTGCAGGAAGTCAAAGGGAGAACACTCTTCCTTCGACTTCCCTTACTCCTCATGGAAGCACGAGTGACATGGACCGAATGTTGACATCGATTGACAATGATCGTCTTGCCCCTTTCAGTTCAAATTAGCTGTCTTAACTAGACCCACTAATTTGAACCCTGGAAGATTGACAACAGCAGCTTCGATTTTATCTGTAATGTAGAGGTACCCTGAAAGTTCAGGATGAGCAAGAAGGGGCATTCAGGTTGGTTGTCAGTTCTGTAGCTGAATGTTGTTTGCCCTCCTTTGCTAAATCCACTGAGTCAGGTGTCCACTGATCTACTCTTAACAACCTTATGCTTTCTAGGCCAGCAACATACCCCATCCTTGCACAAAGGTTTTCATACCAAGTATGGCCAGAAGTTCGATATCAGAGTAATCTGGAACTTGTTGAAAAGCACCGATGTTGGTATTATTCAGATTTATTATTCAGTTACCTGATCCCTAACAGATATCACTCTTTCTAACCAAGACCCTACCCTATTCCCTCTTAAGAGGTCAGGATGAAGACTCCCTCCCTAACTAGTGCTCCAGTGAGGCTAGCAAGAATCTTTGTGAAAACAGGGCTGAACAACCTGAAGGGTACCAGGCTCCATCATACTAATAAAGAAATGTCTTCGAATTACATTCATGACCAGGCATATCAGCCCTCAGACAGACACGCCACTTGTTTCAGAGTTGTGGGGCAGATGGCAGAAAGTCCTGTCATCCCACATTCATTGCCAAGCAATTGTAATTGGAAATAATTGGGAAGCTGCAGACCACAGGGACTTAGAATGGTCCTCTCTTATAATTACATACCCAACGTACTGAAAGTCTACTGAAAGTGATGAGACTGAGGTTCATAAAGATTTTAAAATCAATCCTTTGTTTTATAGGCAGCAGGCACAGAGATTGCAAAAATATGCCTGTGCTTTCTTGCATGAAATACTACCCTCACAGTAGAATTCTGCACAAGCAGAATATTAATCATCAAGCTACTTGGTATACGAGCAAGCAGAGCATTGCAGTAATTTAATCTAGGGGAAATAAAGGCACGAATAAGCTTCTCAAAAAGATCTGGGATGAATATATACAATTGAAGAACAGTCACATCTTTCAAGTGCTGGAGAAAAGGTTAATTTCCCTTTCAAAGGGTTCATGCATCCCACTGAATCATGATTATATCCTCCCACACCTGAATAGCCTCACCTTCTTGGACCTTGCATTAGGATCTTTCTGATGAGTTCCTTAATACCATGCTTTAACTGGCAGGAAACAACACTCCTGAGTTAAATAGGGTTTCTACTGCATTCTCACACTTCAGAGCAGGAGGATCAAACTGGAAAAATCAAACCAAATTCTCTTTATGGCAATGCAGAAAATGAACACCATCCTAGCATGATGAGATGTTTTAGCCTCTTCACTGTGAATGTTAGCACTAACAGTGGATGGTACATTCAGCATCTTCCTGTTTAGAATGGGAGTTCCACTGGGAAATTGCCACTTCAAAAGCAATGTGCCATTTATGGAAGATAGCCATGGAAAGGCATTTTATTTCTTGCAACCAGTAGAACTCACAACCAATTTGGGGTTTGTGCCCTGGTTCTTCACACTTTGCCCTGAGGTTGATACTTATTCTCCGGAGTCACTACAGGCAGCATTGTAGTACCATCCAAGCAGAGAGTAAGAGACATTTCCTGCTCCAAAATGCTCACAATCTAAACAGAAAATAAACACAGAGTGGGAGGGAGAGGATATAACATAAGCAGAAAGAACAGTGCAATGGTCTGCAACAGTGATAGTGGATCACAAGTGCATAGTGGATCACTAATGTGAGTTAGCAGTGCAACACGGTTGCAAGAAAAAGCAAACGTGATTCTGAGATATACTACCAGGAGCATTGTAAAAACAAGAAGTAAATCTTTCTCTCCATTTGGTGTTGATTAAGACTCAGCTGGAGTACTGTGTTCAATTCTGGGCACCACATTTCAGGGAAGATATGGACAAATCTATAAAGTCCAGAAAAGAGCAAAAAAAAGATTTAAGGTGTAGAAAACATGACCTATGAGAGAAGATTGCAAAAATGGGTTTGTTTAGTCTGGAGAAGAGAAGACAGCAGGGACATGATACCAGTTTTCAAGTACATAAAAGGTTGTTAAAAGGAGGAGAGAAAAATGTGTTCTCCTTAACCTCTCAGGATAGCACAAGAGGGAATGGGCTTAAATTACAGCAAGGAAGATTTAGGTTGGACATTAGGAAAAACTTCCTAAATAGCAGGGTGGTTAAAAACTGGAATAAATTGTCAGAGCTGATTTAGATTAAAATATAATGTCCTGCCATAAAATAATCTCTTGAGGTCCCTTCCAGTCCTATGATTCCATGATTTTCTGTCCTGTTCAGTTTCAAGTACATTGTGACCTTAAATAAAATAACCACATCAGAGGCATGAACTAGCAGGATCTGCCCTTTTCATGATTGCATGGCCCAGGCCAGGATTTAGGGAGCAGATTCAGCACTAGGCTTAAGCAGGGTAAACAATGGCATAGGGATGCAAGCAGCTCAAGGGGGCCCCCCATTTGCTTTTCATTGTGATGGGGGTATAAAATATTCATGCTTAGCATTTCCGATGGGCTGGGACTGCTCTGTTAGGGATACATTGTGTGATACTAAGCACCGCAGGACGAGTTTAGACAGACGCACCGAATTAGAAAACAAAAAGCTGTGCATGCCCAGTAAAATAATCTCTCTGCATTCACTGCGGCCAAGCCCACCTCTCCTTATCCCTAAGGCAAACTACAAGACTGATGTTTTTCAAGTCAGAAGTCTGAGTTTCTAGCCCTACTGACATGAGCATGTGCTGGCAATTGTTAGCACCTATGGGCTAGCTACCATTGTTTTGTGAAACCTTGAAGGGATTTTCAAGTATTTTGGGGGAGGAAAAAAATCTTTATTCCATTCTTTCAGATACCAGTCCTCTTCCAACACATTGTGTGGCTTATGGGATAGATGGTAACTTGCAGATTAGCATTTCACATAGAAACAAGGTCGATAGGGACCAAAAATCGTTCCCAGCTGGCAGATGCTCATTGGCTCCCATTAAATGAGCTTGCGGTCTCACACCTGTCCCTGTTGCACAGGCATACATATTACAAAACCCACTGTCACAAATGGCCCCTTTTCTAGTGTCTCAGCAGAAAGGCCAGGGATTTCATTTGCCTGGAAACATGCTAATCTATGTTTTCACCTCCGGAGAGTTTTAAGATGCCTTGAATTGGATATTTAGAGCAGATTTATTGCCACTGCCTGAACTGTACCTGTTCTGAGCAGGGCTGGCTCTAGGTTTTTTGCCGCCCCAAGCAAAAAAATTTTTGTAAAAGCCATTTTTTTTTTGGCTTTTACACGTTTGCACTTTGCAATTTTTTTTGTTTTCATTTTTGTTTTTGTCCCGGCATTTTAGCACTATAAATAGCAAATATAATTGTAATTATTTTTTTTCCATAAAGGCAAAGGCGCTTCAAGTAAACTCCCCTTTCACTCACTGCTGGGTCACAACAGCCTTTTCCCTGCCCTGTCCAGCCCCTCCCTATGGACAAGCACCCCTCACTCCCGACCCACAGGGGGAGCAGGGTGCAGGGACAGCGCAGAGCTAGAGGGGCATGGGGAACAGGGGGAGCAGGGTTCACCGTGGGGAATGGGAGGCACAAAGCCAGAGGGGCACGGGGACCGGGGAAAGCAGGGGGACTGGAGTGCTGGGGTGCGCAGAGCCAGAGGGGTGCGGGGAACAGTGTGGGGGGTACAGGGGAGGCACAGGGAATGGGACAAGGGGATCGGGAGGGGCAGAGGGATCGGGGTCCAGGGGCAGCGTGGAGAATGGGGGGCACAGACCCAGAGGGGAGCAGGGAAAAGGGGCTGCAGGGTGCAGAGGGGGCACAGAGCCAGGGGCACTGGGACCGGGGTGCAGGGGTGGCACAGGGAACAGGCGGTGCAGAGCCAGAGGGGTGCAGGGATCAGGGGGAGCAGGATGCGGGGTGCAAGGGCAGCGCAGAGCCAGAGAGTCACAGGGAACAGGGAAAGCAGGGGGACCGGGTGCAGGGGAGTAGGGTGCGGGGTGCAGGGGCAGCACGGGGAACAGGCGGTGCGGAGCCAGAGGGGCGTGGGGTGGGGCAGGGTGGGCACAGCGAGCTGGGCGGCCAGCAGAGAGCCATCTCTTGCCAGCTAAGGGGGCTGGGGCCGTGGCAGGACTGGAGCCGGTGGGGCGGGGCGGAGCCTGGCTGCACCGCGCTCCACAGCCAGCTCCTGGGGACACGCAGCCAGAGCCGAGCTCCCGCGGCCCTTTAAAATCAGTGGGCGGGGAGGGGTCGGGCATTGCCGGGGGCGGCTGCTTACCTGGAAATGCTGCCCCTGGAAATGTGCTGCCCCAAGCACGTGCTTGATTTGCTGGTGCCTAGAGCCGGCCCTGGTTCCGAGAACATATAAAGGAAGACAGGCGCAGGACCTTTTACTCCAGAACTCTTCACAAGCCATTGTAAGAAAGAAACAACACTTTCCTGAAAGTTTGCTAAGCACCCAGAGGTATTCTTCCTTCCTCCAAAACTTCCTAAACATTTAATAAAGTACCAGGCCATTCCCATATGCCAGCTCCAGTCCTGAAGTCCTTATCTAGACAAAAAACCCTCACTAACTGCCACAGAGATTTTGCCTTGGAAAGCCTGAGGCTACAGGTTCCAAGTGTTAGCGAGCCATCCCAATGGCTGACTCTGTAGGCACTAGAACATAATAGAAAAGACTGGTTAATTGGGCAAAACCAAAAAATTAGCTGTGACTCACTTGACTTCGACAAATACTTCTTTATTTTCACTTCCTAAAGGCAAAGTAAAAGGCAAAAAGTTCATTAGGCTTTTTGAGATTATTTGATTGCCCTTCTTTTTCCAACAGTTTTCCTTAGTTAACGGTGATCTTACTTTTAGTTCTATCCCATTGAGAATGAACTGTCACAGATGGAGAAAGTCAAGCAATTATGCAGTAAGGGGAAGTGAACTTCCACTGTAATGCTGCACTGGAATAGGCCAGAATGACATTTCCTCCCTTCCCACCCGCCCACATGTTCTGGAGTTAAAATAACTAAATTGCTCCTTTTTATCAAATTCACTTACTTGGTTGTTAACTCATCTCTGGAGACTCTCTGATTTTCAAATAAATTCCAGAACCCAGTCTGCAGGACTAGAGATAGGGGAATAAATTAAGCTGTACAGTATCTTTTAACAAGGAATCTAATCTTGGTAACTGATGTAAAGAATGAATCTCTAGATAACAGAATCTAGAGTAAAGCCATTCAGAGTGTAAGAAATCTTACAGATGGCACAAAGACAACTTTGACATGTAATCCAACACAGCATAAAACTAAATGAGATCTGTGGGACTTTGAAATTACAGTTCCATATGGTTGCTGTTACAGGGAATCACCAGAGACTACTATCAACTTTGTCAAACACTATTTATAATAAAAATGTATTACCTAAAAAAGTAGGTTACAATAATCTTTTAGAAAAGCATACAAATCTACAAATGAGTAAAACCACTATAACGTGATACGCTAGAGATAATATTTATCTACAGGTAATAGAAACTGGAAGGAATCTGATAAAAAGTTGACAGGAGAATATTCCAGACAAAGTAAATGTTGCGGACCAACAGCAAAGAAAGAGGTTTACTGGGTAAAAGGTGGTAGAATTAACACTCTATAAAGTTTGCACTGTGGAGCACTGTGATGACTTATTTTCTGATGAAATCAATCAGTATGCATGGAGATTATCTTCCCACAATAGAGAAGGTTTTAATTATAAAACCAGTCGTGGAAGCATTAACAACTACATTATCATTGTACTACTGTAGTCCCCTCCTCCTCCTCCTCAACATTTCCCTGACAGGTGAATAAATAACAGGCGTTAAAACACCAGCAGCTACGAGAAGATCATGTCCAATCCCTATGATGTCTGTTTTCTTATAAATCTGATGGAGGAAGAAAGTGAGGCAGCAGAACTCTGAATACAAAGACTTAAGTAGGCCAGAGGTTTCTACGGCCTGATATGAGGTGGGTGTGAGAATTGTGGATTGTTTGGGGGAGGGGTTGGTATTTTCATTGAGTTTTAGGGAGCTTGTGTGAACTGGGAATACTGAGTGACCTTCAGGCTGCATAAAGTCAGGGCAAGCTAAACACACCCAATGTATTCTGGGTTGGCAGGTGGGGAGATGAGTCTCTTTCCTCTGAACCATCAGACAAGTTGGACAAGGGGCATTGCATGGGCTGAGCCAGTGCTCTGACAGGACACTGAGCATTCTCTCTCTCTCTCATGTGCTCAGATGACTGGCACTTGAACAGATACTCAGGATCCTATTGCCATACGTAGGGCTGGGAAGGAATTTCCCCCCACATCAGATTGGCAGTGACCGTGGGGCAGAGAGATTCTTCCTCTTCCTCTGCAGCATGGATTGTGGGTCACTTGTCAGGATTATCTGGATCTCTCTCACTAATTACCAGCCATTTCAGAGGTTTCAGGCACCAAGGAATGTTGGCCCTGCCTGCTCTCTGCTTGTGTCACATTATAGATTAATCTCTTGTGGGTGGTAATGTTTTAGTTTAATTTTAGTTGCTGGGATGTGGGTGTGAGGTGGTGCTGCTGGTCAGTGCTATACAGGAGATCAGATTAGATCAGTATTTCTTAAACTGTGTTCTGTGGCACACTGGTGTGCTGCGAGGTGGTTGGAGGTGTGCCACAGAGAATAACAGATTTCAAAATGGCCACCCTTAAAGGGGCAGTTGAACTTTTTTTTTTGTTTTGTTCAACCAAAAATCCTTGGTGTTCCTCATAAAAATAAATTATTGTTTGGTGTTCCTCGGTCTTCAAAAGTTTCAGAAACACTGGATTAGATGATCTGGTGTCCCTTCTGGCCTTAAACATCCCTCCCCCACCCTCACACACACACTACAATATATAGTCATAAAGCTTAATAGGAACACTTTACAGTAGGCTACCGTTGATAGAATTAGAGAAGTACAATTTTAGAGAGATTAGTAAAGATACAGGAATATGCATCCTTAGTAAAGATATAGGGATATTTGCTCACTATTAATGCTATTTCCTGGTTTAATTTTTTCCTAAGAAGCAAGACAAAAATGTATCAAAAGACCAGCATTAAACTCAGCTGATATCAAAATTAAACAGCCAAAAGCAGCACAAGTAATGCTACTTCAGCTGTTTTAATGCTATGGTTGGCTGTTTAAAGTGATTGCAACCTTGGGACCCAAACTTGATTGATTCAATTGCTCTTATTTGGATTTTAAAATCATCCCTGTCAGATAAGAAGTCTCTTTCAAAACATTAAATCAAATGAATCACAGCTGGAGGTCTCAGGTTAGATTGAATTTCTGCAGATTGTCTATCAACGAAACCTAATGAGAAAGCCAAACATCGGGTATGTCTACACTGCAGAGGGGTTTTTTTTTTGAAAAATGGCCGTTTTTCTGAAAAATCTTCACTTATGTTCACACTGTAATCGTGTTCTTTTGAAAAAAAATAGAAAGAACAGAGGGGGTTTTCCGACATTGGTAAATCTCTTTCTATGAGGAAGAAGCCTTTTTCTGAAAGAGCTCTTCAGAAAAAGGTGTGTGTGGACAGGGAAAAGGGAGTTCTTTTGAAAGAAGAGGAAAGAGGAAAAGGTACCAGTGCCCTGGTGGCCACTCCATCCATAGTAATCACAGCTTAAATGCGAGATATCGTCTGTTCCGTGTGGATGCTATTTTTCAAAAAAGCAGTGTGGACGCTTTCTTTTGGAAGAAGTTTTTCCACAAGATCTCTTCTGGAAAAGCTTCTTCCGAAAGAAGCCTGCAATCTAGACATAGCCATGTAGATCTTAACTGAATTTCAAAATAATTCCCTGTAAGGTCCTGCCCTAACATATATGCTTAGCAAACCAATGAGTTGATTTTTTAAATTTATCTTTGTTTTTTCCTTTTTGATTCATACTTCTGGTCATTCCTTATAGATTTTAAACAGAACATAAAGGGTGAAATTTCCAAAAAGCATTTGTCTCACTTTTACCATTGACATCAGTGGCGGCACTCAACTTGAATGAGAGCAGGGTTAGGTGAACACTAAGTGCCCTTGAAAAATATCCAACTCTATGTTGATATGTAATTACAAACAAGCTGCAGCCAGTATCATTAATAGATTTGCATCTCACTCATGTCATCGTCAGTGATGCCAATTGGCTTCTGCATGCCACATTCTTTCAACATATTTCAGCCTCATCAATAGGCCCTGACCCTGTAATCGGATCCAGATGTATGAGCCCCTCATTCCCTACAGAATCTCACCACAGTAGATGGTGCTCTGTACCTGACCATATGTCCACCCATGTGGATCAAATTGCAGAATTAGCGATTTAAAAATAAAAAGGTCAAAAGATAGTTAATTAAGCCCTCTGGAGATATACCCAAATACTCACTATTTTTAATCTCTAGCAACTTTTTTTTTCTATAAGTCAAGTGCCTCAGTATAGGCTTGTTCCATCATAAGAAATCCTCGCATTTAAAAAAAAAATCTATTTCAGACTCCAATCTGCAATGATGTCAGTACTTGTTATATTACAAGTACTATAAACCTAAGCGACTGACAGTCTGTCTTTGATAATGACTTATGCTTTCAGTTTGCTACTTGTTACAGAAATATGCCTTGTATTGTCTAGGAATTTAATTGGTTTAAAAGATTATTTTGATGCCTCTTCCCTGAATATGATTTTAAAATTAAAGAAGATGACACATAATGTGTAGAACACAGGGGTCTTTTTTTCCAGTGTTGATTAACAAAGGAATCTGTTCTGTACTCTGAAGTCACCATGGGACAAGGAAAGAGATTAGAAACAATATACAATAGAAAGGAAACCATTCTAGAAAAATCCTACTGAAATTGAATTGTATAGCGGAGTATAATAGTCTACAATTTTATACCCTGACATACATTTTACAGAAAGGATGCCATTCTTTGGGTTTTAGAGTGATTTCTATAGATTCACAATTAATGTATATAGAATCCTTTTGATTTAATCACTTACATTCTTTAAGATTCTTCCACAAGGGAAATCACCACTCTATTGAATGATTTATACCAGTAGCTCTCAACCTTTTCCAGAACATGTACTCTTTTCAGGACTCTGATTTGTCTTGTACAACCCCAATGTTCACCTCATTTAAAAACTACTTGCTTACAAAACCAGATACAAAAATATAAAAGTGTCACAGCACAACATTACTGGAAAATGGCTTAGTTTTTCATTTTACCATATAATTATAAATTAAATCAACTGGAATATAATTTAATATTGTATTTACATTCAGTGTGCAGTATTTATAGTAGTATAAACAAGTCATTGTATGAAATGTTAGTTTGTATTGGCTTTGCGAGTGCATTTTAGATAGTCTGTTATGAAACCATGAAGATGTCTATGTACCCCCAAGGGTACATATATTCCTGGTTGAGAGTCACTAATTTATACAGTGGAAACCATCATGAGGGACTTCATGAGATATGAAGAGCCATATTACTTAGTGAACTATCATCATTAAAAGTGAAGTTAGTTACTGTAAATGATTTGTGGACCCTCAGGGCAGTAAAACTAACAGTAAACAGGCATACTGGCTTAGGAATTCCCTGCTGAAATGCTCCAGATATGTTCTGGCATCTTTATGCTGAAGGAGCAGGGGGGCTGAAGGAGGCAGCGCTCCCGCTTCCCATAAGTGTTCTGCCATACCAGGATGCTGTCTCCTGCCTCCCCTCATTAGCCTGGAGTGAAAGCAATTCAGGCAGCCTGCATTCAGGAAAACAGAAGGCCTCTGCAAGCCCTGGGGAGGGTGTGGGAGGACAGGCTCTATGTTCCAGGAAGGGGTGGGGCCTCAGGCAGAAAGGGCAGAGCTGAGACAGCCAGCCCTTAGCGCTGCCTGGACCATAGTTCATCCCCCTCCAGCCCTCAGAGCTGCTCTGAGCACGCAGCTCCACACTCCAGCGGTGATTTAAAGGGCACTAGGTTCTGGCTGCTGCCACTGCTGCCATAGCAGTGTTGATGGCTGAGAGCCCCAAGCCCTTTTGAATCACCAGGACCCCAGGAAATTTCCCCTTTCGCCCCACATTGGTGGGCCTGTTTGCATTGCTTACTCCTTCCCCCACTTCACAGGAGTGAGAGAAGTGCAGGCTTACCAAGCTGAACAAAAGGCCCAGCCCATACAAACTCCTAGCTAAATTCAGGAGTAGCTGTGTTGGAATCAGAGCTCTGAGATACTGGTTCCATCTCCTGATGGGCAAGAACAAAGCTGCTGCAGCAGCAAATGGCAAAGCACAAAGGTGAGCAGTCACGCTGCTTGCCTCCCTCGGCTTACTCTTCTCCCCTCTCGAGCCAGCCAAAAGCTACCTCTTCTGCTGTTCCTCTTCCCCTCCCCCCTCAGCCACATGGCTTGCAAAGGAAGTGCTGCAGAAGTTCCCTCTTCTTCCCCTGCTATCCCTCAGAGCTGGCAATTCTTTGCTCTCCCAGTAAGGATGTAGAGGTATATCTGGCAGATCCAATGGCAGGGCTGGGAGCTTCTGCAGCACTTCTTTCAAACGCATTGAAACAAGCAGGCTCAGGGAGTGGTGGGGAAGGTACACTGTGCTTAGGTCAGAAGATGATTGCAGCAGCTTTCATCATGATCTCCCCTTACCTGCACATGTTGATCTGTTGCAAAGGCTGGGAAGACCAAGCCCCTTGTGACACCAGTACACACAGAGCTGCTCAGGTGGGGGGCAGGGGCTGCTGCCCAGGCACGTTCAGGTTAATGCAGCTGTGGATTTTTCAGTGCTTCGCTGCACAAGCAGCAGAGCTAAAGAATGACCAGCTGGGATCTTTCCCTGTTGCCAAGAAATAAAGATGAGGTGTCACATCACAAACATTGCTTAAATTACATTTAGAACTTTCTCATTTTTTCCAACTCTCCAATTCTGGGGGGAATGGCAATACCCCAGGGTGGCCATTTGGTCCCACTTATCCATGAGACCAGAGAGGCCAACAGCCACCACGAGCCAGGGGACAAGGTAAGGGGGAGTCTGGTTCTGTGCCCAAGGAAGGGGTGGGGCCTCAGGCACAAGGGGCAGGGCTGAGAGTGTTCAGCCCTTAGCTCCGCCTGGACCCCACCTGGCACAATGTGGAGAGCCCAGCACAGTGCTCCAGGGACACTTCAAAGGGGTCTGGGGCTCCAACCACTTTGCAGTAGCAGCAGTGGCAGCTGGGAGATCCAGGCCCCTTTGAAATGCCAGGCCCCTGGGCAACTGCCTCCTTTGCCCACCCTGTCAGCAGGCCTGTGTGAGAGTCTTTCCTTTGCCTACAATGGGCTTTGGGCCAGGTTACCAGGAGGGAAATACAGACTGAAATATATACACACAAATGCTGGTTCCCCACGAGGGTAGCAGTTGCACTTTTCAGTTCTAGGAGTTTTTCCCAGGAGGAGGAGTTGTTGGTCCTTTACATATGCACATACAAACAAATACTGCTATAAGCAGCAAGCCATTTTACAGCTATGTGTCTGCTGTGCTGTATGTCATTCTCTTCCAACAGGTAGGTAATCTTAGCTCCTGGTCACTTACTCTTCAGTATTTGGGAGGGTGGCAGTCTCAAAAACTTGAATACCTTCAGTGAATTTCATGAAGGTGAGAGAGTAAACATCAAATCCTTATAGCAACATACTAGGAACCACCTTCCAATTCTTAGTATTTATTCATAACTATTTGCATAACCCATTCAGAGCACATAAACCTAAGTAAAAATTGGGCTGATAAAATCTGTTATAGGTCTATGTTGCTAACCTCTATCATTTAATCATACTTTAATAGTGGTTCTTTTTAGAGGTATATTGTAGCAATAAAAGTTGTTTAAATAAATAGATTGGGCTACTTTGGGGCTACTGCTTTTTGTTTAAGTGACTGTGGATAATAGATTCAGTAATCCTCAACTCTATTTTTCTGAGTGTTTTTCTTTTTCAGTAATCTATTTACTTTTAAACATTCCTGGAAGAAATTAAGTATCTCATTTTCCTCTTCACAATTTGGACCATAAGACATTTGAAAGTCAACAATAATTACTGGGGTAAGCAGAGTGTATTTATCTCTACTAAAGATAGTATACTAAGTATTGAACTTGTGTTTCTGATATCTGTGTTAAGGCTCCAAAACTGACATCTCAAGATTTGTTTGTTGTTCTACATTTAAATAAAAAAATATGGCTTTAATTGGTGTGTTATTTTTTCTTTCTTAATATAGGAATTAGGGACAGTGTTCCTATCAGCTAATTTCTAAGTTATTATCTGAAAAAAAAACTAAGTAGCCCCTGAAATGGAATCGTGGTTAAAGCTGTTTCCCCCAATCTGAAATGGTACCCCATAAGTAATGCAAATAAACCAGAGCTGGGCTGAGAGTTCAGCAGTGTGGATTTCTGATTTTTTCTGATGACTGCCCAGAGAAAAAATGGATTTTTCCAACCCAGAACATCAGAGAAAAGGAAGTGTGGTGATAGATATATGAGACAACTCAATATTACATGGTACTTTGAAATTACTAGTATTAAAAAGAAATTAGGGAGAAATATCTTCCATATAGTCTTTAAATTGCTTTTCATGGCAGTTCCACATATAATATTTGTTTATATGACTTGTATACTGAGTACCATGGTCCATGGCCAATAGCAGCATTTCAATTTGCTTATATATTCCTGCTTGCTGCCCCTTATGAAGAAAGGCAGTCTGTAAAAATCACACTATTATGCTTAGAAATGATTTGTGTCACTTGGCTTTAAAATCCATATGGGTAATGGGGGAAAACAACACTTTTTTGTACTAAGTGCAGCAACATTTCCAATGGATAAAGCCATTATTCTTTATAAACTGGGACTTCTAACTGCAGACAGCAAGGACCGTGCAGTGTACTTCACAACAACACTTGCATAATTGAAACAACCCTAAAATCCCAAGAGATTTCAAGCCAGTTGATATATGTAAGCTTGGAACCCACCAGAGGATACAGTGAAACCTTGTTATGGATAGGGACAGATGTGATATTTGTGAAATCAGAAATTTGAAATATGTGCACAAGTGTATCTTGGTAAGTATTCGACAGTTCATTGTATAAAAGAGATCTCTCAATAAGGAGCCTACAATAACCTGCTCCATAAGGATCAGATAAAGAAATATGAAACTGATTCTCATTGGACTAAAAACTTGTTATATCCTCTGACTATGTAAGGAGACCTTAAAGTGGTCATAAGTTATATCTGCCCCCACTGTAAGACCCCTGTATCTGTCTCTACAACAGTGTAAAGGAGCCTTATCAAGCCAATTTTTTTTAATCTCCTCAAGTAAATATAAATTTTTGTCATACAAACAAGCACATTGATGAGAATGGAGAAAAGGAGAAGTCATTACAGATGCTCACAGGAAGATGCAGAGTGAAATCCAGGCCCCACTGACCCTGTTATTTAAGAGAATGCATTTCATAAAGTGCTTTAAACTCTAAGTCTGTCTCCAAAATGTTGCAAAATTCATATGAACCACTGTGACAACTGCACCTTTTTGTAGGAGTCTCTTGCAATATACAAATGTCTCTTTTTAAAAAAAATACTGTTTACATGGTCTGCGCTCAGAAACAGTACTCCAGGGCATGTTTAAGATACTTGGATTGGACTGGGTAGGCAAACATATTCCTGGGAGATATTGCTGAGTTTAATTGTCCTTCTGATTCAAAATCATGGAAGTGGCGTTTTGTGACTCATCTGTCTCACTCAATAGCTATGCTCTGATCTTGCTTTTACTAAGGGCTGAAGTTGTGGCAATATGAATAGGGTGATTTGCATATGCTCTAAAATATACAGTGGCTGTAAAGTGTCTTCTCATGACTCACTGTAGCATTTTCAGGCATTGCATCTTTGGCTGCTTTTGTAAAAAGAGCAACTTAAATTCATCTGCACTTAAGAGCAGATCCTGGGTAATGGAAGCAAACCTCAGTATAAGGGCTTTGCTCAAAGTAAAAGTATCTCAGGCCTGAGAGAGGCACTCCTCAGTTCCAGCTAGCCAGAAAGTCCATTCAGAAGGGCTGCACTCACCATTAGCTTGTAGAGGGGAAAATAATCGGCGTGGCCCAGGAGAACTGTAAGTGCACATGCACCAGGCCACACTCCACTCCTCTACCTCACATCATGGAGATATCACCTGCAGCACCCAGGGACTTCACAAAGATTTCTGCTACTTTTGCCCACTGAAGAGCAAACATACAACTTAAGATGTATTTGGGCCGTACCTGCTGACAGAACATCCTCCCATGATTTGCTATGTAATAAATCAATGTCACTTAAGACTGGTGGCATGGAAAAGTAGGTAGGCCATGATGATCCAAAAATATATGCCCAGAGGTAATTCACAACAGCAGGTAAATACTGTACAGCACGCAGCACGCAGAATAAGAAGGGAATGCCTGCTCTTTGCAATGACAGAAGAATGTTATCATTTATAAGGAAATAAATCTGATTGAATATTACAAAGGTGCAGATATGCTGACCTCTTCTACTTTTCTGTTCTGTTAAACCAATGGTCTCCAGCCTTTTAAAGCACAAGATCACTTTTTGAATTTAAATGCTATCCAAGATCTACCTCAAACCCATATACTTTTGCCCCACCTCCTCCCCTGCCCATTCTCTAAGGCCTCACCCCCGCCCCATCTTTTCTCTGAGGCCCCGTCCTGCTCATTCCATGTCTCCTCCCTCCTGCATCCTCACTCCCTTTCTCTGGTCCGGGGCAGGAGTTTGCAGTTCAGGAGAGGGTGGAGGCTCTGGCCTTTGGCCAAGGGGGTCAGAGTGGGGGAGGGGCTCTGAGCTGAGCTTGGGGCAGGGGGTTGGAGTGCAAGACAGGCTCAGGGCTGGGGCATGGGTTCAGGATGCAGGCTCTGGCTAGACACCACTTACCTTAGGTGGCTCTCCAGCAGTGGCACAGTGGACCTAAGGCAGACCCACCCCCCCATGTTGGCCCTGTGCCACTCCCAGAAGTGGCTGGCATGTCCATTAGTGGCTCTTAGGAAGAGGACCAGGTGACTCTGTGCACTACCCCCTCTCCCCCACCGTCCACAGGCACTGCCCCCCTCACCTCTCATTGGCCATGATTCCCTGTCCCCACAGACTGCAGCTACATGCCAGCTGCTTCCGTGAATGGTACAGGGCCAGGGTCAGGGCAGGGAGGAGTCTGCCTTAGCCCCTCTGCTCTGCTGGGCTTGTAGTGGCTGGTCTCCCGATTTAACCACAGGAGCCCAATTCCAGAAGACTCCTGGCCAATATTCCACATGAGTGAAAAAAAAATGAAGGGAATGAATTTTCTTATATGCACCAATATTGAGTTAATAAGCAGATGTGCCTCACCTTGCTGTGCAAAAACCTAGATATAATATTATATTTTTATAATTACCACAGGGATAATTATTCCAGCCACAACAGGTTAGGCATTTTAGAACTCACTATCAAAGAATTCAATTTCAACGTAAGAAAAAAGATTACAAAATGCAAAGATCAGTCAAAATCCTAAAATAACACACTTTAACAGTAAAAGGAGTAACAACATCAACATTAGTATGCATTGGGTTGGGGGGGTAAGTGTGAAAGACAGAGTGTATGTCAGTGACAGACACATATGGCATGAATGTGACAGATTCATGTTGCCCCTTTAAAGTATGCTGAGCACATTGAGTTGTAGGAGCAGCTGCCAGCAAGCTCCCACTATCCCAAGCCCCATTATGTCCCCCCTTCCCTGTGCATATTGTGTACAAAGGAGGGGAGAGGATGGCACCCTGACATCAGTGCCCTCTTCTTCTGCCTCCCCCACCCTGCATAGCAAGCAGGAGGCTCGGGGGAGGGAGAGGAAGGAGAAGGAGGATCTCAGGCAGATGGTAGGAGAAGCACATAGGAGAAGCACGTCAGTGGGGGGCAGGGAAGTGGAATGCCGACCAAACCAGTTAGGATCACCTGTCAGAGGCTCCAAGATCTACCGGTAGAACCTGATTTACCAGAACCTGGTTGGTGACTATTGTCTTAAAAGTTCCAAGGGGTAGCTGAGTTAATCTGTACAGGATAAACTTAAAAAACAAAAACTGGGCTGGTAGCACTTTATAGACTAACAAAACATGTAGATGGTATCATGAGCTTTTGTGGGCACAGCCCACTTCTTCAGATGACTAGAGTCATCTGAAGAAGTGGGCTGTGCCCACGAAAGCTCATGATACCATCTACATGTTTTGTTAGTCTATAAAGTGCTACCAGACCTGTTTTTGTTTTTTAAGTTTATTGTCTTAAAGTAATACATATAAAACCTAAAAGCGACACAATCCTGCTAAATTTATGCAAGTAATCCTTATTGCTCCAAGTAGTAACACTCGCTTCAATACAAATGTGTAGCCAAAATGTCTGGCATGACTGGTTTTCAATGGTCTTGTAGCATCTCTCTATTTTAGCAACAAATGTAGCTACTCTTATTTGTTCATTTCTTATCTTTTTCTTCATAACATCATTCAGTCTATGTAATTGTACAGGACACAGATCCAATATAGACGCATAGACAACACTGATAATGGAGAAAATAAAGTAATTACTTTGTGTAAATGAAATAAGTCAATTCACAAACTCTTATCTTACACAATTACATTACATGTATTTTATTACATATACGATGGGTACCAAATTTGATTTGATATTAGAGATAGCATATTACTCTTAAATCAGATAAAAGTGTTAAATGATAAACTGAGCAGTGAGGCAAAATTATATAAATATAAATTATTGATCCACCCATAAATTCAAAAAGAGCTAAAACAGAAACTATGTGTAAACATTAAAAATAGTGGTTTCATCTCTCAAAAGGTTCACAGTCCAATGAATTACATGAAGGTAAACGTGCCTCTCTCTATAGGAACATTAAGAGTAGGTTGTATTTTATTTTCAGGACATTGTGCTAAATTCAGTGAATGGAACACTGAGATGAATACAAATGACTTTCATAAACATTAACAATGGTCATCTAAATATGAGGTCCATAAAATGCAAGCTAATTAAGAGATGTAAGGGCACTAAAATGTCTGCTACCCAAAGGAAAAAACTCCTCCAGATTCTTTTAAGTTACTAACTTATTCATAATAACTCCTTAATGAATTTCTTATCTAAAATTCATGAGAACTTTATAGACTAATCAAATTTCAGTTCATCTTGAAGAGTTTTGGCCCCCACTAGCTCTAACCGTATTCAAATAACATTCCTTCTCCTTTTAAACCCCATGCACCTGACCCTCACGTACAGCAAAGGATGGGAAAGAAATGCACAAAGCTCACTTTTTCATTTATCGTTGCATTTTGCAAGGCTTTCCCCCCAGTGTTACACCTTCTGCCACAGGCAGCTAGGAACTGGGGGTGGGAATGTAAGGAATCCCCAGGTGTGCCTTTTCTACCAGTCTCAGAGGTGGGTGAGATAGGCCTCTCTACACTGACTTCTTACCACCTGAGTATCTCCATCAAGTGCAGTTACTCTCTTGTAGCTCCTTAGACCAGCTGTAAAGTCAGATTCTGCTGGTGACACTAATATAGAAAAGCAACACAAACACTTGATTATCTGGTCCAATGTTTCTAACAACAAAGCACATAAGCAGCATTTCAGTGGATTGAATATTCAGCACCTTGGAGAGCACCATGAAAAACATTAGTTGTAACCCTCTACAAATATTGACAATAGTCCCTGTTTTAAGCAATAATCCTGTTATCTTCACATTTAGTCTAATATGGCCAGTTTTTGTTTTGTTTTGTTTTTAAATACCCATCATGGAAACCCAGACCCTAAGGCATCAGTTTTGGTTGCCAATTCTCATGGAGTTGCAGGACCTCAGGGCATATGTCTGGATGTTCTCATGAAATCCCAAATAACCATAACTCAAGTATAAAACTCCTAAAGGCTTCTAGTCTCTCTGGCCCATGTCAGACTAGTCTCCTAAGTGAACCCTAGACCCAAGTGACACAAGAAGCAATACGTTGTGAAATCTAGCTCTTAATAGCTTTACTGCCACACTCATTTGTAAACTCTAGCAAGTAAGTTTTCCTATTCTTGTCTCAGTAGTTTCTGAAATACCAAACAAGCTGTCCTGTAATCCATAGGACAAGGAAGAATCTATGAGCATGAATCTATGGGATGACCCAACATGAGTAATTAGCATGTAACTTAAATCACAGTAGGGACTATTGCAGTAACAGAGAACGTGAGTGCCGCAAGAAAGTAGGGGATTGTTACCAGAGAAACAAAGATAAGCAAGAACAAGTGTTTCTATAGCAACAGAGAGACATCCACAGAGCTTTCCTAAAAACTGTGGCAGTGATAATGAAGTGGCAAAGAAGGATCTTCAGTATCTGCCCCCTCTCTGGAGGTGGGCACAACACCAGGTTTGATTATCTCACACTTAGGGCATAATTAGGATGATCTAAGGATTTATCAGCCACATTGAATGTTAGATCCTCTAATTCCTAAGGGCCAAATGCTGCCTGGTCCCTGTAACAAGGGTGGAAGGAGTGCAGTACAGAGCAATCCCTCTTTTCAGTGCCCCTGGGAGTGCAAGCCACCCCAAAGGGAGATAGCAAAAGCACAGAAAAGATGGAGATATGGCCCACTGTACAATACTGTTCCTCTCAGGTACAATTAGACCACAGCTAATCAGCAAGCTGCACAATGAAATTTAATGCGGGATAAATGGAATAAAATAAGTTGGATTGTAACTCTCACCAAATTAACCCTTATTTTTAAGCTACTACATTTCCCTTGGGTCCCCATATAATACTGGCTAGCACACTTTGAAGGCAGTACATGTAGATGCCATTTGCACACCCCTCCCCTAATACACTGAGTATACAGAGACTTTTTAAAAATTAAATTCTCCATATGACAGGGCAAAACAAAAAAAATCAAATTTATCTTCACTAGTAATGGGCTATAATACAAACAGAAATAAAAAATTAAACTAAGATTTAAAGAACAAATAGATATATTTTTCATAATAACTAACATGTTAGAAGCCAGAACTTTATTATGATGCTAGATTGTAAAGAGTAACCTCAAGCCTAACTAAGATCATAAACTGGGACTGCTTCTCTACCTGGAAGATGGAGATGTTACCCTTTTGTAGCCTCAAACACACCAACACAGTGAGTTATTTATTTAATGAGAAGAACGACTCAGCTTTCATTACAGGCTCATGCCTTAGGTCAGGGGTCTGCAATGTATATCTCTCACACCAAATATGGCTCTTTTGTCATTCCCAAAATACATGCAACTTTTAAAAATGAATTCAAAATTTTAAAAATGCATAATTACTCACATAACTTGAATGTGTGCAGTTCTTGAATTTGACCAGTTACGATGTAAACTTTAAAGAAATGTGCAAAAAGATGCAGCAGCAGATGTCCCATTAAATAAAGTCTGTGAGTATAATATTTCATTTATGCTATTATTAATCATCATGTCAATTATCAATAATAGTAAGTTGTATATTTTCAGTCAAGCAAATGGGCATTCTCATATGGCTCTTTGTTGACCGCTTGTTCTGAATTTTGATGTAGTTTGGCTCTTTGGTTTGAAAAGGTTCCTCATCCCTGCCTTAGGTCCAGACAAGCCTGGGACATCATTCTTCTAGGACTGTACTATTTATAAAGAGTTAAAGGTTAGTCATAGCCTAGGAACACATTAAAATAGTGTTAAGATGAATGTTTTGTTCACAGGAAAAGTTCAAATGGTATGTGTAGCTCCAATCTGGATTATAGGGAGAATGGGGGAAGGGATGTAACTGTCTAGTAGACCAACTGTGTCATTTTGGGATGGGTGAATAGGTAGGGACAAGGAAAGCTGACTTGGAAAGAAGGAGGGAATGAGATGCAGAGGCTAGTGAGACAGGACATTTCAGTATAACTAAGGGACTTTCCCCCTTTATTAAGTAAACAGTTGTATGGTCAGAAAAGCCTAATCCAAAGGGAAAAGAAGGAGGAGTTAGGCCAATCAAGGGTGGGTACAAAAGGGAGACCTATTAATAAAGAAGTTAATGAGCACCAGGAAAAGTTAATGTCAGGGATTGTTTCAGTCTTATTGCAATAATGTTGTTCCCCTACTTCTCAAGAGAATCTTTCCTTCCATTCACCATGGAACACAGCCACTCCAAAAAAAGATTCTAACCAACCTGCTTAAAATGACACTCCTTTCCGCTCTGAACATTTCTGAAATGATCATCCTATAACTCTCAGTGCCACCAGGCCCACACTCCATTCACACATACTAACCCTCACACAGGTCAGCCTCAACAACAAATAGCAAAAAGTGACTTAAGGCTCAGCTTTCAACCACAGGCACTTGACTGGGATATTCCAGCCTCTAACTGCAATACTTAAAACAGACCCTTGAAAGACAAAATGGGGATTTACATGCCTAATTGCCCATATTTGAAAATTTGGCTCTACATGTACCCATTTGAATCCAAATTTCCATATGTTGTGAAGACCAAGACTTTAACAGGGTTCAAAAAAGAACTTTGGTCTGATCCAGTATGGCCATTCTTACATTCATAAATCCATAAATATGAATTTGACTCAGGCAGCTATGCAGTTATGACTTATGAAATAAGTTGCTTCAGGAAATAAACTGTGCTTTTGTCATGAAGACTTGACCAACAATTTGGATTTGAATTTCCAACTCTGAAAATGGAACAAACTCACGTTTTTTGGTAGTCCTACATCTTGCAATATAATACAATAATGAATTGTCCCTGCTCTGGGACAGGAATAAAGGCACAGAAAAATGATCTTCCCAAAGCCAGAGTCAAAAATAGTCTTCTGACTTGCAGTCGAGTGCTCTGTTCACCGAGTCAGACAGATTCCAAATTTATGTGTTTCTGCATTTTTAATCTATACATAAACTTTTATGTGAAACTGTATAGATGTTAATGGATGAGAAATGCAGCATATTTTACTAGTGTTTTCAACAATGCCAAAGGGAGTGATAGAGGAGGAGGAGGAGGATCTGGTATGTTTTGAGTGCTGATCTTTGATCTGAGGGTCTTGGGTAGTCCAAGAGTAATTATCTGCAGCTAGAATCAAATTTTAGTCTTGAGCCAAAGGTGACAGTGCATGTGATATGAATATCTAATGAGAAGTCCATCTGTTAAAATAACATCTTGATGCAAACATCTCCTGTGAGAAGATCATTGTGTCACTGCATGCATATTATAAAGATCAAAGCAAAGTGTAATCTTTCACATGCTAGTGTTAAGCCACAAAACCTGACAAAATAATAAGTTATTTTTTTAAAAAAAACAAAGGCAAGTCTATTCAGTTAAGACAAATTCTATCCCAAACTGAATCTTCAGCATGCCCACATATTGGAATACAGACGATGTGTTCTTTAAAGAAAAGGAAGAAAACAAAAGAAAAAGAGGGGGCAGGAGGAGTAGCTAACAGTATATGGATTCATTGTTTAAAAACAGAGTTTGAGCGGAGAAGGAAAGCAGCAGAAGCCAAAGAGAAAGGAATAGCAGCGGCAGTCAAAAAACAAACAAACAGAATGTTAGAAATCATTTAAAAAGGGATAGAGAATAAGACAGAGAATATCTAATTGCTTCTATATAAATCCATGATACGCCCACATCTTGAACAGTGTCACCTTATCTCAGAAAAGATTTATTAGCATTGGAAAAGGTTCAGAAAAGGGCAACAAAAATGATTAGGGGTTTGGAGCGGGTGCCACATGAAAAGAGCCTATAAAGCCTGGGACTTGTCAGCTTAGAAAAGAGGAGACTAAGGGGGGGATATGATAGAGCTCTATAAAACCATGATAGGTATGGACAAAGTAAATAAGGAAAAGTTATTTACTTGTTCCCATAACATAGGAACTAGGGGTCACCAAATGAAATTAATAGGCAGCCAGTTTAAAACAAACAAAAGGAAGTTTTTCTTCTCACATCGCACAGTCAACATGTGGAGCTCCTTGCCTAAGGCTGTCATGAAGATCAGAACTTTAACAGGGTTCAAAAAAGGACTAGATAAATTCATGAAGGTTAGGTCCATCAATGGCTATTAACCAGGATGGGTAGGAATGGTGTCCTTAGCCTCTGTTTGTCAGGGGCTGGAAATGGATAACAGGAGAGGGATCACATGATGATTACCTCTTTCTGTTCACTCCGTCTGGGGCATCTGGCATTGGCCACTGTCAGTAGACAGGATACTGGGCTAGATGGACCTTTGGTCTGACTCAGTATGGCCGTTTTTATATTCTTATGTTATGTTCAGAGAGAGCTCAGAACGTCTAATTAAACATTATCAGAATGTAAGCGTACAGCAAAGTCTTTTCAAAGACACATTTTTAAACAATAATGCCAGTTGCATTGTCTTTGGTCAACACCTTGGCTGTGTCTACATTGGCACCCTTTTTCGGAAAAGGGATGCTAATGAGACCAGTTGCAATTGCAAATCCGCGTGGGATTTAAATATCCCCCGCGGTATTTATTTACATATTGCCGCTTTTTCCGGCTCGGGGCTTTGCCGGAAAAAAGCGCCAGTCTAGATGGGGATCTTGCGGAAAATAAACCCTTTTCCGCAAGATCTCTTATTCCTACTTGCAAGTAGACCAGTGCAGTTAGGGGGAGCAACTTTTGGTAACAAGAAGACGGAGTATGCGTGTGTGTGTGAGAGAGTGCATGAGTGTAATGTATCATATGCATATGCTAAGTATTGATTGATCTATGTATGTTCAATAAATGTGGCGTGTTGCCTAATCCCCCTGAAAAAGATCCCGGGTGCTTCTTTTAAGCACAACATCATCTCCCCATGGTAGAAATAAAGGTGCAAAGCTCCAGCTAGTATAAGTGGTCATAGTTCCATTGTGGAGCTATGAAAATTCACACCAGCTGAGGATCTGTCTGAGCCTCTGTGGAATTGTAAAGCACTGCTGATAAGTAGGACATTTCATAGTTAAATTATCTGGTTGATGGGTTTTTTTGCAACCATGGAGACATATATATGTCAGATGATCAGGCTTGGCCTGCCCACACAGGCTAGAATGGATACATGATGGTACTGGAGTCTAAGGCCTTCTCTACACTGCTAAAAAGGTATATTTTTTACCTCAAGGTAATGAATGGACATGAGCTATCACAAGTTAAAGCAGAGTGAAAACTGAGCAGTGAAATAAGAGTGTCCATTGAGAGGTCTTCACCAGTTGAATTCAATTGCTTAAAAAGCAATTTAAGATAAATTGTTGCAACTCTGTTGTGCAAATAAGGACTTTAAAATAGAGGTGGCTGGAAAGTTTTTTGGACAAATCATTTATTTACTGAAAATTGCAGCTTTAGTCATTTGAAACTATATGCATATTTGAGCTGAACTTGGTAAATTGTTTCAGCTTAAAAACATTTGAAAAGGTAAAAAAATATGAAGACTACGTTTCAACGAAACATTGGCTTTTCATTTCAAACCAAGCTAGATGTATTTAAGAAAACACATCTGGAAGAGAAGAGAAGAGAAGAGAAGAGAAGAGAAGAGAAGAGAAGAGAAGAGAGAAGAGAAGAGAAGAGAAATGCAAGGAAAGGAAAAATGCATTTCAGGGTAAATTAAATATTTTCTTCAACTTGAAACAAAATTTCTTCTGTTTATTGTTTCATTAAGGAAAACTGAAAAAAAAAATCTGTTTTGAGTAAACTCAGTGCATCTTTTTCATCAAACTTTAAACATCAATTATTTGCTCAGTTCTACAGAAAAGGATACAAATGATCAGCAAAGAGTGGCTGAAATCTGGGCTAAATAAGTGGGCTGCCTATGAAGCTAGGCAAAAGCCACAACCCTAGAAAAGTGGCGTCCTGGTTCACCTTACTTACCATGAGCAGGGAGATGACTGCCAGGATGACACTTGCCTGTGGAGAAGCTTGGCATAATTAGAACTACATTCTTCTAAAGGGAATTTTCTAGCCCCAACTGGAATTTCTTTTGTCCATAGGCACAGCTGGCAACCACCCCCAACCCTCCTTCACCATGATTACGGTATTTGCCAACAGACGTTCCTTGCAAGGGCCAGGGAGAAAGCTAGTGGAAATGTTGGAAAAGGAGTTTGTAAGTGAGATGTTACAATGTAGGGCTTGATGTTAACACACTCCTTTCTGTGCATTGCGCTGAACAGCAGAGACATTTTTGGCCCCACCATGGACAGTGTCAGAAAGATTGCAACAGATAAGGAAGTGCCCTTAAAAACACAGGGAAGATTTGGTTTGCGAAGTGTTAAATCAATCAGCAAGTGAATACGCATGTGGGGGACAACATTTGGAAAGAGAGCTATGCAACCACAAGGATAACCAGGTCTTCACTGGGCAAGCCACCAAATGCATGATCAGGGTGATGGAGATCCTTAAGCGTCTGGTCAAGCAGCACAGTGAACCAATGCAGCTTTGACATTCCCCCTGCAGAAGGTTCAGCATTTTGTGTCCACCAACCCCGCATCTGTGCCCCCACATTCCTTTTCACTCTCTGAGCATCCTCATTTTCCAGTGCACTCTACCACTCCTCCAAACTCTGATTATGATATCTGGACCGACACATGTTTGTGAGTAGTAACCCTTTGCCAGTTCCTCCCTTACCAGCTGTCAGGGGTGCTTTATTGTGTTTCAGGGCACTGTTTTCTGACAAATGAAGACACACTTTTATAATGGTTCTATGATTTTATTTACTGTTCAACAATCTTCCCAAGGAATCACTGCAATTCCAAGGGCAGGCTTTAGGGGCATGTTCTGACTATATGTTGCATTGGCGCAGAGGGAGGGGGTGCACAGCCTGGAAGCAATTGCAACCAAGGCTCATTTGAACGCTCTCATTTTCAAAGTGCGCCCTCAAAGCCTCCTTGATGTTAACTGCAACTCTATGAGCTCCTCTGACAGCTCTAGTGTCTGCAAACAAGTGCTGTGCCTCAGTGCTCTACCCCTAAGCAAACAATTCCCCCTTAGATTCACACACAAATTTGCAAAATGCAACAAGCAGTGATAACCACGAGACTATTGTCCTTAGTGAGGCCTCGCCTGCCAGAGAGACACTTCCATCTTGCCTTCAATATCCCAAAGGTGCATTCAATCACCATGAGGTACCTGATCAGTCTGTTGTTAAAATGCTCCTTCCTGCTGTCCAGGTGCTCCAGGTATAATTTTTGAGCCAGGGCTGCAAGGGATAAGCCAGGTCTCCCAGCAGCACAATGAGCACTCCACATTTCTTGTGGTCTGAAAAGAAAGTCCCTGCAGCTTTCTATACAGACCAGTGTTGTTGAAGATGTGTATGTCACGCCCCTTTCCAGACCACCCCACGTTGATTTCTGTGAAACACCCACAGTGATCCATAAGTGCCTGCGGTACTATGGAGAAATATTCCTTCCTGTGGATGGACTAACATCGGACTATGTGTGACATCTATTGCCATCCCACAACTGGGAAATCCCATGTCCATAAAGCCAGCCACTGCATCATGCACATTTCCCAGAGTCACCATCCTCTGCAGCAGAATGTGATTTATTGCCCTGAACACTTGCAGCCGTACGGCTTCAATGGTAGACTTCCCCACTCCAAATTGATTTGCAACTGATCGGTGGCAGTCGGAAGTTGGCAGCTTCCACACAGCAATTGCCACATGCTTCTCAATCGAGAGGGCAGCTCTTATTCTGGTGTCCTTGCACCACAGGCTGGAGGACAGCTCAGGGCAGAACTCCAGGAAAGCTGCTTTTCACATCATAAAATTCTTTAGCCACTGCGCATCACTTCACACCTGCATGACAATGTGATCCCTCCAATCAGTGCCGGTTTCCTTAGTCCTAAAGTGCTGATCCCTATGCAGCTGCTCTGTGGCTGCCAAATGCAATGACAGGTTGCTGCTGTCTATACTATGCACACCGTCAAGCTCCTCTGAGTTATCTTCCTTTGTCAGTAATTGCAAGATGATCTCTGCTACTATGTGCGAGGCCCTCACGACAGTTAACAGAGCATGAAAGAGAAGTGTGGGATCCATTCTTTCTCGCTGCAGATGCCAGAATGCACAGCAGAGAATGGCAGCTGGAAACACGCTAGAAGTCCCTGAACAAAGTGGTGCCTGATGGGACATTTTGCAAGGTCCCAATATGCCCCACTCTGTTCTATGGCTCCACAACACATAGTGATTGATGGTGTCGCCAGACTCTGTTGGATACATACCCACAGTACATTGCTCCCGCTGTCAACAGGGAGCCAAAAATATGGACACAAGTTGTCGACTGAGGGAATGAGCGTAAACAGGCTCTGGTGACTTTTTTTGGCGACTTCTGTGTGTCAACATCAATATCCTCAACAAAATTTAATAGTGTGGACATATCCATATTTTGTCTTGGGGAATACAAGGGTGAGAAATTGTTAACATTTTTTCTTGTTCAGCAATCAGCCCCTTTAGTAACAGAGTTACAACTTCTATTATCCTGTTACTAAAGCATTCACAATAAGAACAGTAGCTTGCTATATGAGCAAACTATCCTAAAGATGCTGATTTTCTCTGAAAAGGCTTCCATACACTGTGTCAAATACAGGGTATATCTGGAGTAATTCCACTGTTTTTGTCCTGTCCACTAGGTAAGATCCTGAGAGCAATTTACTAGTTAAAGGAAGAAAACAGAGTGATTGGAGAAGATGGTTTTCTCCTACACTGATAGAGCAGCAGAGATAAAAAGAGAAGAGATATCAAAAGCAATTAAAATAATGAATGGCTCCTAAATACAAGCACTGTGCTTGGCACAGATTCTGCACTCAGGTTACACTCAAGCACAGTGTTTCTCAACCTTTTTTTTTTTATAAAGTACCCCATTAAAAAAATTATAAGTACCCCCCAGTACCTACACTTTTCAGAAACACAAACTTTTTTCTACCATTACAACACATTTGTTTAAACAACTTAATTGTAGCCGGGCGAGTGATGAAATTTTTGGGTGTAAAAAGTACAACAATAATAAAGCGCTGTAAAACTTTAAACAAAAATTCAGCTTTCTTCAAATTTCAGTTGTGTTGACATACCCCCCAGACTTCTCTCAAGTACCCCTAAGGGTACTCGTACCATGGGTTGAGAAACACTGCTCTAGCAGACCCAATGGAGCTACTCCATTTTTTAAATAAAAGGAATGATACAGAGAGAGAGTTTCTCCATTCATTTACACCTGTTTTATACAGGTGTAACTGAAAACAGAATTTGGCCCATGAAATACAGTCTATGTGTTGAGGAATGATGCATTATTTTAATCGATCCACTGAGACTGGAAAAGTATTCTCTGGAAGCTTTTGAGAAAGACTTAACATACTATCTATCCTGCAGGGTGATTTCTACTGAAGAATGCCACATTATTGTAAAATAAATTTCTCCATTGACAGGTATCCTGGTATTAACATTTATACTGTATTTTAGGTAAAGTTGTTCGGAAGTTTACACATTTGATCAGGCTAAATAAAATTCAATGGCAGTTAATTTTAAAAATACCTTCGGTTTTCTATGAATAAATATTTTCAATGTGACTTTTACATGTAGTAAATATGTCATAGAAAAAATTATGAAGGTATGAAACAGTTCTAACCTTGATGCTTTTCCAATCTAGATCAATCTTTCCAAATTGATATAAAATCCACAAAAAGCCTACATTCCACTCTTGTGATCTATATACAAGGAATGATACAATCTACAATATAATATTAATTGTGTCCCTTTAAAAATCTTTCCATTTGGCACAGATATATATATAGATGCTTCTTAATGGGAGAGTAAAGGGCTTCCCAGCTTTCCTACATGGCTGAAAATATTTAAAGTGCTTTAGTGGAGCAGCTATTTTTGCATTTTACAATTGGTCCTAGGGGGGTACAATGGAATCTGGTTCTTCAGAGAAGAATTTGTTTTCCATATTTATGGAAACTTCAACCTCAGGTACATTTTTAGATATTGTTCCAAGTGAAGATATCACCTGACTCCTGGATTTCAATGGATATTTAACTCATTGAACACAGGGAATGATACTGTAAGCCAGTATTCCCTGTAGGCTGTGTGCCCATGCAGCTACTCAGGAGAGATTCAAATGCTGCCCAACTGATTGGCAGAGCACCCACAGCTAGGAATTGTTTCTGCTAACAGTGGTGCACATTTGCACATGCCTTGCTGCACATAAAACTTATTCTGCACATGGATAGAAAAAATCTGCACATGAATGGAAAAGATTAGAGGGAAAATTGCTGTAAGCCTATCATTTATACCCATTATTATATTGATAATGGAATTAGTCCTAATTTACTCATGTGTAAGTGAGAATGGAATCTGATTTTGTACCTAATTCTACTAACAGCTGTTTTGAATTGCTAAGTAACACTGCCATTAGTGCCTGATCACAAAGACTTACTCACATACTTAACTGTACACTCATTGTGAGTAGCCCTATTGATTTCAGGGGTGTGGGCTACTCATAGTGTGTAAAAAAGCACGTGCAAAGTGTTTAAAGGATGCCTTATTGAGAATGGCCTGTAGGATCAGAAAGAATGTGCAAAGCCAAGTAACTAAATCATCATAATCTTGGAGGGGCAGGGGATAATTACCATTCTTTCACTCCCAGTGGACATAACTCATGTACAGGTTAAACCTCCGAAATCCAGGATTCTCTGGTCTGGCAACATCCATGGTCCAGCAGGACCACGGATGTTGCTGGATCAGAGCCCTGGCACCCAGGAGTGTGAACCCTGTCCATGGGGAGCCCCAGTCAGGCAGGGGAGAAGCAGGACCGTGGAGGCTGGGGAGCTAGCAGTGGGACCAGTGAGAGGCCAAAGCAGAGCAGCCAGCAAGCTCCATCCCTGGGGAGCTCTAGCCAGCAGGGCAGCTGCGGGACAGGCAAGCCCCATCCCCAGCAGGGATTCCCGGTCAAAAGGGAAGAAGCAGGGCCACAGAGGCTGGGGAGCTCCAGCAGGCAGGGGAGCTCCAAGTCTAAGCCCTGCAGGCTGGCACCCGGTGGCAATGGGCTGGAGCAGAGCCAACCACAGGGACAAGGACCAACCTGGGAGGCCAGTGGCAGGGACCTCCCCATATCTGGCAAATTCCCTCATTTGGGATGTGTCAGGCCCTGAGGGTGCCGGTCAAGAGAGGTTCAACCTGTAATACCTTTTTTTTTTTTTTGCATGAATGGGAAATAATCTCATCTGATGAGTGTAAGAAAAGGTCCCAAATATCTTAGTCCACTGCATATAATGGACATGTTCTCCTTACACTAGATCTTAAATTCTAAAGATTAAAACTGAAAACTGTTTAGGTAAAAGGATGGACATTTGAAATCTGAGTATAAAAGAAGTACGTATGGAATTGTACAATCTCAGTAACTACATACAAAAATTAGGTACATATTTGTAAATAAATTATAAATAACCCAACCATTTGAGTTTAGTTTGCCTTATGTATTTTTGTTGCTGTGACAGAGGCAGACTTCTTTCATAACATTGTGTATATTTCAATCATACCTTCCCAACCAATGTCAGACTGGTTTAGTGGATTTAAGAAATTGGCTGTGTTACATTCATAACAGAATCCTATTTTCATAAATAGCTCATAAAACCCTGAAACAGAAGCACATGCTTATTCCATTCAGATAAAACTGTTCATTCTTGTTTTTCTTTTAATTCCTTATACTTTTCTGAGACACTATACACCAATTGAGATCTGATATGTAGGAAATGCCATTGGATACAGTTGTCAGTGTTTTCTGCTACATAAAATACAGATGGATTTAAAACTGACTTATTTAAAACTGGTTATATATATCTGAAAATCTCACTTTAGAATTTTAGTAATTGTCTGGTGACTAGTCAAGTTGTAAAACTGCGATGATATTCTGGACTCCTTGCATGTGTCTACACAGCAAAGTTATTTCAGAATAACGGCCATTATTCTGAAATAACTATGCAATCAATAATTTTGAAATAACGGACGGCTTATTCTGACTTCTGTAAACCTCATTCTATTAAGAATAGTGCCTATTTTGAAATAGCTATTTTGAAATAAGGCATGTGGAGACACTCCATTACTGCTATTTCAAAATAGCCCCTCACCAGGGCCAGTCTAACTTATTCCTCCTGGGGCTCTAAACTGAGATAGCATGTCTGCATTAGGGAAGCCTGCCTCAGACTAATTTTGAGGCTTCCCTGCAGTATAGACATGCTATTTTGAAATAAGCTATTTCAGAATAACTATTCCGGAATAGCTTATTCTGAAATAACTGTGCAGTGTAGACGTAGCCCTTGAGAACTAGGACTAGGGAATAGCATCTACTCTGTGTGAGTAAGGGATACAGACTGAGCCTTGAATTAATAAAGACTATATTCCATAAACCATACTCATCTTGAGTAGCACCTTCCCTCTAGGCACCAGAATCTGTTTCTTAATTGGTCTCAAAGTACAGTAAAACTCCAATTTTCCGGCATCCAGTGGTCCGGCACTCCTGATAGTCCGGCACCAACTGGAACCCAGAAGTGCTCCGTCCAGACGGACAATTGGAGCTGCCCAGAGGCGGCGGCAGAGAGGGGGCGAGAGGCAGGAAGCTGTTTAAGGCGGGTGGGCGGGCGGGGGCGTGGCGAGGGGCATACCCTCCGCTGTGTTTCAGGGAGGCAGTGGAAGCCTCGCGCAGCTGGCTTGCAAGTGGGGAAACTCAGCCGCCGGCTTGTAACCGCCGGCGGCGGAGAGGGGGCAAGAGGCAGGCAACGTTCCCCACCGACCCCCGCCCACCTTAAACAGCTGCCTGCCTCTCACCCCCTCTCCGCTGACGCCGCTTACAAGCCAGCGGCTGAGTTTCCCCACTTGCAAGCCGGCTGCGGGGCTTCCACCGCTTGCCCGCAACACGGCAGAGGGTTCGCCCCTCGCTGTGCAGTTCCCCGCTGATACCTGCCGCCCGCCTTAAACAGCTGCTTGCCTCTCGCCTCCTCTCCGCCGCCCGCTTGCAAGCCTGCTGCGCGGGGCTTCCACCCCCTTCCCGCAACATGGCGGAGGGTTCGCTCCTTCCCGCGCCGTTCCCCGCCGACCCCCCCATGCAGTGCAGGTCCCGGCAGACCCATCACAGCACCCCACCGGAGTACCTCCCAATACTCTGGCATATCCGATAATCCAGCACCCCCTGGATCCCAAGTGTGCCGGACTATCGGAAGTCTACTGTACTATGAAGATTCAGTGCTACATATTATTTCCCCCATACTGTACAGAAAAAAATATTCTTATGTATAGTTACAGAATTAGGGTTTGAGCCAAAGCCTTCTGAAGTCGAGAAAAATCTTTCCACTGATATGAATGGGCTTTGGATCAGGCCCACAAAGCACTGCTTTAGGATGGAAAAAGTAGAGGACACCTTGTGCAGCCTTGGAAAAACAACCACTGCCATCTCCCAGCTCTAAGCCATCCGTACCTAATTATCACACTGCTAATTAGAAATATCCAGAGAGGCTGAATTTGCAATGCCTGACTCTTGCACTAAACTTGTGCTTTTTGGTTATCAAAAGAGAAAGGACATTAATGCTGCATTTTTTATGACTTTGCTTCAGCCACTTCTCTAGCATCTGACAACATTAGCTACAGAAGTGGCATTTGCCTTTGTGACATGCCAAACTTGAATATTTAATGAGAAAGGAATATGATAAAAACAAGTACTCAGTGAACAGTAACATACTTTTTGACAATAATGTGCATTCCAACGAAGAGACTCATGATTTCCTAAAGGAAAAAATAATCTTCTAAAGTTTGTAAATGATAAATATTTCATGCATGATAAGGTTCATTCTATGGAGATTTTATTAAAAATACTGCCCTTTTGCGACTTGGAAAGCAATAAAAACTTCACACTTTTATAATATAAAATTATATATCCAGATTCTCCAGAAGTCAAAGTATATCTTTTATAGTTTATCAAAAATAGCTTGTTTATAGCTATGTATATATATTCCATAATGTAGTACGTATATGTATAATATCTATTTATTCCATATAAAACCCACTATATTAACAGAAATTAACAGTCGCATTGAAGCACAGTGGTTAGGTTGGGCAATCAAGTATTGTTCCCACAAAGTCCCATAAATAACACATACTGCTTAACCCAGGTGTGGGCAATAATTTTTAAGGGTGGGCACTCCAAGATTTTGGTATTTAGTCAAGGGCTGCACTTCTGTGGAGGAGGTGTGGGGTCTGAGACAGCAGTTGCGTGCAGAAGGGAGCTTGGTGTAGAGGACTTGGTGTAGGAGAGGGTGTGGGGTCTGAGAGGGAGTTTGGGTGAAGGATGGGGTTGTGATCTATGGCAGGGTCCAGGAGGGATTATGAGTGCAGGACATGATCCTGGCCTGCAGGAGGAGCTCTAGGAAGGGTGCAGGGTCTGGAAGTTAGTTGTGACCTGAGAGAAGTGGTGAAAGGGGTACACAGGGTTTGGGTGGTAGCCTGGGGCAGTAGAGAGGGTGGGGTGCTAGAGGCAGGCTGTGGCTGGGAGAAGCTTACCTAGACAGCTCCCAGCCAGCAGCCCTGCAGGAACTTGAGATGGGATGTCTCCTGCAGTCCCAGGCTGATCAGCTGACTGCTCCATGTGGCTCTGCTCTGGGCATGGAGGGCAGCAGGGAGAAGGGAGGCTTCACACACTGCCCCTGCCTTAGCAAAATTTTTCAACTCCTATTGGTCAGAAACTCGTCAATGGGAGCTGAGAGATTTTGCTGGGAGGCGGGGCAGTGCAGGAAGCCTCCCTCCTCCCTTCCCAGTGTGCAGAGCAGAAAGCAGCCAGCCTTTAAAGTGGCTGCAGCTGCTCTGTGCCTAAGGGTCCCGGCAAGGTGGCTGTGAGCCAGATCCGAACGGCTTCGCAGGTCGGATAAAGCCTGCTGGCCACCTCTTGCCCACCCTGGCTTAACATGTAGTATTCAGGAGCTTCCCAGATGGAGAAGTTCAGCTAAGGAAAACAAAAAGGTAATAAGATTAAAGGAAGAGTGAGTTACATAAACTTTATGATAAATTATTTCTTCCTGAGGTAAATTTGTCAATGTGAATTTCTTCCAAAGCCTTGTGAAAATACTTGGGATTAAAACCCCAATAATCCAAAAAAACCCTTGTCCCAAAACAACCCCCCCACAATCTCTCTTCTTTTTTTTTAAATCAAATATTGTTCCCCAAACATTACTTCTGACTCACCAAAAAGACAATATGATGCAATGTCATTTGTTAAATAAACTGGCACGTTATATTATATTATATTATATTATATTATATTATATTATATTATATTATATTATACAATGATGAGGCATGTTAGTGCACATGAGCTCTCAAATATATTCTCCTTTAAATTATTTGTATACCTATCAGTGTATATAAAATGACTGATTTAAATCATTTTAGGAACTATTAGTTTAATGGTTTTCAACCTCTAGTCCACAGACATCTGGGGGTCCACAGACTATGTCTAAGATTTCCAAATGAGTTCGCACCTCCATTCAAAATTTGTAAGGGATCTATAAATGAAAAATATTAAACAAAAGCTGCTGCAAAGTGGACATTCTCCTGCTGTTTATAAACAGAAAGGCAAAAACATCTTCAGTTTTCAGTCTTGTACCCAATTACCATCCCATCTTTTCTATTATCATATAAACTTGGACACACAGACTTTCAGTATTATGCGAAATGCTTTTAGGCAGTGGTAAAATACTAAATATTTCTGCAAAACTACAAAGCTTTTTGCAAGCCATCAGTGACAGCAATAGCCTCTTCGTGCATATGACATTTTGGAAGAGCTTTCTATCTTTCAGCATAACTTTTAACTAGTTCCTGTTCTGACAACCCTCTATTGTGTCCTCCCCGAGGACATGAGAAAGAACAATCTTTTCATTTATCTCATCTCATAGCAATTTTTTTTGTTTCACTTCCTTTTTCATGAATCTCTGGGGGGACTATAGTATGGGACCAGCTGGAAAATATCAAATAGTCACAGGCATGAATCCAGAAATGCATTTGAACAAAATCTTTAAACATTTTTTGTGAAATCAGAATGCTGCTGAAATGTCTATTTTTGAGTTGGGAAGAGATAAGAGAATGAGGCTGCATGCATATGTGTCTCCTAGATTTTAGGGCTCTGACCTAGGATGTAAGATACACAAGTTCAAATCCCAGCTCTGACCTATTCAGAGCAGTTTTTCATCCCAGATTACTCTTGATCATGACCCTTCCATAAGTCAATAACTTACCCATTAGACCAATGTTCTCTCTAATCTTTTCCATCCATCTGCAGATTTTTTCCATCCATGTGTGAAATAATTTTTATGTGCATCTAGTGTGAATGTACACCACTAGTAGAAACAAAAAACCTAGCTCTGGGTGCTCTGCTAATTAGCTACACAACATTTGTGGGGGGTTTTTTTTACTGAGTAGCCACACAGCTTATACTGAACACTATATCAGTCTATTTCATGTGAAAAAGTCTACCAGATAGGCCATAATGCTTTTTGAATCCTTAATCCCATATTAACACCTTCCACAAGATTACTTATGGAGGCAAACACTATGCCCAACAGTTTTTGCAGGATCAGAGCCTTAGATTGTAAATTCTGAGGCATGGACAATGGGTCAAATCCACAAGTGGTATAAACGAATGCAGCTGTACTGAAGTCAACAGAGTATGACAATTTATACTCGCTGAAAATCTGGCCCAATGGTCTTTTCTTTGTAAGCCCTTAGCCCACTATATAAATAATAAAAACCCATAACTGCTCTTTATTTAACTAGCATTTATTCAATGTTGTTAGACTTCTATGGCTATTTAACAGAGATCAGATTGTACACTGTAAACAAATTCAGACAACTGAATGAATACAGAGGACTTGGATTACTGACTCCAAATACTTACATTTAGCGTTATATTTAAATATTTCCTGATTTGCAAGGGATGTGATTAAAGCACAATTGACAGGTGATGTTGCCACAGCTGCACTGTGCAGTAGCTCTTTACCAGAGACTAACAAACCATATGCTGCTGATTTAGTAAAAGTGAAATTGAAAAACCAGAGCATGTACTATGCTGGCGAAATGCCAATGAAAGCAACAGCTAATCTTGATTTTGAGGGTCATGTGTACAAGCAAGAAGATGATCAAGAAGCTTCAGAAATATTTACTACTGTAAAGCTGCTAAATCCTGCCACATACTCCATAGGAACCAGGGCTCCAGATACAGAGCAAATATGGTTCCCCTTGAAAAAGAGCAGCCAAGATTTAGTGAGAGGTTCTGGTCTCGCTCTGTGTGTGGAGCCCGGCTCCAATGGGACTCCCTAGTTTTTAGAAATCTAAGACTAAGAGCTATGAAGGTGGGGCCAGCAGGTCATCTGCCCATGAATCCAGAAGTTATTATTGGGCATTTATAGAGGGTAGTTGCATTACTTGGCTATAACAAGAGAATGATAAGGAGACAGTTTAATTTTAAAAATACATAAGGAAAAAACAAACATATAAAATACATGCTTTATACACAAGGCTTAGTTCTGTTCTTACATTGTAACTTTTATATAGCAACTACATACTTCACTGAGAGCTCCAAGTATGCATTTGTGTCGGCTCCCATCTGGCTAGTCACCCTGGTGATACCATTTTGGGAAGCATACCAGTAAGGAAAAAAGCTATTGCTTGGCACAGCCAGATGAACCCACCTGTGCACATGTGATTCCTGGGTACTGTAAAGCATGCTAAACAATGCTAATACCAATGAGTGAAGGCAGGCACAACAAAAACCCCACTATTACATTGTTTAGCTTCCCATCAAGGCTCTGTGCAAATAAGACATTGCAGATATTTTTAAAGTGGTGATGCCAGTTGTCATGGTATGCAAATATTTTTATTTATATTGACATATTTAATTGGGGTGTCTGTATCGACACTGGTCCTGCAGTCCTGAAATCACCATCTTCTCTTTTGTAAGATCATAAATCATGCACTCAGGAAGAGGTATTTTTGGAATAACAGACTCCATGCTCAGGAGACAGATGGTCTGAAAGCAGCAGTAATGTGAATTTTAAAACTGTTGCAAGCAAACAAGCAAGCAAGAAGTGAAGAGAAGCAAGCAAGAAGTGAAGAGAATGAGTGGAAAATGCTCAGAAGGAAGAGAAGATATGATAATATTGAGTCTTTAGATAGAAAGTATACTGAATTACCCACAGTGTCTCATAATTTGTGTTACTTTAAATATCCATCATACGCTAACAAGAGTGCTGCAATGAATTATTATGGGATAAAAGGTGTATGGCAGCCACACCACAGTCTCTGGGTACATCTGATACAGACTTCATACCCAAGCACAGTACAGATCTATGTATGGAATATCACTAAGAGCTGTTAAGTCAAGAACGTTCCTGAACGCCTAGGGGACTCTATACCAGCAGTTCTACAGCTGATAGTGGAATTCTCACTCTCTCTGCCTTCAAAACCAAATTTTGTGGGGAAATGTCCTTTTGGCCTAGAATCTGGGCGTAGTCTGATCTCACATGGAACCATGGTCTTCTGATAACAAAAAAAATCATTTAAACGTTTATTTTCCTAATGAGGCACAGTTGTCAGCTCCTCCCTTGAAGAATGACAGTTCAGACCTTATTTTTCTTCCCACCCAGAAAAGCTCAAAGCCCTCCCACCCACACTTGGGGGCAGGATACACATAACATCTCTCTCTCCTATATGGAGAAGGCAGATATGCTTGGTGAAAGCCATGTTTCCCCATGCCCTCCTTTCATGCCAGAATAAAATATAAACAAGGCCCCATTACAGTCTTTATTTCTTTATGATTGCTTAGTTATAACTGAACTTAAATGTCTTTGGAATGCAACGTGAATTTCCCTGGGTCTCACTAAGCTTACAGCAGGTAGGGCCAGATCCTGTTTCCAGAGATGCAAAAGACAAAACTTGGACTTCATTGGGACTTAGCAACACTGGACTCAATGAAAGAAGAATTGAGCCTCTATTTTGCAACAAATAAATAGGGGAATTTTACTAATTTGTGAAAATGAAGGTTCTCTATTAATAAATGTTAGATGTAGCAAGGAAAATTCACAGATCTTACTGCAGGTCTCATTTTTCCCCCTCATATTGCCCCCTCCCCATACACCTTTTCAATGCTAAAAAAGCCGCACACAAACATTTGGTCAGAAGAGCTTTAGACTTTCACCAATAGTGGGACAGTAAGGTTTGCCAGCAAAAATTGGTTTTTCAACTCACATAAATTAAACTTGCAGAATACAGAAGTGTTGAGGGATGCAAATCAAGTGATAAGTTGTATGATTCTGGCAGCGGTACATTTCCCTAGTGAGCAGCAGTGCTCTTTTAATGGACAGCAAAGAGTCTGGAGAGAGAGGGATGCATATCTGGGACGTCAAAGAAAATAGTTAGAGTGTTCCAATGTTGGAACCTGCTTTCTGACTGAGGTTTTCACTGCCTTTTGGAAAACATTCAATTGGATAGACAAGTTGTCACAAGTAAAAATCAGAAAGCGTACAATCCTTAAACCAAGTGATTTTCTGTCGCAGATGTTGTCAGGCTCAAATCATTTTATTGATGGAGTTCCCATTACTTCTCTCCACTTGGATAAAAGACATGCCTCTGCTCTGAGAGCTGGATGTCCTAGGGAAATACCATGTTTATTGTACAACCCAAATCCTTATGCTACAATGCTCCTAAGCTCATGTCTTTTGAAAGGCATTCAATGTATTTCTATATATAAGTTATGGTATCCATTCACAGTGCTCTTTTGGCACATAGTACATTGAATAACACTATGATCCTTATGCTGTAAACAGTTTTGCATGTGTTGAACTTCACATATATAATGAGGCTTGTTGAAATCCGTGGAACTATTCACATGTGTAAAGTTAAAGACATGCAGAAGCATTTGCAGGACTGGCATCTAAAGGCTTAATGCAACACACCACTCCTGTAGGCTGGACTCTGACACAAATTAGGACTTGTATTTCTAGAACAATATTTCAAGGTCAGAATACCACAGGTAGCTCAGGTAATCTCCCTGCATTCTAGCTGGGTAACAAGAGGAAGAATGGTCCATTGGGTAAGGCTTGGGAGTTGGGAGGCATACATTCTAGTCCCTGCTGCACCATACTTACAGCATGACCACTGGGCAAGTCACCTAGCCTTTCCAGGCCTCTATTTCTCTTCTGTAGAAATGGGGATAACTGTGAGGTTATTGTGAGGATAAACACATTAAGGATTCGGGAACACTCTAATACTATGGCAATGCGAGCCATATATGTGTCCTAGATAAACAGATAAGGATTCATAAGCAAGTATTATATAAGCTTGCCTGAACATCCACTTTTGTCATATTCCATAGAGTACTGTTATTTATTAAAAGCTAAATGGTTTATAAACTCATCCAAATAATAAGCACCTTTCATTCTCTTCTATAAGAAAAATGGCACAGAGTTCCAGAAACATTCAAGTAGGAGATAAATTAGTGTTTTAAAGTAAAAAGGGCACAAGGGACTGAAATTTCAAGTGAGGCTGTCATTTTTCATTAGGATACAAGCAAAAGGTAACAGTCCATTGAATACAATTCATCTTTGTTCTTTTGTGTATACATTTCCTCAAGCTTCTTAAAGTCCCTCGCTGAATACAATGATATTATGGGCTCTTCATTAAAATCTGAAAACAACTAAGCATAAAATCAAATTGGACTAGTTTTCAGGCACTACTGCATAGTTCATAATAGAAACAGTCAAAAATATAGGTTGCACAATTAGATTGCTGGGTTGCATTTTTCTAGTTAACAAGAATGATCAGGGGAAGGAGGGAGAATGAACCATGACGTGACAGGCTCGGTCACAGAGATCCTCTTGAGACTGTCATTTGATGTGCTGAAATACCTTCATTGTTCTTTGCAGCACCCACTACTGACTCAGGCCCTGCAGCCCCGGCACAGAGAGGAGGTCAGCTCAGCTCTGGGAAGACTCAGTCAAAGGGACTTGCCACGTAATCCAAATAAACAGCCCCCATAGGACCAGAAGCCCAGATAAATCTGTCTCAGTCTGTCGAAAGTTTCATACAGAGCAAGCTCATAAAATATTCACCCTCTTTACCAATGAAAGAGAAATATGCACAGCTGTTTGCCCCACTCCAAGTGATAAATATTTATACTGGGTTTATTAATAAGCAAAAGTGATTTTATTAAGTATAAAAATAGGATTTGAATAGTTATAAAAGACAGCAGACAGAACAATGTAGGTTACCAAACAAAATTAAAAAATAACATGCCAGCTAAGCCCAATACACTAAGAAACTTGTTAACTGCAATACCTTACCTTAACAGTATTTCTAATCATCTTTTTTTCCACAAGCTGGAAAGCCCCTCAGCCCGATCCTTCCCCTATTCAGTCTGAGATTATTCTTGCAGTCATCCTGGGTGGTAAGCAGGAGTGCCCGGATATCTGGCAGCTCCTCTACTGTTTGGCTTTCCACCTTTATACAGATTTTGCAAAAGGCAGGAATCCTTTGTGTTCAGTTTAAACTTTTTCACATTTTCAGTGTAAAAGTACAACGTCCAAGATGGGTTCCAGCATCAGGAGACCTAAACACAGGTCCTAAGCCTCTCCTACTGGCTGGCTCCTAGGAAAAACAACCCCATTTACTGATCATTTTCCTTATGCATGAGCCATCAAGTTCCTGACAAACCCTTACTGGCCCTCACTTAGCATGTTTAGATTAGTAAAACAGGTTTATACTTCATATTTCTAACTTTGAATATATGAATGATAAAAGCTTGTTTCTTTCACCAACGGACATTGCTCCACCAAAAAGTATTACCTCATTCGCTTTGCCTGTTTAATATTCTGGGCCCAACACAGCTGCAACAACATTGTGTATTCAATGTAACATTACGCAGCTATACTGTATATTTTTATACAGTCATTCACACTCATTCCTTTTGCTGCATGCTACTGTTCTGATAGCTTACCCACAAGGCTGACCCTACCACTGCACAAAACACAAAGCTGCACTCAAATTTTGTGGTGCCCTAGGTAGTTGTGTGTCGCAGTATGCAGCATTGCGGGCTCCCACAGCCAGTCCTATCCCTCGGTCAGGCTCCCCGCGAGCTGTGACCAGCAGAGTCATTGCTAGGAGGGTGCAGGGCCTGGGAAAATCCCCTGCTCCACCCCTCCCCCTTGGCCATTCTACCCCTTTTCCCAAACCTCTTCTCCCAAGCAATGTGATTGGGAGCCAGGCAGGTGGGTGTGAGTCACTCCCTTTCCCATCACTACAGGTGAGTGGGAGGAGCAGGCCCAACCCCTGATGTCTCCCTGCACAGCTGCCCTGCTTCTGCCCCCACAACTCCTCTCAAAACACTTGAGTTGCAGACCCCACCCTGAGCAGCCCCCTGCATAGGGCACCAGAACCACTAGGGACAGCTCCACTTACCTTGCCCAGCTTACCCAACTCTTACCGCCTAGCAGACCCCATTGTTGGATTTGAGTAAGGGAAAGAGAACATCTGGATGTCTGATCAAATTACACTTACCTCTTCTTCTTGTGTTCCCTGACACCCACCTGTCCTCATATGATACTAATGAGTTAAATTAGGAGGAAAATAGGCCATGCAATCATGCAAACTGTAAGAATGTAAAGAGTCAAAGGGGCAGCCGTGTTAGTCTGTAAATTAAAAAACACTTAAAAAACAACAAGTGGTCCTAGCACCTAAGAGACTAACAAAAATATAGATAGTATCATGAGTTTTCATGGGCATATCCCACTTCTTCAGATGAGTAGAACAAGAGGCACAGAACCCCCAAAAATGTAAAGCAGAAAAAGAGGGGAGAGAGGGAGGAGGAGGAAAAAAACCTGTCAATGATAGTGCTAAATGAGGCTAATAGGGAGGGCTGTAAGTGCCCAATACATAGCTTTTGATGTCATTTGGGTGTTGAATATAATGGCCCATCCAGTTCAGGTCTTTGTTCAATCCTTGGTTAAATGTATCAGATTTGCATATGAGGGCAAGTTCCTCTCCCTAGCTGGTTTCTGAAATTGCTTTGTAAGAGGATAGTCACTTAGGGTTTGTCTACACAGCAAAGTTATTTCAGAATAACGGTTGTTATTCCAAATAACTATGTGAGTGTCTACACAGCACTTCCGTTATTTTGAAATAATTTCAAAATAATGAATGGCTTATTCCAACTTCTGTAAACCTCATTCTATGAAGAATAATGCCTATTCCAAAATAGTTATTTCAGAATAGGGGCTGTGTATTCTGCTTCATTCTACTATTTCGAAATAGCCCCTCACCATGGCCATTCTAAGTTATTTCTCCTTGGGGCTCTAAATCGTGATAGCATATGTACATTAGGGAAGCCTTGTAGATGTGTTATTTCAAAATAAGCTATTTTGGAATAACTATTCCGGAATAGTTTATTCTGAAATAACTGTGCAGTGTAGACGTAGCCTTAGATCCATTAGTGAGTGCCCGGACAAGTTAAAATGTTCCTCAACAGGTTTCTGTGTGTTACCATTTTGAATATCTGATTTGTGTCCATTAATCCTTTGTCATAGAGACTGTCCAGTTTGTCCAATATACATTGCAGAGGGGCATTGCTGGCACTTTATGGCATCTATTACATTACAGGATGTGCAGTTGTATGAGTCTCTGATATATTGGCTTAATGGTTTAGGTCCTGTGATGGTTTTGTTTGTACGGATATGTGGACAGAGCTGGCAATGGAGTTTATTGCAGGGGTAAGTTCCTGGGTGAGTATGTTTGAGGTGTGATGCATGGTTGCTGGAAAGAATTTGTTTCAGGTTAGGGGGTTGTCTGTAGGCGAGGATTGGCCTGTCTCCCAGAGCCTGTGAGAGAGAGGGATCATTTTCCAGGACAGGTTGTAGATTGTTAAGAATGTAGTAAGTGCAAGACCTCTCTAAAGGTGCATAAATTGAAACCACTGAAATGCTGTCAAGCTTAACTGTCCAGAGCAAGCTGATGATTATGTAGGATAGCTGTGCCAGAAGAAAAGATCTCTTTCATTTATTTTTATTTCATGTTTGAACAAAGTTGATTTTTTCTTTTTTTCTGAAAGCAGAGACTAGCAGAGCAACAAGGAATCAACTGAGCTATTGCCCAGCAGGAAAACAATCCCCGATCCTTTATATTCCAGAAGAATTTAGAAATAAGCACCTACATCTGTCACTTACTGTGCTGTGTAGAAACACTTGTCACAGCTTCAGATTCTGTATTCTCTTTTGAAGAGTGTGATAGTTGACTTACTGTCCAGGAATATTTTACAAGTACAAATTATTTTTTGTTTAGATCATTTTTCTTTTACTGCATCACATCAATTCCTGATGCTTTATGAAGCTATCTGGAATTTTTCATTATCTGAATTAGAATTTAATCGTTTCAGGCAATCATAGCTGGCCCTCTCTTCCGATTACCTTTTCCCTGGCCACAAACACACTGTTGGGGTGCCCGCCCTGATGCCCTGTCCCAGAAGCAGTGGGATGCCCCCTATCCTGGGCTTGCGCTCCAGACGGCACCAGCTTAGAAAGGTCCCAGTCTCAAAATGGCGACCTCCCCGGCCGTTCAGGTGTGCTGCCAGATGGGGGGGGGGGGGAGTAGGGGGGCCCGGGCCCGCCCTCTCTCGCGGGCCCCAGCCCAGGGCCCTAAGAACAGGTACAGGTTTACCTGTCCAGCCGGTGGGGGATTTGCCCCAAAACCCTCCGGCTCGCCGGGCTTTGCTCCAGCCCCTGCCCTGGGCTTCTTCCTACCCCCCCCCCCACCGTCTCTCGGCCGTCCCTCCCTTCCTCCTCCTCCTCGGCCCTTCCGCTCTCTCTATCTCCCTCCTGCTCCTCTCCTCCTCGCTCTCCGTTTCCCCCCTTTCCCTCCTCTGGGCTTCCCGCCCTATTTTCCCGGCGCGCCGGCCCGCCCCTTCGACCTCAGCGCGCCGGCCCGCCCTCCCCTGTCAGCACGCCGGCCGCTGTGTCGGCCTGTGGCGGTCGTGCAAGCGGCGCAGAGTCGCCGCGCTCCCCGGGCGGCGCCGAGAAGCGCGAGGGCGACCGCCGGCTCAGTGCAGGGCGGATTCACCTCGGAGGGGCAGAGGCATTCCGCCCCATCACACACACCTTTTGAAATAGTACAGAACTTTGGGCAAACCTTTGCCTTTGAATAAGAGACCCTGAGGGTGTTGTGGGGGCAGGGGGGAGAGAGCATCAGTCTGCTTGCCCTACACATCACTTTAAGGAGTCTTTGTTTTACCATTTGTTGTTTCCCATGTTTAGCTGATTCTTGATCTTCATCCCCTTCCCTATTTGAAGGGGTAGGCATTTTGTTCTCATGTCAGCTGAGTACTTGAGGGGGCAACCCAGGAGAGATTCAAATGCCTCCCAGATGATTAGCAGAGTGCCCACAGACAGCAGCATGTGTTTTTACTGATGGTGCACATCCGCATATGCCTCGGTGCACATAAAATTTATTCCACGCACGGACAGAAAAAGTTAGAGGAATATTGCTGCCCAAGCTTCCAGGATTTCAGATAAACTACTCCAGGTATCAACTTAATGGGCTGAGTCAGTGTGTGTGCCGGGGAGGAGGACTACAGAAGCCACATGGTCTTTTGGAGTTTTGTAACAGGATGCACTGTTTTTTTAAGGCCTGTTTATAGTCCAGCACTATCTTCTGTTCCTGGTAGGATTGCCACTTCTGAGGTACAAAAACCCTGAACATCCAGGATGATCCGGAGACCATAGATAGAACATTGCAGCTGGCAGTGTATATATAGTACACTTACACATTTCCTAGGACAGCTACCTAAAAAGATGATCCCGGGGCAACCCTAGTTCCAGCAACAAGTAAGATGGCCAACCCTTCAGGATTCACCTAGAATCTCCTTAAAGGTTAATCTTTAATTAAAGATTAAGTCTTGTGATGCAAATGCAACCTCCAGGAATACATGCAACTAAATTGGCAACTCTAGCAACAAGACACATAGGGACTGTAGGGTTGCTTGGACTTGTAGATATCATTGTGGAGAGACTGCATAAGGAGTTCACTTTGGTCAGTACAGGAAGCAGGTCCTCTAGCAGGTCCCCTGCCTGCCCGGCCACAGCATACTGCCTGGCCACAACCCCAGCTGGGCAGTGCAGCAGTGTGGCCGGTGGATGGGGAGCACAGCAGTGTTCCCTCTAACGTGTGCCCTGCGCAGTACGCACCAAGAATTTGAGGCCCACCCAGCTGCTTTGGGGTGGGGCCATATGGCGCGCAGCTGCCCCGCCTCAGGATCAGCTGGGTTGCCACCATGCAGCCCTTGCCCTAGCTTCAGACCTTCCCCAGGGCTGGAGCTGTGAGTTGCATGTCAGGCGGCGGCTGCTCCCACGGCCCCAGCTGGGTCCAGAGCTAGAGTTGCGGAGTGAGGTGAGAGGGGGTCATATCAGCGGGCAGGAAGGGGTGTGGCTCACAGACGGCCCAAGGCCCATGTGCACAGAGAGCTGCCACAGGATAAACCTCCAGCGTTGAGGAGGAGGCTGGAGCCGCATCACCGGCCCCACATGTACTAAGCACAGATCCCGCCAGGCCGCACCATGAAGGGTTGACAGGGGCCTCCCCATCCACCGGCCACCCCACCTGTGCCCTGCCCTGGCCAGCAGTAGAGCCCCAGGAGCCGCTGGGTCTGATGCAGGCCCAGAGTCTGGTGGCAAGATTCTCCCACACAGCACCACCACCGGGGGGCCGCAGCTGGGAAAATGCTGAGCTGTTAATCCCTGTGCAACCCCCCTCACACTCTGGGGCCTGCCACCCAAATGGCTGCATCCCTGGGTCACTCCAAGCAGCCTCCTTCCCCTCTCCCAGCTCTCTCTGCCCATCCTTCAGGCAGCTTACGGTTTGTCTTGAGGGGTGGGGGACTCTAAGAGGTGGGGGGCTGAACTGGGAGGCACTGGGGCATCCAGGTGGGGAGCTGGCACTGGGGGACTCTGGATGTGGAGCTAATATTGGGAACTGGGGGAGCTAGGGTGGGGTGGGTGCAGTGGGGCTCTGGAAACGGGAAGCTGGCACTGGGGGGTCTGATGGTGGGGGCTCTAAGCTTTAAGGATCCAGATGCTGGCGGAGCTGAAGCCGGCTCTTTGCAGAAGCTCTGGGGATGGGGGCTTTTGGCAAACTGGTAAATTCTATTTGCATATTGATTATTTGCATAATGTATATGCACATATGAAAATAAAATATTACCGGTCTGCCAAAATTTTGTGAATGGGTTTGCCAGTCCATGGTATTAAAAAGGTTGGGAACCACTAGAGTTTAGCACCAATCAAAGGGAGCAGGAGGGACCTAAGAAACAGCCAGATGCTTTGTAAAGTACCTAATGAGACATCTGTCACTAAACAGGGATGTAGACATAGACAACTCCTTGTTTCCCAGGAGGAATGTAATGGATTAAAGCACTACCAAAGGAAGAAAATGTGGGAGAAAAGAAGTGCAGGAAGATCTCAGAACTCATGCCTACTTTGTTATCTAGGGCTCAGGACTGAAATATCTGGAACAGGGATAGCAGAGGTTCTTCTTCTGCTGTGCCAGATGCTGGGTGGGGGTGGTCTCTGCTACATCGAGAGTGAGACGTTTTGAAGACTGACACAGACTCCTGAGGAAAGGGCTGGGACCAAGGGAGAGAATGAACAAAAGCCTGGACTTTCATTTGGACTTCTGTTAATCTAGAAAGAGTCAAGTTTAGTTTAATTGGAAATATGAACTAATTCGAACACCAGAGAAAGGAAACTGAGGCAAGAGCTGCCTTAACATAGAGAGAAGGTCAGGTCTCAATGACAGCCCTCAAAAATTTGGGTAAGCACCTGAATTTGACTCCAAACATTTGATTCTTCCCCACCCTTCCACATATACACAGACTGCAACTAAATGACAGTTATTTAGTGACTCATCACGTAATTGTTCTTTGCCTAATGAATTAGGATTGTTCTTTTCCTTGCATAGAACACGGATAATAAGTAGGAAACATTTGAATTTCAGTTTTTTTTAAAGAGCTTGTGAAATATTTTCCTGAGAGCTACACTTAGTTTAGCCACTTCAAATAACTATGGGGGATGTTTTGGATGACTCATGACAGCCAGTGTTTTTTTCCTTGTTGTGACCTCAAGAAATATAGAGATGCACATGGTACAAGAGAGAAATATTGAATAGTTGCTAGTGACCAGATGGCTCTAAGACATAAATGGCCTATATGTAAATAGGCCACTTGCTCACACTTTTCCGCAGATATATTGCCACTACCACCCTAGCAATCTGGTTTCTTAAGTGCGTGATATACCTTACTCAAGATGGCTTTTAGACATTTCACAGTTAAGTTAAAGCATAAAAGACAGAACAGTGGGCTAACAGAATTTAAAAAACAAACATACTAAGCACCTCAATTCCCAAGATCCCAGGCCACTTATGTCTTTCAGCCAGTAAACTGCAGCATCTAAAACAAAAGGAAACAATTCAAAATATAGCTGGGAAGGGGATATATATCTGTTTGAGCTAGGATGCTTTTGTGCTCTCAGATTGATTCTCCCTCTGACTCTCAGAAAGGACTTCATGCTTTGTTCCAAATGACTAAGGCAACACACAGCTCGCTTTAATGATAAAATCAAACTTAGTATTGAATACTAAATGGGAACAACAATTTAAGCAGTGTGCAGCACAGTCATATTTAGGGGGGTTTTTTTGGTCTGATGAAATAGCTCTGATTTTAATGGGAGTAATTCTGATATGAGAGAGCTCATGCAAACTGGAGTTTTAAAGGATAGCATCTCTCAGGAAAGGCACCCAGTTGAAAGACAATGCATTAGATTTCACTGTAAAGAATCGAAGTTGAGGAGGCTGTTCTTTCCAGAACAGCCCACAAATGCTGCAGGATCCAATACTGATACCCTATGCTAGTTTTTCATTAGGAAATCTTGTTTTCTGTTTAACACACACTAAATACATCTCGCAAGCCAGGTTAACTGTGCATAAAAATAGTTTCAGTGATCAACTCTGGAGGCATAGCATTATTTACTTGCTTTAAAAGTGGTCTCATTAACATCAGTTCACCTGGCACATTGTTTAATTTAAGTGAAAGACAGAGGAGATTTATATGCTCATTACTTTGAATGGCTCCTCTGAAATATATGTGCTTTCCCCTTTGTATCTACAAACAAGTACAATTTTTACATTTTTCAGGCTTAAGCTTATGATATAGATATCAAGATATAACTAATTAAAATATTAAAAAAGTTATAGGATTTTTGAGCATAGAGGTGATCAGTTATTTCCAGGAAGGGTAGGTATTTGATAGCTAAGCCGCTATCTGTTCACAAAGAGCCAGGAGCAGTCATCTTTTCTGGGTTGGGTCTTAAAGTATTTTACCTCATTTGAAGGACAATATTCATGGAAAACTGCCCCCACCGTAACAGTATATGGCCACATTTGTTAATCCCGAACTCCATATTTACATACCTATGCACATAAAACAGTCACAGAAAATTTCTGTGTATATATTACCATGCAACATTAGCATACCAGATAGTTTCCTGACTTCCTCAGTGTGAATGGAGTTATTTTAACCTCCAGTATATTCCTCTTTTCATCTACCTCCAAACTTTACAAATACAAGCTTGTATTTCCACTGATGTCCATTACTTCATTCAAAAGTTAAACATTAATATCTGTTATATTGCTTGCACCACAAACAAACATGCAAGTGTCTTATGTGCATGCTCTCAAATTTTGTGGATGTATGGATGCTGCATAAGTATATAGATACACAGCACTTCCAGTTCAAAAGTGTTAGTTGGAGACCCATAAAAGTAGTCAATATGGGTGTGTCTAGACTACATGGCTCCGTCAATGGAGCCATGTAAATTAGTTTATTCGGCATAGTCAAAGAAGCGAGGATTTAAATAATCCCCACTTCATTAAAATAAACATGGCCGTCGCTGTGCCGGCGATCAGCTGATCCGGCACAGCGCGGCAGTCTAGACGCGGCACGGTCGACAAAGGAAGCCTTTGTCGACCGCTCCGACAAACCTCGTTTCACGAGGCATGCTGGAGCGGTCGACAAAGCTTCCTTGTCGACCGTGCGCGTCTGAACTGCCGCTGTGCGGATCGGCTGATCGTCGGCTGGCGGCCATGTTTATTTTAATGAAGTGGGGATTATTTAAATCCCCGCTTCTTTGACTATGCCGTATAAACTAATTTACATGGCTCTGTCGACGGAGCCATGTAGTCTAGACACACCCTATTAGTTTAAGTATGGAAGTATTTAGGAAAATATAGACTACAGAAAGTCAAAACTTCATCATTATCTAACAGGCTCACTAATTCTTTCCATGAGTAAAACAGAAGGATCATCTAATGATATTAATATGCCAAGATGATGGATAAAGTTGTATACTTTATGATGGGGTTGCAATAAGCTATGTCCAGGTCTGCAAAGTCCATCTTGCTCATTTCTCATACTCCCTGAATTTAGGTAGAATAAAGACATTTGTGTAAACATTTCCCCCTTGCTGAGCGGCATGGGCCAGCCTCTCTGCCCCTAGAAATGTGCATCAGGAAGAGAAGAGGAACTGTTTCCACATTGCACCCTGAGCTGTTAGTGGGTCAACTTCCCATAAAGGATCTCTAGGACAGCTGCCAGTCTTGGCTGTGCACACTGATATCATCCTATCAGCACAAAGCTCAGCACTACAAAACCAGTGCCCAGTACAAGAGAGGAAAAGGAAGACTTAAGTGTTTGTGTAAGCCTAGTGAATTAACAGGAGCAGATCAACTGCATGCACAGCCTCAGAACAAAAGTGAAGGAGAGAGAGAAAATCAGAATGAGGTATATTTGAGAGAAAGATAAGGTTTAAAAAGCAACACTGGGAGTAAATGAAGAGTTCCACTGAGTTTCTGAAAACAGTAAGTTTCTTTATCTAGAATGGTGTGTCTAATCGGAGATGTTCACTGAAGTGCAGAGATGGGTGGAGGTGCCAGCATGGAACAGGCTCAGGGATATTCCCAAATCAGTGCAACAAACAAATGGGAAGCTTTTCTAATATTGGTGCAATGGTCAGAAAATAGGGAGCCATTCAATCTTTTTCCTTTCAATTACTGGCTTATTTCCTTTGATTTCATAACCATTTTAATCAGAGAAATTCACTTCTGAATTGAATTGAATTTATTTATGGATTGTTTGAAGGGAAAAGAAGTGTAGCATAGATATAGCCAAAAGGTTTTATATTTTGATATAATTATCTGTATGGCTAAACTTCAATGATACCTTACAGATTTTGCTAACTCACCTTCATCCCCTTGCCACCTTTTTCCCACCAAGGAAAATGCATCAGCAATTCATTTTTAAAACTCATAAAAGCCATGTGATAATTGTAACACACCCTGCTGCCTATTAACCCTCCATTGTCCTACAAATGCCAAAGTTTTCACAGCCCTCTTCATTTTAAGTGGACTCCTAAACATGGGTGTACCCTTTATGCGTAACAATCTGTCCCACTGTGTATTAACCTGGTTTCCTTGTCTAGACAAATTCCCAAATGTCCTTTAGGAGAACGATGTGGTTCTGAGCGATAAAGTCACCTGTGAAACACAGAAACGCATTCTAAAGAAAATGTCTCACATGGTGCACAGCTCACACGTGACTCATACCTTCAGCATTGCTCAGGGCTTGTCTATATAAGAAAGTTGGACCTCTTATAGCCATACAATTATGTTGATAGAGTTAAATCCATATAGTTATACGTAAAGGGATGGTTGCCCTATGTTGGCAAGGGAGGGGATTAGAAGCAGGCTAGAGTGAGCCTGAACAAACCTCTCCAATCAGAGAGAGGCTTATAGGGAGCCAATCAAAGTGTGGCTTGCTGAGGCAGCCCTGGCATAAAGAGCTGCTCAGCAAAGCAGAGGGCAGTTGGATCCTGACCAGTGAGGGTGAAGGTTCAGATCCCAGGAAGAAGCATCTTGGGTGGAGCAGTGTTGGGCAGGCTCAGGGGAGCAGAAAGAGAAAGAGAGAGTCTCCAGTCTGATGCCTGCCAGGCTGCAGCTTTGAGACAAGGGCCAAGAAGGTACAAGGATCATGGACATGGCCCAGGAGACAGGAGCAGTCAAGGGGAGAGAAGGAGGGCAGAAAATGGCTGCCACTTGAGGGTGCCTTAGGGGGCAGACCTGGGCCCCACCCTTCCCCCTTGTACCACACCTAGCCACCACAAACATGGCCTTTACAAATTGCTGTTTGCCTCTGAAGCAAAGGGCTAAACTTTGGAGCTGAAGTTCCCCCAGTGATAGGTGTGAGGCTCAGGACTGCTGGAGAGATTCAAGTGGTGGGCACTGGCAGAGAGCAATGTCCTGAAGAGGACACAGCAGTCCAGGGAGTGATGCAGATCCACGAAGACATGGGGGAGAGAGGAACAGATAGTGGGTGAGAGCAGGAGCCAGAAGGTAGTGCATTCCAATGGACCAAGCTAATTCCTAGCATGACCAGCAGGGAGCGCTGCAGCAGTGAGCCGACCACGCTACACTACACCAATGTAACTACCTATATCGGGGTGGGCAAAATTTTTGAAGGGGGCCACTTCACAAATTTCTGAAGTGGTTGTGGGCCACCCCGGAAGGGGCAGGGCCTTGGGCAGAAGGTGTGGAACCAGGAGGCTTCCCATGTTCTCCGGTCCACAGACCCTGATAGGCCTGGGGTGGGAGGAGCGCCTGAAGTCTTTGCCTCCCCCACCAGCCCATAGCACACAGGCTATGGCTACACTACAAGCTTTTTCCAGAAGAGAAAATACAAATGGAGCGCTCATTTGCATATGTCTCATTCTCATTTGCATTTTCTCTTCTGATCCTTTTTGCAGAAGAGGTTTTTGAGGAAGAAGGGCTCTTATGCATAAGGGGGGTTTTGCGTGTAACCCCCTTTTCCCTCCCCGGGTTACTGGGGAGCAGGTCACACTCACAGGTGTGCCTGGGCGCCTGATGTTTTAACCCAAAGAGATCCTGAGCACCCCAGTGGTGATGGTGTTTAGTTGGGGAAAACCCTATCCACCCCTTACTGCAGTCCCTTGCTGGCAATGAATGTAAAATGGCAGTGCCTCCACCTGGCTGGCCTTGAACACACACTGGTGTGCCTTGAGAGCCTCCAGGAATATACTCATTCCACTATAAATCTGGATCTAATTCCAGAACAACTACAAATCATTTATATCTAATAGAACACTTTAAAATAAACAATCTTTACTTAATTTGAATAAACAGGGATTAACAGATTAGCAATGAATAGCATTAACAAACACATATCAATAATTGAAGCTTATATAGCTAGACAACAGTGACCCCACCCCAGAGTGTGCACACCCTTAGACTCAGTCCCAGGCACTTGCTTGCGTTGGCGCTGATGTTGCAGCTGTAGTGAGGATTTGGTCCAGGCTAAACAGCAGCTCTGTCCCAGGCAGCACTTTTCCAACAAGGCCCAAACTTACTGCCTTATGCTGTGCCTATAGGAGGCAGCCTGCTAACTCCCAGTTCCAACAGGCATCCAGTAGCTGCACTCCAACAGCCCCTCCACTGGGTCAATGTCCTTGGCAGCAGCCTGGCTCCCCCTCTGGTTCCAAACTCCAAGGCAGAGTCCCAGACTGCTAGGCCTCTTTCTTCAAGCACATGGAGAGCAGTCCTCTCTCCCCCCAGAGTCCTCCCTTCCTGTTTTTTTTTCCAAGGGCTCATGGGAATTGTAGTCTGGATTGTAGCACACAGGGTCTTTTCAGAATAAAACAGAGGCCCCTTTAGTAAGGGGACTACATGCGCAAAAAGGCACCATCCACACAGTGCTTTTTTGAGCAAAAACCTCTTCCACCAAAAGGATCGGAAGAGAAAATGCAAATGAGACTGCAACATTTGCAAATGAGCGCTCCGTTTGCGTTTCCATTTCTGGAAAAAGCTTGTAGTGTCGTCCTGCCTCTAGAAAGCTGCCAGCTGTTTTGAACAGCTGTTGGTTCACTCTAGGCTCCACACACCCCTGAAGGCAGGAAGAGACTTTGCGTGCTCCACCCGTCCCCAGGCCTATCAGGGCCTTGGAGCACACAAAGTCTCTCACCTCCTACCCCCACCCTGCCAGAGGCGCACTTTGCCTAGAGGGAGCCACCAGCTGTTTTGAACAGCTGGCAGTTCCCTCTGGTGCCACATGCCCCTGGTGGGGAGAACACTTTGCACACTCCCCCGTCCCCAGGTCTCAACTGGAGGAAAGGGGGGAATGGCAGGGCAGCCACAGGCCAGATCAACCAGCTTGGCAGGCTGGATCCAGCTTGCAGAGGCTGTTTTGCCTACCCCTGGGATAAGAGATTCACGTGTAGGAGGGCCTGTGAGGTCTGGGAGGGAGTTTGGATGAAGCAGGCAGTTGTGCCTGGGGGCACAGGATTGGGGTACAGGGGTTTGGGTTGTGACCTAGCTCAGGAGAGGGTTGTGATCTGAGTCACGGAATTGGGGTGCAGGGTCTGGGAGGGGATATGGCTCAGGAGGGAAGTAGAGGGCTTGGGTTATGTGGAGTAGGAGGGTGGGGGGGGGACAGAGGGAGGGGCTGGGGTGCCAGACACAGGCTCTGGCCAAGAGAATTACCTGTGAGACTCCCGGCCAGCAGCCCAACTCGTTTCTCAGGCAGGAGCCTGCTCCACCCCTGCACAGGCTGCAGGGTCCATGTGCTCTGTGAACAAGAGCCTGAAGGGAGGGGTGAGTGGTGCTTTGTGCACTGCCTGTTCTTCAAACAGGTGGGTCCTATTGCCCAGAAACTGGCCAATGGGATTGTGCTGGGGGCAGGAGCAGTGCCTGAAGCACCACTCCCGCCTCCCCGCAGCTCAGAGTATGTGGAACATAAACGGGCCAGCAGCCGCTTTTTTGAGAGGCATGCAGGAGCGGGGCAAGCAGGGGAGTCTGCCTGAGTCTCCCTGCTGCATCCGCAGGCCAGATCCAGTGGCTTGGCAGGCTGGATCCAGCCTTCAGAGGGTGTTTTGCCCAGGCCTGCCCTATATGGACACTCTCTGGTACATTCAGCTTTTTTCAATTTAGCTTAAACCCCTTCCAAAGCTCCTGTGATGTCACCAGGAGGACATGACCCCCATCATTATGAGAAGACGCTGGAGATGGATAGGGCACGTGATGAGAAGGGAGACAGATGACATTGTAAAGATAGCACTTCCCTGGACACTTGAAGGATGATGGAAATGTGGGAGACCCAAGACAACATGGCAGTGTACTGTTGAGGCAGACATTAAGAGAATGAATTACAACTGGGACACATTGGAGAAAATGGCCAAAGACAGACAAAAATGGAGAACCTTCATTGCTGCCCTACACGCCAGCGGGCGTAATAGGCATTAACTAATCTTCCAAAGCTATAGAAGGTAAACTGAAAAACCCCTAAACACTTCAGAATAAGGCTGTCTTCATAGAGGGTAATAATAGTATCACTATATCCTATTACACTCACATCTACTAGTGTACTTTTTCTATGTAGAAAAGTCCTTAGACTGAAAAGTCTAATGGCAGCATCCCTTTCTTCCTGCATGTTTGGATGGTGCTCAAACATGTTTTGTATAATATGACCATTTGAACAACTAACTTTCTATCTTGACAGTTATTCTATACACCACATAGTTATATAGATAGGCAGGCTCTTTCCCACTCATTATTTGACATCTATTCTCACCACCATCCTATTCCTCACATACATTTCCTGCTTTTTTCCTGCTTCCCTTCAGCCTTCCTACCAGCTTCCTCCTTGTGCTATGATTCCTTCTTTCCAATTCTCCCTGGCTAACTCCCTCCTCAAATCCAAGAACCCCTCTTGTCATTCATAGAGTGCCTAATAGTAAAATTAGGTAGTATTTGGCAAGTAACAAAAAAGAACAGTCATGACAGCCCTCATTTATGCCTATGTTAAATGTTTTTGCTCAAATTAAGCTTTGCCCCAGGCTGAAATTGAGGCTAAATTCAGCTCTGGAGTCAGCAGGCGCAGCTCCAATGTTAATGAATATCTGTCAGGTAATGGCAGGGCTGAATTTGGACACTGTAAATTCTTTGTCTCAAAGGTCATGGGCCTAGCTGAGCAAACAGTGGGAAATTGTTTCTGTGAACTTGTTGACTAATTCTGATGTGCAGCACAATCCAGCCATGCTAATATCCTCATTTTTCTGTGAATGTTCATGCAATTCATTTTGTTCATGTTACCCTGTGAGGAGGACCTTTATCCATGTGAGTATGGACATTTGCACGTAAGTCAGTATAGCCATACATGAGTAAGTGCATTCACACAGGATGGAGTGTAACTGGTTGTATCAGGAAAGCTCCTCCAGCCACTCAACATATAGACAAATTGTAGCATTTGGTGGGAATGTGACGAGAAAACTGGACACAGAATAATCTGAATAGCTAATAAATCTGACTTTTCCCTTCCCCGCTCTCTGTCAGAAACAAAACAAATGATTTTGGTGTCCATATATGTACCCAAACCTTATGGCCTTAATGCAGAAGAGGATAGGAAGAGATGGCAAGTGTTCTAAAATTTCCAAGGCTCACTTACCTCGTCTGTCTCTTCACTTTAAAATGTTTCCCACACTCACATCTAATGGCTTCTTTTGATTTTGTTGCTATTGGTAAAGTTTGACCATCTATTTGTGAAACAGAAAACATATAAGGTATCTTAGTCACAAAGACCTTCAAATAGATTGCACCATGTGTACTTTGCTAAGTACACCAAACAAATCCATAGGTCCAAACACATTCTTCAAAACTACTCCTCAAACAATTACAATGACAAATACATAAAAGTCATGATTGGTTCACAGACACTGAACAGGAAAGAGTCAAAGCCAATGAACCAATGAAGGTCAATACTGCAACTACCTCTGGTCACCAATGAAGTTTCCCCTGGAAGAGTGGCAGATTCACAAATCTAGCAGGATTTTGTTACAGTCCTTTTCTTCAAAGTTTGCAATAGAATTTGATAATTTGTTTCTAATCCTGCAAAGAATGAGTTGCTACAACTGTGGCTATATGCTACCTTTGCATTCCCTGACCCCTGGAGCCGCTGGGAGGAGGAGGGGGGGAGGGTGTCAAACTAGCCCCCAGCACAACTCAGAGGAATTTCAAGGCTCCTGTTACTTACACTGGCCCTATCAGTCCCCTGGTGCTGTTCCATCATATTTCACCACTGACAACATAAAGGTGGCATTAAGAGAAAGGATCTGGCTTATTGTCTTTTGGGGATCTTTAGGGCTAAATCCATAATAATATTCTTTTCATTCCATTCACTTGCTTGTCTGTTTAACATAAAACTGCTAGAGCACACTAGGGAGCTGTGTCTGCTGCCCACTTCGCTCGCCAACCCCTCTAGGTTAGCTGGCCAAGTAGGCTAGCTGGCAGCACCACCATGCAGATGAGAGGCACAGAACTGCTGCAACAAGGCACAGAAAGCTTCTTTTTCTGAAACCCCAGGGCACACCAAACAGCCTGGCTCAGCCAACAGTGTCCTGAAGTTACTGGGGAAGCAGGGCACAAACACAGGCTGGGCATCCATGCAATGCAGGCTGCAGCGTGCACACATCCTTTTCCTGGAGCTCCACTCCCAACTCAAGCGAAAATCTGCCCTGTATTTACATAGCAATCAACTCTGCGATGTCACAGTCAGGTAGGAAATTGACTCATTCTTTATTTGGGATTTGCCAGGAGCCGACAAGTGGCTCCCTGCTGCTGAAGCTCGCTGGAAGCATTTTCTCATGGTAGCATTGCACCGCCTCCGGGGTGCTGCTCACAACAAAGGCCGTGAGAGGCATCATGAACCTTTCCTGTGCGCGCGTGTGGCTGGGGCGGGAGAGGACTCACGCCAGGGCCCCTACAGCGCCACAGCTGGGGGAACAAAGAGGCACACGGCTGACCAGTTTCCAGCCTGCTTCTTGGCTCGCATGCCTGAAATGTCCTAATCGCGCTGTGACACTAACAACGGCACATGTTTCTCAGTGTCCCAAAACAGTGCCCTGCGCGGGGGGGTGGGGGGGATACTGCACCCCTTATTTCAACTGCAGATCACCCCCTTCCATCCCCCTTCCTTTGCCTCTTCTTGCTTTCCTCCCTTGTTTAGTTTTCCCATTCTTCCACTTTTCCTTCCCTTAGTCCCGTCTTTCTTTCTCCTCCTTTTTCCCCATTCCTTGGTTTCTTTTCCACTTCTTCCCTTGGCCCCCATTCCCTGCTGCCCCAGCTCGCACGCGGCTTCCCGGCTGTGTGAGCCCTGGCCGGCCCGGGGGCAGGAAAGCGGCAGCCCCTGTGAGCTGGGCTAGCTGTTGAGTTGGGGGCCGTGCTCGGGGTGGGGCAGTGCTGGCTGCAGGGGAGTGGGGCGCTTTTCAGCTGGTGCAGGGGGAAGGGAAACAGCAGCAGGCGTAGCTGGCAAGCCGGGTCCATCGGGGAGGCTTGGGGCTTTGATCCCCTCTCACCGCACAGGAAACTGGTGTTCCAGCTCCAATCTTGCAGGGGGCTGAGCTGATGGTTGAGGGGGCTGGGTGGAGAGGCAGGAGCGAAGAAGCCGCCAGCAGGGTGATCAGGAAGCTTGCCCTGTCCTGCTGCTGTGGACCACGCTGCCCGTGGGGCTCCTTCTGCTTTGGCTCCGCCTGTCCCCAGTTTGTTGACACTGACGCGATTATTTCACTTCGTCATCCCGCAGGAAAAAAATGTTATATTTAGAGAGATTATTGGACACCGATGTAGATGTCTTAGAGGCAAAGTTCTTTCCTGAAAGTGCAGCAAGTCCAAAACATTCATTATGCTAACTCGGTGCTGTACTGCAAGTGTTCTAAAAGAAAGATCACGGAAAGATAAGACGTAAGAAAGAGTGAGTTCAATAAAATCCTGACAGTACAAAGAAATGCCTCTATAAACTTGGGCTAAAAATCAAATCTCAGCCATGAAATGACATAGGAAGCGAAGAGTAGTTAATCTCCACTTTGAGTCACCAACAGAAGCAGTTTCAATAGTACAGAGTTCATGTAATAATGTCTCCAACCGGTGTACTTTACTCAATTTTTCTGTCAAATAGTCTTATGGTGGAAAATTGCTTCCCAGTTGTTTTCCAGTTGTATACCCCTTTTGTTAGCAGCCAAACTGTGTTCCAGTTTCTCTCCACAAGCGGTATCTTCTCATTGCTACCAGTCTATCAGCTCCTCAAGGTCAAGACCTCTCTTTCTTAACACTTATTATGTGATACATCTTATCACAGCCCATGTCACTCCTGGAAGCGTTAGCACAGCCTGATAACCTGAGGCATATGAAGACAGTCTGAATATAGGTCCCACTCCATCTCTGAATGACTGTGCCTCCTAATGACCCACTTCCAATTCTATGTTTTTCTCCCAAAAGCTGAATTCTATTCTAGCACTAAAAATATGCTGACCTATTAATGCCAACAATGTGACTGTTGTTGGTCCAGTGTTCTTTTCATATTGTCTTATATCTGTAAAGTGCTAATTTTCACAGGGCTTAGTATATGGATTAGATTGTCCAATCCTTCACTGGAATCAATGGCCATCTTCCCATTGACTACAGATCTAGCACTTATAAAAATTTCTTGCCCTGGGAAGGAGACTGCAATAAATGTATCAGTCGGTGGACAAGTCTATTAAATTAGGAAATTCTGGGGCTGGTGACAGCTACTAAGAGAAGACATGAGAGCTGAAGTTCTGCAAGTTTGAACATTTCCATTTATTGCAGAACATCAAAAACCAGGCTTTATAGATTTGCAATCTTTTGCTATTTCAGGACATCTGTACTGTTTTCAGAAACAATGCCATAAACCCAAACCCGTATCACCTTAGGCTGAGTTTGTGATGTATCTTTTAAGCAAGACAGAAGAGGAACTTGATCAGTACTGAGGCTACATACACACTCAAGCCCGAACTGGCACTCTTAAGATCAATCCACCAGCAGTTGATTAAGTCAGTCTAGTGAAGACCATGGTTCCCTCTAAGTTGTGTGGCAGCATGGCTCCACAGCTGCTTAATGAGCCCATTCAGGCATGGGTGGGGGAAGGGTACTTCTTCCTTAGCTACAGCAGTAGCTCCCTGTTGAGGACGGAACAGCGAGTCTCTCCCAGCCTGTAGAGTCTCTCCCAGCCTGTAGAGAGATTGGTGCCAAATTCAAGCACTGGTTGTATTCTGGAGCCAACTCCAAGAGGAGGACCTTTAAATAAATGTCCTTCACTTTCTTGGTACATGTCTGAAAGTATTTACAAATACGGCACTTATCGCTAATCCATGCTTCTCCTCAGCACCATAAACAATCATTGTGAGGGTTGCTAACAGGCATAAGCTTGCAGTAAGTAAGACACCACTTAAAGCCTGAGGACTGGGATATGCCCTGTCCAAGACAATCTCTCTAAACAGACTTAAAATTAATCTAAACTACAACAACAGACAACTAGAGGGAAAATATTCACAGATCAAACAACCAACAAAGATAAGGAAACAGGACAGCTAGGGCATGACCTTCCAGAGGTCGATCTTCTAGCATTCGATTTTGCAGGTTTAGTGTAAACCCCCAAACCAAACAATGAAGGAAGCCCCCGCAGGCATCCTGTACTCCTCATTCTGCTCATTCTTCCCTTACTCAGAGGAGTAAGGGAAGTGGATGGGAGCATGTGCTCCCATCAGGCTCTTGCGGTGTAGACACTGTGGTAGCTCAGCTTAAGGTAACCCAAATCCACCTATGCATTTTGTGTAGCTAGATGGTATACCTCAAGCCGACCTGCCAGGTCTAGTGTAGACCAGGCCCTAGAGCTATAGCAATGCAGTTCCAAGCACCATCACTGGCAGCAAGAAGGAACTGAGGGTAGAGGGGGGTCTGGCATTCTGATTTTCCTACAGTGTATATCCTACTTCCTTTCCAAACAATAAAGAAAACACAACCACAAAGTCAGAATACAGCATCTCACTTCCACTCCCCACTGGAAAATTACAGATTATATTACCACTAAAATCTGTACATTCCTGATAATACATTTTGCATTTCTAGTAAAGTATGATTTACATGAAGAATTGTAATTGGACAAACTCCAGAATTTGCAGCACTCCCTTGAGCCATTGGTTTTAGAGCTTAGATCAGTGTTTCTTAAACTGTGTTGTACAACGTACCATGAGGCAGTCAGAGGTGCGCGGCAGAGAACAACAGAGTTAAAAAATGGCTGCCCTTAAAGGGGCAGGCAACTTTTTTTTCCTTAATAACTTTCCCCCGGCCTCTTCCCCTCCCCTCCCCCCAACAAAAAGTCCTTGGTGTTCCTCATAAAAAAATAATTTTTTGTTTGGTGTTCCTTGGTCTTAAAAAGTTTAAGAAACACTGGCTTAGATGGACTCTTCTGAACACAGACAGGCTCCGATGTCCTATCTGCTTTGTTCATATTCTCTCAGGACCTTTTAGAAAGTTTCACTGATTCCTTCATGTACCCCTCTGATTTCCAACACTTAGAACCATTTCAAAGGAGATTACAAATAAGGCAGGCAGGGTTAGAGAGACATTTCTTAGAAAGAGCAACTGAGAAGAGGCACAACAACATAAAAAGTAATTCCTGCCTCAAAATCATCCAAAACTCTGGAGAATTAGTATGTAATTTCAAACGTGACAGAGCCTATGAACACTGACTCTCAATTCACATTCATTTACATCATGGTAGCTCTATGGACCTCACAGGAGTTACTTCTGATTTACACCAAAGTAAGTGAAAGAAGTATCAGAATTACAAATAAACAATCCTTGCACCAATTTAACAATATTTAACATTGAATTTAATTTGTGTATTAATTTTCATATATCGCTCCACTCTTCATGATTCATAAACTGCCAGTACTTGTTCCCAGAAACTCCTATTTGTGTTACTTGGAGATTTTAATGCCAATAAAATGATTTCTTATGTAACCTAATTTATTTCTGTCTATCTAGAGTTCAAATAGGGGCTGAGTTTTAACAGCTGTTTAAGCAAGCACAATAGCAACCCATTGAATCTCCACAGAGGCATGGGAAGGTCGTACATAGGCAACTTTCATTAGCAAAGCTTTGTCTACACTTAAAACTTAGATAAGATAGCTACAGCTTCAGAGGGGCCAACAGCCACTGCAGGCCCCCAGGGCAAAGAGTGGGGGGTGGCCCCGTGGCCACAAAAGGGGGACCTTGGGCAAAAAGGGCATGGCTGGGGTCAGCCAGCTATCAGAGCTGCCTGGGCTGTGGCGCTGGTCCCCCCTCGGAGCCCTGTGGAGCACCCAATTGGTGCTCCAGTGCTCTGGCATCAATTCAAAAGGGCCTGAAGCTCTGTCTGCCACCACTGCAACTGCCCCCTTTGCCTCCCTTCCTGCCAATGAGCCTGGACAGCATTCAGAGGTGTAAAAAATAACCTATTCCCCTGAGCGCTGTAATTGTATCAACCAAATCTCTGGGATAGGTGCAACTAGGTTAATGCAAAAATGCCTAGCTGTTGCCACTCCAGGTGAAATCCATACAGTGATGTAAATACCCCTTCTGTCACTACAATGTGGGTCTGCACTATAAGGTTACCGCAGCATCACTACAGCACCATAGCTTTGGTGCTGTGGTGCTGTACCACCCGCAGTCTAGACATGGCCTGAGTCTCAGTGTGCCAAATGAAATGGGAAAACCCTGAAATCCCGTGTGCACCAGGCTGTGTTTCACAGATAGGGAAGACTTTAACAAACATCTTTCCCATTCCCAATTAAATTTCAGTTTAAAAATGTCCTCAGATTACTCCCTGATTATAATTAAAAATAATCAAATCCAAATTCAATTGCTTTGTGTCTAAAGGTTGTAGCAACAATAAATTGTCAAATTAACTAATTTTTAATGTCAGTCTGGTGACGAGAAAAGATGACTTCATACTGCATTGCAGAGCCCAGACTGTGAAAACAAAAGCACTATTTCCATTCTGCTCTTTGACAATCATCAGCATTAGCCATTTGCATTACTTACTTCACTAACAGCTCTTCTTTTTTGGCAATGGAGTGCTTGCTCATAAATATTAATGCAGCTACCTACAGCAGATTAACTGTATATAGACAGAACTAACAGAAAATATAGTCAAGAAATCTGCACCTTGAATCATTCATGTTCGTCAAATGCCAACAAAATATTAATTGTCCTTTGTAGTGCCATAGATGCAATAGAAACACAGGTTCTCTACATGCAGTCTCTCTGGGGCATATTTAGGAGAATGTTTGGCATGCTAGTCCTGGATGGTACCTGGACAAAAGGCTTTTTTCAGCCCTATTCCACCCTCACCTCAAGTCAAAGCAAAGTAGTCTTTTCCTGCTCCTTTGCTGGGTCCACTTTCACAATTTCTTAGGTCATACCATCCTTCCTCTCTGTCTGGATAGGCAGGGAGCTTGTATCCTTACCAGCATGCTTCTTCCTGCAATCTGTGCCTTGGAGATGTGCAGGGGAGCCAACCACTTCTGCAGGTCCCCGGGCAAGGTGTGTGGGCACCCACACTCTGTGCCCCCAGAACAGGCGGGACTTCAGGCAGACGGGGAAGGGCTCAGCAGCCAGCCCTCAGTGCTGCCTAGACCATGGCACTGGGCCATCCCCCTCAGAGTCACCTGGAGTGCATGGCACTCTGGCAACAATTTAAAGGGCCTGCGGCTCCAGCAGCTGCCACTGCTGCAGTAGTAACAGTGGCAGGACCTTGGGCAACTGCCTCCTTTGCCCCTCCCTCCCCCATTGGTAGGCCTGGAGATGGGCTTCCCAAGTAGGGAGGCTTTCTAGACAGATAATTTACTCCTACAATAGATCCCCTCTCAGTTATGTCATATATCAACTGCTCTTTTTCTCCCTGCCCCAAATTATTACCTATGCAGCCACCTATTCGGTTTATACCTAAAAGCATCAGATGTTTGGTCAAGCAGAAAAATGTTAACAGCATGAAAGGGGGCAATGTGAAGATAATGGGCCACATTGTGAACTTTGTTTCAGCTGTGTAAACTGCAGTAACCCCATGGAAGTACATTTACATCACTTTAATTCAGATCAGAATCTGCCTTATTACATCTGCCCACAGGAGCAAAAGAGGATAAAATGAAAAATAAATGTAGCAGAGCTGATGCTTGGAGCTATGAAAACTAAGTTTTCATCCACAGTTTCTATTTGAGAGCCCAATAAACCAGCACCATCCTTGCCATTCTTTATTAATGCGGCACTGGAGATTGATAGCATCAATTGTCAGGTCCGCAGTATCGGGTTTTCCATTGTGAATGTAAATTTATTTTAGCGAGTGTAACAAAATGTATTTATTGTTAGAACTAAAATCTCCTGGATAAGAAAAAACCCACACACCTCTGTGTATGGCCCAGGAGTGCCTGGGTTACGCTATAGACAGCCCAAAGAGTAAATTTTTAAATGGCAAAAAACTAACATCTGATAATGTTAACGTGCTATAACATGGGGTTCTGGTTTCAAGGACACCAAATCCTTTTTTTTCCTTCAAACAATGCCAAGAGATTTCAGGAGTGCTATTCCATGGTCACTAAAAATATTCTAGCAGATATTGAAAAAATACAGGAGTTACACAAACACAACTAAAAATGAAAAGGCTGAGTAGAGAGTGAAAACATGTCTTGATATTGCAGCACTAGTATGAAACCATCAATAATAGAAGGGGCACAGTTATATGAAACTTTCTAGATTATTTTGAACTGTTTCCTGTAGGGATATACTGAAGGGTTGATCTTATAATTCCTTCAAGGGGAACTGAATTAGAAATACAAAGTTTCAATATTGTCTTCTAGATTCAAACATTTATTTATATTACACCTATCACCATGTGGCTGTATGTACTATATATGTTAACGGAGGGCTGTGATAGCAGGGACAGTTATACTCCAGAATGACCACAGAGGGGGGCAGCAAGCAAGCATGCCCTCGCTGCCCCCAACAACCTTGGACAGTTATGGAACAGTCAGCAGCTGGGCAGAGCTGCCCCCACTGCCCCAGGCCAGCTCTAGGAAGCAGCTGCCAGCTGCCCCCACCTCCTGTCCTAACCTCTGTCCCCTTCACACCTCCCAACCCTCTGTCCTGACTCCTGCACCCCCACCGAGCCCTTTCTCACCCCACAATCCTGACTCCTGCATCTCCCACACCTCTAGCCCCTTCCCTAATCCCCCCCACATTTCCAAGTCCCTGCCCTGACTCCTGCACAAAGCAACACCGGGTAAATACTCTAGCATTACGTCCAACTAAAATAAATTACTGTTGTCAGCCTAACATCTTAAAAGCTGTCTTTCACTGCAGATTTATTTAGATTATAAATTATTCTGGACAGAGATCTCTTCTATTCCATGTATATGCCAGGTCCTTCAGCCCTGTCCACACTTTCAATACCCTCTGTTGTCTATCCCCAGCCTACCTATCACCTCTCCATTTCAAAATGCCAGCTCCCACCTGCAGTCAGGCCAGCTTCCATTGCTGCTTGTTACATTTTCAGATAAGCAAATGTGCTCTTCCAAGGCTTGAGAGGAGCTCAGTCATCCTCTTTCAAATCCCTCCTCAAAAACTCTCCTTTATGTGATGCTAACTAAAGCAAAAAAATTGACAATGTTTGGGCCACAGCTGCGCAGACACCACACTGCCCATCATGCTGGCCAATATTGTGTCATTTTGATCTTGTACTATCCCATCTGAGTTTCTCTATCTGTTGCTGATTAAGAACATAAGAATGGCCATACTGGGTCAGACCAAAGGTCCATCCAGCCCAGTACCCTGTCTGCCAACAGTGGCCAATACCAGGTGCCCCAGAGGGAGTGAATCGAACAGATAATGATCAAGTGATCTCTCGCCTGCCATCCATCTCCACGCTCTGACAAACAGAGGCTAGGGACACCATTACTTACCCATACTGGCTAATAGCCATTTATGGACCTAACCTCCATGAATTTATCTAGTTCTCTTTTAAACCCTGTTATAGTCCTAGCCTTCACAACCTCCTCAGGCAAGGAGTTCCACAGATTGACTATGTGCTGTGAGAAGAAGAACTTCCTTTTATTTGTTCTAAACCTGCTGCCCATTAGTTTCATTTGGTGGCCCCTAATTCTTATATTATGGGAACAAGTAAATAACTTTTCCTTATTCACTTTCTCCACACTACTCATGATTTTATATACCTCTATCATATCCCCCCTTAGTCTCCTCTTTTCCAAGCTAAAAAGTCCCAGTCTCTTTAATCTCTCCTCATATGGGATCCGTTCCAAATCTCTAATCTTTTAGTTGCCCTTCTCTGAACCTTTTCTAATGCCAGTATATCTCTTTTGAGATGAGGAGACCACATCTGTACACAGTATTCCAGATGCAGGCGTACCATGGATTTATATAAGGACAATAAGATACTCTGTCTTATTCTCTATCCCTTTTTTAATTATTCCTAACATCCTGTTTGCTTTTTTGACTGCCGCTGCACACTGCGTGGATGTCTTCAGAGAACTATCCACAATGACTCCAAGATCTCTTCCCTGATTAGTTGTAGCTAAATTAGCCCCCATCATATTATATGTATAGTTGGGTTATTTTTCCCAATGTGTGTTACTTTACACTTATCCACATTCAATTTCATTTGCCATTTTGTTGCCCAGTCACTTACGGTGTGTCTAGACTACATGCCTCCGTCGACGGAGGCATGTAGATTATACAGATCAGCAGAGGGAAATGAAGCCGCGATTTAAATAATCGCGCTTCATTTAAATTTAATGAGCTGCCCGCTCTGCCGATCAGCTGTTTGTCGGCAGAGCGGAGTTCAGACGTTTCGTCGACAGAAAACCCTTTGTCGCATCGCCCGCAAACCTCATCCCATGAGGCATAATGGGGCGGTGCGACAAAAGGGTTTTCTGTCGACCGGGAACGCCTAGACTGACCCGCCTGCTGACAAACAGCTGATCGGCAGAGCGGGGCAGCCATTTAAATTTAAATGAAGCCGCGATTATTTAAATCGCGGCTTCATTTCCCTCTGCCGATCTGTATAATCTACATGCCTCCGTCGACGGAGACATGTAGTCTAGACACACCCTTAGTTTGGTGAGATCTTTGGTTCTTCACAGTCTGCTTTGGTCTTAACTACCTTGAGCAGTTTAGTATCGTCTGCAAACTTTGCAACCTCCCTGTTTACCCCTTTCTCCAGATCATTTATGAATAAGTTGAATAGGATAGGTCCTAGGACTGACCCTTGGGGAATACCACTAGTTACCCCTCTCCATTCTGAAAATTTACCATTTATTCCTACTCTTTGTTTCCTGTCTTTTAACCAGTTCTCAGTCCATGAAAGGATCTACCCTCTTATCCAATGACAACTTAATTTACGTATTGTTGATTGTTGCATGCTTAGACTGTATGCTTTTTGGGATGGGACCATCTTTGTGTTCTACCTTTACGGTGCCTAGCCCAAGTGGGTCCCAGCCCATGACTGGAGCTCCTAGGCACTAGGTAATACACATTATTATTCTATGATATCCAAGCATTGCAAAGTTTGCCCTAGATGCCAGGTATCTGGAGATTCCTCTGGTGTAGAGAAATCCTTGGATAGTGTGAAGTGAGCAATAACCATCTCTATATCATCTGACCTTGACCACCCTCAATATGCTGATGGTAAAATAGGGATGTAGCCAGAGGACACTACAATCCTTTCTAATTGTGGAAAACCAAACACCCAGACGCCGCCCCCTACCACACCTGTTCCCCCGAGGCCCTGCCCCCGCTCACTCTTCTGCCCCCTCCCTTGGTCACTCACTCTCCACCGCCACCTACTGCCTATATTGCCAGGATGGGAGGAGCTGGTGCAGAGGCTGCCCGCCTACCCAGTTGGGGCAGAATGGGGTGGAGGTGGGGGCCCAGTCTCCAGAGTAAGGGTCCAGGGCAGGGAGGGGTCAATCCCCAGAGCAAGAGGCCAGAGCAAGGACAATTGGGGCATGGAGGTGCAGAAGGAGGGGGAGGTGGGCAGAAGGGTCCCACCTCCTGAGGCAGTGACACGTACCTCTTGGAGCCTGGTCCAGAAACCTGCCACTGCTCTTGGTCAGGAGTTGGTTGGCTCCAGCCACAGCTGCTGCTCTTCCTGTCCCTCGGTGGTGGAGGCCAGTTACTGCGGCTGACTGGATGCTGCCACATTCCCTTTTCAACCAGATGTTCCAGTTGAAAACTGGACACCTGGCAACCCTACTGCATTCTGGTGACTCCTAGCAGAGAGTCAGGAGGGTTGTACAGGCCTTAGGATTACTCTGGGAGTTTAATCAGCCACTGAATAGCTCCAGGATTCAGGAATGGAAAAGGTGGCCTAGCAATGTTTTTCCCTCCATTCTACCAGCCTCATGCACTGAAGACTGCTCAGCCAGACCCACGAACCAAGACCTATGTGGGTTAAGTATCATGCACAGCTATAGTGGAACATAAATAATAATACTCTACAACCACATTATAACTAATCTTTACAAACAAAGGACATGTCATGGAATTTCTGACATAACCTTGATAACAGTGGCATGCTATAATCCTGAAAGGTCACTGCTTTCTGATAACTACATTTGAGAGACATCTTCTTTCTTCTCCCTCATTGAGCTTTGTACTCCTTCATAATATTAACTGTCGTACCTCGGTGTTTTCGTACCTCGGTACCTTCGGTGGCCTGGACTGTCAGTGTCAGCGTCGTCTGGTCAGGGTCGTCCTGACGCGCTCCTGACAGGACCTCTACTCTGTCAGTGATAATAAACTTTTGGCTGCGTGCGTAACAATTGGTACTCCCTTTATCTAGAGTGTTAGACCCCGTGCACTTGGGTCAATACAGGAGATCTCTGAGAGGCCCCGGAAATGACAGATGCAGGCAAGGTTTGAAATCAATCGAGCAGGTTTATTGTCAAATGCGAAGCTCTACCAGTTTGGTAACAGAGATCAGTACAATGTTACACCACTGGGCACTATGGCCCGCGTTGACAAGGTACCAACACCAGGCAGGCCTATTGCCATATAACAGATATTAACAGCAGTTAGTCAAAGTTAAGCTACTGTGCGTTCTGTAAGTTCAGGCAACGACACCTGCCGTTCAGGCGCCTAGTGCGACCCCCCCAAGGTCGGCCGAAGAGCACCCTTTGCGGTGTCCTTTTATTGACAGGTACAAACAACTTACATCATTTCTTTATGTACCAGGTTGCCACCCTCTGTTGCCTAGTTACCACCCCTCACCTTACGGAAGGGGGGCTTACTTACTATCCTTCATGCTGTCAATTCCGACCTGGTCCTGAACCTAGGTCAGTATGTGCATTCGTGTTTAGGGAGTTTTTGTACCAGGACATTCCTTAAGATGTTCCGTTACTCCCTTTCAGCTTACAGTCTGTTCTCCGTGCCTCCCTGTGTCCTAACTTACACAATTACACAGTTATGAGTATCTGAGTTACTGACCCAAAGTCTTGCTCACTAGATTGCAGGCCTGTTGCTGTTTTCATGTTACAGGCCTTAGGCCTGCTGACTCCATGTTACTGACCCTCAACTTACTACATTCCCCCACTTTTTGTCCTTTTATGGGGAGGATGTTTACCCATCGTCCCGGAAAAGCATAATGCATGAACTGAAGGTGACCCAGTGGGCTAAACACTGTTATGTGGACACCTTTGTTGTTCCGTTCACACACTCATGCCCCATCTGTCCCTAAGTCTGCACATTCCCTCGTACGACTAATGGACAGATTTTATTTTCAAATTCTGTTAGGTCCCTTAGGGTGGGCCTGGGAATGTTAGGCCCGGGACCATACTGAGGAATGCAGGTTTTCTGATTGAGTTTTAACAGGCCTCTCAAATAATTAATATGGAAATGGTGTATCTTTTTGTGGAGTATTTAGGCATATTTGCACAGTGTGTATATGTATAAATGGCATAACCTTATAACCATTTGTAAATTGATATTGTGATTTGGCTCTTGTGGTACTGCTGATAGCAACACACTTTAATTAGGGCATATATAATTACCATTTATACTATTATTAATAGTAGACTGAGTGTTTTTAGTGATTTTAAATGCTGGTATAGGCATTGTTACAGTGTGTCCCATAAGATTATATATATAAGAAGCAAAACAGAAATTTGGAGCAGTGACATTATAAATGAGGCCTTTTATAATAAATGTTTTGTACTTTATTACTACCCAGTGCTGTCCATTCATGTTATACATCAGCCTTACTGCTGGTGGTCACCCTTTGGAATAAGCTTTGCTGGGCAGGAACCAGGAATGGCTATCTTCTCTATTCCATTGGTTGCAGTGCTCTGTGACACACCAGTCAGTTGTTTTTTATGGATTCTGTCTTTCAGACAACTTACTGAATGGACAGTAACCAGTTTATTAATTATTGCTGTGTCAGGATTCAGTATTGGTCCCAGACACTGAACAAAATTGTTTAGAATAATATGTGCCTCAGTTTGGGTTCCAATGTCACTGGTCCAAATCATGATGGGTAAGAGCAGGGATTTTTTTTTTTTAACCCAAGGTGTAGGTTTATGCACTTAATTTCCTTTTGTGTTTCTTTCTCTATCCTTTTTTTTTTTAAACCCCTTTTTTTTTTTAATGTTTACTTCTATTTGTTTGTTGTTTTTTCACCTATGATGGCTAAACAATTTAGCAATGCTATGCACATTGTAAATGGTGTACAGCAAAAATACAATAATAATACAGTGATACAGCAACAATAGTGGTACAGCAAACAACAATTGGTTTTACATAATAGCCAAGTTTAAATTAACTAACAGTGATTTCTAGCTGATTGCCAACTTAATTGTCCATATATGGGACATTCAAGTGAACAGTCTTTTGTTTAAACAGCACTTCATTTTTCTTTTCTTTTCTTGATGCTTAGGCATTTCTTTACTGTGTGCTGGTATCTTCTAGTGTTTTTGTGCTGTGATACCGTCTGGTGTTTTTGATCTGTAGGATAAAACCTTAAGAAACTTCAGTTAGTTGACATAATAAAAGTTTTTGCTTTACTTCTATCTTGTTTTTAGTAACCCAAATTTAATAAACAGGTTAGTTGAGTTTGTTTATAATAGGGACCAAGTTTTTTATAACACAACCTAACTTTTGCAACTGTTGTATAGATATCTATTTCCACTTGAGGTTTATTACCAATTTTGTCTTCCAAACATAATGCTTAACTGCTAAAATAGATACTCACAATGTTCCATGAGATGGCGTATTGCTTTTCCGTCAAAGTGTTTAGCAATTTTACCAAGTTTTTAGAGTTAATGTGCTTGGGATACCAATTCCACTTTTGTTAACTGTTTAAAAGCACAAAAGTTAACTACTATTTTCCTTTAACATGCTATAAAAGAAAACAGAATTCATATCAAAATGAATTTTTAAAACAGGTGTATGTAAATACTTTGAAAATATTAAACATTCATAATGGTTTGTTGTGTTAGGAGTTCAAGGTGGAAACCTGTTGAAAAAGTTTGGTTAGCTTTATGCATTATTGCTATACCATTCTTATAAATGCATTTAAAAGTAAAAACAAGGGTTCAATGCTGGAACTATGAGTAAATTGTAAGACAAATGTATACTTAAGGGGAAAGGGGCATTAAGAAAATTTTAATGGATCTACCTGGTGTAAGACTACTGAAGTCAAAGGAGTCATACCAAGACTGAATTTGGCTGACTATGAGTAGACAAATGTACTGATCATATAATTTGATTTTCTAATCTTATTTTTCCAGCCTTCCACTATTTTTGTGCTATCTGCCATTAATATCAGCTGTCTCTTCTAGAAAAGCAGTAAGACTGAACATTTTCATACAGAGAAATCCTGACAATGATGATGAGACGCTGACACATGCCATTGCTGGAACAATTGCTCTGGGAACCAACTTTTCAGGGACAAGCAAATTCTCTGGAAATGGGAGAAGGGAACAATCAAATTGCTTGTCAAACAGATACCAGACTAAGAAAATGACCTTGAAACCATGCCATGCTCAGTCACTTGGCTGACTGTTAATTGGTTTTAAGCTGTATTGGTAAAAGCCAAACCAAACCAAATCTCTTTCCTTCATCTAAGTCTGTACCTGCATCTCAAGCTGAGTTTAAAACATCAGGCAAAGCAAATTAAAAAGGCATAACACTTTCTCTGCATCCGTTATCGGCAGTACAATTGTATAAGTTCTGGTGTGTAACAGGGAATAATGTAAAGGAAAAAGCTAACCATTCCAGACATTAGTTGTCTAGAGGTTCATATACCAACTGTAGAGCACAAGCATTTTTCTGAATGTTTAATGCACAAAGAACCTCCTAGCTGAAATATAATCATCATCAGAATTAACAGACAATTCTATTATTACCTTCATTTTTGAGTTTTATTTCCTAAATCTCCTCTTAGAACAGCATTCAGGGAAAAAAAATCTTAGTCACTTCTAAGACTGATGTACAATCAGTGTATAATACAAAATAGGATATAAGTAAATTATTTTGTATAAGACTCCTTTAAATAAGTATGCATGTTTATATTTTAAACATGTATTAATACACATGCATATGTATTAATACACAGCTCCCTTTTTAGTCTTTGCCTCTTTTGTATGCAGCAAGTGTATGAAGATACAGATTCTAATTTCCAGATACTTATTTCCAATATCATTCAGAGGCATTTTTCCCCATCAGCATTTCTGGATGCATTAGAATATCTAATGGAATGGAAAACAAAAGATGATGACTATTAAAACCACAAAAATTCTATGTGACCTCTTTAGGGAACTATGTATGTGATGTTTTGTAACTGAGGTTTACAAAATCATTTTTATGTAAAGACTTCACACTATTTTAGTCAAAAGTGTAAATTTATTAATATGCCAACATTTTTTAAGTATAACAGTTTAATTCCCACCAAGCACAAGTGCATGATTTACTGTTAATAATTTAATTGTAACTGAGTAAGTTTTGAATGAAGAATATTTATGGGAAGTTTTCATGGACCTGGTCTTCAGGGAAGCCCTTCTGTGCTTAGCATAGCTCAGAAAGAAGAGATGCATGTACAAAGAGGGCTTGATTATGCCTCAGTTGGTGCTGCATTGATTGCCAGGGACTCAAGACATAAAGATGACTACTGTAGGGTTGACTTTCTTTTCACATTGGTTTATACACCAGGAAATTACACTAATTTCAATAGACTTATATCTGATTTTACCAGTGAGAGATCAGAACCAGATCTAAGGAGCCAAAACCCAGTCCTTTTTGTAACTTTTCCACTGTGTCAGAACTGCATCTCAGTTCTTTGCTTTTGGGGCCTGTAATGCTCCTAGAGTTTAGACATAGGGCCAGAATTTCCTAGGTAGCCCTTAAAAAAAAAACCTAAAGTTGTTAGGAGCCAAATAATATCTGCCATATATATAGGTCTATGCTGCAAACCTTTAGAAACACTGGCTAAATTTTTCCACAGTGGAAATGTATTAGCATCTCTGACTCTTAATTGAAGAAGAGTTAACCCTGTAATCCCTTATCTGTAGTGTTTGGCAACACTGTATTTAACTGATATTTTGTATTGCTGAACTCTATTTCTTTAATGACCTTTGTGCAATGCTTTTTGAATACATGGCATTTTTCTCCACCATGACAATCAGTAATTTTACATACTCAGGGTGTAGAACAAACACTCAGTAATCTCAGACTCCCCTTTTACAAACCTGTGTTTCAGGCTATCGAATATCCTTAGGGTCTAATCTCTTTAGTCTTCAGAATGCTCATGCCCTTATTCTGAGTCTGGCCAGGTCTACACTTAAAAAGCTTTGCCAGCATAGCGCATAGAACTTATATTGAAAAAAAATGTACTTTTGTTGGGATACTTTATTAGCCCCTCCTGAATTAAAGTATGCCAGGGTAACCTCCCTCTCCCCCGACACACACACAGTTTTTTTTATTTAACTGTGTCTATACTAGAGGCTTTTACTGGTCAACAGCTATGTTGGTCACAAATCATAGCCCAACCCTGACTGAATTAGCTTTGCTGGCAGAAATTTGTAATGTAGACTTCACCAAACTCTCCAGCTCAATAACAATCATTTTGGCAGAAATTCCGACTGTAGAACTTCATCTTTGATATATCTCAGTCTTCAGACCAATTGCCATGCATTGAGTAGTGTCATGTCCATAAGGCTTTATGAAAATTGGCTCATTAATATGAATATGCATCACTCAAAGACACGTTAGACAAAATGCATCATATAATATACCATTTTTAAAGTTACAATCATGTGTATATTCCATTTCTGTGCATGTAGCATTCTTGCATGTAAAGTCAGAAATATGAAGTGTAAACCTGTTTTATTAATCTAAGTTTCAAGTGAAAGCCATTAGTGGTATTCAAGGAAACAATGTCCCAGTGCTCAAGACAACGATCTGTAAATGGGTTTGTTTTTCCTGTAAGCCCAAACTGTGGTTGATCCTACAAAGACATGTGACCATGCCACCTGGTACTGGAATCCATCTTGAATCTGGTATTTTTCCATGGAGATGGGCAGGATTAAACAAAGGATTCCCATCTGGGGGAAATTCTAATTAAGGAATGGGAAACACTCAATAACCATCTTCAACTGGCTTTTAAATTGCCTCCCCATCCGAAAAGGATACTGTAAGATGGTCAGCTCAGGGAAGGGCACCTCCCCTTCAGGGTCAGTGGGTGGCCACTCCAACCCACTACGCCTGGGTCAGGCTCTGGGGGGAATTAGTAATCCAAATAACCAGTCCAGAGTCCCCCGCTCTTACCTCAGGGCGGGGGGACAAAAATAAATAACATAGGCAGCCTGGGTTTGGGCAGGCCAGCAAATGACAGTCAGAGGCCTGGCCTTAGTTCAGGGCAGGCAGCCAAGTCTATAGTTTAGGAAGGCCCAGCCCTAGTTCAGGGCAGGGCTGTAAACCTTCAGTTTATGAGCCCAGCCTTTGATCCGGCCCAGGCCGCAGATAAACAGTTTGTAGCCCCGCCTTAGTTCAGAGCGGGGTGGCAAGCAAATAGTTCAGAGCCCAGTGGTAGGTCAGAGCAGGGCGGCAGGCAACAGTTTCCAAAGGCCCAGCCCTAGTACAGAGCGGGGCAGCAGGCAAACAGTTTGTAGCCCTGCTTTTGGTCAGGGCGGGACGGCAGATAAATAGTTCAGAGCCCAGCCTTGGGTCAGAGCGGGGCAGCAATAAACAGTTTAAACAAATTATACAGTTGGGGCCTCCTTGCTCAGGAGGGTTGCAGGCAGCTCCCCTGCAATGGCGGAGAGGTGGAGACTACCACCCAAGCAGTGAGTGGCATGGGGGGCACAGGCCCACCCACTCCACTGCACCCCGGCCCAGGGCCCTAGAAGCAGCAGTATAGACTGCTGCCGGATCAGCAGAGGCTCCAGCCCAAAACACACTGACCCGGGCATTTATGCGTCTGTGCTATTCCCTGGGCCACTTCCCTTCTCCCCCTCAGCACGTACCTGGATGTCCAGTAGGTCTCTCAGGGGGGTCAAAAGGGTCCAGGTCCAGCTGCCACTTCTCAGAGGCTTGCAGGGTCTCTGGGAAGTCTGGTATGGTCTGCAGTCCTGCCGGGTCGCTGTTCAGGAGGGGGCCCGGTGGCCCACGCCAGTTGTCCACCTCTCCGGGCCTTAGCTCGTCTCCTCAGTGTGCAGGGGAGACTTCTGGCTCCTTCAGTGGCCAGGCTTTTACTGGCCTTGCTGGCAGGCTTTTTATCTCGCTGACCTCACCCCCTGGCTTCCAGCCAGGTAGATCATTAAGGCCAGGTGCAGCCCACCAAGGCTCTGGGAGGGGCACCTCCCCTTCGGGATCAGTGTGTGGCCACTCCAACCCACTACAGATAGACATGAAGAAAGCAGAAAACAAAGAACTCTAAATAAGTCTAAAAAGCTGTAGACTCAGGCTAGACAAAAAGATCAACTCTGTCCTGAAGGATTTTACCTGGAGGAAGAACTACGGTGAGCATTATGATCTATCATAGAATCATAAGAGCATAAGAATGGCCATACTGGGTCAGACAAAAGGTCCATGTAGCCCAGTATCCTATCTTCAACAGTGGCCAATGCTAGATGCCCCAGAGAGAGTGAACAGATAAACATCAAGTGATCCCTCACCTCCTCATCCATTTCTAGCATCTGACAAACAGAGTCTAGGGACACCTTTCCTAACCATCCTGGCTAATAGCCATTGATGGACCTAACTGCCAGGAATTTATCTGGCTCTTGTTTGACCCCTATTAAAGCTGTGGCCTTCACAACATCCTCTGACAAGGAGTTCTAGAATACTAGAACTGGACGGGACTTCGAGAGGTTATCAAGTCCAGTCCCCTATCCTCATGGCAGGAAACAATCTCTCTTATTGTATGAAGATTAGCTGGTGTATTTTGTTTATTTTGCCTTAATAACTTGCTTTGATCTATCTATTTTCAGTTGCAATCATTTAAATTCTATTTTTTATACTTCATAAAAACCACTTGTTTATCATCAAATTCAGCGTAAATAATTGTTATTGGCAGTGAGGGCAGCAACAGCTGTGCATATCTTTCCTTCATTGATAAAGAGAGCTAACCTTATGAGCTTTCTCTGAGTAAGACCTTTATACAGAGTAAGTCAGATTTATTTGGGATTTTGGTCCTTTTGGAGGCTGGGTTCCTGGGTGCTGTCAAGGCCCAATAGCTGAGCCCTTCCAGAGATGAGCTGGTTCTGCATCCGTGTTTTTCTGCTGGCGGGGTTGTTCCCCTAACTCTGTGCCTTTGAAGGAGGAAACCAGAGCATCTGGTCCAACAGGACAGTGTGGTGGGGTGCCCCAAAGGGCAGACAGGTGGGCTCAGTGGCATGATCAGCACACTGGATCAGAGTCCCAGGGGGACCTCTGTGATCGAATTACTTAGCCAAACTCTCCAGCTCAGAAGCAATCATTTTGGCAGGAAATCTGACTAAAGGGCCTCATCTTTGATATATCTCAGTCTTCAGACTCATTACCATGCATTGAACAGTTCATCTCTTACATTCTATGCAAATCCTCCAGCATTAAAACCATAACTGGAAAGACAGTTGTTGCAAAATAGTGATTAAAATGTCTCTCTCACACACACGCACAAAAACCCCTTATATTATAAACATTTTATTCCCACAAGATAATCTGCTCCATATGGGAAAGTAATAATAATCCCTTTCTTTGTACACCAGAGAAAAAAACTCAGTATAATTCAAGTATACAGCTATTGACAAAAAAACCCAGCTCCTACTACATCATTTTTCAGCTGCAGGTTACATTTAATATATGCTAACAACAAACTCAGTTAATTGTAATCAACATGCTTGCTACATCAATTCAGCTCAGATGTATTCTTTGTCTATTCAGCTTTCTAGCTGTTTTGACAAATGTCTTTAAACAAAGAGCTCGAATGAGATAATTAGAAATTATGCTAAATGTTATTTTCCCTCAATACTTATGTCTTTACATCTGTAACAATAACTTGCATTAGATAAAATAACACTGATCACATTAAGCCACAAAAATATGTCCATATAGAGAAGAAACTTCATAAATAAGACTAAAACTTTCAGTTCATGCCATCATGCCTAGACGCTAAAATACACTGAATGTGTCTAGTTATCCACTGTCTGGAAATCCAAGTTGTATCACAGTATACAGTGGGGATGAAAAGGGATTTCAGTTTTGGAGCCATATTCTACCCTCAGTCTCTATGATGTATTTGAGTTTATGTCAAAGGAAGTTGTATGCATGCTATTACTGCATTCATTCTCTCCATGTTTTTTGACAGAATGACATTCAATAAATATACCCATATGTTACTGTTATTGGAAGAGTGATGGGTGATTGGCTGAAATACTTCATATGTCACAATGCTACAGTTCCACCTCCTGTGTCCATAGCACCAAATGGGAACTGTGAAGGAGAAATTGATATGTAATTGATAAAACAATGAAGAGAAGAAGAGAAGAGGATTACATGACACGATACATTTTAAATTTAGTAGCAATATCCTATAGTTACCACAAATTCATTGACAAGAGACTGTGTTCCTGTCCCTCCTACTACCTGCCAGCTTGGTCTATATGAGCAGAAAAACGTGTCACTTCAGTATGTACAATAGGCATGTTCAGGTCAACACCCCAGGTAATTCACAACTGGGGTCACTGATAAGTCAAAAGCTGATCACTGAGTTACAAAGAGATCTCGCTAAAAGGGGTAACTGGGCAACAAAATGGAAAAATGAAATTCTAACTGGATAAATGCAAAGTAATGCACAGTGGAAAACAATCACAACTGTAAATACTAAATGATGGGATCAAAATTAGTTGTTTCCATACAAATAAGCTTTTGGAGTCATTGTGGAGAGCACATCTGCTCAAATGTGCAGCAGCAGTCAAAAAATTAACAGTGTAAGGAACCATTAGGAAAGGGAAAGATAATAAAAGACAAATATCATAATGACCCTGTATAAAGGCATGGTGCACCCAGAACTTGAACATTGAATGCAGTTCTCCTAACCTCATCTCAAAAAAATGATATATTAGAATTTAAAACAGAATAGAGATGGGCAACAAAAGTGACTGGAATATGGAACACCTTCCATATGTGGAGAGATTAAAAAGGCTGGGACTTTTCAGCTTGGAAAAGAAACAACTACAGGGGGAGGGGAATATGATCAAGTCTATAAAATTGTTATTCACTTCCTCCGCATCATTCACAAAGTGTTACTTATTCTTTCACATACCACAGGAACCAGGGGTCACCACATTAAAATAAGTCAGCAGGTTTAAAACAAACATAAGGAAGTACCATCACACAACACACAGCCTACCTTTGGAACTCATTGCCAGGGGATGCCGTGAAGGTCAAAACTGTAACTAGGTTCAAAAAAGAATTAGATAAGTTCATGGAGGAGAGGTCCATCATTGACTATTAGCCAAGATGCAGAAGTGGACAATGTGGGAATGAATCAGGAGTAGTAAGGAGGGACACAATGTTCATTTCTCTGTTCATTTTCTCTGACCAGCATGGCACTGGCCACTGTCGGAACAGGATCCTGGGCTAGATTGGCCACTGGGATGATCCAGTATAGCCATTCTTACGGCATCAGAAGCAACCATCTGCATGCAACAATCTGTTGATTAAAATGACTTAGTGATATGAGGGAGCCTGGACATGTGTCAGGTGTTCACTGGTAGATTATGTGATCCTGCCCATCTATAAAAAGAGAAATAAGTACATCCCAGGAAACTACAGACCAGTCAACTTAACTTCTGTGCCAGGGAAGATAATGGAGCAAGTAATTAAAGAATTCATCTGCAACCATCTGGAAGATAATAAGGTGATAGGTAACTATCAGCATGGATTTGTAAAGAACAAATCATGTCAAATCAATCTGATAGCTTTCTTTGATAAGATAACAAGGCTTGTGGATAACAGAGAAGTAGTGGATGTGGTATAGCTAGACTTTAGTAAAGCATTTGATACGGTCTTGCATGACATTGTTATCAATAATCTAGGGAAATATAACCTAGACAGGGCTACTGACTGCCTGAGGCCAACTAGCCCATCCCCTACCCCTCATCTTGAGGTAAGACCAAGTATATGCAAACCATCCCTGACAGGTGTTTGTCTAACCTGCGCTTAAAAAACCTCCAGAGATATGGATTCTGCAACCTGTCTTGAATGCCTATTCCAGTACTTAAACCTACTTACAGCCAGAACATTTTTCACTACATCTAACCTAGATCTCCGTTGCTGCAGACTATAATACTTACTTCTTGTCCTCTCTTTAGTGGACATTGTGAACAATTGATCACTATCCTCTTTGTAACATATTGTATAATAACGTGTTCCAGTATATTTCCAGGGATATAAGTTAGGCTGATTGGTCTGTAAATCCCCAGGTCTCTCTTTGTTCCTCTTTTTAAAGATATGTACTGTGCATACCTTCTCCTGTGTGTATGTATTATAATTTTTTTTTAGTCTCTAAGGTGCCATAGGACTACTTATTTTTACAGGAAATTCTGAAACTGACAGGGACTGGCAAATGCCTATTAAATGGTTTCATTACCACTTGAATGGCTTTTTCACAGGTTCTACTAATAGGTTTGGCAGGCTTTTTCATTTTACGTTAACCAGATCCTCTCCAGAGGAAGCAGAACTACAGCACAGGGATAAGAAGAGGCAGGTGGATGGACACCAACACCCAGTGGTGCCTCAAATGTTCAGGTGCTCTATGCAACTGTGTATTCTGCATATGGGTAAGGATACACAGATCCTTCTCTGTTCACAGATGGAAGTATACTGGAAAAAAGTTTTAAAATGATAATTACCTTCTAAAATGGTTTCTCCCCCACCCCAATACCTGATGGTATGTAGTGGTATATAAGCCATTGTGCTGGATAATCTGCATAACATTAAGAAATCTTCAACTATTTCACAAGGAGTTTGAGGACCACACAAGATCAGATCCTAATTGAGTAATGTAGCTATCCCACACTTGTGCCAGTAAAACTGTTACACTAGCACATAGCAGCATCTCTCTCTATTAAGAGAGACAGAGAGCAAGCTACATATTTTATATTAACAAACAAATCTGGTATCCACACGTAATTGGATCCGTTGGGAACTATATCCATTAAAATGTCACTGAAATTGAAATTATTAACAGATATTCATGACAATGTACATTGTAAAGGTTATGTACTGTAAATGGATCTACTCAATGTATTTAGGTCATGAATCTGTAACATAATACAGAATGCATTGCTTTCATTTAATGTGTGCTCCTGTTGCATATGAAAAGAAACAAAGAAAGCAAAATGCTTCCTTTTTTAGAAATAAAATATTAAAGCACAGCAAGATAAAAATTCCACCAACAATTTGCAATAAATGGAGCCCAGCAACATATCAGGGGAGGCTATTTCTTGTCTAGGCCCACATTTCTTGGACAAAGTATAGTCAAGGTCCAATCTACAGAGACCATAATAATAAAAATGAGTAAATAAAATTATTTAGGGGCCCATTCAAAAGCATCTGACAGTTTGGATTTGGCTCACAGTTCCCCCATTACCTACCCCCAATATATAGGATAAAATGCAATGTTACATAAAAGTTTACTGCTTTTTGGCATAATGAAATTGGACACTGATCAGCTTGCTTCTGAAGAATGTTCATAAAATAAATGACAAAGCAGTAATCTTTACATGTCATTTTCTATGAAATCTAGAAAAATTAAGTCCAGCGATCAGTGTTCCCTCTAATTTTTCCAGCTATGTGTGGAATACATTTTGTTACGTGTACCCAGGCATGTGCATATGTGCACTGCCAATAGAAACACATGCTATCAGCTGTGGGAGGCTGTGGGCACTCTGCTAATCAGCTGGGCAGCATTTGACTTTCTCCTGGGTGGCGGCCCAAACACTCAGCTTACTGGGAACACTGCCAGCCTCCTCTGAAGCTGTGTAACAGCTGCTCTTCCCTGGACCTAAGTGATATTGGAGAGGGTAGAATTGAGGTCAATAGTATTAACTATTTCAGGATATGAAATTCAGATAGGCTATGTCTACATTGGCAAGATTTTGCGCAAATACTTTTAACGCAAGAGTTTTTGCGTTAAAGTATTTGCGCAAGAGAGCATCTACACTGGCATGTGCTTTTGCGCCAGAGATGTGCTTTTGCACAAAAGCATCCGTGCCCAATGTAGACGCTCTCTTGCGCAAGAAAGCTCCAATGGCCATTTTAGCCATCGGGCTTTCTTGCGCAAGAAATTCATGTTGCCTGTCTACACTGGCCTCTTGCGCAAGAACAGTTGCGCAAGAGGGCTTATTCCTGAGCGGGAGCATCATAGTTCTTGCACAAGAAGCCCTCATTTCACACATTAGAACGTCAGTGTTCTTGCACAAGAACTCCCCGCCAGTGTAGACAGGCAGTAAGTTTTTGCGCAAAAGCGTGCCAATGTAGACACAGCCATAGTGTTTCATTACACAATTTATTCTTTGTCCCTAAAGAATTTTAAGAAAGATGGATTAATTACCTAAACCTTGTCCCTTGGATAGTTGTCTGGGTTATAGGGCCAGGGTGCTTGTTACAAGTACGAATCACAATGGCAATACGTTTTTCATGGTGCAGATCCTCACCCTTTTGGATCTCTAGCAAGCCTCCTCCCTGATACAGATTCCCCTAAAGGCATCTTTCCTTGTCTAGGAAATGGCCTATACATTAGTCTGTTTGAGAACAATCAAAAAATAAAGTTAAAATTGTGCCCACCCAGGAGAAAATTCAGTCCATTTACAGGACATGTCAGGATGCTTTCAGGATGCTAAGCACCTTGAGCCAATGCTATCCTGATAATGGCATTGCCTTCACAGTATCTCAACTAAAACAATGAGACCCTCAAAGAAAACCCACAGGGCAGGTACTTAAGCCATGGAAAAAAGGAAATTTATGAAATAGCCCTGACAGCTAATCTAAGATTATTCTATGCAGTTTGACTCTCTGGGATAGCATGCACTTCCTAACTGGACAGGTTTGCCAGTATAGCTGAAGTAGTGACCTTAGATACCTGGTAGTCTAGCCAGAAGTAAATCAGAAAAGGTGGTATAAGTCAGATGATGTAAATTTAGAGGTTAGATGTTATACACATAAATTTACACACAATTTAGACAGCTCATGTATATAGACAACGGCATATTGGATATGAATCTATCAGAGAGAGCTTCACAGAAATTTGGATCTGAGCTGAACTGTTTAATTAAAGTCAAATTTTGTCTCTTACCCATGGGATGGAGAAAGGCAACAACTTTGCTGCAATGGTAATAAGAAAAAAAATGTGCAGGTCAGGCACTGACAAAAGCCAGTATCCCATACCTAAGGCCCATCAGGAAAAATCGTAAAGAAAGTCAAAATGCCTGATATCAAATATGTTGCTTATGATGACATGGGAGAAAATGTCAAGTTACATTTGTCCATAAGACAAATAAGATACTGACTGTACTGATTTAAATTTTAAAACATACCCTGCCCAAGACAGTTTGAACATGGATGTTAAAGTATTCTGGTTTTTTGCAAGACCTTATCTAGGAACATTGATGAAGCTTCTGTCAAGAAGGTATAGAGAACATTATTAGGATGAAAAATGATTTATGACCATGCAATGATTGCTGGATAATTAGTCCAAATCTGCAACCACATTAAAAAGAACAACCTTCAATATATCAATATAAAAAGAAACTCAGTGTAAGAATTAAATATGAGAGACTTATTTCCTTTATGGCTTCTATTCACCAACCATTTGTCTTAATTATACCTGACATCTCATGGATAGCAGAGGAGAGACCTTTCTTCCTTAGAAACATCTCATATTATCATGAATAATAAGAAAGATAGATAATAGCAGAGAATGTACCAGAACTAGAAAATGGATAGCTTAAAGGGAACATTAAGGAAGACAGGAAATTCATAGTTAAGGTTGTTGTGACTTTAAGAACATCTCAGTGCCAACAGCAAAAAGTTCAGTGCTCTTTACCAGCAACTCCTACCTGCACCTATAAAGCTAGACAGAGTTGGCAGTTTTTTCCCTTAAACAGGAGACCTCTCTCCGTCACATGCAAATTACGCAAACACAAGAAAAATAGGTCAACAGGAGCATGTGAACTCAATAGGGGTAGAGAATATTAGAGAACAAATAATGGGGGAGAAGAGTTCTCTGAGGGTACACAACAGAAGGGGTACTTGAGAGGTTTATTGAGATAAAAGGAAGGAAGGAGTTCCCCTGCCCTCTTATCCTTTACTGAGAAAACAAAAGGACAGTGAGTTTTGGAATCATGAAAGTTGGATCCTGGACATGAAAGGCTAGTGATGCTGGGAGATTGCTGTAGATGAAAAACAGTTTCATACAAGATTTTAGCTTGTTAATATTTCAACTTTAAGAATCATGTTATTCTTTTTATGTGTCATGTAATCTGGTATTATCTTTACTCACTCTCACTTAAATCTTATTCTTTGGAATTAAAGTTTTATTTGTTTTTACTGTAAGTAGATTCCAGTGCTATGTTATGCTAAATGGCCTGATCCTGAGTTATGCCAGCCAAGCTTTGCATACACTGTCTCTCTGAGACAGCTTTCCTGGTTATTTCTGTAACAGTCCAGCGAAATGGGCTGGACAGTACACAGGGGGACACTGGCAGAGTGGCTCATGCATTAGTGTATGTCTGTCACTAGCATGCATGAGAGAGGGTGAGGTCTATGGGACCTGGAAGTAGGGTTGCCAGGTGTTTGGTTTTCACCGGGACAGTCTGGTATTTGTGGCCCCTGTCCAGTAAAAAAAAAAAAAAAAAAAAAAAAGAACAGAAAATACACGAACGGAAGGCCCGCAGGGACATTCTTTCCCTGCTGCGTCTGGATTTAAAGGTACAGTGCCTTTTTAATTTTTGTTGCTCAACAACTTTTTTTGTTTTGTTTTTTTGCAACCAATTTTTTTCCCCGCCACGTTCGGGATTTTTTGTGAAAGTATCTGGCAACCCTACCTGAAAGTCAACATTCCTCTGTGGCCAGAGACTATTGTTTCAGGGAGCAGAGCTACAGCAAGCATCAGGCAAGACTGCTTCACACTAAGGGCGTGACATTCCTAAGACGATGAATACGCCTGGAAAGCATCATTCCAACTGCATTTTCACAAAAGGTTACACACATTCTCAGGTAACCACCAGAATATTAACTCTGCCTCAGCAGCGGCAACAAAAACTAAAATTACAGCTGTAGGGAGTTGGGACACATAGCATGCCATTACAATGAATAGTCACCATAACTGCAAGTAAAGTGGGTATCACTACATATTAGAGATGGGTCCCTTGAAGAGTAACTAATATATTCTTCAAGATGTATTCCTGAATCAATTCACTTTCCATATACATATCCAAATATTTTATGTTACATTCTGTCAACGTGCCCCTAGGGAAAAAAACACTTTGTATTTTAAAGCAGATATGTGTTCTGATCCTCTTTTTAAGCATTCAAATGGAGAAACATTGTGTGACTTCTTAATTAAAACTATTTTCGTTAGGAAGAAATAATTTTAAAAACAAGATTTGCATGCAGAAATACATGGCTCGGTCATACAACAAAACAGAAATGATTTATTTTCCCATTTTCCAATCACCATGGGCTAGAAGTTACAGATGTCTAAAGTCATGATCGGTGGGCCTTACTAGACTAGTAGTTACCAATAGAAAACAACTACAAATAACCTTCTTGGCTTGATATTAATAAACAATATTAATGGACAATTGATGCATAAATATTTTCGACAGCACTTACATAACTGACTTATCTCGCTCAAAGGTATCCAACTGAACACAAAAGCTTCCTGAATGCATTTAAATCTGAAAATACCATATTGTCTTCACTCCACGAGGGTAATTAAGAAAAAGGGCTTGTAACTCTTTTCATATATTTTTCTTATTAATTCACACAAAAAGAACACTGAGGCAAGTAGTCATTAATACTGAAATAACACCACAGTACCTGTTGTACAATAGCATAAGCCAAGAAAGCAAAACTAGAAAACAAAAGATTTTTGCTTTTTTCTGGGATTACTTTATCTTCCTAAAATAGTAATTTTCTATTTATTTTTGAAAATCTGCATAAACATTCAAATATTTGCAACAATTCTCAGTAAACTAACAGTGTCTTATGAAATATTTCACTAATGTACTACTAAATATGACAATCAGCCTCAAAATTTAAAAAATGAAATATTTTGGCTCAGAATCTGGTAGAGAGAAATATATTTTTTAAAGAAAGATTCCCACTTGAAAACCAATGAGCTATATTTCAGATATGAGCAATAATACTGGTGTACCATTTCAAGCTCATAGTTTTGCATAGTGGATGTTTATGGTCTTATTTTCTGTAGATGCAATAATCTGTAATAAACTGTAGTTTTCTACTTATTTATTGTAATGATACAGTCATAGCTGTTAATTTTAGGGCTTGAAGTAAATTAGCTATTCTTTAAGGCTACAAAGAGTCTCCCTGCATTAGTTTTGCACTGAGGGATGGAGTACTTATGAAGGCAGGGCCATCTTTAATTAGGTTTTGGGTTTCTATGTTTCATGTGAAATAATAAGAAAACACTTGATTTTGTAAGTGTCCTTTCCACTACTGACCCCTTTTTTTTCCTTTTATCTCTAATTTTTTTATTAGGATCCACTCAGTTAAGGTGGCAAGTGTTTTCCCCAGTGAACTGATGAGCAATCTTTTGCTTGCGCAAGCTGCTTTGTTTCTACTTTGTGTCATGTTCTACTGTGTGTGACTAATGAGAATATAACACTTACGAGCTGTACCTCTGTATTCTTAGAAGCCTCAAATTAGTACATTTTTAATAATATTCTTATTTGCATAATTTGCTTGCTTTTGAATGATCACATGCTCAAGCAAGTTAAATTATAGACTTTCATATGCCATTAAAACCATTAGGGAGGTGGAGCTAGGCTGCTCTTAGTGCAAATGACAACATATTATAGTCACCTTTAATACTGTTTGAATGATGTTTCTTTTTTTCTTTTGTTTGATTATGACCCTGGATAGCCTTGACATATGTCCTCTCAGTGTGCTGGCCTAGTCTGCTTTGTAGCATTGTGATCCCTAAATTACTCAGTTATATTTCCCAGCATAATGAATTTGTTATATATGAGATATATTAGCTGAGATTAAAAGAGGCATTTAGCAAGACTGGATTTTGGCTCAGAAAAACTTGCTGTAGGCGTTTCATTAAAAAATTGACAGAATAATCCAAGTGACAAGTTGTATGAAATTCTGTGATAATTAATTTTCAAGCAAATGACTCATTAAAGCGCCAATTCAGCAAAGAACTAAAACCCATGTTTAACATTATGATCATAAACAGTCCTGTTTATTTCAATAAAACACTCAAGTGCTTAACTATAAACATATGCTTAAGTGCTTTGCTGGACCAGGGCCTGAAAAGGTATAGCCTGGGATTAATTTGCCATGAAGAGGCAACAGGGCAAGGAAGGGCAACTATCTGTGAGAACATAGCAGCTCAGAAAACATTCATTATTAGTTACTATTAGTGCAAACACTACAAATGTAAAAGTTAAAACAGCAGTAGCTTCTACAACAAGTTGTAAATGTGTGAAAAGAGTTCATTCATAATCAGCTAAGCCTGAATTCGCTATGTTTTGAGAACCTGAAAGAAAGGAATTCAAGTAGCTGGCAAACTGGCTAACCCTATCTGAACCTTTGGCATTTTCAAAGCCAACTAGGCAGCCTCCCTCAATCTCAACAGCTGCCTGATCTCCAAAACCAAGACTTTGTTATATTTTTTACTTTTTAGCCATTTTCACTGAATTGTAAGATTCTTATACTGAACAGTAACTTGGTGCAGAGACGTAGTGAGGGTGTTATGTACCCGGGGGCAAAGGCAAAATTTGAGCCCCCCCTCCATCCCCTGGCACCATGCAGCGGGGCCCTGAACCTGGCACACAGCTGAGCCCAACCCGGGGGGAGAGGGACTTGTACCATGTCTTCCCCCACCCACTCCAGTTTGGGGCTGGGCCCCCGCATGCACTAACCTACCGGCAGAGATGGAGGAGAGTCGGGCTGGGGGCGGAGAGGCAGGGAGGAGGCTCCAGCCCACAGTGGCGGGCAAAGGAGGCGCAGGCGAGCCAAGGGATGACAGAGGGAGCGGAGGGGGACTAAATTGTTGCCCCCCTAGCATGGCAGCTGGGGACAACTGCCCCCCCGCCCGCTCCTTGCAACGCCCCTGACTTGGTGAAGATCTGGAGGTGGGTGATGGGACAGAAACTCAGGGCATGAAAAAAGTGTGCTCTTCACACAACTGGACAAAGTGTTGTAGCTGTTGTGCTTTGGGAAAGGACAAAGCCTGCACAGGTCCACCCTAGAATACAGCTCACTTTTTGGTTTTAAAAACAAAGGCATCAGGCTGTTTGGAGTAGGTAAAGGAAACGTAATCTCTGCTATAACCTGACATGATTGATTACAGGCAGTAGCGGAGGGACCCCTTCTATATTCTCTTGGGAGGGGAGGAGGAGGCCCTGCTTCCTGACAGAGCTGATATGGGATCAAGAGATTCAGCTATGGAGATGGTTTCATAGGAACCACATAGCATTCTTTACCCATCCTCAGTTACACCTGCAAACCTATGTGATAACTATCTGCCACAAAATGATAAAACAACAACAAAACCGTAGGACATTCACTAATGCAGAACTACAGTCATACAGTGGTGCCATATGTGCTTCCAGAAAACTGAATTCAGCTAAACTCTATCTTCTGAAAAGCAGGAAATACAGAGTTAAAGTACATGCCAACCTCTCTAATGCTCCAACACACCAATAGTGCATGTACTAGCACGCTACCTTTATGCTACAGAACACATGAGCACAATCTAAGGCCTGCTTACATTTAAAATTTAGTTTGACCCAACTACTTTGCTTAGGTGTGTGAAAACTTCAGAAAAATTCACAACCTTGAGAAACTTAAACAGCCTAAATCCTCATTATAGATGCAGATCGGATGATGGAAGTATTCTTCCTACCAACCCAGTTACTGCATCCCGGAGAGAATTAAACTACAGCGATGGAAAAAAAAACCCTTCTGTTGCCTGTGACATCTCTATGCTACAGCACAGCTACAGCACCATAACTGTCATGCAGACATAACTTTAATCCTTTCTATTTGCTAAGGCAAACTGGGATTTAGGTCAGGTGTTGGAAACAGGAATTAGCCAGTACTGAAACACAGCACCCACTACACACATTTTGCATTGCAAATCTGGGAGTGGTTTGTATCGGCCTTTCACCTTTACCCTGAGAATTCCTTCTGAAACATCGCTTCCATCTACCATTCACTAAGCCCTACAGACCAATGCCATGTATGCCTGCTGACAATTGCTATAGCAAAGAGCTACTATTGTATGCCTATACTAAAAGGCATACACAAATCAGTATTGCAATGAGGGTATATTTCACTTTATACGGTACAGGTGACTCATCATTCTTAGGAACATCTCTGCCAGAATGCTCCAACTAATCCATCATTCAATGAAGCAGCACTTAACACAGTGAATAACAGCAGAAGTGTATAAGGATAAATGCTGCAATTCAAATCTGTGGAACACAAGCCAATTACCATACATTGTCCTAGCCTTTCTTTAGGTCTACTTAAAATTATACCCCTCCTTCCTCACAAACGGATAGTACTGAAAGGGGCCTTAAAGATTTTGTGGGTCCTGCCATTTTCTACAGAAATGAAAGTAATAACATGTCTATTCTGCCTCTCTATCTCCGTTAATGCAGCCCCCACATCACTTCTGCCCATCCCAATTCTTATCCCATATAGGTTGTTCATCCTAGCTCACCTTTGCTTCTTTTGCATTTCCTGGAGCTTTTTAACCCCACTCACAGGCCAGGGAAAAGGGTGCAGGGAAGGAACAGATACCAAAGCCCTCCCACTTGTCCCATTCGCCTCCTGTACGTATGGTACGTGCTAAAGCACAGGGATAGAGAGCATGGCTTGCTTCCTGCAGCAGCCCTGATGGGTTGTTTTCCCCTTGCCTGCCAAACAGAGGTGTTTCCCCCAGGATAGAGTAGAAATGTGCACCTCTCAGCTGCATAGGTAGAACTGCTGACATTTCATTTTTTGACCAGGGAACAGGGGCAATGTAAGCATTGTTGTCCTCTCCATGGGGCAGGGAAAAGATTGTGTTGCCAGAGAGGGAGGCATGCACACTAACATATTTTCTGCTTGTCAGGGATTTAGGCTTGTGTTGCTTTAACGCTTCATTTTCTAGTTTTGAGTTTGAGTTCAGCTGAAGCCATCCCGACGCGTAGCAAGAGAGGCAAACATGGTAGGAGACCGGATTGGCTTACAGGGGAAATCCTTGGTGAACTTAAGCACAAAAAAGAAGCTTACAAAAAGTGGAAACTTGGACAAATGACCAGGGCGGGGTTTAAATGTATAGCTCGAGAATGCTGGGGGGTTATCAGGAAGGTGAAAGCGCAAATGGAATTGCGACTGGCTAAGGATGTGAAGGATAACAAGAAAGGTTTCTACAGGCATGTTAACAAGAAGAAGGTGATCAGAGAGGGTGTGCGGCCCCTACTGGATGAAGGAGGTAACCTAGTGACAGATGATGTGGGGAAAGCTGAAGTACTCAATGCTTTCTTTGCCTCTGTATTCACGGACAAGGTGGGCTCCCGGACTAATGCGCTAAGTGACGCAAGATGGGATGAAGATGGACAGCCCTTGGTGGGTAAAGAACAGGTTAGGAACTATCCAGAAAAGCTAAACGTACACAAATCCATGGGTCCGGACTTAATGCATCCGAAGGTACTGAGGGAGTTGGCAAATGTCATTGAGGAGCCTTTGGCCATTATCTTTGAAAAGTCGTGGAGATCGGGAGAAATCCCGGATGATTGGAAAAAGGCAAATGTAGTGCCCATCTTCAAAAAAGGGAAGAAGGACGATCCAGGAACTATAGGCTGGTCAGTCTTACCTCGGTTCCTGGAAAAATCATGGAAGGGATCCTTAAGGAATCCATTTTGAGGCACTTGGAAGAGGAAAGCGGTTAGGAATAGTCAGCATGGATTCACAAAGGGCAAGTCGTGCCTGACCAATCTGATTAGCTTCTATGATGAGGTAACTGGCTCTGTGGACATGGGAAAGTCAGTGGATGTGATATACCTTGACTTTAGCAAGGCTTTTGATACGGTCTCCCACAATATTCTTGCCAGCAAGTTAAGGGAATGTGGATTGGATAAATGGACGGTAAGATGGATAGAAAGATGGCTAGAAGGCCGGGCCCAGCGAGTAGTGATCAACGGCTCGATGTCAGGATGGCGGTCGGTTTCTAGTGGAGTGCCCCAAGGTTCGGTTCTAGGACCGGTTTTGTTCAATATCTTTATTAATGACCTGGATGAGGGGATGGATTGCACCCTCAGCAAGTTTGCGGATGACACTAAGCTAGGGGGGAGAGGTAGATACGCTTGAGGGCAGAGATAGGGTACAGAGTGACTTAGACAAATTGGAGGATTGGGCCACAAGAAATCTGATGAGGTTCAACAAGGACAAGTGCAGAGTCCTGCACTTGGGACAGAAGGATCCCAAGCATAGTTACAAGCTGGGGACCAACCAGTTAAATAGTAGTTCTGCAGAAAAGGACCTGGGGGTTACAGTGGATGAGAAGCTGGCTATGCGTTGACATTGTGCCCTTGTAGCCAAGAAGGCTAATGGCATATTAGGTTGCATTAAGAGGAACATTGCCAGCAGATCCAGAGATGTCATTATTCCCCTTTATTCGGCTTTGGTGAGGCCACATCTGGAGTATTGTGTCCAGTTCTGGGGCCCCCACTACAAAAAGGATGTGGATGCATTGGAGAGGGTCCAGCGGAGGGCAACCAAATTGATTAGGGGCTGGAGATTATGACTTATGAGGAGAGGCTGAGGAGTTGGGTCTGTTTAGTCTGCAGAAGCGAAGAGTGAGGGGATTTGATAGCAGCCTTCAACTTCCTGAAGGGAGGTTCCAAAGAGGATGGAGAGAGGCTGTTCTCAGTAGTGACAGATGGCAGAACAAGGAGCAATGGTCTCAAGTTGTGGTGGGAGAGGTCCAGGTTGGATATTAGGAAAAACTATTTCACTAGGAGGGTAGTGAAGCACTGGAATGGGTTACCTAGGGAAGTAGTGGAGTCTCCATCCCTGGAGGTGTTTAAGTCTCGGCTTGACCAAGCCCTGGCTGGGTTGATTTAGTTGGGATTGGTCCTGCCTAGAGCAGGGGGCTGGATTTGATGACCTTCTGAGGTCTCTTCCAGCTCTATGGTTCTATGATTCTATGAAAATGGAAAGAGAGGGGTCTGGTAGGAGGATTCCCTCAACCAATAGAATGATTCTGGTACCCTTACTTATATGAGCAGTTCTTACTCTGAGTAGTCCTATTTGAATCAATAGCAATAGTTGTGGAACCTGGTGTGACGACGCGTTGGGGTCCCCTGACTCCTGCACCCCCGTAATGGCACGAACAGACTCCACCAGCCCGTAGAATGGAGGGAGTTTATTCCTTCTCCAGGATACAGCACAGCACAGCACAGCACCGATGTAATCTGGTTACAGGGCAGGTCTAGGATGCCTCAGCCCCCCTTGAGATGGGGGAGACTGGGCCCCCAAATCCCAGCCCCTGGCTTAGGCTGGTTCCTCCATGATCCCAGACAGAAACTAACCTCTCTTCCAGCCCTGCCCCCAGCCAGGGCAGCATTCCCCCTTCCTTTGTCTCTCTCCCTGGGGGGTAGCTGGTCAGACAGGTTGAGAGACCCTCTTTGCATAATGACTCATCCTTCTGGGCTGTGGTACCGATGGCAGCCATTGGGGATTACCACAGAGCCAGCATAGGAACTAGCCAGATACCCCCACTATGTCACACCTGGTGCTACTCAGTGTGCATCAGAATCTGGCATGTGGACATGGATTTAAAATCAGTTCACATATCATTTTGTTAATCACTGACAAAATGCAAACTTCACAAAGTCAATATATAGTTTTCTTTTCCTGCTGCAGAGTTCATCTTCTATTTCATTGTCCCTCGTGCAAATTGCTCAATTTTCTGCCTACCTGCTCCCAACCTTCCCTTAGCTTTTACCCACAGACTGATTCTTACCTCGTTTGACATTCTGGTCTCCTTATTTTCCACTGCACTTGTACATTTGTGTGAGACAATCTGAATTTAAAGCTGTTGGTGATAATTCTTGAATGAACAGTGTTACACAGAAAGTAACTGTATGGTTTCACAAGAGTGAGCTGCACATTTTTTCAGGAATGAAAGTTCCACTGGCCTTCCAGGGTGGAAAGTGCCAAAATAGATGGGATGAGAATGAAAACTGCTTGTTCTGAATCAGCTTAACCCTGAATCTCCAATCCATGTTTAGGAACCTTCATTACTTTTTCCCCAGTGAGATTCAAGTCATCTTGTGATAGTGTATGCCTGCTGTGCCTTAGATTACTACAGAGGAAGTCTTCAATTGGAGACACAGGTTTTAATTTCAAGATCTTCCCACGCATAGCCTATGCCGCATGTCTCAGTTTAAGATAATGAAAACAATGGATCCCAGTCAAATTAAATTGAAATAATTAGTCAAAGCTGAGAGAGTCATTTCAGGCCAGAGAGTTAATAAATTCTCATGTAAAATATTTGTGAACAATTAAAGGCAAGAAATAGGATACTGCTATTTAAGGGTGATGTCAAAGAAGCCCAGGGAGAAATCCTTATTTTCCATATTAATAAGCTTTTGAAATGATTTACTGCAAATATTATGAAGTTTGAAATCCTTTAACAAAAGGAGAGCTTTTATATGTAGAGGTAAGCTGACAGTGCATGAATTTTTCATGTGACTCTTTGCAACTGAATCTATCCTAAGAAGAAATAGGGGCATGCTCTTGAAAATCAAATGGTCATGTGGGGCAATCATTTGCTAAACAATACCTATGCAAAACAAGGATTAACACACCTTCTGCAAGTCAACTAAACAATGAGTTTCTTTTGCTTACATCTAAGCGATTTATTTTTCCACTTGAACTACTTTAATAGAGTAACTGATTTAGCCTTAGGAAACTTTTTTATTACAAATTGAACGCAGTATGACTTGAATGTCATTACATTTTTTCTATTTCCATAATATGAATTCAACCATAAACAAATCACAGGAGTTACTAAAGCCCTATAGGATTTGGTTTAATATGGATATTGAAGTAGTTCCTCCTATAGGTAGCATTGCATTCCTTGTAGCAAATATTTCATTAAAAAGAAAACTGAACTGTTGACACAGTACAAGCTGTTTAAATAACCACATGAATAATAACAATGGTGTTAGAAATAAGATAAGAGAACAACACAAAACACATTTGTAGCCAAAAAAATCAATAGAAAGATGGAACTATGGAAAAAATGCCACTTGTGTTTTTCTGACATAATCCTTCTGAAACTCGCACCCTTGTCTGTTGAAGTATAAAGTCACGTATGGCAGTCAGAAAATGACTCTTTTTTGTAATGTTCTTAGTCAATGTTCCCTCTAATTTTTTCCATCCACAGGAGGAATAAATTGTGTTATGTGTGGATGTGCACCACCAGTAGAAACACATGCTGCTGGCTGTGGGAACTCTGCTAATCAGCTGGGCAGCATCTGTATTTCTCATGGGCAGTCACCCAACTGCTCAGCTGACAGGGAATACTGCTCTTAGCACATTAGGTTCTTGGTCCATGACCATGACTATTACAATAAAAATTATAACATGAGGTATAGTGGTGCAAGAGACATTATATCACCTGGACAGGCATATGGTTTCATGACCACTTCTCTCCGGTGAACAGGAAGAAGCCCATGGTTGAAAGTGTACCATAAAGTTTTGGGCCTGTGACATCTTCAGCACTGTAGGACAAATGTAGTACTCCAAGTAAACAAACTTCCTAAACTTCCAGGGCTTGCATGTAATACGTTCTTTTATAAACAACCAGTTTGGTACAACTAAAAATACATTATTGCCTTTTTGTAGCCAGACAGGAACCCCCCCTGTAACATCCACTTTTGCTTGCCCCTCTCTGAGATGCCTGGAGCATACAGGGCACACAGAGCAGTAAAATCAGCATAGTCTTTGAAGCCTTGACAGGAGGCCCAAATATGCCAGCTCACAGTGACCCTGGACAACTGTAAGCAGAGATATCAGGGTGATCGAGCTAATTGCTGACCAAGAGGCTGCAGAGGAGTGCCCTTGACTGAAACCCATATTGATACGAACATACACTCGTCCGGGGGGAGGAATCTCCCGCCCAGTAAAGAATGCCCAGTACTCTCAATTTAGTTATCTCTCTTGCAAGTGTAAATTAAGTTGAAACTCCCTTGTAAGAACTGGCATCACAAAGACGGACCAACACAATTTGGCATCTTAGATAAGAAAGAGGATACGGGCCCCTATGGGTATAAAGATGGGTCCAGCAGCACACTTACTCTGAGCGTCAATCAACCATCTATCTGCTGGTCGGGTTAGGTGATTGGTCTCCCAAGGTTCCACGGGGACGCCCACCTCGTATTCGTCTTTCCTAGGAATTGAGGGACCGGCCCTGGCCTGATACTCTGGAGTCGAGAGGCACAGAAGGGGGTAAAAATTGTACCTGTATGTGTCCTTTGTTTAAGCATATATACATAGAATTAGAGCTCTTTAAAGATTAAGCTGTCACTTGGTACCATTATTTCTATTTTTTTTTATCTTTATTTTTTTTGTAACCATTTTTAAGATCTATATTTGTCAATAATTAAGAAGTAGAGCAATAGCCATTGTAACCATATGATTTATAAGCTTCTTTAATAAACCTGTAACTGTTTAAGCTTTAACTTGACTCCTTCAGTTGCTGTAACAGAACCAAGCACAATTTAAAAGAACTCCAGCCGGTCATAAGGGACAGATACAGGCAGAGCTGGGCATTTGGATCGTGTCACTTCCAGAGGACAGATCCGTGGGGCATCTCTCAGCCTTCCCTAGGCTGCCTGCTGCGAAGGGATCCTGTATCCTAGCAGTCAAAGTCTGAGGTGTAATAAGCTCTCCCTGTAAACTCTGGGGCGTCTGTCAGCCTGTTGGCTGCCCGCCGTGAAGGGACCTGGTCCTAGTGGTCAAAGACACAGACGTTAAACTTCTCGGGGCGCCCGTCAGCCTCCCTAGGCTGCCCGCTGCAACAGGACCTTGTGTCCCAGCAGTTGAAGACTCGGGTGTAACGGGTGTAACACACACACTGCCCTGACCATCGGCTGACACTTTTCCAGGGAATTTATAAGATTTATCAGTTTAAAAATAATAAACTGAGTTTATTTGGATTAAACCTGTATGTCTTTTGGAATTCTCTTTCTCCCTCCCTTTCCTCTCCTCTTCCCCCCCCAACCCCACCCCCACTCCCGACTACCTCTTCTGATCAGGACAAATGCAATTTTCAACATCAGTGGATCTGAACAGACAATTATATTAAAGCAAATAGAATTGAATGAAACCAAGGATGAAAATTTATTTTACTTCTTTAATGTGAAAACAGAAAAACAAATCAAGTATCCCTATCCTCAAAAATATTATACATTTTCCCCCATAACTTGGAACTGATTAGCATTGTCAGTCTTCAGCAGCCTACATGCTTAGCAGTCCATCTCCTAGTCATTTAAAAACTTTATATCCTCATTCAAGTTGTCAAGGTCAGTGAGTGTCATCAGGCCCCTAGGGTAGCTTGTACTCTATAATAACTAGCTTACTGATTAGATCTGCAATACTCTTTTTTTTTTAATCACTCACTATGCCTAGGTGAATAATGTCTTGAAAGGTCACAGGATTGCTGATGTTTACACGTTCAACTTGAAACTGAAGGGACATTTTAACAAAGAATAGGAGTGGAAGTTAATATCACAGGCATAGATCCAGCTTTACATTTACATTTTGAAAGCATGAGAGCCAACACTGCTACTAAAATGAAGAATTATTTCTGAACAGGGTCACTTCATTTAGCTTTGTTTTCAGATGAAGGGTGGGAGGAAAGTCATGCACCATAAAGAAGCAGTGTCTGTATCTGCATCAGAGAGGGCACTAGAGGAAATACTGGTAGTGAGAACTGCATTTGTCCTTATCAGTGGAGACAGTCCAAGACGACATGTTTAGGATGCTTTTTTTATTATTAAAAAATACATCTAGGATTCTTTATCAATGAAAAATCAACTACTTTTAAGAAGCCTAAGTTGAGAAGGAATGTAATGAAGAATTGGAATACCCGTGAGACACTATTTTTGGCATTCCTTTGAATGCTATCAAGCAGTTGGTGACTATCCTTGCAGGAGGTCTATAATTATTTTTACACTGTTATGTGACCAGTAGACCAGTCCTATTGCCGCACTGTGGTGCCTGTATACCATTCTGTAGCCCTGAAACATCTTAGCCCTTCCATCACTGGTGACTGGCACCTGTGACTTCTCCAGGACTGATGTAGGTGTTTTGGTTTTTGACCCTTTAATTAAACTTACCTAACATGTAGACTTGAGTACACTTAGCTTTTACAAATTGTTTGCTGATGGGGAACTAGATGACTGAAGGAATTAGTAATGGCTTTGTTCTTTTCACTTCTGGCTCATCACATCAAATCCAGCTCTCATGGCCCTAGTCAGGCTCTCCCTGCTGGACAGTCACTCAGCTAATGTGTTTAGACCCATATGCTGGACACATATGCATGTGGCAGGGGTAGTGTTCCCTCAAAGATTTTCTATCTTTGGGCGGTTGAATTTTCTTTTGGGCAGGTTGAAATGTCTCATGTGCAACACCAATATTGAGGTAGTGTGTGGATGTGCACCCACCAGTACAAACAAAGCCCATAGATTTAAATATGTATTTTAAATAATCCATAGGTGCGAAAGGAAATATATTAAAACAAAGGATAATTAACAAGGACCAATGCTTATGATTATTTAATATCAAATCAAATAAAAAAGAAAATTAACATGACCCTTGGCTGAAGAAGTGGGTTGTCCCCATGAAAGCTCATGATGCTATTTATATATTTTTGTTAGTCTCTAAGGCTACGTCTACACTGCGGAGCTATTTCAGGATACTGGAAATATTCTGAAATAGCTATTCTGCATCTTTAAAGCAGCCCGTTATTTTAAAATAGATTTCAAAATAATGAGTGCGCTATCCCGGCATCCCTGTAGCCCTCATTCCACGAGGGTTAGGGAACTTTTTGGAACAGAGCTTTATTTCAAAATTACCTTGAAATAAGCAACACAATTTGTGTAGTACAAATGGCATAGCTCATTTCAATGTAAGGGTACAGTGTAGATGCACCCTAAAGTGCTACAGGACCATTGTTGTTTAAGTTTTTTTAGTTACAGAGTAACACAGCTACCCCTCTGAGGGTATGTCTACATTACAGTGCTATTTCAAATTAACTTAATTCAAAATAGTTAATTCAAATTAAGCTAATTCGAAATAACGCATCTATACACAAAAACTATTTCGAAATAAAACTATTTCAAAATAGCATTTTGCTATTTCGAAATAGCGCATCCACACTGAGTGGACCCTGAACCGAAGTTAAGGCTGGCCGGAACCAGTGGCAGCAGGTTAGGATTTAGTGTGTGGGGTTGCTGCCTGAGGCTAACTGAGCTCCGTACTTAAAGGGACCCTACCCCCACCCTGGACAGACAGTTCTCAGGGTTCCCCGCTTGCTTGTCTACCTCGATGAGGGACAGCAAAGCAGTCCTGTCTTGGAGTGCCCTGAGTGCCCGAACTCGGGACACCACAGCACTCGGCCACATGGAGCCAGAGCTGCCCCTGGGCATGCCGGTGCATCTCGTGGGGTCGTTGCCATCAGCCCGGCTGCACTTGCTGCAGGCTGCCATCCGGGGGGTCCATCAGGGGGCTGTCAGGATCCAGGAGGCCCTGAGGGACAGCATCCACCCCGAGGAGCCCTCAGAGCCTCCCCGGTCCTCCCCACCGGGGGCTCGTGCCCCATTCCTCCCTCATGTCCTTCCACTTACCCCTCCCTAGCCCCCCTTCCTGATGTCAAATAAAAGACATGTATGTTCAAAAATAGAAACTGGGTTTATTGAACAAAACTGGGGGGGGGGGGGAGGGGGATGGACCTCTGGGGATACTGGGAAAAGGAGGTGGGAGAGGGGAAGAGAGAGGGTGGGAGAGGGGTTGGGGAAACCTGGGAGGAGAGAGCTGGAAGGGGGAAGCAAGGGGAAGAAGGGGGAGGGGAAGCTCAGGGTTGGGGGTCTCGCCGGACCAACCTGACTTTCATTCAAACCTGCTCCTGGGTTCGCATGTGGCCTTTGCTGGCCAGGCTGGCAGCTATCCTACCATAGACGGCCGTGTTCCTCCGTCTAGGGCTGAGATCATGGAAGTTGGGGGCACCCCCCCCAAACCTGAATAAGGTCCATGATCTCCACCCTGGACCAGGAAGGCTCCCGCCTTCTCCAGCCCCTGTCAGGCTCCTGGGAGCTGGCAGACTGCTCCTAGGGAGCGGTGGAGGGCTGGCTGCTAGTGGCTTGCTGGCTCATGTTTTGGGGCCACTGGGTCAGGGGCCCCGGTGGCCACTGCTGGCTCTGGGCTGGCAGGCTTGGAGCTGGCACAGGCACTGTGGCCAGGGTCTACCCCTTTAATGGCTCCGGGGCTGGGGGAGAGGAGAGTAAGTTTTCCTGGTTGTGCCCTGAGTGGCCACCAGGGCTCCCTGGGAAGGGCTGAGGCCCCTATTTTGAATTAAGTGTCTACACAGCACTTAATTGAAATAGCTATTTCAAATTTCAGACACTCCTCATAGAATGAGGTTTACCAAATTCGAAATAAGTGCTCCACTATTTCGAATTTATTTTGAAATAGCGGTTTGGCTGTGTAGACGCTATTAAAGTTAATTCGAAATAACGGCTGTTATTTCGAATTAACTTTGTAGTGTAGGCATACCCTGAGACTTTGGAGCACATGTATTATCATCCTTTCTAACAGACAGATGCATGTTTCAAAGATCTTGCAAATAAGGTTTCATCCTACAAAACAGCTAGCATCACACCTAGTACTTCTGACTCACAAAAGCCAGAACTCTACCAGATAGCAAAGATCTGGCCTTAATGCAATACAGTATGCCAGGATTTACCAGTTTACAGTAACACAGGATTTTTAAAAAATCATTAAAATCAGAATTGTAGATATCTGCAACACCCAAAAAAATTCTGTTAAAAGAATCTTTTTCTTTTTTGCCTTAAGCCATTAACGTCTATGTAACCTTTGTTTGAAATGTAACCATGCAAATGTTCTGGTAGACCTTCCCCCCATGCAGCCTGCTTCAGGTCCATTCCAAGGGAACTTGTATGGTACTAGAAGAAGCCCCCACCCCTTTAACTGCCTAAGATAACATCTATAGAACAAATTTACCAGAGGCTCCAGCTTGCACTGTTTCCAAGGATACATATAATGACTAATGACTTTGCCCTGTGACCAGGTCATTATGCATGTTTCCCCCTTCCTGGGAATCAAAGTCTTTCTTTCGTAGTCTTCCAATTCATTGCCCTCTGATGCCACTTCCTTAGTAACTGGGCCCACCCTCTATTCCAGCCCGGAACTCTATAGTCAGGAGCCAATGTCTAGTCCCTCCTCAACTTTACTCCCTTTCCCTGGGCCCCTTCCGTACCCTTCTGGCTCTCCCCACTCCTCTGGGTTTGTCAAAACAAACTCCCTACTCTCAGAAAATAACTGTAGGCTACTGCCTTTGCAGTCCCAACCACACTTCCAGGGAATGACTGCAAACTACTTCCCTACAGCCCCCTCTCAGTTGCCAGATTCCTGGCTTTATAAACTGGCCCAGCTGGATTTCATCAGTCAGTTAGGCCTTAGTACTCTATGACTTTCCTCCAGGGGCAACCTATAGGTTAAATGGCCTAATTTACCCTTTCAGGCCTTGCATAGGGAGGACACCTCATTACACCCACATAAACATGTTTAGATGTCCATTCACCCAGGTCTCACATGTCTAAAGCTACATGTATTCTATGAACTGGGGGCGAGACTTCCCTGCTTGCATACACATAGTTGCACTAGCTCTCATCAAGCTAGCACAAATATAAACAACAGTAGAACCATAGTAGCACTGGTAGTGGCAGTGGAAGTACACCGTAGCTGTGTGGAATATGTATCCTCCTAGAACAGGTATGTACTCGGCATGGCTAAGCTATACCTCCACTAGCACTACTCTTGATTCAGTGGCTATGCTGCTATTGATGCTTATACTAGTGTGACGGAAGTTTGAATGTGCGAGAAGAAGAATCACACTCCTAGCTCATTGTGTAGACACGTGGTTCCCAGGGTGGTCCACAGCAGTACTGTAGGGGGCCCGCACAGAGACTCTCGCAGCCAGCAGGTCTTCAACCCACATTGCTTCCTGCAGCTCAGTAAGAAGAAGGGGCTGAGGGATGTGCTGGCTGCCACACAGCTATATTGTTTGGGGGGGTCTGTAAAATTTTAATGGATTGAAAACGGGTCTGTATCCTCAAAAAGGTTGGGAGCCACTGGTGTAGATAAATCCTAAGTGACATATATACACTAGCTCATTCATTTCTTTCTGTCCTCTGCTCCCAAGGAGTATCTCTGGAAAAAAATTAACCCCTTGGACTCAGATAACAAGATTAAACAGATAATTTGAGAAATATAGTTTCTCATAAAAATAGTGGAAATCTCCCACGTTCTCCACATATCAGTACTTTTGGAAAGTAGTCATCCATTGCTTGGGTTATATTGGTGTTTCCCTGAATGTGGCATGTGCCCCTCTAGGGACAAAACAATGGAATAGCTGGAAGGAGTTCACAGATGATCTGGAAATAAAGGAGGAAAGACCTTTAAGAATATTAAGTATGAATTAAACATGTACAGTAAAACTCCAATAGTCCGGCACCCAATTGTCCGGCACCAAAATGGCAAGCGCTCTTGATGGAACCGGGACGGAACCCGGAACCGTTCAGGTCAGCCGTTCTCATGTGGGTTACAGCAGGGAGGGGAGGTGTTTGGCTCCGGGGAAGTGGGGGGAGGGATATTGGGTTACACACAGTGTCCCGGCCAGCTGATTGAAAAGCTGGCCGCTCAGCACACGTGCCCCAGAGCCTGAAGGGAGATGTGCGACTGCTCTGGGACCCAAGCATAAAGTTGGGGAGGAGGGGGAGGGTATTGGATTACAGCAGGAAGGAGAGGTGTTTGGCTCCAGGGAAGGGGAAGGGGAGGGGGATTGGGTTACGCACGGTGTCCCAGCCAGCTGATTGAAAAGCCAGCCGCTCAGCGCACGTGCCCCAGTGCCTGGAGCGAGATGCGCCGCTGTACCAGCGGCTCTGGGGATCCGAGCATAAGGTGGGGAGGAAGAGGGATTGGGTTGGGAGTATGCAGTACCTCCTGATACTCCGGCATATCCGATAATCCAGCACTGCCTAGGTCTCAAAGGTGCCGGATTATCGGAAGTCTACTGTATATGATTGACTACATTTTACCAAAGTTGGGGGAGAGAGGTCTGTCTTCAAAGACATCAGAAGTGGTGGCCTATATGAAATTAATTGGGTAGTCTGTCCAGTTCTGTTACATGGAACCGGAGAGACTACCCTCCATTATCGTCACTAATAATCATGTTTGTACTCTCAGTAGAGATGCCACTGGCTGATTGAGTAGTTAGTTCAACCAATAGTCCTACTTAACTTAGAGGGGGTGTCTCAAAATTACAAAGAATTACCCTCCTTCCCTACTGATGTACCTACATTTAGGAGTTTTCCCTTATGTAAGAATACAAAATAGTTCTCTGCGTTATCACATTTTGCAACAATTACTCTTGAGAGTACTGCTTAAGAAGTAATTCTAAGCTTGAAAGTTCTATGGCTATTTAGTACCAGTCCAGAATTGTAATGAGCTCAGAAACAAACACTGTTAATGAAATATTTTTCAATACATGCTACTTATAAGATAAACAGAACTAATTGTTTTGTCAAAGGCATTCAACCCCAAATATTCTACTTGGTGTTTTCAAAACTTACCCCGTGTTTTAAACCTTATATGCTCCTATTCCATGAAATCTATTTTCTGATAAAACTACTGATATGTGGAGCATTGGTAATTATTAGGTTTTAAATAATTAAGAATTATGCACCATATTCTTTGTAACAGTTTTGTTTTTGTAATATTTGATTTTGAATTATTCAAACAGTTTTTAAGAGAAGAAGCCTGTAAAAATCCTTCCAGAGATCCAAACAGTAGTCTATAAATATTATAGATAGATATCTCTCCCCTTACAGGCATTTTGAGGAGATTTGTATGCTAGCTGTGGGGAACTCTGCTACTCACTTAATTCTTTTGAGGGTTAGAAATAAAATCTATAGCTTCTGTGTTGTGCAGAAAATGTCCAGTTTTCCTTTGTGCACACATGTTCACAGAGACTTGCTTTAGGCTCAGAGAAAAAAAAAATCTTAACAGCAGGCTATTACTTGGTTATAAATATCCTGATTTAAGAACCTTACAAAGTGAAGGATGAGAGTGATGCAGTCAAACAAAGTTCTAATTAATTTTAGAAAATTATTTTCCTACAGGCAAAAACATCTTGCTGATATTACCTTGATTGCTTTGGTATTTTTGTTTATGTAGCAGAGGGCTGAAATGAGCAGCTAAAAAAACTGGGTTGCAAAAATGAGAGAAATATAGCTATAGTCTTTCAAAAGCAGAAAAAAACAAGCTCTGATGTAGTATACGATTTAAAGATAATCAGATTATAGTTAACGACTCCATTCCAGCTTCCAGAGATTACTACCATTTGCCCAGTGCATTCCTAATAAACAATGGGCCTGATGCAAAACCCACTGAAGTCAGTCTTTTCGTTGATTTCAGCGGCTATTGGATGAGATGCAGTATGCATAAAGAATCTTTCAAAAGTCATGCCAATCAAATGCTGACAAATTCTAATTGATACCAATATAAAAACCATGGAGTGGCTGAAGGCTTCCAATATTAGCAAACGTTCATGTTCTCAATGTGCTTTAATTGCTTTGTTGTTAAAAATCAATTATGACTATTGGCATCTATCCTTTTAAAACCATTTTTTTCAGGACAAACCAAATATTGGGCCTGTGCTTTTAGATTCTTTGTATTAAGACACAGAAATGTTTGAGTGAAAATACTGAATAATGAAATCAGACTAAAGAGAGTATTATTCTTGTTTAAGGAATTAATCCCACAACATTTAAACATTGTTGCTGCATAGTGTTTCCGGGGAACCTTTAAAAAAAAAAAAAAAAAGGGTTCCCTGCTCTCACATATATTTATAATCTATCATCACAATATCATGATGCTATGTTGTTCCATATTTGAGCTTCTCTGGATGCAGTATGTGTAACATAGGGACTGAGTACTAAGTAAATTGATTGGTGAAGGCAGGATAAAAGGGAGAGAGCATTTGCCAAAAGGAATGCTTTGGACAGTGAGCACCATTTTCTTCTTCGGGTCCAGACAGAAGTAGAAGTGGGAAGGGAGAGACAATGAGCCCCACAGTAGCAAGTTGGGCACAGATATGCTAACTACTTGTTTCAATTTCAGCATTTGAATCAGAGGCTTTCTTTAGATAGGTTGCCTATTGAGTCCACCTCTACAATGGAGTGATGATTTCTTGGGATTGTGTTACTCCTGAAAACACCATGTTCAAAGGTTCCTTAGTGCAGTTTCTCAGAACAAAACCAAATCCTCACTTCTCATTTTTGAAAGACTTTGCCTTCCTACCCCCAAAGTAAAAGATAGATTGGCTGTGTAAAAAAAATACAGAGTGATGTTATTTCAGGGAGAACAAGAGTCCTAGTAATGAGGAAGCTAAAGGGAGAAGAGTAAATTTGTAAGGCAGATGATTTTAAGATCAGCAGTGATTCATGGAGGAAATTCCAGACAGATTGGTACATGAGTGAAGGAGTGGATCCTCTACCAGCCAAACAAGAAAATGTAGAGATGTCATGGAAGATTTGGGCTCTGAGTAGTGGAAGGTATCCTCAACCCTAGCTCCATGCGCCATACAACGCACCTTCAGAGTGGACAGTCCTGACCAGTGAACAAGAAGTAGTAAGGCATAAAAATGTGCTGATTCAGCACATCCTTTAGTATCATCACTGGTGACCTTCCTATGGAGTTATGCATAAGCTGCTGTCATCTGCATGAAGCCTGATGAGGACAATGGTGTAAACATAAGTTGAGAGGATAAGAATGAACCCCAACCCAAATCATAGCAGCCCCTGCTAGTTTACAGGATCCAGTTTGGTCCTCCCCCGTACTAGAGGGGATAACTTCAGCATACTTGGTAGATGAAAGTTAATAAGTGTTATTGCACTATTAAGCACAATATAATGATATTAGAGAAAATAGTACTACCATAGTCATAGCAAATATAGACTCAGTTACATGTTTATTTTGAATCTCCAGATATCTATTCTCATTTGCAAGTTTCAGTGCACTGATCATTTTTGGCGGATGCTGCTTTAATGAAAAGGGAGAGTTTTCCCTGCTAACTAAATTATATACATAAAGTCATTTTATAATATTCATAGTTTGATTTTTCAAGTCAGGTTTTAAAGTATTTTTTGTTTGTCACATAACAGAAATTACATTATCAGAAAAATTATACTTATTGTAATGAGATCTGAAGTCTGGATTTAAGATATGCTACCATGGTATGATTTGTAATTTGAGGATACAAATTAATATTTTATTCAAGTCTCTAGGTATTGGAGGACTAGGTGGGTAAGAAAAATGACTTATTAGTTTGAAACAAACATATAGTTTTTAGGGGAAAAAACTATTTTATGAGGAGGGTGGAATGGGTTACCTAGGGAGGTTCTGGAATCTCTGTCCCTGGAGGTTTTTAAGTCCCGGCTTGACAAAGCCCTGGCTGGGATGATTTAGTTGGGGTTGGTCCTGCTTTTAGCAAGGGGTTAGACTCAAAGACCTCCAGGGCTCTCTTCCAATCCTATGATTCTATGATATGTCTGACCTTTATAAAAGATGTTGAATCCATATATTGAATAATCATTATTTAATAAGGTGGCCTTAATGTGGTGGTATTCTTCTAGTATGCATGTAATTCTTACAAACACATGGAAAGTTTTATTGGTCAGTAATGTAAGTTACATTAATTTAGTAAATGGATGGTGGTTTGAATTAAAGTAAGAATACTGTGTGTTTCTGTGTCCATGCTCTATATACACAAAGGCTGAAAAATATTCCTGGTCTTTTTATTAATATTGAGTTACTGTGCTTTAGTGAAGGCAGAGAAAGGCACATATGGAAGCAACAGAGATGTGCACTTTACTGGTAATAACCCAGAGCATAGCCAAAATAAAAGCCAATCTAGATATTTATGAAGGTGTGTTGTCAAAGTCAGCTTAATTTTTCAAATTTCATGATACTTTATTGGATTGAAATTGCTTAAAAAGGAAAAAAAGTTACACTCCAAAAAATTCTGAACTTACCTGACTCTCTTGGATATGCTATACCAGTTGACAGTTTAGGTAGAAAGATCTTGTTTGTCTGGTGCCTTCTATTTCTGGTTAGGCAGGCTGAAAATTTTGTGCAAGACCTTTCTAATGGAACAGGGAAGTGCAGAAGTGTGTGAAACTGGAAAATAATCAGAAAAAAAATGTTAACCTCAAAGATTCATGTGAGTTTGGAGCAAATTTTCACGTAAATTCTTATTTTATCTGAACTAATCCACTAATTTTTAATTTATATACAATATTTTATATTACATCAATAAAATATGACATGAAAGGTACAGATGTGTATTCACACCTCTTGCTTGGTGCATGTTTACCTTGCATTAATTCTCACGTGAGAGTTACATATGTCTCTTAAGAACAGACACCTCAGTGGCAGCAGATTCTTAGAGCACTGCACATCCACAGATATCTGCGGCTCATTTTTGCTGATACAAAAACTAATTTTGTATCTAGAACCCTGCAAATTTGCAGATATCTGCTTGATAGCCACAGGAGTCTGCATCTGTGAATATGAATGCAGATATCTGTTGATCATTTCTGCAGATGTGGCTGCTGATGTAAATTTTGTATCCATGCAGGGCTCTGTAGATACTGTACATTCATTGATTTTTTTGTAGCTGGTGTTTATAAAAATGTATTCCATACATGAAAAAGATTAGATGGAACATTATCCATGAGGTACATCAACTATCTTGATATTAGCCTAGTTTTACAACAGTCTACGTAAAAAGCACAAGCTAAGTACAATACAGACAATGGCTTGTTTACACTGTTCGCTATAATATTATATACTGACACAAGTATAATATTTATATTCAAATTGACTTATTTTTAATTATAAGGTTAAAATGAGAAAGTAAGCAATGATTCAGTAGTAGCATACTGTGACACATTTGTATTTTTCTGATTGTGTAAGCAAGTACTGTGAGGTGAAACTTTGGGGAATATAAGACATAACAGACTCCTAAAAGGGGTACAGTAGAGTGCAGAGGTTAAGAACCATTGTCTTACATGGCAGTTTTTGGATACAGATTATTATAATGGTGTGCTGGGTCAATGAGTCTGTCACTCCTCATGTGACTTATGGTAGGGTGAGCCCTCTGCCATTTGGAACTAGCGGGCTCTCAGAGTGACAAATGTGCAAGCACTTACACAGACTCCCTCTCCTTTATCAGTGGACTCATCTGTACTCACCTTCCAAGACTGGCTGGATTCCAGCAGAATTTCAAACAGCTCCTGACTCACCAGCCAGATGGTTTGCAGCTCTTCCCCATCACCCCTCCCTTTCCTCTCTCTCACTGTAGGGGTCTTCATGTCAGGCTGATGTGAAAATTCTAGCTGCGGGCAGAAGGTCACAGAATCATAGAATACTAGGACTGGAAGGGACCTCGAGAGGTCATCGAGTCCAGTCCCCTGCCCTCATGGCAGGACCAAATACTGTCTAGACCATCCCTGATAGACATTTATCTAACCTACTCTTAAATATCTCCAGAGATGGAGATTCCACAACCTCCCTGGGCAATTTATTCCAGTGTTTGACTACCCTGACAGTTAGGAACTTTTTCCTAATGTCCAACCTAAACCTCCCTTGCTGCAGTTTAAGCCCGTTGCTTCTTGTTCTATCCTCAGAGGCCAAGATGAACAAGTTTTCTCCTTCCTCCTTATGACACCCTTTTAGATACCTGAAAACGGCTATCATGTCCCCCCTCAATCTTCTCTTTTCTAAACTAAACAAACCCAATTCTTTCAGCCTTCCTTCATAGGTCTTGTTCTCTAGACCTTTAATCATTCTTGTTGCTCTTCTCTGGACCCTCTCCAATTTCTCCACATCCTTCTTGAAATGTGGTGCCCAGAACTGGACACAATACTCCAATTGAGGCCTAACCAGCGCAGAGTAGAGCGGAAGAATGACTTCTCGTGTCTTGCTCACAACACACCTGTTAATGCATCCCAGAATCATGTTTGCTTTTTTTGCAACAGCATCACACTGCTGACTCATATTTAGCTTGTGGTCCACTATAACCCCTAGATCCCTTTCTGCTGTACTCCTTCCTAGACAGTCGCTTCCTATTCTTTATGTGTGAAACTGAGTGTTCCTTCCTAAGTGGAGCACTTTGCATTTGTCTTTATTAAACTTCATCCTGTTTACCTCAGACCATCTCTCCAATTTGTCCAGATCATTTTGAATTATGACCCTATCCTCCAGATTAGTCGCAACCCCTCCCAGTTTGGTATCATCTGCAAACTTAATAAGCATACTTTCTATGCCAATATCTAAATCGTTGATGAAGATATTGAACAGAGACGGTCCCAAAACAGGTCCTTCGGGTCCACATTAAGCAGTTTGTTGTAGATGCTGCAGGTTTATACGGCAGCTCCTTTGCCTTCTCAGATGCCTGCCAAAGTTCCTTTGCTTTTATGTGGCACCGCTGTTCATCCCTGTCATGTCCCAGTTCCAGCATCTTGTGTGCAATCTGAATGTAGATGTTTATGTTTCATTGGCTGATCTTGAGCTGTGTTTGTGTAGTCTCTTCTCTGAACAGCTTGAAGAGAATGCTTGAATTCTTTCCTGGTCCAGGTAGAAGCATTTCTAGTAGCTCTCTGTGGGTGGTGCTGGCATAGTCAGATGCTCACCGAATGTGCTTGCCAACATGGAAGATTAGGAAAAAGCAATACAGAAACATCTAGGGGCCTTAAGGTAGGGCACAGGCTTCTGGTTTGTGTGACCCTTGGCAATGAAACTCAAAATCTTGACCAGAGCAATCACAGTTGAAGATAGGGGCATTCATTGTGGAACAACATCTGGAAGACTGTAAGGCTATGTCTCAACTAAGTAGAATTTTCAAAAGAGGATATGCAAATTCCATGGGAATTTGCATATCTTCTTCTGATCTCACTTTTGAAAGAGGATCTTTCAAAAGTGAAAGTAGTCTGGACACTTTTTTTCAGAAAATACCCCCTTTTTCGAAAAAAACCCCTGCTCTTCCTTAAAAAATGGGGTTTATGCGTTTTTTTCAAAAAAGGGTTTTTTTCCTGAAAAAAAACCCGCGTCCAGACTACTTTCACTTTCGAAAGATCCTCTTTCAAAAGTGAGATCGGAACAAGATTCCCACGGAATTTGCATATCCTCTTTCGAAAAAAACGTAGTTTAGACATACTCTTAGAGTCAACACAGCTAATGCAATGTCTGCACTTGCATTGCATTGACTTGAGTAGGTCAGTCACACTCCTGTGTCATTTAGGGAGATGGATTTATTGTGTCACTGTAATGAAGTCTTTAGGACGATGGAAGACATATTTGGATGTAGACCCATGCACAACTAGGTCAACATAAGTTGATTTAGGTCATCCTAACTTTGTAGCATAGATCAGGCCCCAGAGAGTCAGTGCTGAGAGTTTTCAGTTCCTGGACAGCAGAAGAGTTCTGGTCACACATGAAGTTTGCAGCCCCAGAAGAGCCAGACCATGAGGAGAAAGAGCTACATACAGCTTGCCCTCATGTAACCCACACCCTGCAAGCGGATTCCTGGAGCACTTGATCTTCTGGGCTGTTGTCACAACATAGCCTCTGCAAAATCCAAAACTGAAATATTCAAGTTCATGTTTGATTCAGCAGATCTGAATATTTATAGAACAGTTTGTCCAGACCTGCTAATTGGGACTGTATCTGTAAGTTCTATCAAAATGAACCATTAAAAATTGTGCAGCTTTCAGAGATCACCACCACACAAAAGGTATGTTTATGTCAAGCATTTCAGCATCAGTGGAAGCTTATGTGAATTAGATCAAAGATTATTTTGATGAAATTATATTAAAACAGGTTTTTACTATTCAAGTTCAGAATAAGAAAACCCTGATAGGACATGGGTATGAAAACTTATTCTCTATAGACTACAGGGTGTCCCTACTATAAGTTGCTCCAGTATACATCCACACTAAAATTGTTGATGCTTATAGGAACTGATGCAGTGTAAGTCCTCCCATTCCCTGCTCTTAAGTTGCGCAAGAACCCCCTCACCCCCAATTTGCACAAATGGAAGTTAGCCATGGGGGGAAAAAAGCCCACTTTAAGTTGTTTCACTATAAATCCAAGTTTTTTGGAACATATCTTGGACTTATGGCAAAGATGACCTGTATTGTGAATGGAACACTTTGAGACATCAGTTGACAGCAGGGTCATAAAACTAATTATGTACATGAAGTTGAAAGTATTAAAGTACTTAAAAGTACTCTCTTATTACAGCTCCAAAAATTGGACTAAATTTGCATGCCTTTTAATTAGTGATATTGTAAATTGCAATTCTGCATTCAAATACAATCCCCAAAACTTTTGTCTCTTCTTTGAGTTACACGTTTCCTTTTGTGTGGGTAACACACAGTGGTGTTGGAGAACGATTAGCCCATCCATGTCTTTATGGGCAATTTGATCAGATTTGGAAAGGAATCTAAACATTGTAGGAAAACTGATGTTTGTATAAATGATACTGCTGAGTTGGGCATCAAAATTACACAAATAACGTACATTCAAATTTTAGAGATTTTTGAAGGGGAATATCTGAGAGCGATGTAGAAAATGGCATGTTCACTAGTAGGTCTTTTCTAAAAACAAAGCATGATCTTTTTATTGCTTCATCCTAATAACTGGTTGCTACTGTCTCTTATTTTAATTTTTGTCTGTTGGTGTTTACTCCCTATTTTAACTCGTTAGTTTTCTGTGGATTTTTCCTCATTTCTTTTTAACTTTTGGCTCTTAATTTTTGTTTGTTTTTATGCCTATGGATACCTATGTTCTGAGTGGACTGAATTTCTTATGTGACTGTTACACATTCTAACTGACTTTCACATTATTACTCCTCACTCATAGGTACAGTCACATCAAATTCACATGGGATACGTTTAGAATGAATCAGAAAACAAATATTTTAATCTCCCCATTTTGTCCAAGAGGGTTTTGACAGATTGAATCATTCTGAAAGTGTATACATACTTATCTGCATGTGCAAAGACATGCATACTACAATTTCAAATGAAATGTACATTTCTGTGTCTTCATACCAGCTTCATACCTATAATGCCAAGGAATTCCGCATATTAATGTAGACTTGAAGGCCTTAGGCCTCTCCTCCTCCCCACCCCTGAAAAAAAATTGGCCTTAGGGTCCTTATTCAGAATCCTTACACTTTGACAAATTACTGAAGTTCTTAGAGTTACACAATAGTATAAAACAAATATAAATAAACTCATAATCAAGCTTTAAGTCTCTGGTAGAAGTGGATACTACTATCAGATTGCTATATTCATACATATTCTGCTATGAAAAATTATTAAAAACAAGTAAAACAAAAGTATGCCAACTGATTTGAGAGGAAGGAATTATACAAGACTGCTGAATGCGCTGATATAGGAAATACTCTATTTACATAACTGACGTGTCAATTTGTTTGTTATATTTATGACAGTTTCTCTTTGCTTTTTCAAAGCAGCCTCTTTTTGTTTTCTTTAAAACAATGTTTCATGTCACTGCAAGTTTTGAGAAAACCATTCTTTCAAATTTCACAGCTGACTGGTTAGTTCTGTCATGTTATGTTGGATCATGTCAGTCCTATTATGTTATATAATAGGACATGACTGATGCATTTGGACATGATGCGTCAACTGGAATTGTTTTAAGTCTCAACCTTTTTTCAAACCAAGAAAAGAATGAACAGCAATTTTCACAGTGCTGGCAAAATACTGGTAAAAAATCCAGTTATACCAATTTAAAAGTGATTTATATTGGCATGGCCCATTCTACTTCCTGGACTGTAATAAGCTGTACCAGTATAGCTCCAATCACAATACTAAGGCCTCAGGAAGAGCTCTGTGTAGCTCAACATCTTGTCTCTTTCGCCAATGGAAGTTGGTCCAATAAAATATATCACTTCACCCAACTTGTGTGTCTGCAGATACACTAGTCTGCCTTCTTTAATTAAAGCAGCAAAATTTTCTGGCATGAATAAACCCTAAATCTGTCCCATACTTCTCCATCTACTCTCTTTCTGGTACATGAGCTTTTATGATCTAAGATTCATAAAAGTACAAGGAATATTAGGTAAGCAAAAAGCAAAGCCCAGAGTGCTAGCCCATTTTTAGGGTATCTCCCTTACTGTAGTTTACTGCTTTTTTACCTTCCCAATGAAGAAATAAAGTCGTCTTTTGTATTCTTTTTAATCATCTTCCTTAGCAGTTTATTACCTTTATTGCCTTTTGATTATTGATCTGCCAGAAATTCCTATTTAATACTAATTTATCAATTGTTAGATCATGTTCCTTACTTATCGTTCATTACACAGTCTCAAAGTATTCAAACACTGTGGTAAACTGGTACTTCTGAAAGCGATGCTTCTGAACTGAGTGGTCAAAATGGCATAGTGTATCTCCAAATAGTGCAGATTTGGGGAGTGGTATATCTGAAAATGACGTAGAGGATGGCTTATCTGCCACTAAGTCACTTTTCTGAAACGTTATTTCATGCTGAATTTTCCCCTTTTTATTATTGCATGATCCTTCAAGTCTCCTCTGTTTAGTGAGAATAAAAAACCCCCCAAAACCTATACTTAGAACTTAGATTCTCCAGACCTGGGGCCATTTTTATTTCTGTGAATGGCATCTTTGCCAAATCAATAACATCCTTTCTATGAAATAATGGCCAGGAAAGCAAACTAAATTCTAGACTGAGTCAAACAAGCAGAGATAAAAGTAAGCGGGTGCACGTTGGTGCACAACTCTGTCAAGAGCTGACTGAGCTTTAGCAAAAGCCAGCAAGGAGCTATTTAAAGAGCTGGCAGGGACCTGGGTTGCAATAGGACAGTACCTGTAAGAAATTTTAAGTTACTTGCACAGTTGCATATAGTCTGTGCACTAGGTTGATTGTTTTAATTAATTTTTTGTTTCTGTAGTAACCCGCTAAATACCTTCTGCAATCAGTGTGCTAGATGAGAATCCCAAAATAGCACATATTTCCTAGCTTAGTTCCTTGCTCCTATATTATTTCATATTTGATTTACCTTAAATGAGTTGTATTTGCAACTTACTGGCCATTTAACTACATCTGAATCTTTTTTAATCCTGTAACAGTATAACTCCTTTGGGGGATCTCCAATTTCAGTGTCTGTAAATTTTTATGTCTTGCTTTCAGTCTGCTCCTCTGTCATCACTGTACATCAGGCATAGAAAGCAGAGACGCTGAGGTTTAAATTAGTGGAATTGTCGCTGGGATCTATTATCATTTTATCTATTTGCCACATGTAATTATTAACAGCAGATAACCTAAAGCTGGTACAAAAATAACCCCTTGCCACCCTGAGCATTTTTACCCATAGCTTTTATCTATCTTTTGCTTTCAGCCAGTTTTCTAACCTCCACACTGACCTCTTAAATAGATTGCACTGTGCATTGGAGTGGGTCAGCCTCCCATCTTGGAGCACTGAAATCTCAGGAGTGTTTGACATGACAAAGGCTACTAACCCACAGCTCTGCCCCCTCTGCCCTTCCTCCTCTCCAAGCAGCAGAGAAAGAGAGATGGTGGGGGAGTGGGAGAGCTGCCTAATAGCCAACAAGAGATTTCAGAAAAGGAATGAAGAGGAAAAGGGTTGGTGAAGGAATTAGCAGAAAGATCCAACTCTGCTCACTTCTCCCTTTACTCTTCTTTTTTATCAGTCCCTTCTCTTTTTACTCCGCCCCTACCTGAATTCCTCTGTTGGCTCCAGGGCAGCTCTTATTCCATGCTTGACTCTGCATTTTGGAAGGAAGAGTAGCCCTGAGTCTCAGACATGAAACCACCAGAGCAATTGGGAATCTCTGGACCCCAGCAGAGTGGCAGAGGTACAGCAGAAAGGGGGAGTTCACAGCTTGCATTGGCTACCTGGGAAAGGAAGGAAGAGGTGATGTGTGCAGGAAATGCTGTATAATTGTAGGATGTAGGCTTTGTATTAATTGTGGCAGGTGAGCAATGGTATATATGTGTTGAGCAGCTTTACGAGTTCTCTCCATCCCTCTGCTTAAGAGTAAAATATTTTGTTTTTTTGGGACCCAAGTTTTGTTGTGGATTGTACCACAACTTATATATATTGTAATTTTAAAGTATAAACACCGTGCAAATCAAAATAGCTTGTTTTGTGATCTGTCCCAGGTTGATTGATTGGAAAGAGACACAGCCTTTTGCAGACTGGATAACTGGCTGAGTTGTTTTGCCTAGTAGGATTGCCAGGTGTCCAGTATTGAACTGGACAGTCTGATATTTTCACCTCCTGTCCAGTAAAAAAATTCAGAAAATACCGGACACCTAAAATGTCCGGTATTTTCTGATTTTTTTCCGTCCAGGAGGCAAAAATCTCGAGTACTTACTGGGTTCCACAGGGGAGCTGTCCAGCCCGGTGCAGGGAGGCAAGATGGCAGCCTGTTAGGGCCAAAAAGCCTTAAAAGCAAAGTGTTTCTTAAAGGGGCCATGTTTTTTTTTTCTTAACAACTCTCAGGGTCCTTTTTTCCTTCTTTTTTTTGCTCAACAACTTTGGTCTCCCCCTTTTTCTTCCTCAACAGAATTTTTTACCTTTTTTTTTTGGGGGGTGTCAGTATTTTTTGTTAAACCATCTGGCAACCCTATTGCCTAGTGAGAGAAAACAGGTTTTATACTTAAAAACCATTAAAATCTGACAATTGTGTTTCAATGTGGAACAAATCAGGTGTTACACATTTGGGCTATTTGTCACATGTCAATGACATGTATTACATATGGACATGTTTACAGTCTGAGAGGTGTGCTTCAGTGAACTGCAGCATGTAAGTTACGCATGATGTCCTCTGCATGGATCCATACTGAGTATTCTTATTTAATCTGGACTTTCCGGGTGTTTTCCCACCATATCTCTTGAGACGTTTCAAAGATTTTCCCTATAATAGACATCAGACTCACTTATTAGTAGAATTTACTAATTAGTCTCTTAGTCCTTTTTTTTTTTTTAAGGCATATATTTGCCACTCTTCAGGAATCTCTTCCGAATCTTCCAAAACATTTAAACAGACATTTTCAAATGTTCAACAGTTTTCTGTCTTACATCATTTAACATAGAAAGATAAACAGTGGGCTGTTTGCATCTGGTCCGTCATGTAATATAGGCCAATCTTATCTTTTTTTTCAACCATTTGCGCTCTGGTAACTGTTGCCCCTGGAAAATCAATTAAGCAGAACTCCAAGTTGTACCTCCATAAATATCAAAATAAAGTGCAAGGTGAGTGAAGTAATATTTTTATTAGACCAACTTTTGTGGGTGAGAGAGAGAAACTTTCAGGCTTACACTGAGCTCTTCTTCAGGTCTTAGAAATGTATCCAAGACCTGAAGAAGAGCTATTTGTAAACTCAAAAGTTTGTCTCTCTCACCAACAGATGTTGATAAAAAAAAATTGTTTTTACATCACCAAGCTTGTTTCTCTGATATCTGGAGACCAACACATCTCTACACGGCATAAAATAAAGTGCAATAAGTATTTCATAGCAAAAAGTAGAGAAGAACAAAAAGGCAAATGGCTAGGGGCCTATTAGAAGGTGATGGTGAGTTGAAAAGGCTATACTGTGTCATTAAGGTGAAAACAACAGCCACTGAAGAGAAGAGAAATTGGGGAGGCTAATGGAACCGTGTAGGACAAACAGAAGGATATTGAGGCATGCTAGAATGTTACAGGGAAGGGAGTCTATCATAGTGTCTTGTAAAGTTGCCTGAAGAATAGGAGGAACCTGTGATTCAATAATTATCAGAAAGATGAAAAGTTGCTGATGTAATTTTTTTTCCTGAAACTGAAAAATGGTTTGGTTGAGTGCATGTGTGCAATTTTGGTTTGATTTCTTTTTTCTGATTTAGTTTGCCCCACCCTAGCACCAACATGTGTATTACTAAGTTATCATTTTCAGTTCTGAGTGAATAATATTGCTTCTTGTTTTCTGCAACTGCAGATTTTCCAATAATATCAATTTGATTCTCCCTGATGAGACTTTCTATTACAGGCAACTTCTGATGCAAGCTATCATATTTTAGATAACACTTCTCTTTAACACTTCTCTTAACTCTCTTAATATTTAACATGCCTGACACTTTCAGAAAACAGGTAGACAAATCAGCAACTCAGCTAATAGCTCATTCAAGCAAACCTAAGCACATCCACTGTGCACTGACTTTGTTTAAAAAAAAATTGGCTCCATATATGATCTTTGTCAGTGGTAAAAATGAAAAAAGTAATTAGTCCATTCATACAATATACTTGGCAATGTTCTGGATCCCTCTCATTAATCTTATTGATGGAATCACTTAAAATACATACAGATTATTCTGAAAATGTGTAGTCATCACAAGTGTGCACTGGAGCCTGTTATTAACTTAACAACATGTGTCGTGCTAAGAAACACAGAGAATATAGTGTAAAGACTAATATGAAAACATTCTCTGTTGAAGGAAAAGGCCCAAATAGGGATAATCTAATTTTGGAAGTAAATGTGTCATTGCACAGGTGGAATCGGAGAGAGGGCTTTGGATTTTTAGACCACAGAATGCTGTCCCGGACAGGAGGATTGCTAGGAAGAGATGGGATCCACCTAATGAAGAGGGGGAAGAGCATATTTACAGACAGGCTTGCAAACCTAGGGAGGAGGGCTTTAAACTAGGTTCCTCGGGGGACAGTGACCTAAGCCATGTAAGTGGGATACCAGGAAGAAACACAAGGAGAAAGGTGCAACAGAGGAGGACCCCGATTCATACTGAGAAATTAGGGCAACCAGCTAGTTATCTTAGGTGTCTGTATACAAACACAAGAAGCCTGGGAAACAAGCAGGAAGAATTGGAACTCCAAGCACAGTCAAAGAACTATGATGTGATTAAAATAACAGAGACTTGGTGAGAATAATCACATGCTTGGAGCACTGTCATGGAAGGGTATAAGCTGTTCAGGAAGGACAGGAGGGGGAGAAAAAGTGGAGGAGTTGCCCTGTATATAAGAGAGCAGTATGATTGCTCAAAGCTCCAATATAAAACATGGGGAAAGCCTGTTGAGAGTCTTCAGGTTAAGTTTAGAGGCAGGAGCAACAAGGGTGATGTCGTAGGGGAGTGTCTGCTATAGACCATTCAATCAGGTAGATGAGGTTTATGAGGCTTTCTTCAGACAGCTAACAGAAACTTCCAAATCACAGGCCCTGGTTCTCATAGTGGACCTCAGTCACCCTGACATCTGCTAGGAGACCCATACAGCAGTATACAGACAATCCAGGAAGATTTTGGAGAATGTTGGAGACAACTTCCTGGCACAAGTGCTGAAGGAATCAACCAGTGGCTATGCTCAACTCAACCTGCTGCTCACAAAAAGGGAAGAATTGGTAGAGGAAGTATGTGTGGGTAGCACCTTGGGCAACAGTGATCATGAGATAATCAAGTTCAGGATCCTAACCAAAAGAAGAAAGAAGAACAGCAAAATACAGACCCTAGACTTCAGAAAAGCAGACTTTGATGCCCTCAGAGAATTGATGGGCAGGATCCTTGGGGACATTAACATGAGGAGAAAAGGAGTTCAGGAGAGCTGGCAATATTTTAAAGAAGCCTTATTGAAGGCACAGGAACAAACCATCCCGATGTACAGTAAGAAAAGCAATTATGATAGGCAACCAGCTGGGCTTACCAATGAAATCTTTAGTGAGCTTAAACACAAAAAGGAAGCTTACAAGATGTGGAAACTTGGCCATATGACTAGGGAGTGTAATAAGTTGAGGGTCAGTAACATGGAGTCAGCAGGCATGAATAAAGGCCTGTAACATAAAAACAGCAACAGGCCTGGAATCTAGTGAGCAAGACTTTGGTTCAGTAACACAGAAGTCAAGAAAGAGGCCCTATTGATAATTGTGTGATTGTGTAAGTTAGGTTGAGCATGGAAGGACATAGGGAGGCACCGGAAACAGACTTTAAGCCAGAGGGGAGTAGCAGAACATCTTAATAAGAAATGTCTTGGTACCAATGACTCCCCAAAAACTAATATACATACCAACCTAGGTTCCGGACCGGGTCGAAGTTGACAGCATGAAGGATAGTAAGCAAGCCCCCCTTCCGTAAGGTAACTAGGCAACAGAGGGTGGCACCTTAGTACATAAAGAAGTGATGTAAGTTGTTTGTACATGTCTATAAAAGGGCACTGCGAAGGGTAAGCTCCGACCGATCCAGGTTGGGGGGGGGGTGTGCTTTATGCACTTTTGTAGATGGGGGCATTGTCAACGCTTACAGAATGCACAGTGGCTTAGCATTGAGACTTTCTGTTAACAACTGTTAACGTATAGCATTTGATAAAAAACTTGCTGGGGGTTTGTACATTGCCAATGCTTGCAGAATGCACAGTGGCTTGGCATTGAGACTTTCTGCTGACAACTGTTAATGCATAGCATTTGGCAATAAAGCTGCTCTCATCTTTGCCTGAATCTGTCGTTTCCGGGGGCTCTCAGAGATCTACTGTGTTGACCCAAGTGCACGGAGTCTAATGCTTTAGATAAAGGGAGCACATGCACACACGCATGCAGCCAAAAGTTTATCACCACCAACGGAGTAAAGGACCTGTCAGGAACGAACCGGGACAACCCCAAAAGCCTGACAACAGGGAGGAGAATAAATATATTGCTCAAGCATGCGGGGGTGTAATAGGAAGGCTAAAGCACAATTGGAATTGCAGCTAGCAAGGGATGTGAAAGGTAATAAAAAAGGTTTCTCCGGGCATGTTAGCAATAAGAAGGTGGTCAGAGAAGGTGTGGGATCCCTACTGAATGGGGGAGGTAACCTATTGAGAGATGATGTGGAAAAAGCTGAAGTACTCAATGCATTTTTTTTTTTGCCTCTGTCTTCACAGACAAGGTCAGCTCCCAGATTGCTGCACTAAGCAGCACAGTATGGGAAGGAGGTGGATAGCCCTCAGTGGAGAAAGAACAAGTTAAGAACTATTTAGAAAAGCTGGACATACACAAATCCATGGGGCTGTATCTAATGCATCTTTGAGGGTGCTGAGGGAGTTGGGAGTTAGCTGATGTGATTGCAGAGACATTGGCCATTATCTTTGAAAAATCGTGGTAATTGGGGGGAGGTCCCAGACAATTGGAAAAGGGCAAATGTAGTGCCCATTTTTAAAAAATGGAAGAAGGAGAATCCGAGGAACTACAAACCAGTCAGCCTCACCTCAGCCCCCCCAAAAATTATGGAGGGGACCCTCAAAGTTAAAGAAGTATGGATTGGATAAATGAACTGTAAGGTAGATAGAAAGCTGGTTAGATTGTCAGGCTCAATGGGTAGTGATCAACAGCTTGGTTTCTGGTTGGTGGTCAGTATCAAGCAGAGTGCCCCAAAAGTAAATTCTGGGGCTGCTTTTGTTCAACATCTTTATTAATGTCCCGTATGAGGAGATGGATTGCACCCCCAGCAAGTTCACAGATGACACTAAGCTAGGAAGATAGGTAGATACGTTGGAGGGTAGGGATAAGGTGCAGTGTGACTTAGATAAATTGGAGGATTGGGCTAAAAGAAATCAGATGAGGTTCAACAAGGACAAATGCAGCGTCCTGTACTTGAGACGGAAGAATCCCAAGCACTGTTACAGGCTGGAGACCGACTGGCTAAGCAGCAGTTCTACAGAAAAGGACCTGGGGGTTACAGTGGATGCAGGGGCGGCCCGTGAGCCTAGGTGAGCTAGGCAGCTGCCTAGGGCGCCGCTGGCCGGGGCGCCCCGTGATGACGTCATGGCCATTGATGGCCGTGCAGGCAGGGGCGCCAATTGTGCCGCCCCACCTAGGGCGCCAGCTGCTGCAGCTGGCCTCGGGCCACTCCTGAGTGGATGAGAAGCTGGATATGAGTCAACAGTGTGTCCTTGTAGCCAAGAAGGCTAACGGCATATTGGGATGTATTATTAGGAGCACTGCCAGCAGATCTAGAGAAGTGATTATTCCCCTTTATTCGGCACTGGTGAGGCCTCATTTGGAGTATTGCATCCAGTTCTGCCCCTCCCCACACAGTAAAGATGTGGCTGCATTAGACAGTGGTTCCCAAACTTTTCGGCATCTCTCCCCCTTTTTGAGAAATCCTCCCCCCCCACCCCCACCCCCACCCCCACAAAAACGAGCCAGGATGCCCAAGCCAGGAAAAACAGAAAATACTGGACATTTCACATGGTATTTTCTGAATTTTTTTACCAGATGGACCGGGCTCTTTCTTAGAGCCTCACTCCCCGCCAGAATTTCTTCATCACACCCCCCAGGGGGGCACACCCCCCAGTTTGGGAACCTATGTATTAGAGAGTTCAGCTAAGGATAACAAAAATTATCAGAGGGCTGGAGCACATTACTTATGAGGAAAGGCTGAGGGATTAGGGCTTGTTTAGTCTGTAGAATAGAAAAATGAGGGGGGATTTGATATCAGCATGAGCCTACTGAGGCCCTAGCTACAATTTAGGGAACTTCCTCTAAGACAGCAGCCTTCAAAGGGGGTTTCAAAGAGAAGCTGTTCTCAGTCGTGACGGATGGCAGAACAAGGAGCAATGGTCTCAAGTTGCAGTGGGGGAGGTCTAGGTTGGATATTAGGAAAAACTATTTCACTAGGAGGGTGGTGAAGCACTGGAATGGGTTACCTAGGGAGGTGGTAGAATTTCTCTCTGTAGAGGTTTTTATGTCCGAGCTTAATGAAGCCCTGGCTGGGATGATTTAGTTGGGGTGGTCCTGCTTTTAGCAGGGAGTTGGACGCGACTTACCGAGGTCTCTTTCAAACCTATGATTCAGTCATCTATAGGGTTGACAGCCATCCCCACTTTGAAACACACCTCATCTCCCACAGGTGAGACACCTAGAAGAGGAGCAGAAAATTAATATTTCCAGGAGTCTCTCTTTTTTACATTTATCTTGAATCAGTCTTACTTTTCCTTCTCATCTGCTTTTAAACAGCTGAGAAACCCATGGCAGCATGGAATCCCCAAGCAGTGAAAGTATCTTTACTGCCACATTATTATTTTCTGTAACTGCACTATTCTTCTAACCAACTTTAATTATAAAGTACATTTATATGCTTCCAAAACAAGAAGCTTTTTGCTACTTGAATAAAACAGCTATTGTTGAGAAGGGTGGACATTCAGTGATTCAATACTTCGAAGATGTACCCAATTAATTGCTGAACTGTCCACAACATTAACTGATTACCTCTTTGGAAGGCAAAAATGCTTTCATACAAAAACAAACAAAGAACATCCTCCCCCCTTAATACAGATTTGGAACACATGACCTAATTATTACTGGAGCTGAATGCTAGTTTATTGCTGAAGGCATTCATTTTAAAAACAATAATCAAATAAATAATCCTTGCATTTGCCCAGCCCTTTTCTGTCTTTACTGTACCGTTTGATCCTCCCATACTTTAACAATAAACCCAGGTCTGTTCCAGTGCATACTGATTGTCCACACCTGTGCTGTACAAATTGTAACTGTATGTGATTATTCTTGGAGAGAATCCAGTGCTCAGAACCTGTGCCAACATTTTAAAAGCTAAGCTAGTTCAGGCGTACAGTCTTTTTCAGTTCACTCAGATTACAGCTCAAAGGCTATGTCTGTTAATTATCTGGTATCACTGGAGAGACACTATTTTAATACGAAAACAGTGACTGTCAAAAAAAATGTAGAGACACTATTTTAATACGAAAACAGTGACTGTCAAAAAAAATGTAACCACATTTAATATTAAATTAATGTAAAACCAGAACAGTATTGTCTTGTAGCCATTCATATTGGCCATATACAATTTGCTCTGATGGACACTTAAGTCATTTTTATGTGGATTTTAAACAGCTTTTAATGTCACATTTCACAAGTTAGCTTCAGTTCCTGATCCTACTCAGGCCCTACCTGCAATTTAGGGAACTACCTCTAAGTCAGTTTTGCCATTTCCTTCAATTTAGAGCTAAAGAGGTCATCAGCTGCAGTCTGTTAATTTTTTTCCTAATTGTGCATCCAAGTCATTCCTTGCCAATAAATTCATAATTGTATAGGAAAAAGAATCCAAATTACCTGCTCTGAGGCCCTCTTTTCATTTTCATCCTCATTACAAATTTGCCTTGAGAATAGGCAGAATGTGCAGAATTTGTGAGGTGTGCTGACTGAACCATAATAGCACAGTTGGATACAGAGGCATGCACCTCTCTTCACGTGTCCTTGCTTTATACGTGCATCACTTTAGTAATACCAATAGGAAAAAAAAAACTACGCAGATGGAAACCAGTGGAATCTGGCAACCCTACGTGTTGCAAAACGTCTCGCAAGCCACACATGGAACCCCAATGGGTTGCATGTGGCCTCTGGGCCACAGGTCGCCCACCATTGGTATAGCACATCTCAAAACGGTACTATATATAGCAGCTGTTTTTTTAGAATGATGTTTTGACAAGGGACAAATCCAAAGTCCACTGTAGTTAACTGTCACAGAGAAGACTGCAAGATTGTTGTTCTAAATTATTTGGACTTCCGTAGGTGACTTGGATCAGAAAAGTCTAACAGAATAGTTTAAGCTACTGTTCATATTATGCATACCATTGTTTAGGTTTAATTTTTGTAAAGGAACTGTGTTCAAAATAATGTGAGGGTGGTGCAATAAAGTAAGCAGTTTGCATCTAATAACTCTTAAAACCATACCCATTGCTCTAAATAATAGTTCCACAAAGAAATAACATCTACTAGAGAGAGAAAGAGAGAGAGAGAGCAAGAGAGAGCGAGAGAGAGTTTGTCTGTCTGATCAAAAACTTCTCCTAAACAGAAAGAGCTAGGACCACCAAATTCAGTATACAGCTTCCTCTAATCATAACTTAAAGCAACGTGAGGGTTTGGTTGTGCCAGGAAAATAGGATGTGCCTGGAATGCGACTGCTTCTCATTAAACCAAACACAAAAGACAAAGGATCACCAGATCAAGTATGGTCCTCAAAATAGACATAACTGAGTGTCTGTTGAAAGAAATTGAACCAAGATGAGACACAAAAATAGGATGAACCTGGATTAGGATTGCTTCTCAAACAGTACAGAAAAGAGATAAAATGGAGTAATTTAGAGTAGCGCTCTGTTTTGTCACAGCTAAATCAATGCTTAAGGTTTGAAAACTAGGAAAAAATGTTACTGGAAACCAAATTAACTATAGCCCTTTCTTGTTAAAATATAGCAAATGATAAGAGTTTATAGCAGAAGTAGGCAACTACCAGCCCATAGTCCACATCCAGTCTGCCAGGGTTAGGCCCTGCTGGGCCCCCACACACCTTATTTACCTGCGCCTTTCCAGGTACAGGGGATCACAGCTCTCATTGGCTGCAGATCGCTGTTCCTGGCCAACGGGCGCTGCAATCTCCTGCACCTGTGGAGGTACAGGTGAATGTCCCAGGAGTGGTGAACTGCCACCATTTTATTGCCCCCCACTGCTTTATAGGAATGAAGAAGAAAATGCACTAGATGGAATTCCATTCAAAAAATAAAAATAAAAAATAAACGAAAATTTTATGTGGATAATCCCTTTTTTAAGAACTCTGAAATAAAAATTAACTTCATAAAAACAACACTGTAACTTTGAAAAGTACAATCATTTTAACAAAGCATGTACATATTCCTTTTATTTAAAAAAACAACCCTTAATTGAGTTAAGGGCCCAAGCAATACCAAGTAAATCTGCTAGTTAACTATACATGAAGTTTTCTTATAAGAGAAAATGGTAACATTTAAGGATAACCTCAGTGTGTGATGGGGTGCCCTCCCCTCCAGGGTGCCACCTGATACAGTGGGGTACCACTGAACCTGCCCATTCTACCAGCCTGAACTCCCTTACTCTATCCTGCTGAGCCAGGCCCTCAAGCCTCCCTTCAGCACACACACAGGTAGGGACACACCCCACGGCAAAAACACAGACACTGAAATCGGCACTGCATGGGAAGGCTTCCGTTAAGGAATTGCTCAGCACACAAGTGCACATCCCTTCTGGAGTGCCATACCAAAATTATGCTGTCTTGCACTGTACAGAGAACTGTATAGTATAAGCTTGTGAAATTTGTTCCCTCCCTCAATGTGGAGAAAAATAAGCACAGCTTTTGGCTCCCAGCTAGTTCAAGAGAAAACGAAAAACAAGGTTATTAACTACAAAATACAGATTTGAAGTGATTATAAGGGATAGCAAACAGATCAGAACAGATTACCCAGCAAATAAAACCAAAATGCAATATAAGCTTAGATATTAAAGAAACTGGTCATAAGCAGTAATTTCTCACCCTAAATGTCATTTTAAGCAGATTTCAGAGTTTCTTGAAGGCACTCGGCTCTTGCTTGCATCTTAAAAGTCTGGGTATTTCTTTCACAGGCCAAAAACAATGAGTAGTCCTGTGGCACCTTAGAGATTAACAAATATATATATATATATATATATATATATATATATATATATATAGTATAAATACACAGTATCATGAGTTTTTGTGGAAAAAAAACCCACTTTCTCAGATGATCTTGACTGGAAAAAAAAAGGGACCCTCGGAATATATAACAGAGAAAAAGGGAGAGTGGGAAAAATGCTAATAGTAGTGCTGGTGCTAATGAGGCTAATTGAGTGGGATGGAAGTGTCCCACACTTAGCTTTTGATGTCAATGGGGTGTTGAGAGTAAGGAAAGCTGTTTTTTCCCACTCTCTCTTCTTTTTCTGTTATATATTCTGAGGGTCTCCCTTTTTTTCTCCACTCAAGCTTGTCTGAGGAAGTGGGTTTTGCCAGGAAAGCTCATGATACTATATATATATTTCGTTAGTCTCTAAGGGTGTGTCTAGACTACAGGTTTTTTTGGAAAAAGTGGTCTTTTTTCGAAAAAACTTCCCCTGCATCTAGACTACTGCCGCGTTCTTTCAAAAGTAAATTGAAAGAACGCAGCAGTTTTTTCGACCATGGAAAACCTCGTTTTATGAGAAAACTCCTTTTTTCGAAAGTGCTCTTTTGAAAAAAGGCGGTATGTAATGCAAACTGTGCTTTTTCGAAAGACAGCATCCAGACTGCCTGGGTGCACTCTTTTGAAAAAGCAGCTTTCTTTTTCGAAAGTACTGGTTGCAGTTTAGATGCTCTTTTTCGAAAGAGGCTTTTTCAAAAGTATCTTTCAAAAAAGCCTCTTTCGAAAGAGGCTTGCAGTCTAGACGGAGCCTAAGGTGCCACAGGCTACTCATTGTTTTTAAAGTTACAGACTAACATGGCTACTCCTCTGAGACTTTCATAGTCCCGACACCTTTTCCAGCCTGGTCTCACTTCTTCTCTCCACACACACACGATTTGTTTTTCAGTATGGCTCCTCCTCCCATCACCTCCCCAGCCTGGTGGAAAAATATTGGTAATCCATCATGGAATCCAGTACCAGGTGACTTAATCACATGACCTTGCAGTGCCCAAGCAGCCATGAATTAAAGGCTATTTGCAGCATATCCCAAGAAGGTGGGAGACTAGCATCTTCAAAGATAGACTATTCTCCCTAATGATCCTTTGATATGTTCCTAGTTAGCCAGCCAGACTGACTACATTTTAACGGGTGGATGTTGCCCAAATGCAAATACTTTGTAGTACAGGTGTATAGTTAATATTCCTAACTTTGGATAAAAAAATGATACATGCATACTGTGACAGGGCGTTTGCCTGCACTGGCCCTTTAAGGGCAGAACCCCAGCCCTGAGTGAGGGCTGATAGTGAAGCCCCAGTTGAGGCAGCTCTGCAAATGAGGGCCCAGCTGGGGACTATATAAAGAGGGACTCCTGGAGGGAGGGGAGAACTGACTGCTGCTCTGGCTGGAGAGCAGTAGGGACCTGACTGCCAAGGAAGCAGGAGGCTTCCTGGAGGTAGAGCAGTGCTGGGGAAGGAAGGCAGGGCTGGGGAGGCTCTGCCCAACTAAGCCCCCAGGCTGCAAGGCCTGAAGCTATTGAGGCTGCGGGAGGCAGCCATGGTAGGCAGGGCTGCAAGAGGCAGCCATGGTAGGGAAGGGCAGCAGGTCCACACCCCTTTGCCAGTGATGAGTGGCCGTTACAGACTGCAGTCTGCCCCAGAGGCAGGGGCTAGATGAAGACTGGCAGTGGGTCCCTGAGGCAAGATGGGTGCAGGGGAACTGGGTGTTCCCTGGGAGAAGGGAGGACCCTGGAGTGTGCAGTGGAGTAAACATCCCCCCCCGGAAGGGGGCGCAGAGAGACTGGAGTGGGCACTGCCGGAGGGAAGTGTCCTGAAGAAGACGCTGTGGTTAAAGAGGAACACGGGGAGATACCAGCTGGAGGAAGGCGCCCAATGAAACAACAAGCTAATTCCCCAAGTCAACCAGCTGAAGGTGCCATGCTGGTGAGTCTACTCCGTGACACATACAAATAGGATAATGCTATCCAGTAAACCATAACTTCACTAATGATAGCTCACATGCCTTATCTTAATCAAAACATACCCTGGTTATGCTATAATCATATTAGAACATCTATGAAGAACATGGGATATAGTGACACACAATATAGGTTACATATTGTCTTTGGAGGGATTCATTGGATAGCACAGGGAACATTCCATTAAAAACAGTAAATATGGTGATAGTCTCAATGTAGTATGCAAATTATCTGCTTGGGGGACTAATTGTGCCCAAGAAATCAGGGCAGAATTACTATAAATGACAATGAGTCATTAGTCAATAATTAACTATTTAATATACAAGCTAAGGAAAAATACTACTTTTACACTACTTTATATTTTTATAGCACCTTCTTCTAGAGGATATCAAAACATTTTGCAACCATTAAACCTGTGGGAAGCATATGTTGTTATCTAGGTCTTACAGATAATTAGAGAGACAAGGTGAGTGAGGTCATTTCTTATATTGGACCAGCTTCTGTTGGTGAGAGAGGCACGCTTTCAACTTGGCTAGAACAACTCTACATACAATTACAGAGAATTAAATGAGCATATGGAAGTTAAGTGGCATATCCAGGGATGCAAAAGAGTCTCTGGAACAACGAGGAACAGTATCTAGCTAAACAGTCTAACTCCCTGACATGTGACGCAACCAAAAAACCAGGGCAGCTATAAACAGAAAAATAGCATATCAATAAACAGTTCAGCACAAGTGGTATGTGATGTGGTAAATGATCATCAAAAGAAATACATAAGAAATGGTCATCCAGCTATTCAGAGAGTGTTACAGCATTTGGCGCACCACACAAAGGCTACGGCTACACTACATGCTTTGCCGACTGGGAGAGGCATAAGGATCTTGTACAAAAAGGGGTATTGCACAAAAAGGAAATGTCCACACTGTTCTTTTTTGCACAAAAACCCCTTGCACAAAAATGGAACGAGAGTATGCAAATGAAGTGCGAGAAAATGCTAATCCGCGCTTCGTTTGCATTACCTCTTTCGGCAAAGCATGTAGTGTAGCCGTAGCCAAAATGATTAACTGAAGTCTCAGGCATAGAATGCCTACAATATGCTTCAGAGATTTGCACATGACAATTTCAACATTTTATGTTTTAGGCATGTCCCTGTCGCTGCATATACTGAGATCATTTCCCAAAGTTTGGTTTGGCTTTGTCACTTCTAGTTTCACCCGGAATCAGATATTGTAGAAGCTACATGAAAGTGTTCATATTCAGTTAAAGTTCTGGTACTTTTTAAAGCTTCATCATCCATGATAACTTCTGGTCTATGATATCAAAGTGGGTTGTTCTTGATCATACATAAATACTTAACAAAACTATACTGTAGATTCACTCATTTTTACACTGAAGATAGATAGACAGACAGACAAACACTCTTTTACACTAGATATGATTTTACTTCCACAGTGTATGGTAAATTTGACAACATTTTGTTCACAAATTTTATAATTTTTATTCTGATCCAAAATAAGTTGTACCATGTGTAGAAGCAATAGAGAAAATAATACTGTATTGCCTAGATCATATATGATATATTAATCTGACTCATACTTTTTGGTTATTACTATCCATACACTGCAATAGAATAAATACAGTCAACTCCATACATTTCATATTAAATGGTAGTAGAAGCCCATCATGCTAGGCTTGCATGTTACTGATTATTACTATTACTACATTTATATGAAACACATTTTGTAAGAAGGTATCACCGTCTGACTGGCTTTTCGTTTTCCTTTCATTGCGTTTTATGTTGTGAAAATCAGAAACTCCTGTGTGGAGGATGGAGAATTCCCCATTTACAAATCTAGGGTTCCATTTTAGATAAATTACCCTTGTGTGCTTCTTGGTATCCCCTGGCTATCTGTAACAACAGCTCTAAAGCAATCAGCAACTGGTAATGTAAAAGGTGATGGGACTATTGTGGAAAAGGTTTCTAGGTTACAAAACTAAATTCAGCAACTAATGTGCTGAACTACTTCAGTCTGTAATTCATTTAAATTCAACAGCTCACATCATGAATCGCTGACTCCCTTCCACATTAATGCCTTATTCCATTTTAAAGTCTACCAAGCACATTTTAATCAGTCAGCATATATAATAGATTATAGAGAAGAAGAGCGACATGATGTGTGTACCATAAAAATAACTGTGAGCTACAAGCAAGACTTTGGAATTTAGCAACTTTAACATAGTACCTTAATCTTGCAGAGTAACATCAAGAACATAAAAACAATTAACATACTTTCAAAGCATATTTTTATTATTAAGAAAACCATAAAAAGAACTTCTATGAGTTTTTCACTGAAAGTATCTAATTTAAAATATATATATGTTCCAAAAAAAAAATCAATCGTAGCAAATAATCATTTTTTGCTAGAAATACTTTACCAACATTTTGTCTCCCCCCAAATGAATTGTCATTAGCCCTGAAAAGGTAAAATTGATTTTTTTTTTCAGAATTAGTCTACTGTAAATTTTAGCACTTCTGTGTCTGTAGATGCTGTTCCAACACTCACTCACACACTCATCCTGCAGCTACAGATGAAAAAAAAGAGTTCTAAAAATTCTGCTGCTAGCCACTATTTCTATGAAAAAGAGCGATTTAAAATAATCACCATTTTAAAACTTTCAATTACTTTTTTTTTTTTTTTTGCTGATCTGATGCCTGTTTCTATGGAAACTAGAGTGGTAATGGTACACAGCTGCAGATCTGTTAGAATTCTCTCTTGTACATTTTGTCTGTGGCTATCAACAAAAAGCTTGAAGGACCATTTCCCAGACAAAATAGCTACAAGTTTTAGTATATACTAGTGTGTAAGACTTATTTAGGAAAAAAGTAAATCTTTTACATAATTTTTGTGAAAATTTACATTTCATATACTTTGTCATCTAATAAACATGCTTTTATACTAGGTGCCCTGGATGTATTATGATAAAGGTTGGACCTCCCTGGTCTGGCACCCTCAGGACATGAGTGGTCCCAAAGAAGGGTGTTTGCCGGACCAGGGGAGGTCAGGTGTAGGGCTCTCATGGAGCTACTCTCCTGGTCACCGGCCTGACCAGTGCACTACCCCCCACCAGTCACTCCCAGCTGCCAGGGATTCTGAATTTTTATTTTCTTAACTTGCATCAAATTCTCTGGTCATGGACACAGTCCATGAAAGGGACAGGCAACATTTCCCAATAGCCAACCTATATAATAAGGACCAGAAACATCATAAAAGCTACTTTTCAGCAACATTACAGTTCACGATACCTAATTACCAGGGCCTGATTTCAACAGATGACAGCTTGAACTATGAGAGGTTTAATGCTGTGATTGACCATTTGTCACAGGAACATCTAGAACAGTTTAGCACCATAATACAGGAAGTTCAGCTCTTAGGAAAGGCACATTTGCGGGTGTCACTTGATACAGCAGACACTGGAGCCAGGTCTGTTTCCACAGCAGTAGCAATGAGACAATCTTCCTTGAGTCAATTGTCTCCATATTCGCTTATTCACCTGCAGTGATATTCCTAAAAGACCTTATCAATCTTTTTCTGCATTTGGGAGCCCCTACACCACTTTGGGATCTCAACCTTGCTCTTAACCAGTTCATGAAACAGCAGAATTAGGCCATTCAGGAAAATCCTTAGACTCTTTGCTTCTATTGCAGGTAGGTCTAAGGGACCTCTGTACAAGCCTCTATATCCACTCAAAGAGTTTTTAAATGGATCTCTGCAGGTACTATTTCTTATTATGGTTCCACTGAGGTTCCACCTTCCCATGAGTGACTGTGCATTTTACAACATCACAATCTAGTGAAGAACTGCTAGTTGGTGAAATCTGCAAGGCTCCAACATAGTCCTTAATGCATACATTTCCCACCTGTTGTTCTTTGGTTCTTGCTCCAAGATCAGATGCTGCAGCAAGTAGCACAATTCCTTCTTCTGAAACGCCCACCTCTTTAAGGGATTACTACTGGAGATTCACCTGAACTGGCGCAACCAGAGGAACAAAATTGAAAGAGAAAGGATGTGTCACTTTCTTTGAGCAATAACTGGAGTTCTTTAAGATTCATCCCCTCTGGGTGCTCAATTACCAACCCTCCTCTCCTGTGCTTGGGAGTTTTCTCTGTGTGACTTTGTGTTAGAGAAGGAACTGAGTGGAGTTCACCTTGCAGCCCTATATAGCCTGAGTATGAGACACAAAGATATGTAGGGCCCCTGAGCAGGCGGAAGAGGCATTGTTACACACAGTTTCCTATCAAAGGATCAGGGTGCATATGCACCTGAAATGGAGCACCCATAGGGGGACACATCTCAGAGTACCAGTTACTTCAAGGTGAATAACCTCTCCTTATCTGTGATGATGCTGTTTTGCATAAGGAGTTGTTTTTTATCAGAGAATCTACTTTTCTGCAAAATAATATTACCTTAAACATTTTTTTAGTAAGAGGTAGTTCTGAATAATACAATCTAATTCCATTTAAAGATCCATATATGAGATACAGATGAAATGCACCAAGAGTTAAGATTGGGACTTTTCAGCTTTGAAAAGAGATGACTAAGGAGGGTGTGATTGAGGTCTATAAAATCATGACTGGCGTGGATAAGGAAAGTAGATAAGGAACTGCTATGTACTCTTTCCCATAACACAAGAACTAGAGGTCACCAAATGAAATTAATAGGCAGCAGATTTAAAACAAAAGGAAGTGTTTCTTCACACAACGCATAGTCGATCAATCTGTGGAACTCTTTGCCAGAGAATGTTGTGAAGGCCAAGACTGTAACAGGATTTTTAAAAAATTAGATACATTCATGGAGAATAGGTTCATTAATGGCTATTGGGCAGGATGAGGAGGGATGGTGTACCTAGCCTCTGCCAGAAGTTGGAAATGAGCAATGATGAATGCATCACTTGATGATTGCCTGTTCTCTTCAGTCCATCTAGGATACCTGGCACTGGCCACTGTTGGAAAACTGAGCCAGTATGGCCATTTTTATGTTCCCAGAAATGCAGCAGAAACTAAACAACAGGTTCAGGAATTATTCTTAGACACTGCTCATGTATTACACATACATTTATTCTTTCATATCAACTCAGTGTTATACAGGACTAACAAAGGCCTCCGTCCTGCAACGACCTCCTCATGGGTGGATTCATGCCTCATGCACAGTCCCATAGGTTTCAGTAGGACTCTGCACCAAAACAGAAACCTGCCTGCAAAGAACTCATTGCTGGATCAAGACCCAAGATATAAAGTTTTGCCTCTGTGAACTATAGTATTGTGTCCTACAATATGTGCAGTGTATGTCTTAGTTGTGTTACAAATAACATGACTAGCTTATTTATATAGTCAAACGCCAAAGATTTTATACATTGCACACAAGAGATACTTTCTCTCTTTCTGAGCCTTCCATTCGCAGATCCATCTCCTGTCAGCACATTATAAATTGTTTATAAAGCACTAGCATGACAGCAGTATTGCAATAATGAGAATAGACCCCAAATAATCTATTGTTCTCTAACCAGACTAAAATGTTATCTGTTGGATTAATATAAAAAAATTAAGTCTCAGCTCATCTCACAAGACATTTGTGAACTTTGAAATAAAAATTCACAAACTGTTGCACTTGAGACAATGCTCTGAATAAACCAAGTTGGAGAGTGTTTAAAATTCAAATTGTCCTGACTATTAATACATGAAGTTTTGGATTTTCTTTACTGTAGTCCTAATGAGGGTGGTTTTTCTTTTTTTCAAATATATAGTTTTAGTTGACATTGGTCAGCTGAATTTAAAATAGTTTATACCTAGGCACTCAGTAACAATCAGAGGGATGCATATTTAAATATTTAAAATAAATACAACTCTCAAAACACTTAATCCCTGGTCCCTCAAGGAACTTGGCATTGGTACCCATGTAGCCACACAACACACCTGATAAGTCACAACCAGTATAATGCTGCAGTATATAATATAAAAACAGCGGGGCACTATGTGAGCACAGGAATTTCAAATTAGAGTGCAGGATTTTTTGAATAGATGGTGCTGCTTCTTATGCATTCATACAATGCCTAACAAAGTTGTATAAGTCTGTTTGGGGCCTCTTGGTGCTAGTGTAATACAAATAATAATTAGTGGTAATATTTCATAAGATTCTTCATGATAGAAAGTGCACTTAGACCAGACTCCAACCTGGGAGCCTTCAGAAACAACAGTTTGTGACATAACCATCAAAATACTTGGGACATCATTCTCAAGTGACTTCAAAGAGAAAATCTGGTGATTCCTCTCAGAAACCTTCCAGACTAAAGAACTGACTAGGAAGAAGAGATCCCTGGCACGATCATCCACCACAATACTTACTGAACTGTAACTGGGTGCCCATGAAGCTATAGGCCCCTCAAGTACCTGTACCACCAGTAAGCCTAAAGATCTGAAGAGCACAGCTCAAAGATGTCAGTACAATCAGAGGAAAGAAGTGGTAGACATTGCAGTAGCTCCTCTAAAATGGCACCACTGGGAGCAAGGAGAACCTTGGTACCGAGCTCCTCCAATACACGAAAAACGAGAGCGTCATCTTCTGGCCATTCGTTGGACCACAAAAGACTACAAGTACCATTGATTCCCTTGCCACTTCAGATCTCCCTTGAAGTAGTAAAGAAGTTGCAACACAAGCTGCTTGACATCCTGCATATGTCCTCCTCATCAGCTCATATAGCACTCCCTGTCAATGAGGCCCCACTAGACCCAGCCAAAAGAACCTGTCAAACTCCAGCCACAATACTGCCAACATGCAAAAAGGGCAGATGAAGAATATTATGTCCCCTCTAAAGATATGGGCTTTTCTCATCTATGTTCCAGTTCCCTTGTGGTAGATGCTGTAAATGAATAGGGCAGACAGCATCACTCTAAAATAGCACCCTACGTGAAGGACTGGACACGACTGGACTTATTTGGCAGGAAATCATGCTCATCAGCAACTCTACAATTTGGAATTGCTAATTATCAGGTCCTTATGGTGAATTACAGTCACATCAATTATTTGAAACTCTGTGCCTTTACTGAACATCTCCCAAATGATCAAAGAGAGCAGTACAAGGCCATTGCAGAGGACCAGCTTCTGACGAGATCATCGTTATAGACTATGCTAGATGCTGCTGATACAGCTGAATGCTCCATATCAACAGGAGTGATAATGAGGAAACCTTTGTGCTTTCAGCTTTCTGGCCTCCCAAGAGAGGTCCAAACGAATGTGGAGGACCTTCCACTTAATGGATCCAAACTCTTTGTAGAAAAAACAGACTCTAAAAGGCACAAAAGCCATGTCATGTTCTCTGGGGATCTACACACCTGCAGGGGAAAATACAGTAAAACTTAGACATCACAAAGACACTGGCCAACTCAGTTCTCTCCATCCCAGAGATGCTGTAATACCCAATGGAAGAGATGAGGGATACAAAAATGAAGAATGATAATGCCCTAAACTTCACAATCATAAATGTTGAAACATAATTTTTGATGCATTGGTTCAGGCCCCAAGCCATGGGCGACAGGTGTAAGAGGCAGGGGAAGGTATGCCTTCCCAAACTGCCTGGCTGATCCCACCCACACTCTGACCCCAGACTGGGAAAGGCTGTGTGGGAAAGGGCATGAGCCTCCTATGCTTGGGGAGTGGGGATCATAGCCCCTCAATTCTTGGGGGGGCTCTAGCCATACAGTGGGAGAAGGCTTGGCTTCCATGGGGGCCATGGATGACAGGAGTGAGGTCTCAGGCAGAAGGGGCAGAGATCTGGGCTTGCTTCCCCCAGTCCACTCCCAGCACCAATTGCTGCAAAATTTGAATCATTTACATCCTTTCAAATACTGCCTTGTTCTTTAAAAAAAAAAAAAAAACTAGGGAAAAGATAACATCCAGACAAGTGGGTACTGAATATCATCTCTAATAGTTATTCAATCCACTTTACCTCCCTTCCCATCCCTTTTCAGCAAGTTCTCTCACAAGCATCTATTATACCAGGATAAAAATCACCTTCTAAAACTTGATGCTCTAGAATCCATTTCTAATCAGCACTGAGGAAAGGGTTTCCACTCCAAATACTTCCTGATGCCAAAAAACAACAGAGGATGGAGACCCATTCTGGATTTGAGTTCACTCAAGAGATATGTAAACACATAATGATTCAAGATGGTCACATTAGCAGCAATACCATCTCTAGACAAGGGAGACTGGTTCTTGACCCTTTATGTACAGAACGCTTATTTCTATATCATGATCCAACCACGCAACAGGAAGTTTCTGAGATTCACTCTGTACCAAGACTATTTTCAATAGAAGTTATTTCCATTTGGTCTATCATCCGCACGCACAACGTTCTAAAAGAACCTATCTGGGGTAGCAGCACGTCTTCACAAATTATCAATGATGATATATCCCTATTTAGACAAGTGCCAACTCAAAACATATCCTTTAGTGACACTCCATTAACTATGCAAAAGGCTATAGAGAAATTCATGCAGCTGGGACAACGACTTGAACTCCAATGACTTCAGCCTGTCACAGAGGGCTTGGTTCAATGCTCAGTTAAGTTAGTGGAACAGACCCAGAAGCTGGCAGTACTGGCTTAGAAAGTCCGTGTTATGAAGAAAGCATAACTCATTTTGCAACAGTAAGTTCTATTTTGAAAGGGAATGATTATCTTTTAGTTCCATGGCCAACACTGCCAAAGTGACATTAAAGTTAACATGATCAAAGGGATCAATTTGGGCTAGTTGTAAATGCATAGCAGAAAAGTTTCAGAAATACGTTCAAGGAGGAATGAAAAATAAAATACTGTGGGATACTGTTGAGGGGCTGGCATCAGGCCTCTCTGGCCCCTTGAATGGTACTCAACCCCACGTGAATCCTAATGGCCACAGTCAACAGTAATACCCTTTCTCATCAAGGCAGTCAGGCTAATGGCCAACATCACAGTAACACCCTCTCTCAGCAGGGTAGCCAGGCCTAGTGGCCAGAGCCCTTAGAAAGGCTCCCTTCCCACAGGGCAGCATGGCCTAGCAGCCAGAGTCAATAGTAACACTCCCTTTCCACAGGGCAGCATGGCTTAGCACCCAGAGTCAAAAGTAAAGCTCCCTTCGTGCAGGACATCATGGCCTAGCAGCTAGAATCAATAATAAAGCTCCCTTCCCTTCCCTGAAGGGAAGTGGGGCCTAGAAGCCAGAGTCAATAGTAAAGGGAAAGGTAGCACCTCTCATAGGCTTACTGAGGAATGGGTAGGGGGACCCGGGCCTGCCCTCTCCGTCGGGACCCAACCCAGGGCGCTGTCAGCAGGGAGGGAATCCTACCAACAATGCGGAGCACACAAGGTGTAAATCCCTGCCGTGGGCTACTTCCTACCAGTCTCTCCCACATAGTCTTCTCCGTCTCTGTCCTCCAGGCCAGGGGCTTCTGCTGCGGTCCCCTGCTGACTGGCGATGGCGTCTGGGTGCACCTGCACTTCTCCTTCGGGAGCTCCTGCAGAACCTCCTTTCTCATCTGTGTTAGCCCAGACTGAGCTCCTCCATAGGCCTTTATACCTGGTCTCCAGCTGGAGCATACCCCTCCAGGCTGTGGGGCTGGGGCGTTCTCAGCCAGGTAGCTAGGCTTAACCCCCGCAGTGCCAGAGCAGGGTTGGTACACCCCATCACAGATGTTCTTATTTTCTGATATCTCTTGTTAACAAGACACATTTTGTCAATTAAAAGCACATAATTTAGTCTCTCCAAAAAAATTTGATATAGGGTCTCACGATAACCATTTATTTGAATGTATTTAAAGAAAATAGATCTCTACAACCTGTGTAATTATGTGGTATATAATATCTAATTACCCGCAACAATGACATGGTTATATGTTGTGTGGAAGTTACCAAATTAATACAGTATTCAGACAAACTAAGAGGGAGTATAGCTCTGCTATATCATGCCTGTTAAACAGATGTCTCCCTGACCATTTACATGAGCTACCCTGCACTGCAGTCCCAAAATACAAGTGGATGTGGTAGGCTAAAGGGCTGCTGCATATTTGCTGTAAGATATCTGTGCTAGAAAAAGAGAAATAATTAGTTAAAATTTAAAATGAAAATGTGTTTCTTAGTGATGGCACTAGTCCCTCTCAGTCACTCGTTTTTGTAAACAGAAGAAATGTACTAACCATGTATCCAGTATTTCCATAGACTAAGTTCCAAACCCTATAGAAGAAAAATTCACTGACTTACCCATATAAAGGGTGCTTATTTTGCTGTCATATCAATAATTTGCTGATACAATGCCATGTCACTTTTTATTCTATAATGCCATTCCTGTAAGTGTTAGATCTAGCATAATTAAGCATGTTTAAGTGTTATCCTGGGTTTTTCACAACCCAGCATAGCAGAAACTTAACTGTTTCCCTCCAAATGGTGTCAAGAATAACTCAATGAGAACACAGTGCTTCCGTAAAATAAAAGATTGATACAGGTTAACATGTTCTTATCTAAAACTGCTAATTATTAGATAGTAAGCACCGACACACACACGCAATAGGTGTAGGGCATCCCAGCAGGGCCGGCTCGAGCCATCCGTGCGCCCTGGGAGTGTAGCGCCACCCCTGGGATTGCGACATATGCGTGGCCCCGCCCCCGGGCGTGCGGCCCATGCGTGGCCCCACCCCCGGGCACGCGGAGCATGCACAGTGCCGCCTCTGCCCGGCCCAGCAGCCCCGCGTGGTGCCCCCTACAATGGGGCGACTCGGGAGGTAGCCTGGTCAGCCCGTAGCTTGTGCCGGCTCTGCATCCCAGATATAGTTACCCACAATCTGGGATGGTTTTGCATGAATGCCTGCTGGGTTTCCAGGGGCCCTCTTTTCATCCAGCTGATACAAAGTTCAGATGTCTACCTCTTGCCCTATGAAAAACTCCCTTGGACTGTTCCAAGGTATTTACTATAACCTAATCGTTAATAGTGATCTTTAACAAAGCACATAATCTATAGTGTCTCCTAGTGGTTCAGCATAATCTCTGTTAGGTCACCAATTCTCCTAATTTCAACAAACTACTCATTATCTCAAAATAGTTCTAGTCTTTCTAGCCAAAACAATACTATATTAGAGGCACCTAAAACCAAGTCGTTATTCACTCACTCTCTTCCATTACTTTCTGTCCCATCTTCCCATTCTGATTAACAAACTGCAAGTATGCAGCTGTCTGACCTTGTTTTACAAAGGCCTAAGATTAGGTGATATTTGTTGTTCAGCTGGCAGAGCTAACCATACAAAATGGCTGACTGGAGTACAGTCAACTTCTGGGGCATATGCAGGCATATAAAATTCTAGGGTAACATAAAGGCCTAAATGAAGTGATTTATTGACAATACTGCCTTGGGTAAAATAAAACCAGGCCTGGACACAGGGTCACAAAGGGCACTCTTTAATGGTAGAGCCCCAGCTATTGGCTTTCTACTCAGCAAAAACTTACAAAGTACTCACTGGTTCTCCCACAAGTGCTAAGGTTCTTGGCCTATAGCCATTTGGTGGCATATTAGGGATGCATCATTATCCTGATGAGAAAATGCTTTTGGAATTAAAACAGGCACATACTGTATGTAGATAACAGCACAATTCAATATTTATGAAGTAGCTACCTATAATTATAGACAGGTACAATTATCACTGCCACTATTCATTAACCTCAGGAATTAGGCACTTGATGAGTGGGAATGCTATTTATTCATTACAATTTTACAAAAAATCAACTCCTCCCTTTGATGAGCCTGGCCTCAGAAATACAGGTGACAGCTGTAAGAAGCTTCTCTAATAATAAGCACCTTCAAAGAGCCAGCAATCTGAGGGGGAGAAGGCTTATTCTAGAATGAGTTACATTAGAATGAAGATTTATTCCCCCTCTCCCTCAAACAAAAAACAAAACAAAACAAAACTTGGCATGGTGTTTCCTTACCAGATATATTTGATCTCGAGGTTTATGAGTAATTTAAAAGTATATGGGGTATCATGGCTCCTTCCCCACTCTGGCATGATAAATGCAGAAGTGGGGGCCAGCAAGTGTACCCAAAGCCTTATCTACCAGGCTTTGGTATAAAACTTCCCCCAAAATCTTAAAAACCTAGATTTTGGGAATAAAACTTCCGCTGCCACCACCCAAATATTAATAACGAGATTAGGGGAAAGATCATTTGGGAAATCTCACCCCTATTATAAAAATCAGGACACACAAGTAACCAATGCCAGGTTAATAAAAAGAAAAGAGAAAACTTTTATTATTACAACACTATTCCTGTTGCAAGCATAAGGATCAGATGGAAAGGTAACAAAATATACTCATGGAGGGATTACACCATGGGCTAGAACTTAGTTAAAAAGAAAAGCCAAACATCTCTTAAGCAGTGCCAGATATCAGATCCCATACCCAACCCTTAAAACAATAAAGCGTAACAAAACTACCTAAACTTTACCCTACTTACAGAAAGTGAAGAATTGTTTCTTGGAGAGAGACATGCTTGTCCCTCTCTGAAGCTGCAGAGGACTCACTCAGAGAGACAAAAGGAGAAAGGAAAAAACCCAAATTCCTTTGTCCCAGTTTGAAAGTCCCACCTACATTCCTACTGGTCACTCCACCTGGCTAGGTGTAGTTAACCCCTTAATCCCCAGGCTGCTGGCTAACCCTCATAATCATGACATGGGGAAATAAACTTTAATTTCAAAGTGTAAAACTTACACTGTATGCCTGTAGGTCCACCTGGGCACCAGTGAGAGAACTTCAGTTTTCAGAGATGATTTGTAGTTGTCTATCTATTTATGGCTTAGAAAGTCCATTTGTGTGCAGTATCTCATTTATGTGGCTCAACCAGATGGAAGCTAAATTATCTGTATTTTTATTTGTAGTGAGCAGAGATGGCCACTCACTGACCCAGAGGGGGAAGAACCCCTCTCCAGGTGGGCTGAGCCAGGTCCTGCTCCTTTAACTCCATGGAGGCCAAGAGGAGGGGCAGGTAGGATAAAAGCCCAGCCCAGGAGCTCTGTAGGGCCTCAGCCGCCAGAGGAAGCAGAGGCCTGCCCTGAGCTCTCAAGCTAGGAGGGCCCTGAGGACTTTGCAGAGGCTGAGGACTGGCCCAGACTGCTGGGCCCTTGCTCTGGAGAGGAGACTGTGCCCTGCCCAAGGGTTCAGACTACCAGGTTCCCGAGAACCAGCAGCCAGCGTGGAGCCAGGTAGATTCTGAGGGGAAGGTAGGCAGTGGCCCAGGGGAAGCCGATGGCTAGCAGGCTGATCTCAGAACATTCTAGAATATGTCAGCGTATTGTGGGCTAGATCCCCAGTGGCAGCCAGTACTGTTACTGCCTGGACCCCAGACCAGGACGTGGTGGAAGGCTGAGAAGCTGAGGCATGATGAACTTGGTTTCAGTAATTATCTTCTTGCCAGGGTTTTAGCCAGTGTTGGTGCCTGGCCACTGAGTTTGCAGCCGTGGCTGTAGATCCCAACTGTATGGAATCTATGCACTATCAATGATAAATGCTGCTGCTGGGGTTATTTGGAATTGATCTTCATTCAGTGTGGTTTGGGGGAAATTATGTCCTTTTAAGTAATCACATCATAATATAGCGGCGAAACTCTGAGGGGCACTGAAATATTTTTGATGTTCTTTCTGAGGGTTGCTATTTTCCAGTCTTGAACTTGGGAGGAAAAATCACCTTTAGTAGATATCACCATATCCTTTGCCCATGAAGGATACCCCAATCTCATTGATATTCACAAAGACATAAGGGAATCCTTGGTCTCTGGGATCACACAGAATTTCAGGGCTAATTGTAAAGGCATTTATGAGGAATGCAGCCATCCCAAATATATCACAGGTAACACTCTACTCTGTAACATATAATTATTATGTTATATGTTGTTTGTTTTGGGATAGCACTTAAAGGTCAGCCAGGGCAAGGTCACATTGTCCAATACATTGTACAAACATATAGAAAATGATAGTACTTGCCCCAAAAAGCTCAGAGTCTAAAATACAATGTGTACAAATAATCACATGTGGGGTGAAAGGAGGGCAGGTGAAACAGGGCAATATAAATGTCTAAGAATTGCACATATCCTATTAATCAGTTGCAGAGATCGCAACCAGCCACCTGATGGACTGTTACCAGGTTGTAATTTATTGTTTGCGTTATAGGAGGTGACTTTTGAGGACCTTGAAAGAGGTTAAGATAGTAGCTAGGTGTTTTTTGACTAGGAGCTTCATAAGGAAAAAAAGCATAAAAGTGCTTGCCAAAGAAGCAGAGACTAAGCAATCAACATGCATCACTGGCAAAGTATTGCCTTTGGTATAAATAAAAACTTGGCTAGAGGGGGAGACTAGATTGTGGAGTGCTTTGAAAGTAAGGACAAGGAGTGTGTGCTTAATGTGGTAGGAGAAGGGAAACAACTGGAAAGACTTATAGAGGAGACTGCCACTGTAAAAGCAAAGAGACAGAAAGTATATTTTAGTAATAGAATTTCGAATAGAATTGAATTGGGTGGGAGACCCAGAGAAAAGATTACTTTAGTCAAGGCACAAGATGATTGGGGAAAAGATTTTGGCTGCATGAACACAGATTAAATTCAGATCTTGGAAGATTCTTAGGATTCGCTTTGTCAGGAGAGAGGCACATTTTTACTAGCTACATGCAGTGCATGTGGACTAAGCTCATTCTGATTTTGGAAATAATATTTACACTGGTATGCTCAGTTTTAATATGGACATTACTATATTCCTTGCTATTACTACATTGTGGTTTTCATATCATTGCTCTCATGAAAGTAACTTGATGCTTATCCTCATATTCTGATCATGCATTCTCTTTCAAAATAATCATTATCTACATATATAGCTCCGTGTGTGTAGTCTGTCAGATGGACAATGACATTTTCAAGCTTTCCCTTTCTGTGGATTCTAAAGTGACTCTGAAGTCCAAAGCATGATGTGCATGCTTGGGAGCATATCGGGCAAATAGAGTTATTGGTGAGCATCTTGGTACCCATAGCGGTAGTATAATGCTTTTCCCCAGCAGCTATCAATTATTTCTGTCTTCTATGAAGGCTTAGAAAGTTCTGAGTATTGTGTGTTGCCATTTGATCTATTTAACTCAGCCTTCTCAAGATCATCCAGTTTTATTGCACCACATTATATGCTGTTCTTTATAATATCCTTGCAGCCGTTTCTGGAGCAACCTTGATTCCAATATCCTTGTGCCAATTCTCCATAGAAAACTTTTCTGGGGAGTCAATGGTGTGTCCAACCCACTGTAGTTGGGCATTTATCAGGATAGCATTTGACTTTTAGAGAGCCTTCAAGGCTGGTCATTTTGTCCCGCCAACCGATCCCCATAATGGTACAGAGACATCGCATATGGAATGCCTCCACTGTTTGATATGCCATTTGTATGTCCTCACAGTCATCGAGGAGAGAGGTGAGCACAAAAGCATTATGACATTTTATTTTTGTTGAGAGGATTATGTTGGAGAATTTCAGGACTTTGTTACATTGATTCCCTAATGACTGAGAAGCCTTCTGTATCCTGTTTGTGAGCTCTTTGTCAGAAGATCCATCATTGAAGATATTGCTGGCAAGACAGGTAAAACTGTCAACTTGCTTTAGTTGGAGTCCACTAATGGACATGGTAGGATATGACTCAGGAGCGGTGAAGATGACTGATACAAAACTATAGTTTTCTCCAGGCTGATTATGAGGCCAAACAATTTTGAGACTTTAACAAAGCAATTTTTAATGCTTTGGAGGTCTCCCTCGGTGTGTGCTGGGAAGACACAATCATCTGCAAAGTGTGTTTCTCTTATTAATAGTGCTGTTACTTTTGTTTCTGCTTTAAGCCATATTACATTGTCTGTATGTGATCTATATGTCTCTGCTGAGCTCATTTATCACATGACTGCGAAGAGGTAAAACAGCACAGGGGCAAGAACACAGCATTGTTTGACTCAATTGGAAATGGAAAAGGAGTCAGTGAAATCTCCATTAAAAAGTATCTGATCTTGCAACCCCCTCATGAAATAAATGAGTGATATTTACCAGTTTTGGTGGGCCACCATGTTTGCTGTGAATCATCCATAACCCTTCTTTATTCAGTTTAACAAGCTTTTGTCAGATCAGTGACAACACTAAACAGATCCATATTTTGTTCTTTGTTTTTCTTCTGTTTGCTAGAACCAGGTCTGACTGCACACCGAGTCTCAGGAAGACTGGCTTCTGAGATAAATGAAACCAGTCAATTCAGGAGAACACAAGCAAAGACTTTTCCAATGACCGATGGGAGAGAAATCCCATGGTAGTCTTCCCAGACCATGTTGCTGCCTTTATTTTTAAATAAAGGAACAATTGTGGCATCTTAGAGAAGTCTTGTGGCATTTCCTCATTGTCCCAGATGTCGGTAATGATCTTCTGGATTGCTGTTACCACCTTTGGACACACAGATTTACATATTTCTGTTGGCAATTCCATCTCAGCCCAAGGACCTTCCTGACCTCATCTTACTGATTGCCTTGTCTATATCTTCTGGTGAGGGTGGTGAATCATGGTGGTGCTGAATAGGTTTTTAAAGTAAATAAATAACACTTGTTTCAATTGAGGCTGGTTTGTTTAGTCATTGTTCAGCCCATCTGTGTTCCATGCCATGTTTGTCTTTCACACTGTTCTGCCATCATGAGCAAACCTGTGCCCACCTTTGAAAGTCCATAGACTAGCTTCACAGAATCAAAGACCACCTTTGTTTCATTTGATTCCATATACATTTGAGTGTCTTCTGCTACCTTCTCCACCGTTTATCCTTATATCAAGTGCAGGTATCTTTGTGCCTTGCTTTGCAGGTATTTGAATCAGTCTCTCAGAGGTTGAATGAATATTATTTTGCCTGATTTGGAAACCCTCCTTTTTTTTCGTTCCAGAGTATGGTGATTTCCTCATCATTTTCAAACTAATCACAATGTGCCCTTTTCTTCAACCCAAGAACATCAGTTGCAGTTTTTTGTACTGTCTCTGAATTCCTCCCATGACACAGGGTTATCACTAAGGTTGGTTTCTAATGCACTTAGTAGCTTGTCTCGATAGCCTGCATAGCTTAATTTAGCAACATCATGGGACATCTTGATTGTTTTGGGGTGCTTCAGGAATGTGGGTGGGATGCATAGGTTCAGTATTGATGTAATGATTCTATGATCTGTTCAACATTCTGTTCTACACATGGCCCTGGTGATCCTGACATCCCTTGGACAATGATGTAATCTATTAAATGCCGGTGTTTGGATCTGCGGTGCATCCATGTAATATTAGATTTGTCTATGATATTGTAATTGTCAGGCACACTTGCTTAGGAGTAAGAGGCCATTTTCATTAATTTTTCCAGGGCCATTTTTTTCCAGTGACACCTTGCCAGTTATCTTTACCTATTCTTGCACTAAAATCTCCTAGAATGATTGGCTTGTCACTTTGTGGTGTTGACTTGGGCTAGGTCTACACTACAGAGTTTTTGTGCAAAAACATCTGTTTTTGCACAAAAACTCAGTGTCCACACCTCAAGTGCATTTTTGAGCAAGTAAAATGAAAGAACAGAGGGGTTTTTCCGGTGTAGGTATTCCTTATTCTACGAGGAATAACTCCTTTTTGCGCAAGAGCTCTTGCGCAAAAAGGTGCATGTGTACAGAAAACAGGATTTTTTTGCACAAAGAGGCAATCGAAAAAAGCACAGGTGACCTGGTGGCCATTCTGTAAATAGTAATCAGTTTCCTTTCAAGAGAGCATCCAAGCAGTCTGACATCTCTTTTGCAAATGTGCAACGCTTTTTTGATGCACTTTTGCAGTGTGAACGCGCTCTTGCGCCAGAAGCCTGTAGTGTAAACATAGCCTTGATGACAGATCAGAGCAGAACTGTTCCTTAGCATCATCAGGGCCTGTTAAGTTGAGCACATAGGCACTGATGACGGTAGTTAATTTTGACTTAGTTAGCCGTAACCAGAGTTTCCTGAGTCTTTTATTGATGCCTACTGGATAGTCTTCAAGAAATTGCAAGATTTTGGTCTTGATGGCTATTCCCACTCCATGGATTCTATTTTTTCTGTGGTTCTTTTCCCTTCCAAAAGAAGGTGCAACTCCCAGCTGGTTCTGTAATAATGCCCTTGTTTTCCAATCTAGTTTCACTGAGCCCTGCAATGTCAATGTCAGACCGGACTAGCTGTTGTGACCGAAGAGCTGTTCTTTGAAACTGAGCAGTATTATTTTTGTCTATCATAGTCCTGAAGTTCCAGGCAGCAATCTTTAATGCTTTTTCAGTTATCTTTGGTTTTCAACTGTGTTGAGGTTGAGCCAACAGTTGTGGTAAACTGACCAGATTTAATTTAATTTAGGCAGGCAGTGTTTCAGGCCCCTTTTCAGGCAGTGCAATCCTAGAAAGGGCTGCTCTGTCACCTGAGGTATTGCCTCTTTTCCCTGATGCCCTAGTGTCAGAGATAGGCAAAGAATATTCACGGGCTCCTGTGTGCAGGCTTCTGGCTACAGCTGCCAGTAATTATCTTCACCTGTCACTTTGCCACTCCCCCATTGCCACAGGACTTTTGAAGAGAGATGCACCTGATTGATGAGTGCGTGATGTTCATTAAAATGGCAGAGTCATTGCACCGGGACAATCCCATTTGCTCGGCTGCTAAAGCTTGGCCCAGTGGCACAAAGGCTGCTAAATGGGAGGCTTCTTTAGCTGCAGTGGATAGCCATGACTTCTCCAGTGCCCCATTATGCCTTTCGCCTTCCTCAATACACTGCTGCACTGCTTTTCAAGCCATTGCACCAATATATAGTCTCTTCTGCCCTAGCAACCAGAACAGTCTTTGCATGCTTGGGAGAACAATCCCTAAATCACCATCAGCTTCCACACTTGAGGTTACCCTCACCTAGTTTAGTCTGCCTGCTGGGGTAGTTTACTAGAGCGTGGCCACTGTTGCATACTTGCAGCTTCTTGGAGCCACAGGCAAGGACAGAGTGCACAGTGCAGACCAGAGAGGAAAAGAACCACTCAAGGAGTGTGGCAGTTCAAATCACTCACCTCTCCCCTACACCCCATACCCTCATAGTTATACACAGGGATGACGCATGCGGGGGCACACAGGGTCATACACCCCCCAGTGCCATGGGGGTGAGGGAGAAGGGACCAGCAATCAGCAGGAAGAGCTGTTCTGGGCCCCGTGCTTTGGGGGGCTCACAGGACCCAGAGGATTAGCGGGGGGCCTGGCACCAGAAGCAGGGGCCACTCTCCCGCACTCATTGGCAGCAGTGGGAAGCAGATGGACCCAGCTCTGCTCCCCCCGCTTCCAGCTGTGTCGCTGAGCTTCTACCACTGGAGAGTGTGAGGGGGCAGCTTCACTCTTTCCCCCTAATCCCTCCTCTGAGCAACACAGCTGGGAGCTGGGGGAAGTACAGCAGGAGGCTGGGTTGCTCTGCTTCCCTCTACTGCTGAGGTGTGTGTGTGGGGCAACCCCTGTTGCCAGTGCCAGGCCCCTGTCACTCAGGAGAGGAGGCTGGAGACAATGGATGGAAAAGGGGCAGGAGTGTACGAGGTGCAGAGTGGGAGGGGGGCAGGAAGAGACAGAGCCCTCCCCCCAGGCTATGGGTGGCACGGGGAGGACCCATGTGGGGGTGTGGTCACCTTTATCTCCCTGCTAAGCAGTGGCCAGTGGTTACACACATTGTTTGAATCCATTTTGCTTGTGGGGTTTTTTAGTAATTCATTTCTCTTGTTCAATTATCTTGTTTAATTTAAAACAATACCTGCAAAGTCTTTAAGCTGTATATTCCGGTATCGTGTACCCTTCTGTTCGTATTACCATCTTCCCCCTTAGCCATCTGTCAGGTCTTGGTGGTTCTGAGGTTCCACTTCAGGAAAACATTCTTTTTCAGGAAGGATGCTTGATCAGGTGCTTACTTTTAAGTTTGTGTCCTTAAGTTTCACAGAAGTCACTGGGCTTGAACTATCCATTTAAGTGCTTTCCTGAATTGAAATCCTAGTTTGTAACCTCTCTGGAGCAGGGACTGTCTTCTTCTGAATGTTTGTAAAGCATCCAGAACAATTAGTCTCAGATCCTGATTGAGGGCTCCTGTGGGCTACTGTAATATAAAGAACAAAATTTAAAAGTGTACAGTCATAATTTACATGCAATGCTTAATTTACTATTGTTGTACACATCTAAACCAATGTATATAGCAATGCTTTGCCATTAGGGTTGCAGCATTTTGTGAGAGAGTATTCTTGTCAGTGACCTTAAAGCCTGTTTAAGAACGTAAGAATGGCCACACTAGGTCAGACCAAAGGTCCATCTAGCCCAGTATCCTGTCTGCCGACAGTGGCCAATACCGAATGCCCCAGAGGAGAGATCACAACAGGTAATCCTCACATGATCCCTGCCCTGTCACCCACCTCCAGAGAAACAGTGGCTAGGGATACCATTCCTACCCATCCTGGCTAATAGCCATTGAGGGACTGACCTCCATGAATCTATCTAGCTCTTTTTTGAACCCTATTCAAGTTCTAGCCTTCACCACATCTTCTGGCAAGGAGTTCCACAGGTTGACTGTGCATTGAGTGGAAAAAAAACTTCCTTTTGTTTGTTTTAAACCTGCTGCCTATTAATTTCATTTGGTGACCCCTACTTCTTATATTGTGGGAGTAACTTTTTCTTATTCACTTTTTCCATACCAGTCATGATTTCATAGACCTCTATCATATCCTCCCTTAGTCTCCTCTTTACTAAGCTGAAAAGTCCAAGTATTTTTAATCTCTCTTCATATGGAACCCATTCCAAACCCCTAATCATTTTTGTTGCCCTTTTCTGAACCTTTTCCAGTGCCAATATATCTTTTTTTAGATGAAGCAACCACATCTGCATGCAGTATTCAAGATGTGGGAGTACCATGCTTTTATATAGAGCAATAAGATATTTTCTGTCTTATTCTTTCTCCCTTTTTTTAATGACTCCTAACATTCTATTTGCTTTTTTGACTGCCGCTACACACTGTGTGGATGTTTTCAGAAAACTATCCACAATGACTCCAAGATATCTCTCATGAGTAGTTGTAGCCAAATTATACCCCATCATATAGTTGGGAATATTTTTTCCAATGTGCATTACTTTACATTTATCAACATTAAATTTCATTTGCCATTTTATTGCCCAATCACTTAGTTTGGTGAGATCTTTTTTGAAGCTCTTCACAGTCTGCTTTGGTTTCCAGCAAGCTTCTTGACTATGGCATGCCTCATTCAGCAAACCAGAACGAGAGATGCCGTAGGCGGCGTTCAAATGTGTACCAGACAGCAAAAATGATGCAATCCCCACTTCAACCTAGTAAGCAATTTCTATTACATTATATCATCTCAGATAAAGTGTTCTAAAAGCATTTGTTAAAATAATATTTTAACATATTAGTAATTAGTATTTACTGGAGTTTCTTTTAAAAAGTCATTACCAATATTGTGTGTCACAAAGATAAATAATTCGTTGGTTTCTGGCCACAAGATTGCCTACAGTGGGTCACAGATCCCCATCATATCAGAATGCCTAGTTTAGTATTTGGAAAGAAATTAACCTGTAGACCAGCAGACAGCTCCCCAGGGATCTCTACATCCAGCTGAGGAGGTGCCTATGCATTGTTTGTTCTAGCTATCAAGTACTTGAAATACAGTATGTGCTCCTGATGCACCAATGTGAGGCAGATATATGCAAATAAATGCCAGGCAGGACTAACCATTTTCCTTTAACCTTGTCCTATTTTTGTTATCTTTTGAGCACAGGCACGTTAGATACAATCTAACATTTCTGGAAGGACTGCAGAATTGCAGCCGTGTAAGTCAAGAGGTTGCTGAAAGGGTAGCTCCCTAAAGGTATGGATTCTACTTCGTGGGGCTTTGGAAGCCCATATCTGAGATCCGAATTTCACTCTGCTTTCCACACTGCCTCTCCTTTACTATGAAGGTGAAATTTCATATTGCACACAGCATCTTGTGGCACTGAATTTATTCAAGAAGTGCCAGTGCTATTTCAATGTGAAGTGAATATCCACATCTGAAATGGTCCCAAATATGTCTATTTTTGAGAAGGCAACAAAAATGAATAAAAGGAATGTTTTCTCCAAAGGAGATAATTAATAAACAACACAGAACATTAGATACAGAATTACTTATAACTAAAGAATAACCTACATACAGTAGAGAGAGTTAGACATTTGCAGCATTTGTTCATGAATAATCATTCACCAAAGTTTGTGCCAGATCCAAACCTGCTGATCGCTTTTATTTTAAACTAAAAGCTTCAGTAACGATCATTTTCAGTGTCCAGCATTGACACTTATTTCATACAAAGAAAGAGTTGCTGCTTACATGGCATGCTTTCATAAAATGGATTTTTAATACACCATCTCATTCTAGTTAAGGCAGCAGATTTTAAGAACATTTCCTTTCTCAAATTAATTAACAAGGTAAGTTGAAATTCACATTGAGTTCTTAAGGGAATATGGCAAGACAGCAGCAACAGCACAGTGTAAATTGTTTACAACTGATGTTAATAGCTACTCATTTGATTTAATGTGTAGAATGCTATTCAGTTTCTCCAGGGGGCTCTCTTCTAATAGTCAATCTTGTCCATAATTGCAATGGCTCTGCCTTCATTTGCCTTCATAATGCAGAATGACTGCATGAATGTAAAATGCCTGTATATTGTGAAACTTTTCAGCAGAAATCTTACTTCAAAGTGATCATAGATACAAGAGAAAGTGAATAAATATTCAAAGTGACTTCTAAAAAATAATGTTGACTGTTCTGTTACTAGTGTTAACTGCTGCCAACCAAAGACATAAAACCTTAACATCACACATGCACACTGCATAAAAGATCATACAATTCTTCACAGCACTGCCATCAGAAGTGTTGCAAGAAATTATTCATATACAGGATGCAAAGAGGAACCTCAGAGCTAGCGATATTATGTCATGTGGAGTACTATACATACTATGCAATCTTTCCTTCCCATTCTGTGGCATCACCAAGGGAATAAAAAATAATTGCTCATTTACAATTAGTTTTTATTTTTCTTAACACTGAATTGATAAGCTATTTGCTATATTTCATAGTCTGTGATGCAGAATTGCCTAGGATATGTGCTGTGTTGGAACCAGAGAGCACAAGGAGGATTAAATACATTACTTACGTTGACACTGCCAGTTTGGGGACTATTAATGATAGGATAAATCCAACCCAAATCTGATGCAGATCTGTTCTAGTGAACATGATTAAATCCAAAGAATTTCAAAACCAGAATGTATTAGAGCAGCTGTACAATCCAGATTAACAACATCTATCTGTGCAATGTGTTTGGTGATCTGTAGATGAAAGGTAAGTGACTGGGTCTGGGGCAAGTCTAGGTATTTGGATGGATATTGTTCGTGTCTTCCATACCAGCTATAAGCAGTAATGGCACCCTTCTGCCACACGTCAGTGTCAGTAACTAGGTCTGGACTCGTTGCTACATCTAGGGGCTGTGGCTGGGGATTCTTTCTAAAATAAATTAAATATATCACTCAAGCCTCCACTGAAAATCCGATCTCTTGCTGGGTTTTAAGAATTTAAACATCTGAATCACTGGTCAGTTTTCAGGTGTTTCTTCTACACTTGTAAGCATACAGTAGTGCTGGAGAATATAAACCATGATTTAATGTGTAGCACAGTGGAGTCCTGGTCCATGATTAAGACTCTTAAGTGCTATGGTAGTAGAAATAAAAAAACTGGAGATAGTGCCTGGGTGGGAGACCTCCCCTCAACCCCCTCCCTCCCCCAAATCTAGTGGAGACATAATCTAGAAGAAATACCCTAGGGGAACGCGGGCAAACATGCAGAATTAAACCGTTAACAACTTGTTGAGCTACACATTTTATGTGCTTTCATGTTTGGTCAATGAAAAGAAAGGGAAATAAAGACAGAATATATAAAGAGAAAAGCCTCACTGGAAGTAGAAATAAAACAGCTCAGGTAACCATTCATTTCAGTTGTATTTAAACCCTTGAGGCACATAGCACTAAGACTATAACAAAAGGAACCATTAAGCAAGCAGTAGCAACCTGAATGTAAAGAGATGATAACTCTAAATGCCTCTTCTTAGTGCATCATGAAGAAGTAGTTTTGTTTCGCTTTACTTACACTTCTGTATGTCCTTGCGCTTAGGAGCATTTGGTGGATTTCCAAAACACATTAACTTTGTATGTCCTGCCATTTTTCTTTTTGCCGTGGTGTTTACACATCATATTTTTCCAAATGGAAGGCAGCCCATTAATGTCATATTGTACTAGTGCTGTTTTGTGTAAAAGAATGTGATAGAGAGATTATTTTGTGAGAATGTTCTTAAGTTGTTCATTTATGAATTTTGCAGAAATACAATTTATCTTCAGAAAGTGCAACATTCAGTACCCTGTAGCACATATAGGAGAGCATGCAGTTCATTTTACTGGGTCAAGGACAAATAGGCTTATTTTCCAACTTAGCAAATAACATTTGTCTTTTACTCAGCCTCTTCTTTGGGCCCATGTTTGAGTAGTTCATCCCTATTCAGCAAAGCATGTAAGCACTTGCATACCTAGGCATGTGCTTAAATCCCTTCACGAGGATTTAGGCACATGCCAAAATGCTTTGCTAAATAGGGAATGTCACATTCTGGGGTGCAGTCCAGACCAGCGAGGGATGGTGTCATCGCAAGCCCCATAATCCTGGGTGCCTCATAATGCTCTGCTGCTGTAGCTCCCAACCTGGCTGCCCGGAAAGAGCTTGCCAGCATGCACATCACACCCTGAGCATCTGTGTGTAGGTGTAGCCCTGGTCCAGCAGCTCTGATCCTAGGAGCCTGTCAGCAACACTCCAGTCAGACTCTGGCTGCCACCAGACTCAGGCCAGGTCCACACTAGACCTGGAAGGTCGGGTTAAGCAACACAACTCCAGCTACATTAAATACGTAGCTAGAGTTGGCTTACCTTAAGCCAAGCTTGGTGCCATCTTCTCAACTGGAGACTGACGGGAGCAAATGCTACAATTGACTTCCCTTACTCCTCACAATTACAAGGAGTACTGGTGCCAACCAGAGCCGCATTCAGTGTTCCATTTAGTGGGTCTTAACGAGACCCACTATCGAACACCAAAAGATCAATCTCCAGTGTGGCAAGTGGAGACATGGCTTGAGTTACTTACTTGCAGGGTGACCCCAACACACTCCCAGTCCTAAATATTCCCCAAAACATGTATTTTGCACCATCCAGCCATCTTCCGGACAGTTCAAGTATTAACAGTCCATTGCCCCTGTAGAAGGCCAATATTCAACGGTTTGCTACTTGAACTGGAGATACCAAACAGTTCAGTTTAAACACAAAACTAGATGAGTTCAGATTAAAAATAAAGCATGTTTATTTAGCTACAAAGAGAGAAGTTTTACATGAATTCAAAGATTGGGTACTAAAGTCAGAAATGGTTACAGGATAAATAAAGATACAATACTTCCTAGTATCTAATACTTAACAAGCACACTTGACTCAAGGTAAAATCCTTACTTCATGGTCCCAGCAACATGTGTAACCAAATTCTCAGTTCAAGATCTCCTCCCAAAGTCAAAGGGCTAGTTCCTTTGTCATTGTAGATGAGAGAGAACGCATTTGGTTATGACTAACTGCTGCAGCGCCTCCCGCTGGTTGCTCCAAGAATTAGCTCAGTCCTCAGCAGGGTGCCCCCTTCTGGCAGGTATCTCGCCTGTCATCCCTCTGTGCTCTCCCCACAATCTCACTCTGGACTCATGTCGTTCCCAGACCATGGCGTTGTCTTCGGGACACTGCCCTCTGGCAGTGCCTACCACAGTGGTCTCTTGTCCCCTTCTGGGGCTACCAGCATTCCTCAGTCTCACCTGCCCCTGTGGTCAACTGCAGCTCTAAAGCCTAGTCCCTCTGCCTCAGGGCAAGTCACAGTCTGTATAGGCCACTGTTCTTGGTGGCAAGGTGTGGTGTGTAAAGGGGAGGGGGAGATCCAGGCCCACCCACTACTCTGAGTCTCAGCCCAGAGACCCTCTGCCAACAGGCTTGTCCTGCCCTTGTTCTCTCCCTCCTGTTTTGTGAGCTACTTCCCCTGTGTCCCTTGCATCTCCTTGGCCCTTGCGTCAAGGCCTGCAGCCTGGCAAGTATCTGGCTGAATCTTCTGTCTCTAGCTTCTCTGAGCCTGACCAGCACTGCTTTTTCACTCTGAAGTTCTTCTCAGGGAACAAGTCCTGCACCCTCCTTGGTCAGGACCCAACTGCTCTCATTCTGCTGAGCAGCCACTTATATACATGACTGCCCCAGCAAGCTACCCTCTGATTGACTTCTTAAAAGCCTCTCCTTGATTGGCCAAAGCTCTGTGCAGGCTCCCACCAGCTGCTTTAACCTCTCTCTGGCCAGAATGGGGAAGCTGCCCCACTATAGGGTTCTTCTGCCTCTTTCTTATATAGTCCAGTTAACCTTTGAAGTGGATTCTTCTGAGGATTACTCTTCAAAGCAAAAGTCTATTCTAAAGAAAGAGCCGCAGAATCTGGTGCTGAAAGAGGCCCCATGTTCTTTCCTCTCACGTGTGTTTGCTGAGATCCAAATTTGCAATGTTTCCTTCCATCTTCTCTCCTTGCTGTCTTGAGGACAACAGCGTGTATATAAACTGAGATAGACACATATCACACCGTCTGGAGCGGCTCAAGACTGAGTGCGCCAATATCAGGCCTGGCTGGCAAGAAGCAGGGCAAAACCCCAAAATTGGTTATATATTTCATATATAAATGATTTCACCAACCCAGACACAAGTGTGAACTTCTAACACACTACAGCAGTCTTATCATGGAGTCACAGACAGTCCCTCTTGAGCATTACTCTGTGTTCTGCCACCCAGTCAAGTGGGGTCAGCAACCTTTAGCACGCGGCCCATCAGAGTAATCCACTGGCAGGTGGGGAGACGTTTTGTTTATGTTGACCATCCACAGGTATAGGTGATCTGCCTGACGAAAAGTTGCTTCTCTGTGATTGAGATGCCCACATTTTACATTCCTTTTAAGGCTGTTTTTCAGGTATTGCCCTTTTGGAAATAAGTATTTTGCAGTAAAACTTCCCCCGTTAAAATCTCCCCAGTTTGATGGCTTCTCAGTAATAAATGCCTGATAAGGGGATATTTAAATATGTCAACATGATATCAAGCTTGCTGCTAATAAAAGGTGGGGAGAAAGAGAAAAAGACAGCAATCCACCATGGATCCAGTTGTATCTGCATGAATAGCTGTGCATTTTGGTGTGACTTAATTACAAAAAAATAAAGTGAAAGAATGTGAAAATACATTTTCTAGTTTATAACGGGCAACCTGCTGTTATGTTACCTAACATCATTACATCTATTTTCAGGTACATTGAACATAGCAAAGAAAATCATTCCAACCTTTTAATGGCTCCTGCTGGTTGCTGAAAGAACAGTGTAGCTTGATGATTCTTATTTGGCAGAGCACTCAAGCACCCGCTTTAGTTCCATTTACTCTAATGGGATGTAAGCTCATGCTTAAAGATAAGTATACTTTAATTGCTTTGCTGAATAAAGACGGTCTTAAGTACATGCTTAAATACTTTGCTGAACTGGGGGTCTTCTTGGAACAATACAGTAAATAAAAGGTAATGTAAAAAGTGGCTGTGACCTTGGAATCATGTGATGCCAAGCAGTGGTGATTCTTGAGGTCTTTGTTAGTGTGGATTCCTGTGGACAAGTGCATACCAACAGTGCCTTACTTGTTGGCATTCCCATGTCAAGGATACAACTTTTCTCCAGCATCTAGCAGAGACTATCCCCTCTCAAGTCATTGACCTCTCAATAGTGATACCGATTTAGTCGAAAACCTGCCAGTCCCTGGTATAGGTACAGAATACCTCCAAATGCCTACTGATGTTATTGTGGCCCACCTTCATAGAGCAGATTGGATAAATACCTGTCAGGGATGGTCTAGATGGTGCTTGGTCCTGACGTGAGTGCATGGGACTGAACTTGAAGATGCTGAAGATTCCTTTCAGTTCTATAATTGTATGATCATGGTAGCTCCCTACTAGCCAAGACAGTGTTGTCTGTCATCTACTTTCATATAAAGCCAACCTCCTTTATGCTTTCCTACCTGTACAAACATAATATTTCAGAACCATGGTCAGATAATGCACCCAACTTCTCTCTACAGGATCAGATAATTCCTCTCTACCAAGAAGATTTATTCCTCAAAGTGAAAAAGATTTTCCAAAATGGGCTGTTCAAAACAACTTGAATCAAGTACAGGACCCAATACTGAAGATTCTGGTTGACATAAATCTCCTGAAACAAGCAGGACTAGAATTCAGCTCTCACACTATCCAACTAAATGCAAACATCTGTGTGTCATGTTCTGAGACTAACATTTTGTCTCTTATACCATACAGTGTCAAGATGCCTCAAAGGCCTTTATTTCTGCCCTCTAGCTAGAGAACCAATTCTTATGTAGGACTTCTCTGTTGTCCTCCTACCGAGTATTGAGCCACCCTTTGAACCTAGCTTGTAGTGCTCACTATATCACTTCGCAATCAAGGCAGTCTTCCCCATCGTCATCACATCAACACAGAGTCAGTGAGCTACAAGCCCTTCTGGCCAGTTGCCTTACATATCCTTCCACAGGGACACGGTGGTGAGGAAACCATGCTATAAAGTTCATCCCTAAAGTGGTCTCAGAATTCCACCTGAGCCAGTCTCTTACCTTACTAATCTTCATTCCAAAGCCGCACTTTTCACCAGGAGGAAAGAAACTCCAAACTCTGGACATCTACAGAACCCTGTTTTAATATCTCAACAGGACTAAGCCTTTCAGGCTTGCTCCCTCCTCCCCCCCGTGTGTATCTGGTGCATCTAAAGGCCAAGTTATTTTGTCTCAGAGAATTTTGAAGTGGATCACAGAGTGTATTTTCTACAGTTTTCAGCCAGCTGGCGAGCTTCCCTCTCTCTCCTTCTCTGAATGTCTAGGCACACTCAACTGGGAAACAGGTGTCATCCTCAGCCTGATTCAGAAAGATGCCAGGAGCTAAGTTATGTAAGAGCCATGAGGAGTGACCACTGATCTTTGTTAAACTTTTTGCACTTGATATGACAGCCAGAATAGAAAAATCGTACTTCCAAACTCTGTTTAACCAATATAGCCAAGAATCCTCACGAGTACCAGAGAGGATGCTGCTTGTCAGTTACCTACAATGGGATCTATCCTGGTACATATTTGAAGAATGGTTACTTACCCAAAAATAATTGTGGTTCTTTGAAATGTAGTATTCAGTGTGGTTCTCACAATCCACACTCCAGCCTCACTTTTCAGAGCCTGCAGAAATGTAATCTTTGAATTGCAAAGAAACTGATGAAGGTTTGGGGCTGCTGTGCTCTTCATTGCTTCTTATGGGGGCACAAAGAAGTGCAGAATGCACGTGACCACAACAAAAACTTGTTAAAAAAAAAAAGTGGTCTTGGGCTCATGAGGCCTAAGCACACCTATACTAGGATGCACAGTGACTAAAACAACTTGAAGAATCAGTTACTGTAAGGAGGTTTTGCCCTGGCTGGTTTTGATCCAGCCCAGTAAGGGTTTTCGTCACCTCAACTGTTCTGTAACCTTTATGCTTTGTTGCTATGGATCAGAGCTCTGAGACTTATAGCCTTCTCACAAGCACAAGGTCTCGTCCAGGTTTTGTCTAGCCTATTCACTCCTTGCCAGGTGACTCCAACAGCCCTTCCAGTCCCAAGACTCCCAAAATCCATCCTTCCTGAGCTCTTAGTCACCTGTGAAGATGTGAAACCAACCTCCTGGTTATCAGCTTACTTTGGTGCACATTCTCTACCCAGTTTGCACATCTGAGATCTGTTTGGGGTAGAAATAAATAAAAGATTTATTTAATAGAAAAAAACCAAGTTCAAAGTTTGAATAGCAAAGGAGAGCAAAACAAACATATACAAGTTACATAATAAATAACAAAAAGACAACCTCAGCAACCTCACTTCTGCATAAGTAAAATCCCTTGTCTAAGACAAGTTACTTGTTGCTTTTTCATGATTTCCTACTGTACCCCTCTCACTCAGAGTCTATAACTAAAGGCTAAAGAAAATTTGTGGATGAACATTTCAAATTCAAGCTTGCAATAAATGCTTTTGTCTCACTTCCCTGGAGAAGGAGACTCATGGTTATTCAAAGTGGGGGAATTCCTTTTGGCTCAATGTCTTTCCATTAACTTTAGTGGTCCACCATTGTCTTTTTCTGGGCTGGACAATGGCTAGGAACATGAAGTTGGTTTTGTGTGAAAACCTGGTTTAGTAGAAGCAGCCCCTCCCTGCCTCAGTGTTTCACATCCCTGTTACACCAGTTACAATTTTCTGTATATACTTTTGCATATATTCGTAACCACTGTCTGTGTACATACATTATAATGACCATTAAGTTCAGAATATGACCAGTTACCCCCCTCCTCCCCCCCAAAAAACCCCTTTTTAACAGTGCAATAGCATTGTGTAGAATCAGCTGATTTAACTGCCGGGGGGGGGGGGGTTAAACCTTCTGTTCTCCCTTTGGGCTGTCTGGACCCTGATTGTCACAGTAACTATTATTTTTTTGGATTCAGTTTGTGATAATAATCAAAAGTTGCTGCACAGGCCAGTTATTAGTGCAACAATCTTTCATAAACAAAGAAACAAGTGTTGTCATAAAATTGTGTATTTATCATGTGTGCCCATTTTAAGACAGCCAGGTGAAGTTTGATATTTCTCCATTTAGAGCATATCAGCCTCACTCAATGGGATCAGAAGTTATTTTTTAGCCTCTAGCATGTAACTCAGAGAATGATCTTAGATATTATGTGTTGTATTCCTGTCTCTCATTAGTAATACACTGGATTGTATTTTCTCTGCTTTTTAGAACAATCTTCTGGGATTGACGTTACTTCTTGGTAGCCATATTTTCCCATATCGGGGTAGGCACATGCAGTTTTAGACCTATGTTACTAAAAAAAGTGTAAGGAAATATGACGTCTTTTCCAATGACTATTAGCATTGTCCAAGAAGTTTTTGTCACGTGCTTGGACATGGGGTCTCCAAGTGCCTTTTTCCTCTATCATTTCACTGTGTACTCATTAATGGGAAAGTTGAGTTACAAGCAGTTTTATCAAACTTTAATTTTTCCCTTGTTTGGGTCACTTCTTTCTATCTCTCTTCCTGGCTCCATTGTTATCACTGAAAATATTCACCAGTGGCCAGTCATATATGGCCCGGTCAGGCTTCACACTATCATTCGTTGTCTGTTGTCTTTAGGAAACAGGCTACTTTGAGGTTGCTCCGTTCCTGCATCCACTGCAAATGGCAGAATTTCATAGAATCATAGAGCTGGAAGAGACCTCAGAAGGTCAGGGGCAGATGACCATTTTGCGGGGCCCCCCTTTGCCACGGCGCATGCGCGGTAGCGCCACGGCGCATGCGCAGTGGCGCCACGGCGCATGCGCAGGGCTTTTTGAAGCACGGGGCCCGGGGCGGCCGCCCTGCTCGCCCTGCCCTATATCCGCCCCTGCAGAAGGTTATCAGGTCCAGCCCCCTGCTCTAGGCAGGACCAATCCCAACTAAATCAACCCGGCCGGGGGGTTTGTCAAGCCGAGACTTAAACACCTCTAGGGATGGAGACTCCACTATTTACCTAGGTAACCCACTCCAGTGCTTCACCACCCTCCTAGTGAAATAGTTTTTCCTAATGTCCAACCTGGACCTCTCCCACCACAACTTGAGACCATTGCTCCTTGTTCTGCCATTTGTCACTACTGAGAACAGCCTCTCTCCATCCTCTTTGGAACCTCCCTTCAGGAAGTTGAAGGCTGCTCTCAAATCCCCCCTCACTCTTCGCTTCTGCAGACTAAACAGACCCAACTCCCTCAGCCTCTCCTTTGCAAATACTGGGGGCCGTGGCTCCTGGCTTCCACAGTGAGCTCTCTGCAGCTCCCACACTCACCGCAGAGAACTCACTGGGGTTTCTGTCAGCTCCCGGCACCTGGCACCATTTCCCCTCAGGCTGGACAAGAGACCCAAGAATGAATGGAACTGCAAATAGCAATTCCGCGAATCACAAGGGTCTCCTGTACGTTCTCTTTAGCTTACCTGTATCTATATTTTGTTAACACCGACAGTATTATTACTACCCTCTTTAAACAGATTAAGGCAAAAATTATTCTGTTTTGTTTAATGAGCAATGTTTGTTAACTGTGCCAAGAGAAAATCCCTGGTAAACTTTTTAGGAGCTCACTCTTACTTCATGGGGAAGACAAGTTCACTCACCACAAATGTTTTTTCTATATCTTGTACTTCTTCATCTATTCTCATATTTAATATCTAAAAACAATAAGCACAGCTAGAAATGACCAGTTAGTGCTTTATTGCTCCTACCATTCAAAGCATGCTGCTTAGAAAGGCTAAAGGTATAGAAAACGGGAGGGAACACATAACACCCCTTCCAATTGCCTACTCTCAATCATAGGTTAAAGTAAAAAGGAACTCCCCTCCTCTCCCTGGGTTAGGTAAATTGTACTTCTTGGCTGCTGAGGAGGGAACTCCTTTTCCCATTGCAGCAACCAAGCAGGAGAGGAGTTGTAGGGGAAAGCAGTTTACCCAGACCAGCAAGAGAAGCAATTCTCCTGTGCTTTCAGCAACATCCCACTACTCACAGCATATGCTCTGCCACTATGGTGCACCTTTCTGCTCCCTTCATTTTTTCTCCCATGCTACTAGTTGTAGGTTCATCAAAGGAACTTAAGAGCATCTCACTTCTAGGAAAAGTGAAATACATTTAATGAGAAGACTGCCGATCATGACTATAGAACAATCCACTCAAAAGTGTCATTTTCTTGATTGATTTTGAATCATTTCCTCCGACATGACTGGATAAAATACCGAGGTGCAATTTACTTAATTATGTTGAAAGTAACTGATTGCTGCATCTCCCTGATCCTTTTTAAAAGACTTTTTCTATTGTACATTGACATTTAAAAACTTCTAGGTAAATGCTCTGAATATATTGATTTATATTGTACTGGACTTATTAAAGTATTTTTTCTAATCATATACTAACGTACTGTAAATGTCTACACCTATTTATCATTAAAGTATGACAAATGTGCTATCATTTTTCATCACATTTACTAATGGTAGGTTATTACTTTTATGTTATGGCTTCTTAGCATTTTCATTTATAATGGAAAATTATACTCATAGGCTTCACTGGTTAAGATATATTTTATTCTCTTAAAATAATTTTAGAGATAAATGTTTGCAGTGAGAATCTCTGAGCTTTTTAGAGGAAGAAAGGGGAAAAAAGTCTCTTTTTAATCCTATTTTTCTTTCAGGTTATTTGACTTAAAAGTAGTTAGTTTTTCCACTGAAATGCGCACACACCAATGGCAGAGTATATTATGTCAAACATCAGGTATAAATTCATTTTGTAGGTATATAAAATACATCTTTACATTCATGCACTGTTTTGAATTAAGAATAATAATATAAACATAGTGGCACAGGTGCATGAAAATCAATGGAGCTTTGTTGACTTACACTAGGAAAGAATTTGGGTCATATACTTCTAGCTCATTGATCTTATCAATCCATCAAAACTACACAGTACGGTATTCCCATCACAGAAATGTGTTGCTACTTCTGGGTAGCAGGGATTGAGGTCTATATTATTTTTATGGCACAGTAGTGTGTAGAGGTTCCAGTCAGAACCTCATCCCATTGTGTTAGCTGTAATACAAGTACAAAGTGTGCGGCCTGGCTTGTCCTTCTTCTGGGATTTGCCACTGGAAGCTTACACAGTGCAGCCAGCAATGCAATGGTGAGTGACAGGTGCTGGTTAATCAACTGGGAAGCACCCTAGAAAAGCAGATGAATCAGAATGTTGTTGGCCCACACTACCTGGACTGTACCTATCCAGAAAAAGCACAGTTGCCGACAGAAGGCAAGTGCTTTCTTCCGTTTGGAGTGGTGTTCCAGCTACAAGCAGCAGCAGGCCTGTAACAATCATCTCAACCTTTGTTTTGCTATTGGAGTTCTATAGTTTTTGCTGAGAGAGAAAGTGAAGGGACCATGGCAACCCCTTCATTCTTCATTCTGTCTAGGTGTCTGTTGAGGGTCTGGGCTCGATGGTCACTCATTCTGATGGGGAATGACCCAAGCATTCAGCAGTGGCTTGGATGTCCAAGCAGCCCTATTTAAGGAAGACTAAAGAAAGCTTTCGTCTACCTTCTTTCCTGGCCCTAAATTAATCATTGCTTGTTGGAATGACTGCACTATGTTAACCAGACTTGAACTATGAACTTCGGAGAACACACATAGCGGAGAATTACATTGATTAAGAATAGGTATTACAGCCCTCAGTGAGACAAGCGTTTCAGAAATTGGATCACTAGATCAAATAAATTACCACTTCTACTGATCTGGGAAACCTGACAATGAACCAAGGATACATGGTGTTGGACTTGTTATCAAGAAATTATTCTCAGTGCACGGCAAGTCACATGGAGGCACCCTTGCTAGGGACATTGGCATCAGGTTGTCTTCATCCTGGTGTGTCACAGAAACATTTGTGATATATTGCATGCTTGATCAATGCATAGCACTGACTGCGACACTGATGTTAGGGTCAAGCTCCAGCTACATCTTTAAAAGATCTCTTATGCAAAGCCAAAAGGCAAATCCTTCCCTCAGCATCGGTAACATGAAGGATTCTGACATCGGTGAAGTTTCAATGTGTGCTTGAGCATGATCAACCTCATTTCCTTGATTCTGACACCTTGTAGGAAAATGTTAAGAACAAGACACTAGCTATTGCCAAGGATATCTGGAAAAACCAAGAAAAAAACATCTTGACCGGTTCACAGTAAACTGGAGATCTGAAACACCCATTTACAGAAAAAGAAAAGCAAGTTCGCTAAATTCTATTTCAACAACCAACCAAGCTCAGAACTCTCAGGTTTAAAGAGGCTAAAGCTGCCATTCAAAATGTCACCAGAGAATGTGCCCAGAAATATGAGTCAGACAGCTGCAAAAAGAGTCAGTTCATCTTAGAAACGAGTGACCATTGTGTTACCTACAATGGAATTAAGCAGGCACTTGGTCTACTTTTGTAAAAAGACTGCGCACCTGAAAACAAAAGATGGCTTCGTCTTGACTGATGAACTGAGCATTGCAAACAATTCTATTAAAGGATGCCATTTTCTGTGATGCTGCCTTAGGTCCCATTCCCCAGTTTCCAGTGATGCAGGAGTTGGACCAAATATCAACACCTGAAGCAGAAAGAGAGATTACAGAGATTGCACTTGGGAAAGCAGGAGGCAATAATCAGATCATAATGGAGCATCCAGTTCTGAACTCTATTTTTATATGGGTTAAAATATCTTTGCATCTTTCAAATCCTGCTGTATGTGGCTTTAATCCCAACAGGCACAGAGGAGTGCACAGATATCTCTCACAAGCTTCCTTCCGCCCTGCCTTGAGGAGCTCCAGAAATTCTCCGATTATTGCCTGCTGCTTTCCCAAGTGCAACAAGATATTCTCCGTCTTATCCTCTATCCCCTTTTTAATGATTCCTAACATCCTGTTTGCTTTTTTGACTGCCGCTGCACACTGTGTGGACGTCTTCAGAGAACTATCCATGATGACTCCAAGATCTCTTTCCTGATTAGTTGTAGCTAAATTAGCCCCCATCATATCATATATGTATAGTTGGGGTTATTTTTTCCAATGTGCATTATTTTACATTTATCCACATTAAATTTCATTTGCCATTTTGTTGCCCAGTCACTTAGTTTGGTGAGATCTTTTTGAAGTTCTTCACAGTCTGCTTTGGTCTTAACTACCTTGAGCAGTTTAGTATCATCTGCAAACTTTGCCACCTCCCCGTTTACCCCTTTCTCCAGATCATTTATGAATAAGTTGAATAGGATTGGTCCTAGGACTGACCCTTGGGGAACACCACTAGTTACCCCTCTCCATTCTGAAAATTTACCATTTATTCCTACCCTTTGTTTCCGGTCTTTTAACCAGTTCTCAGTCCATGAAAGGATCTTCCCTCTTATCCAATGACAACTTAATTTACGTAAGAGTCTTTGATGAGGGACCTTGTCAAAGACTTTCTAGAAATCTAAGTACACTATATCTACTGGATTTCCCTTGTCCACATGTTTGTTGACCCCTTCAAATAACTCTAATACATTAGTAAGACAGAATTTCCCTTTACAGAAACCATGTTGACTTTTTCCCAACAAATTATGTTCATCTATGTGTCTGACAATTTTATTCTTTACTATTGTTTCAACTAATTTGCTCGGTACTGATGTTAGACTTACCAGTCTGTAATTGCCGGGATTGCCTCTAGAGCCCTTTTTAAATATTGGCGTTATATTAGCTATCTTCCAGCCATTGGTTACAAACTATAGTTAATAGTTCCGCAATTTCACATTTGAGTTCTTTCAGAACTCTTGGGTGAATACCATCTGGTCCCGGTGACTTGCTACTGTTAAGTTTATCAATTAATTCCAAAACCTCCTCTAATGACACTTCAATCTGTGACAAGTCCTCAGATTTGTCACCTACAAAGGATGGGTCAGGTTTGGGAATCTCCCTAACATCCTCAGCCATGAAGACTGAAGCAAAGAATTAATTTAGTTTCTCCGCAATGACTTTATCGTCTTTAAGTGCTCCTTTTGCATCTCAATCGTCCAGGGGCCCCACTGGTTGTTTAGCAGGCTTCCTGCTTCTTATGTACTTAAAAACCATTTTATTACCTTTTGAATTTTTGGCTAGCTGTTCTTCAAACTCCTTTTTGGCTTTTCTTACTACATTTTTACACTTAATTTGGCAGTGTTTATGCTCCTTTCTATTTACCTCACTGGGATTTGACTTCCACTTTTTAAAAGATGTCTTTTTATCTCTCACTGCTTCTTTTACATGGTTAAGCCAAGCCACAGTGGCTCTTTTTTAGTTCTTCTACTATGCTTTTTAATTTGGGGTATACATTTAAGTTGGGCCTCTATTATGGTGTCTTTGAAAAGTGTCCATGCAGCTTGCACGGATTTTACTTTAGTCACTGTACCTTTTAATTTCTGTTTAACTAACCTCCTCATTTTTGCATAGTTCCCCTTTTTGAAATTAAATGCCAGAGTGTTGGGCTGCTGAGGTGTTCTTCCCACCACAGGAATGTTAAATGTTATTATATAATCGTCACTATTTCCAAGCGGTCCTGTTATAGTTACCTCTTGGACCAGATCCTGCGTGCCACTCAGGACTAAATAGAGAATTGCCTCTCCCCTTGTGGCTTCCTGTGCCAGCTACTCCAAGAAGCAGTCATTTAAGGTATCAAGAAATTTTGTCTCTGCATCTCGTCCTGAGGTGACATGTACCCAGTCAATATGGGGATAGTTGAAATCCCCCACTATTATTGAGTTCGTTATTTTGATAGCCTCTCTAATCTCCCTTAGCATTTCATAGTCACTATTACTGCCCTGGTCAGGTGGTCGATAATAGATCCCTATGGTTATATTCTTATTAGAGCAGAGAATTACTATCCATAGCAATTCTATGGAACATGTTGATTCATTTAAGATTTTTACTTCATTTGATCCTAAATTTTCTTTCACATATAGTGCCACTCCCCCACCTGCATGACCTGTTCTGTCCTTCCGATATATTTTGTACTCCAGAATGATTGTGTCCCATTGATTGTCCTCACTCCACCAGGTTTCTGTGATGCCTATTATATCAGTATCCTCCTTTAACATGAGGCACTCTAGTTCACCCATCTTATTTTTTAGACTTCTAGCATTTGTGTACAAGCACTTTAAAAACTTGTCACTGTTTACTTATCTGCCCTTTTCTGATGTGTCAGATTCTTTTTCATGTGAATGTTTTTCGTCTGATCTGGCCCAGACTTTATCCTCTTCCATCCTCTCCTCCTGACTTAAGAACCACCCGCGATGCCAAGAAATGCCAAAACTCCTATCCACCAGCACGGTCAAGCAAGGTCTCAAGAAGTTCAGGGAAAATCTTGCCCACAGTCGCTCAGTCTGGAGTAGCCTGTTTAAGGCTGGTGCACTCATTGTGGAGAATCAAAGAGGCAATGCTGAGCTCTCAGGCTAGCTAGGGAGCAGAATATACTCCAACCTCCATCTGGCAAGTGGTTTAGTAGCCACTGTGGGAAGGTCTGCCATTTGTACGTTGAGCGCTTTTCTTATTTCTAGGCACCACTGTTGGACTGACTTTGTTTCATCTCCTTCCATGTTGGATGACCAAAAGAAACACAAAGTAAAAAAGAGACTGTGACACCAAAAGGCTTAATTCCGTGTAAGGGATCGACCTCCTTATACATAGAAACAAACTGAGGTTTTTCCATTGTCTTCAGTGACTTTTGGATTGCGTCCTCCATGAGAAAATATTTCACCCTCTTTTGTTCAAAAGCCCATATGACCAGCTACTGTGGATAGCAAGACAAAAAGACCACAACACATAGGAGGTTTTAAGGCACAGGCTTCGTTCAGCAACGCTACTGTGTGTATCACAATCCTAGCAGATGTTTAGAATACAGGGGGGACATAATTAAAGGACTGCCTGCATGGCATTATTCATGAGCCATTTATCAATCTGAAGATTCCAACCATGGAGCATAAACAACCACTCTCTCCCTTTCACAACTTGGTGTCTGAACAGCTGCAACTGAATTGTTTTTATATTCATTGTTGCCAAGATTTATCAGAATAATCCTGAATAAAACATGATTCCATGCTGACCAAATTCTTACAAGAGCAGCCTACACATACCAGTTTTACTATGTATACTTCCATTTCACTGTTTGCAGCAGAGTTGTTTTCCTTCGTTGGTGAAACAATAGTGCTACCTCCACTCTTCCTCAAGAAGTACACCCCCAGCATGAGAACACTTAAGCACAATGATAAGAACATGTTGTTCATTGATCGGGGAGTCATAAAATATTCAATGTGCTAGAGAACTACACAAAGATCCTGTGCTCTAAATCTTGCTGATTCTAGCAATGACAGCTTTTAACATTAGTAATCATGCCACTAAAGGCATCATACTGTCAGATAAGTGTAAAGCTGTTTGCATAAATAGTTGCTAGCCTATGTCCACATTAAGGCCCAGATCTCACCTTGTGAACATTTTGATTTCCGTCAAATGTTTGATTGACAACAGAAAATTGACACAAACGTTTTTTCCTGACTAGAATACATCTCCCATGATGTACCATGTGTAATGTTCTTTAATTGAAATATGACTATTCAGATCATTGTTGCAACCACTCTTATGTGCTTGCAACAAATCTTGTACCAAGCGTATGAAATAAAGTGTCTATGAGAAAATTATAATTCATTAATTATGATTATGCCATTTGTATGCACATATCCGCCTTGTATTAGTATTAGCTATGTACTTGCATTTCAAAAGTTTGCTTCTGGGAGACACCAATAGGAGGCTTGGACAATGTATCAGTCAAATTGATACCCCTGCCCCAATGAGAAAGTAAAAAAAAATTCCACCATCATATATCAAACGGCTCTGCCTGCTCTATTTCTTCTTTCTGTCTGTGGCAGTTGCTGGAACGCTCTGACCTTTTGCTTAGCAAGTGATCCACATAGTGGTCTTCCCCCTGTAGTTAGATGGTTGATAAGTGTAAATAGTTAGCATAAGTAAAGTAGTAGTTAGTAAATAGTTTTCTGGATATCACCTACCCTGCAGGGCTGTCCTGCATGGGCCTTGGGGCATGCCTTGGTCTCAAGGCTTCAAACAGTATGTGGCATGCTGCCAGAACATGCCACTGAGTGACTCTTATGCAGAGAGGAACAAACCTCTTCACAAGTCCACTCAGTGCTATTCGTTGCCATTGCTGAAAGGATGCGAGGCAACTCAGTCTTGGCACAGAGGATATCTTCCTGCAAAATGTCCTGCATCTGCATGACCTGGTGAAGATGGCTGCCCCACGTTTAACAGCACACTTTGTGAGACTGCAGGGTTCATCAGCTGCATTCATGGCTCATGTTTGGTCTTAGATGTCTGCAAGGTCATGACCTGGTCTTCCATCTGCATGCCCATGGCTCATTAAGCCCTTACTCAACAGGGGAGAAGTGATTAGCCTGTGTCATAGCTTCAGTCCTTGTCTCGTGAAAACTCCAGTCCCACCACCCGATTGACTGCTTGGAAATCATCTGTACTGGAATGGACATGAACAAGCACTCAAAGACAGTTACTAAACTTTCTGTAACCGTTGCTCTTTGAGATGTGTTGCTTGTGTCCATTCCACAACTGTCCACCTACCCCTTGCCAGCAAGAAGGAGCTGATGAGATGGTGGATCAGCAGGTGGCTATGGAGACCCTTGAGGCACCAGAGTTGACCTGACAGATACCACTAAAGGAAAAAGTCTTCTGGCAACAGTGCATGTGGCTTGTGCACACCTCTATTGGAATGGACATGAGCAACACATCTTGAAAAACAACACTTATGGAAAGGTTAGTAATCGTCTTTTACTCAATCTTCAGGGACCTTGTGACGGGTCGCCCCGACCACGACGGGGGGCTCGAACGCCGCGCGCGCGAAGCGGAGGCGGACCCAAGCCCCTCTCCAGCCGCGCGCAGGCAGGAAGCCGGCGGGGCTACGTTCAGCCTCCGCGCCTCCGCCGGCAGGGAAACACTAGCCCCTCCCCAGCGGCCGCGCCGAATGGGGACGGGGCGGAGTTAGCCGGCCGAGTCACGGCCGGCAACGCCGGCGCGCCGCTGGAAGGGGAAGGGCTCCGGGCGGCGTCCAGCGCGGCGGACCAGTTTAAAAAGGCCCGCCGCCAGCGGGGAACGGGGCAGCCTCCTCGCAGGGAGGGAGGAGAACCCCCTGTCCCAGGACGGACCCCGAGCGGCACCAAGGCCGGCAATCGACCCGGCCTCGGCCCCGGGATTCCCGGGACAGCCACCGCAGCTGGCGTTTGGTCAGCCCCGGCTCGGACGGAGATTGGACCCCGCTCCAGCAGCCCTGGAGAGGACGGCCTGGCCGGGAACGGACCCGGCGGCGGGAGTGGCCCCCCTAGGCATCGCCGAGACGACGACAGGCCAGAACGGCTGGACCAGGGTAGGTCTCGGAGGTGGGGACCACGACCGAGGAACTCGGGAAGGGAGGAAGGAGCCCGGGCGGGCGCTTTGGCGACCGTGGGTAGGCGGGTTACGGGCGGAGTGACCCCCGTCTACCGCGTCGGGGCGCGAGCAAGCCCCGACACTTAGGGCCCCGGGCTGGGACCCGGAGAGAGGGCGGGACCGGGTCCCCCTCCCTCCCCCGAAGGAGCACTCAGCTCCGAGCAACGCTGGCTTGAGCGCACAACAGAACCAGGGCCCACCCCGAATAGGTGGAGCCCGGATTGAGGGGCTCCGGCCCCCACCCCGCAGGGACGGGTGACAACTGCTGGGTCCACTGACCCCCCCTTCCGTCTGGGGAGGGGGTGATCGCACCCGACTGCCCCGGGCGCCCGAGCAGGGGCCGGGAAGGACACGGACGGGAAGAGGCAAAGGGGTCCGCCGAGCCCGCCTCTCATCCCAGGAGGGGGTGATCGCACCCCTCACCCCTCACACGTGGTGGAGAATGTGGGCATCGATCCCATTGAGCGGGAATACGAGTCGAAAGGTAATTTTTACCTAGGGAGAGGAATTCGAGTGACAGCGCGATGGAGCCGCAGCAGTTATTGGACTGGGTGGGGGAAACCCAACGCCAGCAGCAGCAACAGCAAGCCCAGATGATCCAGCAACTGGCGACGCAATTCCAGGACCAGCAACGGTTGCTGGTCCAAGAACTGGCCACCCAACACGAGAAATGGTTGCAAGTGGCCCGCCCGTCCGGGGAGCCGACAGGGACTGCCTGGCAGGGAGAGGACGGCGAACGCGGCCTCGGGGCCCTCCTGTTGCGGCTGACCAAGATGGGGCCGGGAGACGACCCCGAGACATACTTAACGACGTTTGAGCGAGTGGCAACTGCCGCGAGATGGCCGGAGAGCCATTGGGCCACTTTGTTGGCCCCCTATCTGACGGGGCCTGCACAAATGGCTTACCGGGGCCTGGAGACCCAGGACGCGCTCCAGTATGGGAAAGTAAAGGAGGCCATCCTGGATCAGCTGGGGATCACCAGTGACACCTACAGGCAGCGATTCCGTCATGAGCGATTTAAACCTGGAGAACGGCCCCGGGCTTTCGCGCAACGGCTACGCGAATGGGCATGGCGCTGGTTGGAGCCTGAGCAACGCTCCGCGGCCGAGGTTGCGGAGACGATCGTCCTGGAACAGTACGTGCACCTTCTGCCCCGCAAGCACAGAAGTGGGTCCGGAGACACCAACCCGCGACCTTGGCCGAGGCCATCGCGCTCACCGAAGCCCAGTTGAATGCGGAGGGGGGTGAGGCGAGAGAGCGGCGTGAGTCCATGCCAGGACCCTCCCGGAGGGACGCGCCGTGGGAGCAAGGGGGCGAGGCAACCTTACCCAAGGGCCCCCCGAGGCCCGCCTTTGGCGGAGGGCACTGGTTAGCCCCCGTGTGGCCCGGCAAGCCTGGGGGCGGCTATCGGGAGATGAGAAAGGAGACCGGAGAGAAAGCGGGCGTGAGCCCCAGGGCAGGGAATTGGAACGCCTGCTATCAATGTGGACAGGAGGGGCATTTCAAATGAGACTGCCCCCTGATGGATTGCACCCTAGGCCAGACGACACCGGGCGGGCCTCCCCCGGAGCCGCCGCGGCCCACCATGACCATGTGGCTCGGGCAGAGGCTCGTGAAGGCCCTTGTGGACTCGGGCTCGGCGCTCACCCTGATCCGGGAAGACCTCATCCCCGACAGTCTCCCCGGTGGCTGGGGCGACTATCTGGATGAAGTGTGTGCACGGGGATGTAAGAGCCTATCCCACCGTGTGGGTACACCTAGCAGACGGTCAGATGGCGAAAGTCTGGCGAGTGGGGAAAGCGCCCGTCCTGCCATGCCCGATAGTGGTGGGCAGGTATTGGCCAGGGTTCGCCAGGCTGCTACAGAAAGGCGCGAGCACCCCGGTGGGAGAACTACCGAGGGAGTAGGCGCCGGTGACGGAAGGCTTTGTCCATCCACGGACCCCAGTAGAGCCGGATGGGAGATGTACAGCCCCCGGAGCCAGACACCAGGAGGAGGAGATAGCTGGCTCCCCAGACTTCCTGGAGGAACAGCGGGCGGATGAAGTCTTGAGATATGCTTGGGAACAAGCGGGCAGCACGGAGGGGACCGAAGGCGGCCCGCAGGGACCCCAATTTCAGGTAATACAAGACCGCTTGTACCGACTATCGGGGTTTGGGGAAGGGGAAGAAAGGCGAAGACAGCTGGTAGTTCCTCAGGGCCGGAGGAGGGAAGTCCTAGACCTGGCCCACACGAACCCCTGGTCAGGGCATTTGGGCCGGGAGAAGACATTAGCCCGTTTTCTGCAGCGGTTTTATTGGCCCGGGGTTTATCGAGCTGTGCGGGACTTTTGTGCCTCCTGCCCCAGCTGCCAGAAGGTCTCCTCGGGTAGGGTGCCTCCTGTCCCCTTGGTGCCCCTCCCGGTGGTGGGCGTGCCCTTTGAGAGGATAGCACTGGACTTGGTGGGTCCCCTGGAGCCCTCCTGGGTGGGTATCGGTTCATTCTGGTCGTCATCGACTACGCCACCTGGTACCCAGAGGCCGTGCCTCTGCGCAATACCAAGGCCCCGACCCTCGCCACTGAACTAATTAAGATCTTTGCCAGGGTAGGATTCCCCCAGGCCATTTTAACCGACCAGGGCACAAACGTGACCTCCCGGTTGATGAAAGAACTGTGTGCCCTGTTGCGGATAAAAACGCTTCGAACGTCGGTATACCACCCTCAGGCAGATGGTCTAGTGGAGCGGTTTAACCGCACCTTGAAGGAGATGCTCAAGCGGGTGGTACAAGAAGGCCCGCGGGACTGGGACCAGATGTTGCCCGCCCTCTTGTTTGCCATCCGAGAGGTGCCCCAAGCCTCCACAGAGTTCTCCCCGTTTGAACTATTGTATGGGCGGCAGTCGCGGGGGATTTTAGATATCCTAAAAGAAGAGTGGGAAACACAGAGCACCCAGTGCCAGGGCATGGTGCAGTACATTCTGCAACTCCGCGAGCGGCTGCAGCGGGTGGGGGCATACGCCAAATTAAACCTCTTGAAGGCTCAGACCAGACAGGCCCATTATTACAACCGAACGGCCGTGGCCCGTCAGTTTGAGCCAGGGGACCGAGTGCTGCTGCTCTTGCCCACCAAAGAGTCCAAGCTCTTCGCAGAATGGCAGGGCCCTTATGAGGTAATCCGTAAAGTAGGTGACGTAGATTATGAGATCCGCCTCTCGGGAAAACGAAGAGACACACAGGTCTTCCACGTCAACCTCCTTAAGAGGTGGGTGGCAAGGGAAGGGCTCCTGGTGGCACCCGTGAAATGCGAGGAAGACTTAGGCCCGTCCCGAGAGAGTTGTGCGGAGGAAGGCTCACTGGTCCTAGGCCCCGAGCTGTCAGGAGAGCAGCGACAACAGTTGGAAGTGCTCCTACGACAGTTCCGCCATGTCCTGACAACAACCCCGGGGACAGCCAACGTAGGAATGCATCGTATACGCACGGAATCGGGGCGAGTAGTGCGGGAGGCCCATCGACCCCTCCCCAGGAAGGTATGGGAGACGGTCCGCCGAGAAGGGCAGGCTATGAAGCAGTGGGGGGTGATAGAAGAATCCAAGAGCAAATGGAGGAGCCCAATAGTGCTAGTCCCCAAAAGCGATGGAAGTGTACGATTTTGTATTGATTTCCGGCGAGTCAACGCCCTATCGCAATTTGATGCCTACTCCATGCCTAGAGTAGAAGAATTGCTAGAGTACCTGGGGCGGGCCAGATACATATCCACCCTGGACCTGTCAAAGGGGTACTGGCAGATCCCGCTAGACCCCAGAGATAGGAGGAAAACCGCCTTTGCAACCCCGTTCGGCCTCTTTCAGTTTCGCCGAATGCCTTTCGGGTTGCATGGGGCAGCGGTGACCTTCCAACGAGTCATGGACCAGGTGCTTGAACCCCTGAGGGGGTACGCGGCAGCTTATATCGACGATATTGCAGTCTATAGCTTGACCTGGCAAGAACATCTCGGACACCTGGAGGCCGTGATGAGGGCCTTGCAGGAGGCGGGGCTCACGGCCAACCCCAAGAAGTGCCATTTTGCCCAGAGGGAGGTGTCCTACCTAGGCTACACAGTAGGCGGGGGACGGTTAAAACGCTGACGGACAAAGTGGAGGCCCTCCAGAGCTACCCGGCCTCGACGACTAAAAGACAGGTACGGGTCTTCTTAGGATTGGCGGGCTACTATCGCAAATTTGTACCCGACTTCGCTACAGTGGCAGCTCCATTAACGGAGTTGACTAAGGACATAAACCCTAATAGAGTTCAGTGGACGGCCCAAGCGGACCAGACCTTCCGGGAATTGAAGCGTAGATTAATCCAGGCCCCGATTTTAAGACAGCCGGATTGGGAGAAACCTTTTCTTTTGTGTACAGACGCGTCCGAGTGCAGACTAGGAGCAGTGCTGGCGCAGGAGTACAACGACGAAGAACATCCCGTCCTGTACCTTAGCCGGAAGCTTCTACCCAGAGAAAGGAACTATGCGACGGTGGAGAAAGAGGCTTTGGCCGTGAAATGGGCCATAGAGACATTAAGGTACTATTTGTGGGGAAATAAATTTAAGCTGATCACAGACCATGCACCCCTAGTCTGGCTGAACTCCATGAAAAATTCTAACCCCCGCCCGACGCGGTGGTATATGTCCCTGCAACCCTACCAATTTGAAGTAGAGTACCGAGCAGGGGCAAGGCACCAGAATGCCGATTTTTTCTCCCGGGTGTTCGAGTGAGACGAGGAGGGGGGCATCCTCACCGTAAGGGGGTGTGTGTGTGACGGGTCGCCCCCGACCCGCACGGGGGACGGCTGGGGCCGCCACGCCACAGGAAGCGGAGGGCGGACCCAAGCCCCTCCCTCCGGCCGCGGCGCAGGCAGGGGAAGCCAGCGGGGCTACGTTCAGCCTCCGTGCCTCCGCCAGCAGGGAAACACTAGCCCCTCCCCGGCGGCCGCGCCGAATGGGGACGGAGCGGAGTTAGCCGGCCGAGTCACGGCCGGCAACGCCGGCGTGCCGCCGGAAGGGGAAGGACACAGAGCGGCGTCCGGCGCGGCGGGCCAGTTTAAAAAGGCCCGCCGCCAGCGGGGAAGGGGGCAGCCTCCTCGCAGGGAAGGAGGAGAACCCCCTGTCCCAGGACGGACCCCGAGTGGCACCAAGGCCGGCAATCGACCCGGCCTCGGCCCCGGGATTCCCGGGACAGCCACTGCAGCTGGCGTTCGGCCAGCCCCGGCTCGGACGGAGATTGGACCCCGCTCCGGCAGCCCTGGAGAGGACGGCCTGGCCGGGAACGGACCAGGTGGCGGAAGCGGCCCCCCGAGGCATCGCCGAGATGATGACAGGCCGGAACGGCTGGACCAGGGTAGGTCTCGGAGGTGGGGACCATGACCCGAGGGAACTCGGGAAGGGAGGAAGGAGCCCGGGGCCGGGCGCTTTTGGAGACTGTGGGTAGACAGGTTACGGGCCGAGTGACCCCCGTCTACCGCGTCGGGGCGCGAGCAAGCCCCGATGCTTAAGGCCCCGGGCTGGGACCCGGAGAGAGGGCGGGACTGGGTCCCCCTCCCTCCCCCGAAGGAGCACTCAGCTCCGAGCAATGCTGGCTTGAGCGCACAACAGAACCAGGGCCCACCCCGAATAGGTGGAGCCCGGATTGAGGGGCTCCGGCCCCCACCCCGCAGGGACGGGTGACAACTGCTGGGTCCACTGACCCCCCCTTCCGTCTGGGGAGGGGGTGATCGCACCCGACTGCCCCGGGCGCCCGAGCAGGGGCCGGGAAGGACACGGACGGGAAGAGGCAAAGGGGTCCGCCGAGCCCCCCTCTCATCCCGAGAGGGGGTGATCACACCCCGAACCCCTCACAGGCCTATATGGGTATATGGGAGCTTTTATTGATTCTTCCATTTTAGGCAGCTACTTCCTTTATCGCCTTTCTCCTCCCTATGAATGACAAGTTGTTCTATTTTGCAACCAGATTGGGCCCATTTTATGAGGTGCTAAGCACCTGCAACTCCCCAAAAGACAATGGGATCAGAGGACACTAACGGCCATATGGTTATTCAGCCATATGGATTGCCTGCTACATAAGGAAATTACTTTCTGGCTCATATAGCCAGGAACAGCGGCATTGGGAAATGGGAAATGGAAAATGGCTTCCCCTGTTCTCAAAGCAGACATTAGGAAGGGGCTTGAGGAGGGTGAGGCTAGTGGCTGAGATACTGAGGGAAGGAGATGATGAAACTTATGTACTGAATAAATGAGGAGGGAGAGTATGTTTTTGCCGAGGGAATGAATGAATAAACGAACAGAGGAAAGAGAGAGGGAAGGACATGGGAGAGACTTATTTTAAACTTGGTTTCAGGCAATCATGTCCTCCAGTCACAAGAAGAAAAATGAAGGGACTGTGCCAGGTTGTGTCACAGAGATCTTTTAGGGCAGGTCTACACTGAACACTTATTTTGGAATAAGCTATTTCAGAGGAAATACTCCGAAATAGCTTATTTTGAAATAGCACGTCTACACAGCAAATGCCCATTGAAATAGCATGGAGCTATTTCGAAATAGAGCGTCCACACTCAATTGGATGCTGGATCGCATTTAAAACCACCCAGAAGCACCTTAGGGAGGACTATGGTTACCGCCTGTAGCCAGACATGAACCCCATCTTGTTTCCCCCCCCCCCGAGAGCAAGAGAAAAGCAGTCAGCCTTTGATGCCCTGGGAACGCAGGTGTGCTGCCTGTCCCTGACTCTACCATAAACAGAAACCAGACAGTAAATGGGCTAGCTGACGACCCGGGGCCTCCCGCCGCCCTGATGGCTAGTACCAGTAATTGACACGCCTGCACTGTCCCAGGAGAGGAATCTTCGCCCATCACATACTAGAAGTGCCCATTGTCTGCATTTTCCCAGGTGTGAATTATGCTTTGCACCCTTCGTGGGAAACTTGGCGTTCAAAGCCATTTTTCCTAATTGGCCACTTGAGACCAGGAAGAAGCCTACATGACCCAAGGGGTATAAAGAGGGGTTTAGTAGCCCACCCCATTTGAGTCTAATCATCTATACCTGCTGGCAGGTATTGATTGTCTCCCGAGGTCTGTGGGACGCCCAACCTCGCCCCACTTCTTCCCGAGGGATTGAGAGAAAGACGCTGGCCACGCCAAGTCTGGAACGCAGGGTGAGAATATATACCTGCTATGTGTCTATTTTGCATGCATTTTATAAGAGCTCAGAGAACCAAAAGGGTTTCATGGTACCTGTAAGTGACTTTTGTTTTAAGTGTAATTTCTGTCCTGTCCTTTTGTAGTGGCTGTGTTATCTGTAACACAGCAGTAGCATTTAACAGCTAAGTTTACCCTGTAACAATAAAATAGTAACTGTTTAAGCTTTAACCTGACTCCTTCAGTTGCTGTAACAGAACCAAGCACAATTTAAAAGAACTCCAGCCGGTCATAAGGGACAGATCCGTTGGGGCACCCGTCAACCTCTTCCAGGTTGCCCGCTGCTAAGGACCCCGGTCCTGGCAGTTGAAGTCTTGGGTGTATAAGCTCTCCCTGTAAACTTATTGGGGCGCCCGTCAACCTCCTCCAGGTTGCCCGCTGCAAAGGACCCCGGTCCTGGCAGTTGAAGTCTCGGGTGTATAAGCTTTTCCCTGTAAACTTATTGGGGCACCCGTCAACCTCCTCCAGGTTGCCCGCTGCTAAGGACCCCGGTCCTGGCAGTTGAAGTCTCGGGTGTATAAGCTTTTCCCTGTAAACTTATTGGGGCGCCCATCAACCTCCTCCAGGTTGCCCACTGCTAAGGGACCCCGGTCCTGGCAGTTGAAGTCTCGGGTGTATAATACACACACACACACCACTCACTGCCCCAACCATCGGCTGACACCGCCCACAGCAGAGCCACAGAGACACTGAAAACAGCTCAACTTTGGGAAGGCTCAGACACAGGGACTTAGCACAACATCCTGCTGCAAAGCCTCAATGAGATCAAAAGCCCAAGTAAATCCATCTTACACTATGAAAGTTTTACATAGAGCAAGCTCATAAAGTTTGCCTGTAGCAATGAAAGAGAGAGATGCTCTGCTGTTGTTTCCTCCAGGTAACAATGGGTGCATCTAGACTGCAGGTTTCTTTCAGAAAAATGGTCGTTTTTCTGAAAAAACTTCATGTACATCCACATTGCTATTGCATTCTTTCGAAAGACAATTGAAAGAATGGAGGGGTTTTTCCAACATTGGTAAACCTCATTCTATGAGGAAGAATGCCTTTTCCAAAAGAGCTCTTTTGGAAAAAGGTGTGTGTGCACGGGGAAGAGTTTTTTCGAAAGAAGAGGAAAGAGGAAAAAGGACAGGTGCCCTGGTGGCCACTTTGTCCATAGTAATCACAGCTTAAATGCAAGATAGCGTCCATTCAGCGTGGACGCCATCTTTCAAAAAAGCAGATCACTTTTTCAGTGTACTTTGGCACGTGGACGCTCTCTTTCAGAAGAAGTTTTTTCTGAAGATCTCTTCAAGAAAAGCTTCTTCCGAAAGAAGCCTGCAGTCTAGACGTACCCAATGATTTAACTGGGTTTAATAATAAACAAAAGTATAAAATGGAGGATTAAAAAGGGTGCAAGTGATAACAGACAGATCAAATAAGTTACTATGCTAAAATAAAATAAAACACACCTGCTAAGCCTAATACACTAAGATAAATTGATACAAATCATAATTTCTCACCCTTGTTCTTATTTCACGGTAAAGTCTTTTTCAGGCCGGAGCTGACCTTTCTGACCTGGGTTCAGCAGTTCATTCCCCCTCCTCCCTGGTTTTTAGAGTTCTTTTGCTTCCAGGTCATTTCATGTATCCTTTCAGGATGGGGACCAGCTGAAGACCATCACAGTTTGCTTCCCATTCCTTGAGAATTTCTCCAGGGTGGGAAGTCTTTGTTCAGTTCTCCTCATCTTTTTGAAAAAGTACAAAATTAAAAATGGCGTCCAGCACCAGGTGGCATTTTCACACTGGGGCAACTGGTGAGGGGAACACAGGCTGGGGGCAATGGCCACGTGACCGCTCCTCCCACTCTGGGGGAGGGTTGGGACAAACCCCTCGGCACCAGGCCCCATCTCTCCCCACCTCTGCTCCGCTCCCACCTCACTTATTCCCTGCCCTTGCTCTGCCCACACTCTGCATCTTCTCCCATGTACCTCACTTGAACGATGCACCCTCGGGGCATACAGCGGGGGTCCAGACCCCCTGACACTCACCAGCAGCACCAGGAGAAGTGGAGCAAAGTAGCCCCAGTTCGCTCAGCTTGTCTGGCCACGTCACTCCACTTCCTACCAGTGAGTGCAGAGGCAGACCGGCTCCCTCCCCTGAGTGACATGGGCAGGAAAACAGAGGAGCTGGGGCCGGGTTGCTCCACTTCCCCAGCTGCTTCCAGTGAGGGGGGGATTGAGGGGTGGACCTTTGCTGTGCTAGTTGCCCTGGATGCCCAGGAACTCTGGCCTCACTGGCTGCTGGCCAGCCCCTTGCCCTGCCTGTTCACGGCATTTGGGGTACATGCCTTCTCATGCCCCCCCATACACATTGTCCCTGTGATCCCATATAAATGGGCTTATATTTCATAAGTCTAACTTCATATGCAAGAATGACAGATGCACGCAAGTAGACGATACACATTCAGCAGATTACAAGCTCTCTAAGGAGAAGATTACATGCCCCAATTTGCATAAAACATATTCAAGTTATGCCTATTCATATTCAAAAACATATTTCTCTAAAAAATACAAAGACACAGTGCCACAGGGACACTGCATAGTACCTGGCAGGAGGCACCTACCACTTTACAGTCTATGTGCCCAGTCCACCAAAGAAGATCCCTAGACCTGGTTTCACTCTTCTGCTTTCTGTCTATCCATGGGGTGAGACAAAGTGCCTCTCCTACACCACACCTGGTGAACATTTGAAAGCAAGAAATAATGGAGTTTGCTAAGCATGCAGCTTTCCACAAGCTCGTACAGATCCACATTTGAGGTTCTCTAAGCCATACAAAATAATCTGCCACTTGTAAAAACTAGAGACAAGAAGGGTGAGATAATATCTTTTATTGGACCAACTTCTGTTGGTGAGACAGATGAGCTTTCGAGGGCTCTTTTTCAAGTCCAGGGGAAACAAACTAAACGTGTCATAGTTAAATACAAGAGCAAACAAGATTGTTTAAAATATGTACTAACTACTTGTGCTAAAGGACTATCCAAGATGAAATGGCTTGTTAATACTCCTGTTGACATAGGACAAAAAGGTGGGGGCGGGTTAAGGGGTTACAAATTGCTGTAAGAAGACACAGATCTATTGTTTTTATTACTCCCATGGTTTTTTCATGTCTAAAGTAGGGGTTGGGGACAATCAGGCCCGGGGCCTTATCTGCTCCCACCAAGCATTTCTCTCCAGCCTGCCCAGCTGATTAGCAGATTTACAGCTGGCAGAGAGTATTCAGCTGCTCCTCTCCCCACCTTGCTTCATCCTGCACCCAAGCTGCTCCCAGAATTCTCCTGCTAGCTGTATAGAATAGGGAAGAGAGAGGAATGCTGATGTTTGAGCAGGGATCAGAGAAAAGGAGACACATAGCTGAGCTGCTCCAACCTGAAGCATGGATGGTAAGTGACTCAGGTGCGTAGAACAGAGGAGGGAGGAGACAACAGAGCAGGTCAGATTTCTCTTGAAGAGACAGAGCGTGGCTCCTCTCAGAAACTTACCCAGGCGCAGCCAGCACACTAACTCTGTGTCACTGTCATACACCCCCAGTCTGTGCCACCCTGTCTCTGTGCCACACACGGTCAGTCACATACACACTGCCACACACACAATCTGTCACAAAGTCTCTGTCACACACAAAGCAACTCTTTCACTCTCACACACTGTCTTAGTCTCTCTCGGTAGCCCCCAGTCCCAACCCTTTGTGCTCGAGGCCCCACCCCTTCTGGGGGGCTGGGAGCTGGCTCACAACCATGTACCAAAATTCATGAAGTGGCCCCCCTGTGAAAATTATTGCCCACCCCTGGTCTACGGGTATGTCTACACTACAAAGTTTTGTCACTGTAACTAACGTTGACACACAAAAATCAACAGTGGGTGTTCACACTTGCTCCCTCAGTCAACTGATCTTATCCACACTGGGGTGCAACATTAGCAACAGTGTGAGCAATGCACTGTATGTATCCCACAATGCAGTGTTATGGGAAGACAGGAATCAGATCTTGGAATTCCCCCTCTGTTCTCCCACAGCCTCAAGAGCTTGCTGTGTCAAAACAGTACAGCAGCCTGACCCCTTCTTCCCGCAACAGCAGTCTGCCTAGCACTGTTTTTCCAGTTTAGGGCAGAAAAGGAGCATTGCAATGATTTGCTTTGTTTGTTCCCTAAACAGAGGAGCACACACAGCTGTCAGATACTTCCCTGAGCTTTGAAAGGGGAGAGGCACATGCCTGCAGGGCAGCAGAGATCAAAATACTGAGAAAAGCCATCAGGGCTGGTAGTCTGAGATACCGGCACAAGCTAGTTCTATCTACTAAACAAACAGGAACGGCTACACTGGCTCTTTGTCCACAGTAAAGGGAGGGGAAAAGAAAAAGGTTTCTGGAAGTTTTTTGTCACCAAAAATGGGTGTTTTTCCCTGGCAAAAGTCACATTGCCATGTGAATGCGCTCACTGTTTTATCACTAAAAGCTAGTTTTTGGCGACAAAACTTGGTAGTGTAGACAAAATCTAAAACACTTAGAATTTAAGTTGCAAGGCTTGTCTTTTGAAAGTGGTGTACAGGTTTACTTTCAGGATGAGAACAGCTAAATCACATGGAGAATGATTGCTTTGTGAACAGTGCCCACCCACAGGTGATGTGGTGGTTTTGTCTTGTATTGTTTTCCTGTGTACGTTCATTTGAGAGCATAATCAGGGTTTAAGTTCAGCCAGAGCTAGAGCTTCTGTAAATATTTTCAAACCCATGGCAGCCTAAGCAAAACATCCCAGGCCTTACTGCTGATGAGGAGGATTCTTAAAATTTTTTTTTACCTTGATGTGCTAGTTACGCTGTGACATTCACTGATCTGTGAACATCAGCTTAACAAGAGCAAAAACAGAGACAATGCAGTTGTAGAAAAGGCAGCTGAGTTAAATAGAAACAGATGCAAGTTGGATTTAAAATACTAATGTGGACAAACTATTTACATGGATCAAAATAAGAAACAGGAGAATCTCTCTGAACTGTATACATCATAAATCCAAGTTCTTTGGGGAAGCACATTGTACTGTGTGTTTGTATTGTACCAACTACTGGGGATTGAGCCCTGACTGGGGACCCTGGGCATTATCACTGCACAAATAATAACATATTTGAATTGTGCTTGGCAATCTGATGTGTAGATACAATACTATTCCTCCCCTACTTACTACTGTAGCATCGGTTATGATCACAGGAAACTATTACAGAGTATGAAAGAAAGATTTTTGTATTTTAATAGTTTGCTCACTCTTTAGTGTAAATACAGGCAGTCCCTGGGTTACGTACAAGATAGGGACTGTAGGTTTGTTCTTAAGTTGAATTTGTATGTAAGTCGGAACTGGTACATATTGTAGGGGAAACTCTAGCCAAACATTTCTCCAGAGCTCAGTTTTATTCTCCCAACCCTCACTTCCCTCAGTCCTTTATTCTCAAGCTGAGGTGTCTGCTGAGAAAAGCCGCTCCGCGTCTCCCTGGTCTACGGGGGGGCCCAGCAGACCAGGGAGACGCGGAGTGGCTTTTCTCGCCGCGGAGGACGTGGGCGGTGGGACCACGGTGCGTCTCGGCGGTCTGCTGGGGAAGAGCGCAGCTAGTGCGGGGTTGCCTCACACCGTTTGTAAGTAGGGATCCGATGTAAGTCGGATCCATGTAACCCGGGGACTGCCTGTACTATACTGTCTGATTCAGCTGTTAAATGCATATTGTTACAGACCATCAATATCTACAATGTTTCAGTTGGCTGAGTTACTCTTAAGTATATTATTCATATGGTAGAATTCTCATAACCATGGTGATGATATTTCCAGGAAAGAAGGAGGTAAAGAAGTTGGTTCACTTTTTTGGCAGGTTGGGACAAGGGGAAGAATCCAGATGAGATCTTCTGTCTCATGTTAATTTAAAGACAAACTATTTTAAGAAATCCCTCTCCCCACCTTTTTAGCAGGAATTTAAAAACTAAGAAGTCTGGTAGGTTTTAAATAATTTATGTTTGGAGATTTCAAGGCTTGTCTGAGAGATATTTCATTCCAATTCATTCACAGAAGATTTCTTTCTTCTGTGGAGAAAATAACATTTCTAACTGTGCTGTCTTTCCAAAAATAACATTTTCAGGTCTTTGACTGTAAAATAAAATAAATCAAATGATGAGTCTGTTAAATGAAAAAAGTAAAACTAATCTGAGGGCAGGAAAGGCCAGTAAAATAGCAGCAGGATCTGCAGGTCCAATATGTATGATAGCCACAAACATGGTCGGGTTGGGAACAGCAGAAGAGGAGACTGTCTAATAACATAAGACTTAAGTATGAAAGGGTACGTCTAGACTACATGCCTCCGTCGACGGAGGCATGTAGATTAGACAGATCGGCATAGGGAAATGAAGCCGCGATTTAAATAATCGCGGCTTCATTTAAATTAAATAGCTGCCCGCTCTGCCGATCAGCTGTTTGTCGGCAGATCGGGGCAGTCTTGATCGAAAATCAGGTTTACCTGCACCGATCGACAAAGGCTTCCTTTGTCGACCACGGCGCGCGTCAGACTGCCCGATCTGCCGACAAACAGCTGATCGGCAGAGCGGGCAGCTATTTAATTGAAATGAAGCCGCGATTATTTAAATCGCGGCTTCATTTCCCTATGCTGATCTGTCTAATCTACATGCCTCCGTCGACGGAGGCATGTAGTCTAGACGTACCCTAAGAGTTGGATGAGAAAGGCAGCGGAGCCAACAGCCTCCACGGGCCTTTGAGCAAGGTGTGTGATATAGGAGGGAAGGGGGGGAAGGTCTGTGCTCTCAGAAAGGGAGGGGCTGAAGTGGCAGGGTCGAGGATTGATAAATAAGTGGTGCTGAGTTTGTGGAGGGCCTTGTCTTTCATCCATAGACTCTGCCATGACCAAAAAAAGTCACTGTAAGAACTAAGGATGTTAAATACTGACTAATTGATTAATCAAATAGTCGATGCATTTTGCATCAACTATTCGATTAGTTGATAGGGCGAGTCCATCTTTGAAGTGTAGCAATAGCCCTAGTGCTGTGACTACACTTCAAAGGCGAAAGCGCCACGTGGAGCTTGGTATCAGTTGGGACTCCAGCTGATCCTGGGCTATACGTAGTGCTGCTGCTTTGAAATGCTGGGAGGAGCCTGACACTGGGCCCCCCCCGCAGTGTTTCAAAGTGGCAGCGCTGCATGGAGCCCAGGGTCTGGCCCCAAGCTTCAAGTGGTGCTGCTGCTTTGAAGTACCCCCTCCTCTTCCACTCCCCTTGCTGCCTCTTTCTGATAGAGGCAGCAAGGGGGGGAGGGAGGGGGGAGAGAGTGACTAGTTAAGTAGCATGTTGACTATCCAATAAGCATTTGCCTATTAGTCAACTAGTCCTTCACATCCCTAGTAAGAACAAAGGCAATACTCAAACCAGAACACACATCCGAGTGAATTAACTGTAAAAGCCACATAACTCTCATCTGGCCCAAACCAGCTTACCTTGTGAAATCCGACATTATCAGAACATTATGCAGCATGGCTCTCAAGCAATGGACATTAAGTATGTACCTATATTATGAAACCTGCTTTAGAAAAAAGAGAAAAACACTTAATATATCGAAGTTGTTTTATTTAGTGCAAAGGTCACTACACTTTTCTTCTGCACCCATCTTCAGAGGTTTGTGTCCCTGCCTGTGCTTGCTAATTTCACTCACTGTACACTTCCCTCTCCAGCAGCTGCCTCCATCCTGCTGCTGCCTGCCATAGTTGCTGGGACTAGAGATGCTGACTTGAAGCGGTTTTAGTGGGTTTTGCCCACGAAAGCTTATGATACTCTATATTTCTGTTAGTCTCTAAAGTGCCACAGGACTACTCCTTGTTTGAGACAATAAATACCTGTCAATTGGCTTCATTACTACTTGACTCACAGGTTCAATGTTCTGCTAATAGGCTTGCTAGAAGGCTATTTCACTTTTAACTAGCTCATCTCCAGAGGAAGACTCACCAGACTGCAGCAGCCACCAAAAGGGATAGGGAGAGTTGGATGAATGGACATTAAGGCCCAATGGTGCCCTAAATTTTCAGGTACCCTACACAACTGCACATTCTGCTTATGGGTAAGAATGGCCCTGGACATAGGAGCTTTTAGTGGCAGTTAGAACAAAGCCTGAGTTTGACTCTCAGAAGACAATGATATCTTGGTTAAACATTCAGTTGAACCAAATGTTTGGTTCATAATAGTGGCGAGATTCTTTACAATGGATTTGTGCCAGATAAGGTATGAACAATGTTTGTGCTGTACATTCCAGGTAGTTTAATTATGCTATAAATGTCACAGAGCATTAAACAAAAAAAAACACATAAGCATGTTATTATTTTCTTAAATCAAGCTGTAGGAAAAAGAAAAATACACAATAGAATGAGTTAAGAACTGAAAGTCATCAACTTTTTTTTCATTTCCCTTGGTTTCTGACACAATTTATCACCAATAAATTTTGTAGTGAATGGCCTTTTTTGTGCTTTGGTAATTTTCAAAGAGGGCTATCTATTGTATGCTATGTACAGCTGACTCGAGAAGAATCTATAATCAGGCCGGTAGAGTAGGAAAAGAATGCTCGCTCTCACATGGAGGGATGGGAAAAAGCAAACCAAGGTGAAAAACAGCTAAGAAAATTAAGAAGCCAAGGCCCAAGTCCAAGATTTATATTCATACTTAAGCATTCACTCATTTTGAGCTATTCACCAAGTTCACCAGTTCACCAAGGTAAGCAAGTGCTCAAATCATTGTACAATCATGGCCTGCTATGGGAGTTGGAAGGAGAAATCACTATAAAAATAGAAAGTGATGGAATAGATCACAGGGAGGGATAGCTCAATGCTTTGAGCACTGGCTGGCTAAACCCAGGGTTGCAAGTTCAATCCTTGAGGGGGCCATTCAGGGATCTAGGGTAAATCTGTCAGGGATGGTACTTGGTCCTGCTGGGAGGGCAGGGGACTGGACTTGATGACCTCACAAGGTCCCTTCCAGCTCTATGAGATAAATAATATATGGAGATATACCTATCAGGCTAAAAGTGGAAGGGAGAAGACTAGTGAATAATAAGGATTTACACAAAGAAAAAGGACAGAGATATTTACAAATCTGTCCATGGTTTGTGGGAACTTAGCAGCACTCTAATGGAATTTTTATACCACTCTGGGGAAAAAGCCATGATGAAAACAGTACCCATAAAATTAAGATATCTGCTCCAGCACTGTGTGTGTACAACATGAAAGTCTGAGTGCATATTCCTGATTCACCTATCCCTCCCTCCTCCCTCTCACTCCCCCTCCCCCCAAAGTAAGGTAAAACTACTTGCAGTAGACTGGGAAGATGTTAGCTCTATTTAAAAACAAACACAAACCAAAAAACAAAACAAAAAAAAATCACCCCTCCATAGCAAAACTATTCTTCAGAAGAAAAAATTGCACCTTTTTAGATTAGATGCATGGTAAGGATAATTTTATGTATTAAACAGTAAATTATTTATTTGAAAATGAATGAAATGAAGAACTCTATAGATATTAACAAGCCTCCTCACTTATGAAAACATTAGCTAGAAATGGCCGTGAATACATAGGCCTGGAAGTAGTTGCATGTGATTTATCTTGATAGTTCTGCCCTCACCAGGGCCATGATCTCTTCTTTCCTTCAGCCCTCGGAAATATCTTTTTATTTTTCAACAATCCAAAGCCCTTTTAAAAATAAAAATGAATAAAAAACTTTCTACTTTCTCTGATGAATGAGTAACTTTGTCAAATGTCTGAAGACCATAACTAAAACCTTCTCTTCACGCTCTATTCATATGGGCACTTTTCTGTAGTTGTCCTCTACCTCAGTGACTCTCAAACCTTTCCAGACGACTGTTCCCATTTCAGACGTTAGATTTGTCTTGTGTATGCCACCTCCCACCCAGGTTTACCTCATTTAAAAACTACTTGCTTACAAAATCAGACATAAAAGTACAAAGTGTCACATCACATTGTTTCTGAAAAATTGCATACATTCTCATTTTTACCATAGTTATAGGGTAAACCAATTGGAATATAAATATTGCACTTACATTTCAGTATACAGACCAGTGTGAACAAGCCATTGAATGCATAAGTGGATTAAGCTTTTGTGGGACCATAGATCTGAGCAAGTGGGGCCACTTCCTACTCCTTCCACCTGCTGTTCTTCCCCTCCCCCACCCACTTCTCCTGCCAGGAAGCAGAATAGCAGCACCAAGGCCTTTTTTGCTTCCCAGCAGGTGGACTGGATGGGTAGAATGGGTTGGGGTGTAGACGTGCCCATTTTTCTGGGACCGCCGCAATTGGCTGGGACCCTGTCTAATCAGTGCTGTTTGAATTTAATTTTAGTTTGTGTTGACTTGTGCTTTTTCACATAGCCTGTTGTAAAACTAGGCAATTTCTAGATGATTTGCTGCACTCCTTAGAAGACCTTTGCCTACCCCAAACAGTGCATATTCTCTTTGTTGAGAACCACTGCTTTAGTATGCACCATTTCTCATAAGGGTTTCAAAATAACTATAACATTAATATATTAAAGGTTTCAGTGCTCAAGTGAAGCACTACAAGTACCACTGATTTCCATTTTACACTTGAGGAACCCGATAGTTCAGAGGGCAGTGCTTACCAGTGTGTTTTCCAAAGATCGGCCCTTCTAAGGCAGTGATTTCCACCCTACTGTAATATTACACAGACACACACACAAAAACCCTCAGATCACCAAACAAATATTTTTCATAGTTGCTTGGTTACTTCTCCCATTTAGCATTTCAAGCATGATATCTACAAACTCATACCTTTCAGCATGAATCAGAATAAATAAATCCAGACAGGCTTCATTAAGTAAGTATTCTGCTTCTCAAGTACCAAGACACAGGATGCCAAATTTAGAACCTCTTCATAATTTGGTGTACCTTGATTTAGAATAGAACTAGAAATAATTCAGACAACAATACAAGTTCTGTTTAACTCTTGGCATAGTTTATTACTGGAATATAATCTATTTCTCCATTGCCAAGCATTATTTCCAAACAAAGATCATTGAATCACATAGGCTTTCTTTAGGTCAGAAATACATAGGGCTTTGTTTTGCTTTTATTATATATATGCTGAACCAAAAATGATTCCATTCTTTCCATCCATGCCACATTTCTATATAGGCCAGTGTCAGTACCAAGATGCCCATCCAAGTGCATTTTAAGGCAACCTCTCTCCCTTTCCAATCCATGTGCTGCAGAAAAGGTAGGCAGTTACACTCCGCATACTTCACACTGCATACACCCTCTTTCACATGCACAGCTATTGCATTACAATCTTTTTTCGTTTATGAGATTTTTCTATCCCCTTCTCCCATGTAGGCCCATTTGGAGAGATCCCTTCTGCTAGGGTGCGTCTACATTGCACCCGTAGCTTGAAATAAGCTACACAATTTGAGCTATGCAAAATACATAGCTTATTTCGAGTTAATTTTGAAATAGAGCGCTACTCTGAAATGTCTCTTACTCTTTGTGGAACGAGGTTTACAGAGGAGTCGGAACAGTGAGACCATTATATTTTGAAATTACGAGTTTCCTCAAAAGACGCGGAATAGCTATTTTGGGATACTGGAAGTATCCCAAAATAGCTCCGCAGCGTAGACGTAGCCTAAGAGGAGTGAATAAGAAAAGGGAAATTTTTAAAATACCATAATCTTGGGCGAAAAAACCTTTAAAGGTCAGATATTGAACGTGACAAGTCATCAAATGCTGTGGCTGGGAAACCTATTGGAGAATATGCTCAGATCCAGTTACCACTGTACATGAATAAAACATAAGGAATGAGTGATGCCTCCTGTTCTGTTTGTTCAGAGAGATGAGAAGTGGAAGATGGTGTCTTAGACAAAAGTGCAACAGCAGTGCACACAAGTATTTATCTAGCAAAAATACTCTTCAGATCAGCTGCACAGGTTTTTATTTTGAGACAAGCTGCTCTACAGGGATACTTTTTATAACTTGTGCGCACAGACCATGAGAGGTCTCTTCTTAAGAGATGTTTAATGTACTTTGTGTATAGTAGTGAGGGTGATTAACCATTCAAACAAGCTACCAAGGGAAGTGGTGAATTCTCCATCTCTTAGGCCTTGTCTCCACTTACTGGAGGATTGACACTCTGGCGATAGATCTTCCAGGATTCGATTTAGGAAGTCTGGAAAAGACCTACTAATTCGAATACTGAAGGCACCTCTGTCAAATGCCCCAGTGCTCCTTATTCACGAGGAATAAGGGAAGTCAAGAGAATAATTTCTCCCATCAACCGCCCGCTGTGAGGCTGCCCCAGAAAATCAATGCAAGGTACTCGATACCACCTAAGTAATTCAAGTAGCGGGAGTTGCATATCTTGCATGGATTTTCTCTGGACTCAATATCTTCAAATCAAGACTGGATGCTTTCTGGAAGATACGCTTCAGTCAGATACAAGTTACTAGGCTCAATACAGAGGTAACTAGGTGAAATTTTGTGGCCTGTGATATATAGGTCAGACTAGATGATCTCTCTTCTGGCCTTAAACTCTGAATAGAGTTGAGGGGAAAAACTGCAATGGATGTCCCTTTGAGACACAATCATTTTAGAAAATTTGCAGGGATAAAAGAAAGTGTGCGAAGGATAGCTCATATTTTTTCTGTTTTGCTTACAGAGAATTTGCAGGAGATTCACTCAATTGTTTTCAATCACATTTTTAAAAAAGACCTGAAACACAATTCCTGCCCTACTGATTGACAGAACATATCAACGGACTATTTCAAAAGCTAAAAAGTAAACAAAATTAACTTAAATAGGTTTCTTTCCATGCTAGTCAGCTAAGGTCAGGATAGGGAAAATGAAGCATTTTAATAAAGGGATTTGGATACCCAGCAGCCACACACAAAATCTTTCCCATTGTGGCATTCCTTGAAAATCTTCAACAGAACAGAGGCTGATTGTTGGAGTATGTAGGATGCATGGTCAGACTTAATGTTGTAACCTTTATGTTGAAATGTTCCCAATTAATATTAAAGATAAAGGTGCAGTAAAACACAACTTAGCTTTCATGTTTGAGCCTCTGGATTGGTTACAGAACATTTATTTAATAAAGGACCAGTAGGCAACACTTTGAATGATGCATCCAAACTCTTTTTTTAAAGGAAAAATATTAGGTAAGCAGCCAGACATGTAATTACTGCTTACACAAAGTCTACTATTACACTCACAACCAGAGATGAAAGGATAGATCAACTGTTGATCAGTCCCCTGACAGAGTGAAATAAAGACTTATAATCCTGGAACCTAACAGCACCTTTTTCATAGTAATTGAAGCTCTTCTACAATCTAGCAAAACTACTCCTTTTATACTCCATAATAATACTGATTAACATTAAACTGCCCTTTACCATAATTATATTTCTTTCACTGTCTCATTGGTTCTTTACATTACACATTATTTGAATTAACTGCACCAATGTCCTTCTCATGTGATCTGTACAGATAGCATTTTAATAAAACTTTCACTTTTTTCAAAAACATATTAAAAACCTTGCTTAAACCAGTTGTAATCAAAACATAATGGTAACATACCCTGAATCATGTCCTGAGACTCTTGTTTTACAAAAACAGTCTATCTCCAACTTACCTTTAACTTTTCACACTGGCAACTTCAATTTACAGTTGCTGGAACTGCTATTCTTGCTTTGGTAAACTCTCTCAGTGGCCTTCCCTGTTAAATAGCTCTACATAGCTAGTTGTAAATAGTTTTAGTCCGTTTACTCAGATTTAGTGAAGGTTTTTGCTTAAAAGAGTCAGTGGAATTTTTGTCCATTACCAGGTGCCAACACATGCCTCAGCCACCAGGCTTAAAGCCCTGTATCCCCTGCAATAAGTCTCCTCCAGTACCAGTTTCTTCGGTGGTACAGAAGTCAGCGGAATTGGTGCTGTCAGGCTGGATGGAGCCTGTTGCTTCAAACAATCATTTGCCATCAGGCCCTTTGGTAGCATCAAAAGAAAAAAATGGCTACTATGGCTGCAGTGTGGGTGTCTTTGACACAGCACCGGTTTCCAGTACTGGTGGTAACCACACCTCTGTGGTCTGCAGAGACTCATAATAATCTGAGTCAGAAGTTGAGTCTTACTCCTCTTGTCTGAAGAGTCAATCCCCAGGACACTGCTACCCTTATATGGACTCAGGCACAGGGTACCATTGAGTGTGAGGTCTGACCACCATTGGGGACCTATGTCTGTACCTTGACCCTTTTGGAATCTGTGGAGGTTTCCACCCACTCCAGGAGCTTACTTGAAGCTCTCCTGTTTGATGCCTTGGACTGAAGGACACCAAAGCCCCATCGAACTGCAGCCAATCCAGACTAGAGTACTAAACCCAGCACTAAAATTCAAGAGCTGGCCCAAGGGGAATCTGTCAAGACAGAAAGGGAAAAAGAGTGTCCTCAGACAGTGTTGGCTCCCTCCTCCTCCGATGAGGCAGATATAATTTCAACACATGGGACTCCATACTGAAGTTCAATGACTTGCTTCCTTAAAAGGCCAAGCAAAAGTTTTGCTACCTGGTGGAAGAGGGTAACTCAGTGATGAGTACCTCATTGCAAATTGTGTTGGATGCAGCTGATTCAACAGAAATGTCCATGGCTTCAGTAGCAGCCATGTAAGAAGCTCCTGGCTGCAGTCCTCAGGACTCTCAGGGTACGTCTACACTGCAGCGTTTTTCCGGAAAAACAATACTTACGTCCACACTGCTATTGCGTTCTTTCGACAGAAAGTCAAAAGAACGGAGGGGTTTTTCCAACAGTGGTAAACCTCTTTCTACGAAGAAGAAGCCTTTTTCTGAAAAAGCTTTTTCGGAAAAAGGCATGTGTGGACGCAGAAGAGGGTGTTTTTTCGAAAGAAGAGGCCTCCAGGAAATAATACAGGCGCCCTGGTGGCCACTCCATCCAAACTAATCAGCAATCTATAGTTCTTGTCTCCTGGCAGCTCTTAAAGCTGCAGGCACCCAGAACAAGCCTTGTGGCAGGAAGCTAGGACTGGGAGCTGCACCTCACCGCATGGCTCTGACTGCCACACAAATTTGGACCAACAGCCCAGCCTCAAGTTCCCTGAGGCCCACACTGAGCTTCACAGGGAGCTACACCAGGGATACTATCAGTGTACCAGATAAGTGTACTTGCAACCCAGCACAACAGAAAATGCTCTCCCTGCACAGCAACCAACTAGAGAGGTTACAATTGCAATTGTTAGTGACCATCACTTTGGCCAGGAGGATCTCGGATCTTCACATTAGCACTTCACATTCCTTACACAAGGTTCTTTAGAGACAAGGTGCAGTTACATCTTCATCCCAGTTTCCTACTGAAGGCGGTGTCCAATTTCATAACAATCAGGCAATCCATCTTCCTGTTTTTTACTCAAAGTCATAAGCAAATACAGAGGAGCAATAACATCACTCATTGAATGTTAGGTGAGCCCCTAGCTTTCCACATAGAACTGACTAAACCATTCAGAAAGTCCACCCAACTGTTCCTTGTGGTGGCAGACAGGTGCTCTCAGTCTCTTTGCAGACAAATTTTATCCTGGATTAAATTATGCATTTGGTTTTGTTACAGTCTGTAAAGGTCTCCACCCTGCTTGTAACCACCCCTCTGTGCCGAGGGGAGTCTTGTAGTCTCTCTGCCTGGCTGTCTGCGGGAGAGGAAGTGTCCATTATGTGGCCTGGGACCAGGGTTCTTCTTACCCCCTATTGTGGCTGCTGGGGGTTGGGGTGAACCCAGGCCTGCCCACTCCTCTGGGTCCCGACTCAGGGACCCTGTAAGTAGCAGTTACCTGCCACGTATCAAAGAAGTCAGTTGCTGTCACATTCCCTGGGCCACTTCCCCGGGAAGCTGCTCTGTCCAGCCCTTTTCTCTCAGGCCTTGTTGTCGAGTTCTCCCTGGACTCTGTCCAGGATTACAGCAGAACTACTCAACTTTGGAAGCCCCAAGGGCCACAATGATACTCACAGCACATGCCAAGGGCCACAACTTAAGTGTGGCTGTATATTCATGCAAATATATATGCAAATAGCTTCTTTCACACTGACGGACATGAATACAAAGATGAAGGCAAGACTACACAATGCGCAGGCCCCATTTAAGTCAGATCTGCTGATATTAATAAAATGCAATATTTACCCAATTTCCACCCATATAACAGCACTTTGAATGAACAATGACAGTCCAGGAATTGAACTACCAAAATATCAACAGAGGACCATTACACTGACTCACCATTGTACAGTGTGTTCCCAGTGGAGGTCACGTTCAAAGGATCCCACCTGTAGGCTGTGTGTTGAGCCCCACATAAACCTCAACCGCACTGTGGGCTGCAAACAAGCTGCCTGCGCCCCATGTGTTGAATAGCCCTGGCTTCCAGGTTAGTATTCAGCCTGTGGACCTGGTTCTGACCAGGTCTGAAGTCCAGCACCCACTTGGAGCTATCTGAAGTGCTGCTGTTCTCCCAGTCAGTCCTCAGGTCTGCCTGGTTCAAACTCCAGCAAGGAACTGCCAGGCCCTGGCCCAGCAGCATCTTTATATTGCCCTGCTGCACCCTGATTCACTGCTGCAGAGGCCATCACTCTGTTTTGCTTGGAGGACCTCTCTTCTGCTCCTGTGGCCTCCAGCCTCCATCAGGGCCTAGTCCACCCTGTTACACAGTCAAATCGGGTTTCTGCCACTGGTTATTCTAATGGTGCCTTTTACAAGATCACTAGCATCCTCAACAGCATTTGTAGCACAGATCCCTATCCAATCCATTTGTAAAGCAGCAGCCTGGTCATTGATGCACTCATTCTTCTCTCATTACATTTTCACTCAGAAGTTCAGAGATGATGCCAGATTTGTTTGAGCTGTCCTGTTTGATCCCTCTGCCTATACAACTGCTTGGGAGTCACCCGGAGTGGAATGCACATGTGCAATTGCTTGAAAGAGAAAAAGTGGATAGCAACTTCATGTAACTACTTAAGATGTGTTGCACATGTCCACTCCACAATCTTCCCTCGTCCTGCTATGCCTTGTAGTCTTCCAGAAACAAGGAACTAAAGTGATCTGGGGTCAGTTGGGCCCTTTACACTAGTGCTATGAGCATGCAGCATAAGAGAGTACTCAAGCTTCCCCAACAGGTACCACTGAGGGAAAGATTTCTGGTGACTGTACTCAGGGCATGCACACGTGGAGTGGAATGGATATGTGCAAAACATCTCAAAGAACATCAGTTACAGGAGATTAGAGCTGGCCCAAATGAGAACTCCTCCACAAACCTACTTAGTGGTATGCAGCTAATTCAGATGCTTGGGCTGTAGATGAATCTTTGTAACTTTGAGTGCCGCTGCCTTACTGAAAAGGCAGATTAAACTTGAAAAATCTTTGGTAGCACAAGGTGCTCAATCACAGAGATTCATTTTATTGCAATTTCTTACAGGATAAAACTATGACCTCTAATTGGAGATGAAGGGCATAATCATGCCCTTAATCTATGCCCACAACTCTCATTGATATTAATGGAAATTGCATGCATGAAACAAGAGCAAGAGACTGCCTTAAGATTTTACAGGACTTTGAAAAGGAACTAGAAAGGTTAAGAGTTGGAAAATAGATGTTGAGCCTTTCATCTCTTAATTTACGGTTTCTAATCTGACCCAGTGAGTTAGTGATCAAAAAATTCATTACTGTGACTAGCAAAGCAATTTAGGTAATATAAGAACCAACCTGAACCTTTAGTTCATGTTTGAAATTATACAAATCTTGGAAGCGCTTTAAAAAAATTGGTAAAATTATTTTTTATATATGTCTGGAAGGGGAAGTAGAAACACAAAAAAAGAACCTGAGAAGAATCTGTTCTTGTGGTGTTTCCAAGTCATCTGAAAATAGAAGAACTGGGAAGTCTCATAAGAGAACTGATTTTTCACATCAAAGAAATACAAATGTTCATATTCAAGAAAGGATAGAGGAATTAATCTGTATTTTTGTAGGCTTGTCTAAGGGGCATGTTTACATAGCAGCGTTATTCTGAAATAACATAATTTGCATCTACACAGCAAGCTGTTATTTTGACATAATGTCAAAATAATGTCAAACTGGAGGACTTCTTATTCTGACTCCTGTAACCCTCATTTTATGAGGAGTAAGGGAAGTTGGAGGAAGAGTGCTCTACCTTGGACTTCCTGCTGTGTAGACAGTGCCAAAAGCCGAAATAAGCTATTTTGACTTAAGCTACGCAATTAACATAGCTCAAATTGCGAAGTTGCGTAGCTTATTTTGGCTTTAGCCCTGCTGTGTAGATGTGCCCTAATTGACCTATGCTACAAAACCTTGAGGCTAGCGTATCATGTTACTAATTAAAAGCTGTTCACTGACCCGCATAAGGAGTAACAGATTCTCAAACTGGTTCCTGCTGGTTAGTGCCTACATCCCAAATCATGTCATAACAACTGGCGGCCTTGTTGGTATTTTCAGTAGAGAAGGGAAGGACTGACAATGGTGATATATCTAATATCTCATCAATGAGGTGGTCATCATGTGAAGACTGAGATACATTGACAGCACCTTGTAGGAAAGCTTGAACTAGCAGATCTTTGATTTATCTGTAGAGCCCTGCAAATCTGCAGATGTTGGCTTTATATCAATTAATATTGGCATCCACAGATGTCAATGAGAATGTGAATACAAATTTTGTATCTAGAACCATGCACATTTGCAGATATCTGCTTTATCTCCGCAGGTATTCACATCAGATGTCAGTGCAGATAACCGTGGTTCATTTTTATGGATACAGATGCGAATACAAACTTTGTGTCTGTGCAGGGCTCGATTTATCTGATTTGTGGGTAAATAGAGGATTTAAACCTCTGGGGCTTTCAGTCCAGTTCATTTTATAAAATACTAAAGCATTACCATTGAAAAGATAGAATTGAAGGTTTTTCACTATTTAGTTGCTTCTCCAGTTGCCTGTGGTGCAATCTTTAAAACCATAATTCAATTGCCACAGTACTTAGAATCCGATCTATAGTATGGTAAAGCACTCCAAAACCAGAAGCCATTTATGGCAGCAGACTCCTTTTCTGTTGCTATTCCAGAAGGATTAGATAAGATTAATGGGACTGTTCTTCTAGTATACAACCGAACTTCTTACATAAGTGCTGACGCTGCTGGTTTTTGGTATTTGCCTCAGTCTAGTTGCTTATCCTTACTCTGTAGAAATTGAAAAATCACTTCAATTACAATTTTATAAAATGTGTGAATTGTGTTGGTTTGAAGGTTATGAGGGAAAACAGAATCCTTTTTCACAGACTGTCATCCAAGGAGTTTGTATGAGTAAAAGCATTTCCTGCCATCTACAAAAAATATCACTTGAATTGAAAGATTCTGATTAAAATTGGATAGCTTGAAACTCTTTCTAGCAGGCAAAATTGTTTTGAAAGAGTGGATCATGAGTGAATCAGTCAAAATAGTCGCCAACTAGTCAAACAAGTTGCAAAATTAGCAACTCTGCAGTGCAACAAGCAAAAGGAAAACTTTGCTATTTAAACATTCACATTTTATTTTAATTTAAACTAAACAAACTGCAAACTGGAGATGGGTGTGTGATTAAGCCTCTGTACAAGTAGGTGGCATTAAAAATGACACTGGTCAGCAGGATCCCGGTGGCTCAGAAACTATCAAACGGAAAGAGGAGTCTTCTTCGAGTGATGATCCCAATTTGTATTCCACATGTGAATGCACATACACACCATGCATCTGAGTCTATAAGGGTTCCAAGCAATGTCTGCTGACCTGCATGTGCATAGTGCATGTCCTTGAGCATATAAGGAGCAGTGAAGGTTGATGCCACTCCAGTTTCTTCTTACCACCGCATGGCCTGACGTAGTAGTATATACCTTCCCTGGTTGGGGACTCAATCCTTACCACCTAGGAACTATGCCCAGGATCCTGGACTACAAGAACTATGTTTCCTGTCCTTTTCCTTTCTCCATCAGTGATGTGCATCCACAGTGCCTCTACTGTGAGGTGCACATCTTGGCAAAGTGTGCTAAGTCCTTCCTGTCCAGAACCAGAGGCCTGTGAGCTTCACTTCCCAAAGAACCTGATAGAGACAATAAGGCACAAAATGCACTTGGATTCTGGCCAGAGGGACCCCTCTCTCCCGTGCATCAACTGCTGCTGACCGTGAGCACTTCTCCAAGCAGCTTCCATGGTGTGGAGCCACCAGCACTAAAGCCTAAGGACAAACCCCATCATTGATCCTGGATGCATAGCGTCCTTCTGCCTTCATGACATTTCCACACCAGAGGAGGAACTCATGTTGCTGCTTCAGATGTCTCTTGTATGCTACACTGCAGCCCTCTGGGTACCCACTGTAAAGCTGCTTCTGACAGAACTGCTGTCTAACTCCATGGAGTCCTTGGACAGAGCACTGCCAGATTCCCCCATATCTCTTCCGCACCACTCCTGTACAAGGGAAGTCATTAAGTTGATACTTCCAGCACTAACTGTCCCGACTGGAGTTTCCTCATCACCAGTGAGGTAATCATCCTTCTCACACTTTCCCCCAGATGATCACTGGCAGCGTCAGGAACTGTTGTAGAAAATGGCTGGAGATCTGCAGATTTCCTTGGAAGAAGTTCAGGACCCACATCGTCAACTCCAGGATATTTTCTCATCACAAAGACTTTCCAGGGTGGCTTTCCCAATAAACAAGGCCATCCTGGAACTGGCCTGGACATTGTGGCACATGCCAGACTCCTGTGATCCCACTCCAAAGAGTCCAAGACATGCTACTCAGAGCTGGTTAACGAGGCTGATTATTTTATTCACACACCTGGCCCCCAATTCACTGGTGGTCCAGGGGGCCACAGAAAACACACAACAACCACAGAAGTCCACTGCACCTGAAGAGTCCTCCAAATGACTGGGCCTTCTGGGCAGAAAGGTCCACATCCTAAACTATCAGGATCTATTAGCCAAGTATGATTTAAACATGCACAACAGGCGAGCAGAGTTCAAGGACAAGCTCCCTACAAACAACCATGCTCAGTTTCACATCTTCGTAGATGAAGAGAGCTTAGTGGCAAATGTGGCCCTCAAGGCTTTGGTGAATGCAGCTGACACTGCTTCCTGCTCACAAGTCACCAGCCTTGTGATGTGCAGGGACTCAGGGCTGCAACCTTCTGGTTGCCCCAGGGAAGTCCAAAATACCATCAGGGACTTCCCTTTCAATGAGGCCAACCTCTTCTGTGAGAAAATGGATGAGGCCCTGCACTTTCTGAAAGAGTTGAGGTTGATCCTGAGATCACTGGGAATCTCCTCTCCCCGGCACAAGCCCTAGAGGTAGCCCCTTCAACCAGGGACTCTCACAATCTGCCCCTCCTACCACCAGCATCCAGAGACCCATGGAAGTGCCAGAGGTTCCAGAGACCCCCAATTCCCTGCTATTGCCACTTCCGTGACCCTTCCCCCACCTGCAGGCCAAAGGTCCTTTTTGACCGGCAATTTGAGACCCATGAACTGCTTCTGTTGCCAACCATTTCACCCACCCATCATCTTCAGAGACAGTCTTGCCCAATTTGCTCACAGTAGGGGAAATATCACTACGCAGAGTTTGTTACTGGAGATCATCCACGATAAATACTCAATAGGGTTTCTCTCCTTTCTTACTTATTGCTCTCCCACCCGAACCCCTCTGGAGAATCCCACCCATCAACTGATTTTTCAACAGGAAGCTGAAACCCTGCTCCTCCAGGGTGCAGCACAGGTTCCTCCCTTCCTGATAGCAAGGGAAAGGCTTCTAACTCACCATACCGTCTCATCCCAAAGAAGGGCAATGGTGGAGATCCATCTTAGTTCATCATCTATTAAACAGATCTATCAGGAATTTGAAGTTCTGAATGATAACATTGGCATCAATCACTCCCTTCGTCTCTCCAACAGGAGCTTGGTTCATGGCTCTTGACATGGAAGACACATACTTCCATATAGATAGCCATCCAAATTTGTGAGTACGTCTAGACTACATGCCTCTGGCGACAGAGGCATGTAGATTAGCTACCCGGCATAGAAAATGAAGCGGCGATTTAAATAACGCCGCTTCATTTAAATTAAATGGCTGCGCGCTGAGCGATCAGCTGTTTGTCGGCTCAGCGCGTAGTCTGGATGCTCACGGTCGACATCAAAGGCATCTGTCACCTCCCAGGTAAACCTCATCCCAGGAGGCATACCTGGGAGGTCGACAAATGCCTTTGATGTTGACTGTGGAGCGTCCAGACTACTGCGCTGAGCCGACAAACAGCTGATTGGCTCAGCGCAGCCATTTAATTTAAATGAAGCGCGATTATTTAAATCGCCGCTTCATTTTCCTATGCCGGGTAGCCTAATCTACATGCCTCTGTCGCCAGAGGCATGTAGTCTAGACGTACCCACAGGAAGCTCCTCTGCTTCATACTGGGACACCAGCATTACCAGTTTCAGGTCTTTCCATTCAGTATTGAGATGGCATGAAGAATATACTCAGAGGTACTCATGGTAGTAGCGACCCACATGAGATGTCACGGACACAAAGTCTTTCCCTACCTACATGACTGGCTCCTGGTGGCAGAATCACAGCAACAAGTTGTTTCCACAATCCAGACTCTGAAAAACGTCTTGGCAGGATACTACTCAATGTGCTGAGAGTTCACTGTGATATTCACCTAACAGCATTTCGTATTTCAGAAAAGGGCAACAAAAATGATTAGGGATATAGAATGGCTGCCATATGAGGGGAGATTAATAAGACTGGGACTTTTCAGCTTGGAATTTATAAAATCATGACTGGTATGGAAAAGTTATTTACTTGTTCCCATAACATAAGAACTAGGAGATTTCAAATGAAATTAGTAGATAGCAGGTTTTAAACAAACAAAAGGAAACATTTCTTCACAGAATGCACAGTCAACCTGTGGAGCTCCTGGCCAGAGGATATTGTGAAGACCAGGACTTTAACAAGGTTCAAGAAAGAGCTAGATACATTCATAGAGAATAGGTCCATCAATGGCTATTAGCCAGGATAGGCAAGAATAGTGTCCCTAGCCTCTGTTTGTCTGAAGCTTGGAATGGGCGACAGGGGATGGATAAGTTACATAACATAAAAATGCCCATACTGCGTTAGACCAAAGGTCCATCTAGCTCAGTATCCTGTAATCCAACAGTGGCCAATGCCAGATGCCCCAGATAGAGGGAACAGAATAGGTAATCATCAAGTGATCCCTTTTCTGTCATCCATTTCCAGCTTCTGACAAACAGAAGCTAGGGGCACCATTTCTACCCATCCTGGCTAATAAGTTTTAATGGACCTAGCCTCCATGAATTTATGATGATTACCTCTTCTGTTCATTCTCTCTGGGGCACCTGGCATTGGCCATTATCAGAAGACAGGATACCGGGCTAGATCGACCTTTGGCCTGACGCAGTATGGCCTTTCTTATGTTCTTATAGTTTTTAAACACTTTAGGAAAAATTTGGTTCATGAAAAAAAATTATGATAGTTTAATGGGACATTGTAGGACTCTGATAGCATCACAGTGATTAAATAAAAATTACTTGTAATGAGGGCTAAGTAATATAACAGAAACTACTGTTTATTCAGTGATTTGCAACAGCTGGTGCATGTAGAATAAACATGTCTTTGCTGAATTTGTCATTGTGAGATCATAAGCTTTAAATTAGATTTAAGTCTTGCAATGTTCTGATAAATGTGTTTATATTTTACTTAACTTGTCTTGCAGGTGTTTAAATATTTTTCAAATAAAAGGCCAATGACACTTATTTTTTAGCCTCAAAACAAGAGGTTTTCCATTTTTTTTATTCTGCAGACTAGTTAGAGAAGGATCCTTTCTCTACTCACCATATGGTTCCAAAAGGATTTAATACTTGCAATGAACAGCTATTCATTAAATTTACGAATGCTACACAAAACCCTCTATCAGATGAACATATTTTATTGTCACAACAGCTGTTTTGATTATTGATTGGCCTCATCTAATATCCATAAAAGCAAAAGGGATCTGGATCTGATGAAAAAAGTTTTGTTATTTAGAATCTGTAGATTCTATAGTAATCTTGAGAAACAGGAGACAAGCCATCAATAAGGAAAGAACTTGACAAACGCTTATATTTAATGAAACTCTCTCTTCATTCATCTTCCCAATATTAATTTCAATTAAATACATTTAAAAAATTTCCATTCCATATTAACTAATGTTTTCAGTATATATTTATAAATGTCATATAAACTTTTGAAGAAGTGGCTAGCTGCAATATTTATTTAAAATATAAAATATACATATTTTGTATTCATTTTCTGGCAGTCTTTAGTCTGAAACCAGGTTATGACTAACCCATTAAAACCCTAAACAATTCTCATACCAGTATATCAATTAAACTGAATTGTAAAGAAAATATTTTCTGCAGAATTTGTTTTTACTTCCATTTTGAGTAAGATGACCAAATACAAAGCCATTCTATCCTTTATGTTAAGTTTCATAATCTATTTTGTGTGCTAGCCACTAGTTCAAATGTATTCTCTGATTTTTAAAAAAATCTGGCTGTATTTCACTCAGCATTTAGAATAAACATTTTATAATGAATAAAACAGTACAAATGGAAGAGAGAGGTAATAAATGTTGCATAAACTGTTAGTTCAAAATTACATAAATAATGAGGTGAATCATTTGTTTTAAAACAATTGTATAACCAAAAATACAGGCCCAGCCAACTTTGTTTAAATCTCCTAAGGCTCATTTAATATGAACTGTATGTCATGCTTCATGCATAATTTTCAGTCATCACACTATTTTGACATTTAAGTGAAGATTGCTGATTGCTGTTAGATTTTTTTCTTGATTAAATACATTTATTTTTACAGCCAAATAATCAGTTGTGGCATTTTCTACCCTAAGCAATTCTGCTTATCACAAGGAAGGATGGTGCAGATTTATAGTACTGCCTATGGCTACTCTTCAAAATAAGAATTAAGCATCACATGCAAAACTACACTAAAACTTAAATAAGCAATGGTTTCTATCTTTCTTTCTGAACTTTAGCTAATGGTACAGGGATCATCACTACTTGGTTTCACTTCCCCTTCCAACAATAAAATCATCACAGCTTTAGTCAAGTAACTGCATGTTCCTCTTTTTCCCATCGGGGGAGTGTTGTAAAATGAAGTCATGTCATCCTATAAAAACAAACACAAAAAAAGTGTATTTTTCTACCGAAGTGTTGGTTAAGAAGAATCAAGTTTAACCAGAGGTAAAGAGTAAATTAACTGAAACCATTTTATAGGTGAAAATGAAATTCTCATTAACATTATCAGTCATTTTGTATGACACACTCATTTGTTCAATTAGTTGCCAAATAGGATTTTAAAATCTAAGATTTTTCTGAAGGTACGATACATACATGTTCAACTGCTTAAAGACTTCCTTAGAAATCTTAGAGTATGCCTTAGTTTTGTGAAAAAAACCCAACAACCCATATTGCATATATTTATCCGTAGCAGCACTGGGACTAGTAAGGAGACTACAAAAGTGATATGCATTGTTCAAAGAAAACAATGCCTACTTTCTCTTTGTGTTTAGACCTGTTTTCACATTCCAGTTTTCCTCTTGTCAATTCTCTTTCCTGAAATGGGTGTGAGAAGATTCAGAAGCCTGACACTCAATGACTATGTAGACAGTGCTAACTAAAGGCACCAGGGGAATGGTTTGTAGCACTTGGTTCTGATGAACCCTGCAGCAATGAATGGTAGATTGTTTCACTAAATATTTGCCTTCTGGATGGTCAGCATCAAAGATGGCATTGAGGCTGGGCATCAAAATGCATCTCATATCTCCTCACAGAAAGCCTTAGCAAAACAGCACATCTTGAAACTCTTGGAGTTTGAGAATGTCCTAGCTGAAAGCTCAAAAAAGCCAAAAGCACCTCCAGTCCTAACTATCTCTCTTTCCAAGGAGTGAAGGTGAGGCAGATTGGTGTGTCTGGGAGTCTCACACCAAGACACTGAACATGTGCATCTATCCCTGGAAAGATAGGAAGTATCACCTCTTTTAAAACACCAACAGGGTTCAGAACCCAAATTTGAGGATAATCTGATGCAAGCAGCTCCAACAACTAACTATACTATAAGGAACAAACGAAGAACTATAAGATGACAGGCTAATTAACTCATGTATATGAGAGGTAGTTCAGTTTAGCTCTCTGCGGTGTGTGATGAAGGAACTGAGATGGTCAGTGATACTCTTCCTTATGTAGATGAAGCCAGTGATGTAATCTCAGTATTAGCACATTACTGTCCTTCCCCAGCAGACAGAACTTTGATATACAATTCTGTAGTTCACTGCTAGAGACATCAAATTCCGTAAGCAGGAATGTAGAGAGGCCATTCCAGAAGAAAGACTTGTATACCATTTTGGAACATCTTTAAAACTATTTAGTGACTGGTGGTTAATTAGAAACCAGTGCTGTTTCCTAAACTACTGATGAAGAAACAGCTCAGTAGATAATAATCACCTGCTCTAGGACCAATAATCAATGGATAGACACTTCAGACGCAAAACTGAATTTGTTTTAATGTTCTTGTTAAGATCAGTAGAAGTTCCTGTGTACTTAGCATTCAGAATATCTGGACACTTATTTAGGTGGCTAAGTATGGATTTAGGACCCTCACTTCAGGCCGTTTTTAAAAATCATATCCTGAATCTATTTAGATACCACCACCACCACTTACCTTCTTATTCTCCTAACAAAGAGAATACATTTCATTTTAAGACACCAACTTTTTCTAAGAATATTCAGGTTATTTCAGGCTTAGCTATATCATTCTAACATACAGTAATGTAGGACACACTTTCATTCAAGTATATTTGTGGGCTGGTTGCACAGTCCTCAAGAACTTTGAGTTCAAAAATATTTAAAATATGCATCTCTGTTGATTACAGGTGCTACAAGACACCCCTCCCACCAGAAACCTCTCATATTACATAATACTTAAATCTCATTGATTCCATGTGGGAGTTCTATAGGTCTGTTTTATTTTCTGTCGCACACATTTAACATTTGTTAACAAATTCTGTCTTTGAGAACTGTAAATTTTACATGAAGTGAATATTTTACTCACTTGCTTTTCAACTCCTTTTAGCCTGGTCTCATCTTTCTGGAAATAATTAAATGCTTCTTTCACCAGTTTGTCCAAATCCACTTTACCCTGGAACTCTAATTCAGGGGTTCTCTCCAAAATAACAGATATAACCATTAACAACTAGAATAGAAAAAAAAAATAAACATCTTGAATTTTAGGCCAGTTTAAAAACAGGTTATGTAAAAGATGCCTTTATCAACACAAAGTTATGCTTGATTTAGGCCATAAGGGGATTTCTGAAGAAACATCTTCATTATAACACTGTAAACTATAGAAAAAGCAGAATTTTATGTAAAATACAAATTTGAAACTGATGAAGTAAATAGAACAGTCAAAAGATCATTATAATAATCTGAGCAAATAACCAGTACTAGAGAATAGGTAAGGGCAAGAATTTGTAAATACAAGATACATTAATCAACTAAAAGCCAAGGGATCCTGAATTCCTTGCAGCTGGAACAGCACTTGAAATGGGAATAACTGATCTGCAAGATTGGCACACAGGCCTTAATGGTATGAATAGCAATTGGTGAAGGAGTGCATGTTGATTAATTGAGACCTTGGTGACTCTAGATCATATCTTTTAGCTGCAAGCTGCATTATACTCAACATGCCATTGACTGTTGGGCATGATCAAAATAGTTTTGAACTTCTGACTGTGGGGGAATATCCAGACACAGAATCATGGTTGCAGGCAAGACATACAAGTTGTGCAAAGGCCAGTTACTCTGGAAGCTATTGAAGAAAGAACTATGCCCTGGTTTGCTCAGATACCATGCGCAGGGTCTGGTTTTAGGGGGAATGGTACATAACAGGGTAGTAAGATTCTCTTTTGCCTTGCTTTGATAGGTAGGTATTGTAACACTGGAGGAAGCTATTGGTTAAATACTGTTGATTAATTAGGAGCAAGTGTTGCTCTTTGGACTGTTCAATAGAGACAGGAGGGAAAGTAGTTGTCTGTCAGGTGGCACTGGTGTTTAGGACAATTGGGCTTTGAAGAAAGAATCTCCTGGCTTAAGCTAGGGGCTGTATAAATAGGGTTGCCAGATACTTTCACACAAAATACTGAACATGGCGGTATTTTCTGTTTTTTTTACCGGACAGAGGCCACAAATACTGGCTTGTCCGGGCGAAAACTGGACACCTGGCAACCCTATGTATAAAGTGTTATGTTAGAATTATCTTTTGTTTAAAAGTCTGATGCTCCCTTAGCCTAGCATTATTAACTCTGGCATGACAGAATCAGGCCAGATGGTTACAGGAGAGTACTGAAAGAGAGATATGTCAGCCCTAGATGAAGCAGGTCTCTGTTCCCTGTGTAAACTGGCAGGAGCTGGCCTAGAACCAGCAGGAACTTTCCAGAAGCAGTCTGGACAATCAGGCCAGTTAGAACACCTGGAGCCAATTATAGGAGCCTTCCAGAACCAAGGGAGTCAGGCTAATCAGAACACCTGAGGCCAATCAAAAGTCAGTTGAGACTGGTTTAAAGGGGCTCCTCTTCTGTTAGTTCAGGTGTGCAAGGCGGAGGGAAGGAGCCAAAGAGCTGAGAGTAAGAGGTGTCTGAGTGAGAGCTAGGAACTGCAAGTAAGTCAGAGTGCTGCAGAAGAGCAGGATAGGCTGCTCAGGTACCAGAGGAAAGGTACTGGAAGGATCATTTTGGGAAGTGGCCCAGGGAAATAGTTGCCAGACTAGGAGTTGAATAAATCCTGTCTGTTGCCACTGCTTTAGGGTCTCTGAGCCAGAACTCAGAGTAGTGGTTGGGCCTGGGTTCCCCCAACCCTTCCCACACCACTATGAAGTCTGTCCCTGGATAGGGAGACCAGGACTATAGAGGGGTTTCACCCCATACTCTGGACGAGTCTGTGATGACTATGGCTCAGTAGGCTGTGGCCCTTGCCTATTTGGAGGTTCACAGTGAGCCTCTGAGGTTGAACACTGTCTGCCAGAAGTGCAGGACCCATAGGCACAGAGCTTTGCCACAACGACCACTGTTTGCTTTGTTTGGTGTCATGTGGGGACTCCAACATCTTAAAATGCATTATCCGAATACACTAATGTGAACCTGTTTAACATAAAACACAACAATCGGGGAGACAGTGTCCTAAAAACTGTCTCAGTAGTTTTGATCTGAAAGTGCTTTTTCTGTGACTTTATACCCCTTCTGTTAATTTAATTCTTTATGGGGTTCCGTTATTCTTTTACAAAACTGTTACAAAGAAGTAATGTATATAAAACTTCTCTGAATCATATGGTACTGACCTCTACAATAATTTGTCTGTATTCAGGCTGGTCAATATTTTGCAACATGTCTTCAACCAGAAGGGAAAAATTCATCTCATACATAGTCATATCAGATAGTGTTGGCTGCTAAAAAAAGAAATGATATACATAGCATTTCATTATTTGTAACCCTTTGATTTCAACCAAAAGCATGTTCTAATAGAATTGGTTAGATTATTTGTTGTGGATTATTTATCCAACATTAACAATCTGGACTACATTAGATCAAAGAGAAGCACATTTCTAGTCAATAATAACAGTATTCTGTTTAGGAGTTTTGTTTGCGATTCCCTGCCCCTTGAGAATATTAAAATATTTTCATTGCAGTTACAAGCAAATAGTAAACTTAAATCTTATTATATACAAAATCTTCTTCCAGCACTATATGTCCAATATGTTATTTTACACTTGGAATTCTTTGTTATCTGTAACACATACTCCAGGAAGAGAGGAAAAAATACAATGGCAGTGCATTCAGAAGTTTAAAACTACTGTGCATGTCTCTAAATATTTTCTTTTTACCTGTGGTAAATATTTTTCTGCTACTATTACGCCATTAGGGGTTCTCTCCAAGATTTGCCACACCCTGTCATAGAAACCATGGGGAGTTCGATTCAGAGAACCATCTATTTGACGTCTGTTAAGCCAACATCTGTGGACAAAACAAAATAACTTAAGGGCTAGAGAAAACAATCTGTTTCAGATTCAGAATAGCTTTATCTGTTGATTAATTAAGCCATTAGGGTAAGCAATAACAATAAATATCTATCAATGATGCACACAGAGTATGTGTTGCTTTTTCCTGATAAATATTTCAGATAAAAATAAAAACAGACCCTAAAGAGAACAAAAGCAAGTCAATAATCAGGATTTACAGGCTGGAGTGACATACTTAACTGTGGGATGGTAACCTATTAAATGGCCTAAAAAATTAACACTTAAATTGATTTAACTAGAATACAGGACAGGACAAAGGTCAAATTAAACTCTGCTGTAACTCCACTAAAGTCAAAGGTACCAGGAACTAGGGAAGAATTTTACAGCACACCTATCATGTATAAGAAAACATACACATTTTTAAGGATAGCAAATTTTACATTTAATTTACAAGAGATATAATTTGTCAGGCACATATGTACAGCACCAAAATGTATATATGTTGCATAAAGAAGATACTATGATTCAGGCTAGTACTTCTACAGTATAAATATTTCCTTTATTATCCCTCTTCTGTAAGTAATACAATTTATGGTGCTAGTGCAGCTTCCATATTAAATAGTTCAATTCCTACTAAGAGTGCAAAAAGTATATTAAGTTGCAGAGACATTTTTGCATCTTGTAATTTAAATGAAATACAATTTTTCTGAAGTTGGTAAACTGAAATTTTGTAGGTGCTTCATCCCAAATGTCCATGCTTTACAGCATTTGTAATTTTAATGAAATTAATAGCTCTACATTAGGGAAGTTGATTCTACTGTTAATTAAACCAAAAACCATAAGGGTTTACAAGACTAGTGTAATACAATTTTGCTATGCACAAGCATTGAAAAATCATGACGCAGATCCCCCAAAATTATGAGATCATCTTGATCATGAGATTTTAAATTATAATAAATTTAGGATTCTGTTTGAGCCTTTAGTGGATCACATCTTCAAGGTTTTCTGTACAACAATAAAGGAAAGCTGAGGTTCTTACACAGAAACATGACTTCTAGACCGGTGATTTTAAGATAGACAAATATTGCAAGACTGGAAACAAAACTAAAAACTGGTGGTGGTTATATCAAATAAATTCAGTCTTCAAATCATAGTCGATGGTAGGAATATTTCATAATTACTTTTATTTAACTGAAAAAATTGTTTCCTGTAGCAGTAGTCCTCAGAGCACTTCTGTCTGAAAGAGAAAATCTTTTTCCATGCAGCAAGAGTTTGTGCAAGCTCTCTGATCTGCATGGAGAAGGCTTTTCTGAGAAACCATACTAGGTTGTTAAGATAAGTGCCTTATTTCATACTTGATCTCTCAGCTCAACAATAAAGCTGTTTTATTAAAAATTAACTAGTATTTTTTAAGAGAGCACTATGTCTAACCATATACATGGCCAGACACTGGTGCCAAGAAATCAGCAAACTAAATGTTATGAATTATTTACCACACCAATTTGTGTAGATAATTTAACTTTTAATTAGTTCTGTGCTGAATAGTTTTCTATAGTTAAAAGAGTGTCCTCCATTAGGCTGTTAGAAGATATATTACCACCTTAATCTCTCCACTGAAGATACACTCCCACCTTACACTGCTCAAACACTCAACTGTTGTAACAGAATAGCCAGCAGTTTCAGTTACCTTTACTTTCTGTGAAGAACATAAGTGATATCTGTATTGCTGTTATGAATATTATATATACCTGTTTATATGATTACTATGATGCTGGTAGCCATCTGAGGGTCAAAGAGTTTATTTAATTCTGGGTGGCTATACATATCTGCGGGAAGGCAAGCAATGGTTTTAGATAATTCTAGTCACAAGAACTTATGGGAACAAGCCCTGTGAAGCCTCCCTCCAGTCATGCTAGGGCTTTGGGTGGAAAACAGGAGCAAAAGATTTAAACTGGTAAAATACCTAAGCTGTGAGCATCAGACAGACTGATCTGGAGGGAAACAGATAGTGTTCTGTTCCCAAATGCTGGAATGACTTTATGTTGATTTTATGTTCCAATGTGTAAATAAATAATACTTTTTTTGCAAGTACTCTGGAGTTGCTGCATTGTTATATTCCCAAAGGGCAGTTTCTGGGAAGTGCCAAACACAGGTAGGCCTGCTAAGGAAATATGGTAGGTGTGACAAAATGGGAATTTTCTGCAATATGTTAATGAATCTGAAGTGTGTCTCAGTTCCTTGCTATGCTTTGCAGTACTACCTAGTGGGAGAAAAAGAGTTAAGCCTGTTTTTTGGGGCAGCATAGGGGACATGAGATGCTGTCCGAGCTGTAATGGATGAGTCTTTAAGAACTGGCTGAAACTGACTGAGATCGACAGAGGTTCCAGAAGTGTAATGGAAGCTCTAATGACTGAATGATCAGTGCTTTGGGTAGGTGGGCTGGTGAACCCACCATGGTCTGTCTGGAGATAAAGGCTGCCTGTTCTCAACATGGGTCTGTCAATAGAAGTCAGAAAAGGACAGAGCCCATTACAGCTTGGCTAGTGGATTACTCTGGGTTGGCCTGACGGACAAGGTAGATGGACTATATATTTATTAGTTTTGATTAGGTTTGCTTCCTCTCCAGCCAACCTACAAAACTGAATTGGATCAGGACAGGAAAAGGCCCCTGAATATAGAAGTTCAAAGGGACTGTAGGTGAGATCAAAAGAGTCCTGCTCTCAAGGGAAGTGAGTCCGTTGTTTGAGGGAGCCAGAATGAAACACACTTTGCTGGGGATGTCTGAAGTAGTCAGATGTACCTAGGTTATCATCTGGGAATGGTATAAGAGGCATCCATGTAAACTGTTTCAAAATCCTTCTTGTCAAACATTTTTTAACTACTGCTAAAACAACAACAACAAAAAAACTTTGGTTTTGGAAGGATGTCTGGGTCATTATACACAGTGACAGAGACTGACTTCTGGATCACTGTATTCACCATTGATCATTGTAGCACTGGAATTGGAATTTTGTAACTAATAAGTCAGTTATAATAAATGTATGTTATAGCAAAAGTTTGGATTAAACTTAAATACAAGATGTAGGCCTCACTCAGGGCCAGGCAGCTTTGATAACTTAGCTCCAGCTCTGTTTGATGTTAGCATGTTAAAATGAAGGGATGGAATATTGTAATGCATAGTGATGTTAGTGTTAGATAGAAAGAAGTTTAATGTTGAAAGACTTTGTAACTTTGTTAAAGTGACTAGAAGTACCCCTTTGTTCCATGCTGCAATTCTGTAAGTGTATTGTTTGTGTGAATGAGAGAGAGAATGTTTTAGCAGAGATAAGTGTGAAGGCCACTGCATGCTCAAATGGTCAGAGGAGGGGCCGGAGACTCAGAAGCGCCAAATAACAATCAAAGCACACTGAAAACACAGACTACCCGGGCAGACCGACAAACCCTGAAGCTAGAGGCAAGTACTCCTTGATAGGGAACCAATCACAACCTTCACCAGAAAGACAACACCCTTGAGGGATCATCAGCATACTGATATCAGATGACACTGAGAACAACTTCTTCCCAATAAGCATATGTCATAGGATGACTGATTGTGATGCTGAATGACTGACTAAGGCCTGACAAGGCAAAATGCATAGACTTGCATGGAAGGAAAATCCTATAAAAGATGGGGTGTCTTGTATGGTTCTTTGGGTTCTGTCCTTCTAAGCAAGACCATGAGGAGCATTAGTCCGGACTGACAGGAACCCAGCTCCTTCCTCGCACCTGGCCTATCTGGCCAATAGGTTAGGCCGAGCAACAGACTGGTAACTATTCCATCAACGGAGTGTGTGTGTGTGTAAATGCATATGTTACTTTGTTATATTATCAATAAATGTGGCGTGTTGCCTTATCCCCCATAAAAAGATCCCGTATGCTTCTTATAAGCATAACATCACCGACTTCCAAAGAGAACATGAAAAGTCAGAATGGTGAATACACAGGGTACTAGAGCAGGTCCTGAAGTGTAAGAGAGGCAGAATTGTGAAACTGTGGCAAGACAGAATGCCTGATACCTGAGGGGGTACACTCAAGGGAATAGAGATGTGGCTAACTCTGACGTGGGTGGTTGTATATGGGATCATGACAAGGTGAATTTCCAGTAAGTGACAACAGCAATAAAAACAAGTATTGTAGAGGGAAAACCAAGAGAAAAAATTACCTACATTTCTGGGAAGCAGTCAGAAAAAAAGAAGAAAAAAAACCCGAGTTATGAAAATTACTCAGGAAAGATGAGCTGGAAGAGTTGTGCAGTGAAAGGAAGCTAAACTCTAAAGAGCTGAAAAAAACCCCCACGGTTGGCCTGCTGTACACAAATGATCAGAAAAGGAATTATGGTTCAGAATTGAGTAAGGACTTGTGAAGAACACTCAGTTCATTGGTAGTCCAGCAGAGGTCAAGGAAACAGAGGCCAGAGCTAGGACAGTCTGAAGATGACAAGATCCCAGAGGGAGGTGTAGAGGATGTACACAGTGACTGAAGAAACAACCAAATGCTATAAAAAGTTCCCTGAATCAGCAGTCTAGCAGAGGAAAAGCTGCAACTGGAAGAAACTAAGCTGGTGCTATGCCAGCATGAGTAAGAAACAGCACCACCGTGTTAACAGGAGAGTCTGAGAAGGAGAGAAGGATATCCCCCTGCTGAACATACAAGGTGTGAGTACTAATTTTGGGGTGAGTGTGTTTGCTTGACTGTTTGTTTACATTTTCTTCTGTTTCAGATGACTGCAGATATTTCAGTTATTGTGCCAGTTGGGATTGTGTGTCTGGGAGCATTTGAGTCTTTGTTCTCTTGATCAGCTTCAATCAGCCTTGTGATCACACTTCCGCTGCGTGGTTAATGAGGGGGTAGGGCTGACCTAGGAAAGAAGGCCTTAAAAGCCAGAGTCTAAGCGACCAGGGGAGCTTGTGACCAGGTGGTCGTTAACAGGAGAGTTTGAGAGGGAGTCCTAGTACAACTGTATGGTTAGGAAGGGCCACATCACTTGTGCCAACACTGCTCCTGCGTCCTCCACCTATAGCCAGACATGCCACCTGATCATGGTCCTGGTATGGTTTTGCAGAGACTGACTCGCATTACCAACTTACAGAAATCTAGGCTGGGGAGACCATCCAATGTGAAAGGTGCCTGCTGATGGAATCTTTCAGGAAATAGGTGGAGAGCTACAGGAGGAGATGGCTAGGCTGAGGCGCATCCATACCCATGAGGAATTCCTCCAGAGTATTCATGTGGAGACATCTAAAGCTGAGGAAGCTATCCTGCTATAAAGGACTACTGACAAACCACTGGTAGAGTAGGAGATGGTTCTGTCTCAGGAGGGACACTGGCAGTTGGTTACTTCTGGCAGCAAGCAGTTCTCTCACCTACTCTCAACCCACCTACCGTGGTTCTGGAGAACCATTATGCTGCCTTGGAGATAAGGAATCATCCCCTAAGGTGAGGGAGGAGGAGACGCCACATATCCCCCAACACTGGTCTGCAGCCACCACTGTGAGGAGGAAACATAGGACAGTGGTGGATGGAGACTTTCTTCTGAGGAGGACAGAGGCACCCATCTGTTGCCCTGACACAACATTTCAGGAGGGATGCTGCCAGCCAGAGTCCTGTACCCAAGATGTTACAGAAGGATTGTGGAGGATTATTCGGCCCTCTGACTACTACCCCATGCTACTCATCCATGTGGGCACTAATGACACTGCAATGTGTGATCTTGAGCAGATCAAAAGTGACTACAGGACTCTGGGAATACTAGTTAAGGAGTATGGGATGTAGGTGCTGTTTTCTTCTTCTGGTCATAGGAAGGAGCCAGACAGAGACAAATGCAGGTGAATATGCCTGGCTGCAAAGATGGTGTTGCCAGGAGGGCTTTGGCTTCCTTGACCATAAGGTATGTTCCAGGGCACATCTAGACTTGCTTTCACTTTCGAAAGAAGATATGCAATTTGGTGTGAATTTGCATATCTTCTTCCAATCGCTTTTTCGAAAGAGGTTCTTTCGAAAAAGAAAGTAGTCTAGACATGGTTTTTTCAAGAAAAAAACCCTTTTTCGAAAGAACTGTGTAAACCTCATTTTTTAGGAAGAACAGTTCTTTCAAAAAAGCGATTGGAAGAAGATACGCAAATTCATACTGAATTTGCATATCTTCTTTAGAAAGTGAAAGCAAGTCTAGACATGCCCCCAGGAAGAAGGACTGCTAAGCCAGAGAGGGAGTCGACCTATTGAGGAAGGGAAAGAGAATATCTGGATACAGACTGGCTGACCTAGTGAGGAGGGTTTTAAACTAGGTTTGATGGGGGCAGGTGACCAAAGCCCACAGGTAAGTAAAAAATATGGAGATCTGGGAGATGAGTCAGAAATTGGGCAGAGCACAAACTATAATAACAGGGATAAAAGGAAGACAAGGCAGAGCTGGGGGAGAGGGGGAAGGAGGAACAAAATCAAATCAGCATCTTAGCTGTCTGCATACAAATGCAAAAAGGGTGAAGAACTTGAAATGCTAGTTAAACACAACTATCACATTTTTGGTATCACAGAGACTTGGTGGGATAATACACATGATTGGAATATTGGTATAGCAGGGTACAGCTTGCTCAGGAAGGATAAGCAGAGAAAAAAGGAGATGTTGCCTTCTATATTAAAAATTTATACACTTGGACTGAGGCTAAGATGGAAACAGGGGATAGACTTGCTGAGAGTCTCTGGGTTAGATTAAAAGGGGTAAAAAAAAAAAAAAAGGTTGATTGTCATGGTAGGGGTCTACTACAGACCATGTAATCAGGAAGAAAAGAGAGAGGAGGCTTTTTTAAAAAATAACAAAATCATCTGTAGCACAGGACTTGGTGGTGATGGGGGACTTCAACTATCCAGACATCTGTTAGAAAAACAACACAGCAGGGCACAGATTAGCCAACAAGTTCTTGGAATGTATTTGAGACAATTTTTTTTTATTTCAGAAGGTGAAAAAGGGTACTGGGCAAGGTTGTTCTAGATTTGATTTTAACAAATAGGGAGGAACTGGTTAAGAATTTGAAAGTAGAAGATAGCTTGGGTGAAAGTGATCATGAAATCATACAGTTAATTATTCTAAGGAATGGTAGAAGGGAGAACAGCGAAGTAAAGATATTAGATATCAAGAAGACTTACATTAGTAAACTCAGGGAGCTGGTAGGCAAGGTCCCATGGGAAGCAAGTCTAAGAGGGAAAACAACTGAAGACAGTTGGCAGTTTTTCAAGGGGACATTATTAAGGATGCAAAAACAAACTATTCCACTGCGTAGAAAAGACAGGAAGTACAGCAAGAGACCACCCAAGCTTACTCAGGAGATCTTGAATGATCTAAAAAATCAAAAAGGAGTCCTACAAAAAGTGGAAACTAGTAAAAAAGTACAAAGGATGAATATAAACAAACACCACAAATATGTAGGTGCAAAATTACAAAGGCACAAAATGAGCTCAATCTAGGTAGAGTCATAAGAGTAACAAGAAAACAATTTACAAATATATTAGAAGCAAGAGGAAGACATAGACCTATTGCTCAATGAAGAGGGAGAAACAATAACAGAAAATGTAGAAATTGCAGAGGTACTTAACTTCTTTGTGTCAATTTTCACCAAGAAGGCTGGTGGCAATCTGATGCCTAATATAGTGAATGACAGTGAAAATTGGGTAAGTTCAAAAGTTAAAATAGGAAAAGAACAAGTTAAAACTACTTCTTCAAATCACCACAGCGTGATGGAACACATCTACAATACTCAAGGAACTGATTGAGGAAGCATCTGAGCCATTAGATATCATCTTTGAAAAGTCATGGAAGATGGGATAGATTCCAGAAGACTAAAAATGGGAAAAATATAGCGCCCATCTATAAAAAGGGAAATAAGGACAACCCAAGAAACTACAGACCAGTCAACATAACTTCTGTGCCAGGAAAGATAATGGAGCAAATAATTAAGGCATGCATCTACAAACATGTGGATGCTAATAAGGTGATTAGTAACAGTCAGCATGGATTTGTCAAGAATAAATCATATCAAAGCAATCTGATAGCCCTCTTTGATAGGAGAAGTCGTCTTGTGGATAGGGGGAAGTAGTAGATGTGGTTTACCTAGACTTTAGTAAAGCATTTGATACAATCTCACAAGACCTACTTATCAATAATTTAGAGAAATACAATGTAGATGAGATTACTATAAGGTGGCTGCATAATTGGTTGGATAACTGTTCTCAGAAAGTAGTTATTAATGGTTCACAATCATAATGAAAGGGCATAACAAGTGGGTTCCACAGGGGTTAGTTTTGGGACCAGTTCTGTTCCTTTAAATAATGGCATAGAGCAGGGGTTGGCAACCTACGGCACATGTGTCATCAGTGGCATGTGAGCTGATTTTCAGTGGCATGCAGGCAGGAGCTCAGTCCCGCCCCTTCCCCACACAGCAGGGAACCTGCACTGCCACTTGAGCCTCAAAGCCAGCTAGCACAAGCAGGGAGTTCAGCTGATTGGCAGGGGGCTGGGCATTGTCAAGCAGCTGCTAAAGGGAGCTGCTCTGTGCTTGAAATGAAGCAGCACGATAAGGAGGTGTTAATGTCTTAGATTTACAAACACCTAAAGAGACAGATAGGTGCCTAATGGGAATTGCATTTGTTTTCATTTGACATTTAATGTGAATGAGACACCTGGGGTTCTTGGGAGTGAAAAGCAGGTAAGGCACCTATCTGCCTCTTCTGGCATCCAAATATTTCTGTATATCTGGCTCTAGATCTAAAAAACAAAGCTAAAGGCCCTGATGGGAATTGTCATCAAAAGCATAACTCATGATTTTTCCCTATGTTACCAGAACTGGCTGAAATATGATGACCTCTTTTCACAGAGGGGAAAACCAAAGTATTAACTTATGAATTCATTTTCATTTCAAAGTGTGCCAAATGGACCCATTTTTTAATTTTCCCCCCTTTTTCAAAATGTCCTACGTCTTTTCTATTTCCCCTGTCCCCAAAGAAGTTAGTGAAATTTTTCCTTTACAAAAAGCCGCTCCAAAAACTGGTGCTAACTAGTTATAAAAGACTTGGAAGTTTGTGTTAGTGAACAGGCATGACATTTTTACATAAGAGGAACCATTTTGAAAATGTCAACAGTTTGGGATGAGACAGTTTTGTTTTAGAAAAGAGTCCTTTACTGTTCCCGAAAAGAAAAGAAAAAAAAAGCTTTAAAAATTTCAACCAGCTCAGTGCTGCAGCCTTGAAAGAGATGGTAGATGCCAGACAATTTGGCTGAGCTTGAGCATGCTGAGGAGACAGGGGATTTTGACAGCTAGGAAGGAAGAGGTCAACGAGCGGCATATAAACTCCACTCTGATGCAAACTCCTTAAGTAACTAGTCTTGGGGTGATGTTTGGTTCTTAGTGGTAGGCTAGGTTAGAAAAATCCTATGCATTAGATGTCTATAGTATCAAATATTACTATATTGTAAAGTTTCATGCAAGGATTATGGGCAATAGGGCAGGTTTTTAGACATGTCGAAAAAAAAAAATCAGGAAAATCACAGACAACTAAAAGAACAAACAAATCAATGTGTGTAATCACTACCTTCTGTATACATAAAGTATGACTGAAACATTATTGATTGCAGACACTTGATGATTTAAGATGCATACCAATTATTTTAGAAATACACAGATTATGCAATCAATCTATTATGAATAGCAGCAGAGATACAAACACAGATCTCATTACCTCCCTTGCTGCTGTGGCTGAAGAATATCCAACAGAAGCTGCTTCACTTCACTAGGTGACAGCTGGTATAAATCCATGGGTGGCATATCCCCAGCACGGATTTTTAGTTCATACTTCATAGCATGGATAATCCATCTGAAATATAAGAAGGAAAATACGTATTTATAGGACATTACAGATACAGATACCCTTTAAAATCTTAAACAGAACTTTTTATTAACATAGGTCACTCCTTTACCTACATAGACAGCTGGAAATTTTGAGTTTGAGAGAGAGAGAGAGAGAGAGTGTACGTGTACACATGTGTACAGGGTTCTGGATTATAGAACATGTGATTTTTACTCAAAGACAAGAAAAGTGCAAATTCCTAAAATAATTATACAGTCTGCTACATATCCCTTCACAACCCAAAAAGATCCTTTTTATGTAAATTTGGGCTATAAAGAGATCCATCAATAACTAGGTCAATAAGATGCTATTATACCAGTTTTACTTTGTGATGAAGTTTGTTCAAATTCCCACAGTCCACTTTACACGTGTGATGCAAACTGAAACTAGTATTATATAGTTTTAGGAGATGGGTTTGGCACTATATGTGTCATTTACATGAAAGATATGCTTGCCCCATTAATTTCCTCTTGTATCACTGACCATCACTGAAAAAAAATCATTACCTGTCCTATGATATTAAAACAGTTAATACTTAAAATTATTTACTATTGTGATTTGATTAAAATAATTATGAAATCAATGACCTTTTCTCTTCAACATTTAACCTTACGTCTGAGGGAAACAGAATTTGCAAACCATTAGAAAGGAGATGGAAAATGGTTCCATTTACATCTGACAGAAACAATTAAGTTCTACAGTCTTAACTGAATAATGAAAAAACACTGTATTGCTAAGTCAATCTGAGAAGCAGGATTATTCAGCTACCCTCTTTTCTTATTAAGCATAGCTTCTTCAGAACACAGTTACTTGCTGTCAGAAATTACAAAAAATTTGACTAGCTCTGGCCCTCAAGGCATTCCATTACATTATACTCAATAAAAGTAGCTATAGGGCTTAGATTCTGAGTCTCTGTCCGGTTAACATACCAAAGGAATGAAGGGAAGATAAAATACACCTCAGTCTATTTATAGCAAGTATTTCTTCGAGATTCACCTCTCTCTACTATATTTAACTTTCACACATATTACTTTGTTTAGAATACAACATAACATCAAAGGAAATTATTTAATGGTAGACAGTCTATTTATACAAACACATTCACAAGTCTTAAATCTTTGTAATTTCACAGATAATAGTATCTAGTATTTCTATGATGATAGCAAGACTCCTATAGCTGGACCTATATTCTACATTGCTTTGCAGTATAAGGCCTGATTGGGAATCAAGGAATGGTGCAGAAGGGGGAAAACGAGAAACCATCAGGCAATGCGAGAATAGGCTATATAATCTCTTATTGGAAGAAAATTCACAGTGGTAAAAGAGAATAAATTGTAAACAGAAGAAAAAGTTGTATCTGGAAACCTAGGACTAGCTTATTTTGCTCACGTATATCTCTTGACTTTCGCTGATGAGCAGTTAATCACACAGCCTACAAGTCCATTCAGTCCTACCTCTTGTTCAACTAATTATTCAAATAACTTTGTTAACATTTGGAAGAGATAATACTGATGATTGCTTTTTGTTTATAAGGTCACCTGAAAGTGAGAACAGGCAGTCTCATGGCACGGTAATAGCCAGTATTGCAAAATACGTATGTCCAAGATGTACTAAAGATTACTGTGTCTCTTCTTGCTTTCAACAACCATTCCAGAAGATGTGTACATGCTGAGGATGGGTTCTGTTCCATATTCATTGAAAGCATGTTAATTTTCATAATCTTTCTTTGTGTTCTGTCAACTCTGCAGTGAAAGTGTTCTTAAAATGCACAACAAGTGCTGGGTCATCATCCAAGACTGCTATAACATGAAATATTTGGCAGAATGCTGGTGAAACAGAGGAGACATACAATTCTCCCCCAAGGAGTTCACACATTTTTTAAGAAGAGCCATCAGCATGGAAGCACTTCCTCTGGAACAAGAGCCAAAGCAAGAGACGGCATACAAATGTTTAGCGTATCTGGCACACAAATACCTTGCAATGTTACAAAAGTGTCATACAAACACATGTTTTTACTACCAGGAAACACTGTAAATAAGTGAGGAGCATTATCTCCTGTAAATGTAAACACAACTTTTTCGTCTTAACTGGTAGAACAAGAAGTAGGACTGAGTGGACTTATATGCTCTAAAGTTTTACATTGTTTTGTTTTTGAGTTAATTTATGTAACAAAAACATCTACATTTGGGAGTTTCACTTTAATGATAAAGAGATGGCACTAAAGTACCTGTACAAGGTGTACTGCAAAATACTATTTTTTTGTTCATCATTTTTACACTGCAAATATTTGTAATAAAACAATATTAATTGAGCACTGTACACTTTGTATTCTGTGCTGTAATTGAAATCAGTACATTTGAAAATTTAGAAAAACATCTAAAATATTTGTAATAAATTTCAATTGGTATGCAATTGTTTAACAGTGCAATAAATTGCAATTTATTTTTAATAGTATTTTAGTTTTTGAGTCAACTGCATGAGTTGATTAATTATTAGACAGTCCTACTTTTGGAAATTGACTTTTAAAAAAAATCATTATATAATTGTGGTACTCACAGTTTATTAAATTTTGGTGACTAAATCACTTTTTCTCTATATATAGAAAACAATGTTGAGACAAAGTGAAAATTCTGAAACTATGTTTGGGTCTCACACAAATGAAATGCTGTCATACATATGCCATTTTAATTTTAAAGTATTTTCTATTAAAGGTTTAAAACTTGAGCAATGTCCTTCAGAATACAATATACAGATCATATGGATAAATAACAAAAGAGCAACCTTCTTCCAACTAGTTCTGTTAGCTATACCTACATACATAAACAGGACAATATACAGTATATAACAAGTATCCAAGAGTTAGCACTTAGTAGAATGTCTCTTAAAAGTACTTTTTTTTTAAAGGTTCTTTTCTCTACTAGATATAGTGTCTGTTATTGTCAAACCTCACAGAAGATTTTTGGCACACAGTTGACAACCTGTTATTGCAGAAAGATGTACCAATTGTCATGCTTCTTGAAGCTTGACAACCTGGTGTGATGCAACCCATCTTAATTGATCTATGATATAGACACTTACTTTGGACATAAACCAAAAATCCTAGTCAATCAGAAGCCTTCATTACAGAGAAATTTAAGACAGACTGATTTTTCATATGCTCGTAAATTCAGTCCAGCCAATAACTGACTGTGAATCAAAAAGACATATTACTAATGGTGCTCACCTTTTGATATGTAGCTCTGATGCTCCATTTGTGCACCTATGCCTTTAGATTGTTTTATTTCAGAGGAATACTAATATTAATTCATAAGGAAACATAGTTTTGGTTTTCTAAACAGTGTCGTGTTATATCAGGAAACTGGAAAGGAAACTACTTATAACTTCTGAATTCTCTGGCTGGTTCTGTGCCAGCGATAAGCTGCTGAGTACTCCATCATCTGACAGTTATTCCCAAGGAACCACTTGCTAACTTGTGACTTATAACTGTGCAGATGATCTTGAGCAGGCTCATTCCCCATACCAATCATAAGCTTTATGCTGAGCCTGAAGGAGGAAGTGGTAAAGGGGTAATCTATAGGTTGCTGAAGTTCCTCCTACATGGGAGGGAACTCAAATTTGGTAATTGCTGTTGTTTTCTACTCCCCTATACATCCCTTGACTAGTGCAAAAAAGAAGAACAAGATTGAGAATCTGTGCATAATGTCTACTCATACATTGGGCAAAGACAGGTGCATTCTACATGAGCTGTATGTTACCATCTTCAGCAAATGATTAGCAGATTGGTATACTGCACTCTTTTTTTTTTTTTTTTTTTTTTTTAAAACAACTTGCAGTCTCAACTCCTTCCCCTCACAGTAGTCAAAATTATAAGTTATTAATTCAAATAAATCAAGACAAACTCACGTTTGCCTCTGTTTTAATGGTGATTCCACAGTGCAAACTGAAAAGCTTTGCAGTTTCCCCATTTAAAACCCCAAATCATTAATAGTTAATGTGTATGCATGCAGACTGAATCACTGTTTATGAAACTTCAGAATGCTGAGTCCCCGCTTCAGAAAAATGAAACTATTTACATACCCCAATTCTGCAATTCTACCATGCACTGCTGAAAGTCAAGACATCCTACTGTATACATCTTTTTATCAACCTTCCAAAACCAGTCCTTATTGCTCCTCATCCCTCCACCCCAAGTTTGGGAAAGGTTGATGTAGAGCTTCAAAATGAGATGAATCAAATTGTCTCTTACATGCTTTGATGAATCAAGATATAGTTAATGTTGACATTTAAAATGTCATCATTATCAAAGCACATTCTAATTATAATTCATACCTCAGAACTACTGTTTCAGACTCTACAAACTCATGTAGATGTTACCGCATTGCATCACTTACACACTTACTTCATGTTCTGAAAGTTCTCTATAGAACAATAACTAGAGACTTTTTGAACAAATGAATTTTGAGATTTTGGAAAACAACTGTGAAGCATGTATGTGCCTCTACACCGAGGGTAGTCATCTGGACATGCCTCATCTTATGGGAAACATTGACTTCAAAAATACAAATGCACTTTCAAATATTTTATTCAGAATACATATTCATTCCTCCTTCACTTTCAGGCCAAGTCCTGAGTAGCACCCTGAAAACACAGATGGCAGTTAAGACTTTAGTCAGAGCCAGGAACATTTTTCTGCTTCTCTTCTGAGCTAGTTATGTCATCAAGTATGGCAAGGGACTCAAAGTCAGGATATATGGCAGCCTAAGTGATTTTCAACTACTAAAATATATTGACTTTTAAGTAACAAATACATGTAAGTTGGTGATTTAGGATGTTCAACAAAGTTTCTGACTAAATATTTGAAGTTTAACTTTAAAAATCACCGTGCATCCAAGAGCTTAATATTTTAACTCTATGAGAGAGATGTGCTCCATTTCTCACTGCGTCGAGAAAGTCAAACAGGTGTCACCGACATGAAAGGAACCTGTTTTCTATACAAGATGTATTAACACTGAAAACATAGTAATTTGAAAGTATGCATACTGTACTTGAATAATAATGATTCAGACAGCCACATTATTTGATGATTAACGAACAGTAAGATAGATTTAGTCATGTAAATAGCTATAATTTCCTCAACTTTCATATCAAAAGTCAGAAGCATACCTGTAGACATTGCTTTTAGTGGATTATAGGTTCAAAGTATCAATTGCATCTATTTTATTTGCTTGGGCAAAGCAATGTGATTGTCCTGTTATTAAAATACAGTATTACCTTCGGAATCAGTTCACTGTGATCAGTTTAGGCATCAATAGTTCATTCACTGACAGGGTATTTTGTTTGTAATTCCTTATATGACTTGTCCTGGCAGTATAAAAATGGACATGAAAAATGGCTGATAAAATCATCTTTAGAGGTATCTCTTATTAAAACCTGAGTGACAGAGCTTGGGTAGAAAGCAGGTAATTGGAGGTCTTTACCGTAATGGGTCTGTCAGGAACTTGATCTTTTTCAACATGAAAGCCAGACTACAAATCAATAATGAAACACCAGATCAAATCATTATCAGACTAGAATACAATTTCTGAGAGAAGTTTAATTTTACTTATTGAAGTGAATGACACTAGTGAAATGAAATTAAATCTACAGAATGAAATTTGGAACAGGGAGGTACAGTAGTACACTGGAATTGGTTTAAAGAAAATTCTTCCTCCTTGAATGAGGTTTAACAGGTAGTTCGAACTAGGGCTTTATTTTGAACTACCGGGTCCCTGCCGCATGTAGACGCGGGCAGTTAGTCCGGACTTGTAAATTTCAAAAATGGTGACCAGCCGGGAAGATGCAAATCAAGTGCGGGATATTTAAATCCCGGGCTTGATTTGCAATTTTGAATGCCTACATTAGCCTCCCTAGTTCGAACTAGGGGGCTAGTGTAGACATACCCTAAATTGGAGTAAACACTGCATTTCCAATCTTAGGAGGAATGCAGCTTATATTACCATAACTTTTGTGAAGAGCCTGGGAGCTGCGAACTGGTAGTACAATGCAATGGCAATGGATTTCAACTTATCAGAAAGTGAAGTTACTTCCTGTGAACTTGACTGATTGCCATATGGAAACAGATTTCCTTTAAGCTGAGGACAGCATACCAGTCTTTGGGATCCAAGGAAAAAGATAATAGAAGCTAGGGTGACCATGTAAAACATTATCCTTTTTAAGAACTTGTTGAGTAGATGCAAGTCTAAAATTGATCAGAGATCATCCCACCCTTCCCATTTGTGATTAGGAAATATTGGGAATACAATCATTTCCCTTTGAGACCACATGGAACTGCCCAAGTGAAGGAATGATTCATTTTCTAGATAAGAAGCATCCCATGAGAGTGGCCTGTGGAAGGGTGACAGGGAAGAACAGATAGAAGCAAACTAGAGAGTATATCCCACTTTCACAGTACTCAAGACCCACTGGTCCAAAATTATGCAAGACCAAGCACTATGGAAATGGGACAGGTAGTTTTGCAAAGCTAAGGAAGGTTCAGGGTTGGAGAGATCCAGACCTCTCAGTCAAATTCCCTGCTCTGTGGGTGTCTTGAGGGGCCTGGAGCTAGAGTTAAAGTAGCTGGAGGGAAGACCTATGCCTATAACTCCCTAACCTTTTTTTGATAGGTCCTGCTGAGGAAAAGGTGTCTGCTCTGGCTGGTAAGTACATCCTAATAGGGGCAGGTGAATACACACCGTCAGTCCATGGAGCTTGTTGTCCATCTTGTCAGAGAACAGAAAAGAACCCTGGAACATCCTAGAGACAACTCTGGGTTTCACAAGAAAGACCAGAAGATTGCAGCCAGGATGATCTACTCATGGCTTCTATGGGCCCTGGTTCTGGCTGCATCCAGCCTTGCATGCAGTGAAATTCTTATAACATATTTCCCCACTGAACTGGGAAGAGAACTCCTCACTTGGATTCTCCAGAAGTAGCTCTTCGAACTTTTCCATGGAGCCCCACAAATTAAAATTGTATCAACTCAAAAGGGCCTGTTCATTAGCAACATGTAGCTGCAAATCTACTGTCCAACAGGTCTAGCCTCTGAGCATCTTTTGGTTGGGGGGGGTAACCACCGTCTCTTTTTAGCTCCTGTGATGACTAATGAACCCAGAGGTGGGTGAATAAAATGATACTCAAACTTTTGGGCAAGTACAAAGTATGATCTTAGCCAAAAGGCTTTCTACCCTTTTCAGGGGCAAAGAGCACAGAGTCTGCCATAAAACACTCACATGAGCTCTAGTTCCCGCTAGAGTACTGAGGGACCCGCTAATGATAAAATGTCATCCAGGCAAAATGAGAACTAATAGACCTAAGCCTAGAGACACTTTCTTTAACAACTTCTGATAAACCTTAAAATCATCAAGAGGAGATGCAGCTGTGCTGCATGAAACTGTTTTGTCTGGAGAGGATGAAGTAGAAGCTGCAAATGGGGAGTAGGGTGATGGTAGAATCTCTTCTATTGACTGTTGCTGCCGCGCGCACACGCGCACACACACACACACACACACACACACACACACACACACACTTCATAAAAGCTGAGACAAATAGTTTTGAATAAAACAGAGTTCCAATGACTCTTTCAAGTTGTAAGAGAGAACTGGGGAGGTCTTTTCTCACCCTGAGCAAGTTCTCTCACCTCTGCAGCATCCCCTGCTGGTATTAGCTCAGTTTATGGAGTGTGCTGCCTTTGGGTCAGTTCTTATCACTTGTCCACTCTCCTGTCTCTACCCTCTGCCTCTGGAAGCACGTTGCTCCCTTGGTCTGTGGCAGCTGCTTCAGGACACTGCCCTTCAGCAGTGCGCACCACTCCATTTTCCCATCTTACAAGGTAGCTGATTGCCTAGGTTCATGCAGGCTCGCTTCAGCCTTTTAACCCTTCCGCTGCCAGAGTGGGGCAGCAGAATGAACCCAAGTTGCCCAACAGGTACCACTAAGGCAGTTTCTAACTGCCTGTTGTGTGCTGGATGCACCAACCCCAAGAGTGAATTTTTTTTTAAAATAACGAATAGTCCTGCAGCACCTTAGAGACTACCAAAAAATGTAGGTGTATCATGAGCTTTCATGTGAAGAAGTGGATTGTGCCCACAAAAGCTCATGATACCATCTACATTTTTTGGTAGTCTCTAAGGTGCTGCACACTATTCATTATTGCATTGTTTTTTATTTTTTTCATGAAATCTAAGAAGCTTCAGGACAAAATTAGTAATTCTGAGGATGAAGATGTTGTCCAACAAAAAGAATATAAATTACAGCTAAAAAAAGGTAAATCAGCAGTCAAGCAGAAACTACTAAAGAAAGAAAATATAGCATCATAAAATCTTGGAAAACAGCCTTCACTTCAAAAGCTTTGCTTACGTCTAATGAAGGGACTCCATCGTGTAACACTGTATAGAAATAATATTCATTATACTGCTCAGTGTATACTGCTTGGCATAGTAATGTGAATTTTACAAAACGTATGTGATAGAAAATGTTTTAATATAGTTGGTACAGCAGAAGTACATCCTGTTGAATGATCTGAGGATTAGGCTGAAAAGACAAATATATTTTCTGGAAAAGAACTTGTATATGATATTTACGAGAACTAGTAATTCCAATTTTGCTGGAAATATTAGTACAGCAGAATGCATGTTACATTAAATGAAGTACAAAATAAATGAAAACTAAATGCAAAATATAATGAATAAATAAACCCTTCAGTGTATTTGCTTATAAAAATCACTAGCATATCAAGGCCCTGATTTTATCTACAGCATCTCATAGCTACAATAATAATAATAATAATAATAACAATAAAAAAATCAGAATCAGATATGTTACTGACCCAACTCGTATTTTTAACATGCCACTGAATAGTTCAGGTGAGTTTGAGATGATCCAGCCAATGTGAATGACAAGTTCTTGCTGAATTACAGCTTCCCTCTCATCCTGTAAATTACATTTGTCGTAGATGATGTTCTTAATCTCTCCTGGAGACAAGGGATTAGAAATAACTTCTTCTTCATGGCCAAAAGCTCCAAGAGTCACCTAAGAATATATTAGCAACAATGTAGGGGGGAAAATAGGAAAAATAAATCATAATTATAAAAGTTAGATTTCATATTCTAAGGTTTCTCTGGTAGTATGAAAACTGCATTCATGGCAAAATATATTATGGTGTCAACTAAGAGTAACTGGTCCACTACTCGAAGATGACCTTCCTTGGCCATCACTTTATTTTGGCACAGTTTAGATAACATGAATGCTTGATTGATAATTTTCTAGATAGTTCTTTCCTTTCCCATGTCAAAGCTTTCTAGAAAGCCTTCCTTAAAATTAGGAAACATGATTCTTGTTACCATGTTCTTTTTGTGTGTGTGTGCAAAACTGTGTATTAGAATTTTAAAAATTAGAAAAATTAAGCTATTAGACTAATTAGCCAAAAGAAAAAAACATTTAATGTGTCAAATTTTAAATTTCTCATCTACTGTAAGTGAAACAGAGCAACACACAACATTATTCCTGACATTTAAAAATGTTACATTATAAAAGTTTTGATCAAGCCTGGTTAATCGAAAAAGTGAAAATAAGCAACTACAAACCACTCAGCATGCACACTGACTTTTCTACACAGCACCAGAAGCATGCTTCCAGCCCTTCTTGTTTGGAATGATTTGATATCAAAACTGCCATAAGTGTTCAATATGTATTTTTTTCTAATCAAAAGAAACTTTTTATAATCATACTGTAATTACTTTTGTGCCAGGAGGGCAAATAATAGAACAAATTAGGGCCTAGGACTGGGGCAGAGGCATACAGAGAAAAGCATAAATGGTGAAAAATTCCCTATTGACTGGCTACTCTCAGTGCAAAATTTACTAACTACCCTTTTAGCTTATTAAGTTCTATATATACTTTTCTTTAAATAATGTTTTACTACTTGCTTCAATGCCCTTTTGTATACAAATACCTTCTCATACATTCCCCCTTACCTTTAATTGCAGCATCTCTCTCCTTTCTTTCCCATCTAGCTCTGTCTGTTCAACTATCTACTCCATGTTACTCTCAACTTCATTAGTTATGCATACATTTCTTAGCACAAGTATATGCAGTACATTAAATTTAGCAATTTTTATTTTACTCAGTTCTTTAGTTATTTAACAAGTATTTTTTAGCCTTGTACTTTTTAAAGTATCTGAGACCTACAAAATGAAAGAGCCTATACAGATTTTTCTCTTGATCATCATTGAATGCAATTCTGAAAAATGCAGACTTACCTGTTTACCCTGAACTAAAACATTAGTAATAGATGGTGCAAGGCTGTCCACTAGTTTACCTAAAAGGCTTGCTGCGAAGCGCACAACAGACCTGAGGGTAGAAAACAGAGCAATCCCACTGGATATCAAATGCTGGTTTAATGAATTCTAAAATGTGTTTGAATTGTCATCACATTTGATAAGTCCCAAATGATTAACCATGAAAATACATACATTTGTTTTTGAAATGTCACTTCATAAGGGTTTTTTTTAGATAAATCCTGGATTTTTATTAATCAATAAAGTTTAGAGTAATGGCTGTGTTAGGAATAGTTAGAATTCATTAAACTATGGACTGCAAATAATAAACTGGCTTTCTTTTCTCTCACAACATGTTAAGAAAACAGCATGTTATAATTATTCGTTCTATAAAAGAATATCTGTTTTTGTTTGCCACCAATTCATAATTAGTGGAAAATTTCTCTTTGGTAGACGTTTTGGTTTATTTTGGAAAGATTTAGAAATTTTCAAGCATACAGTATTTAATCTTTGCAAAGGAAATAAAGCATTTAATTCAGAAAGTTATACTGAAGGAGTAGGCAAAGATTTTTGTTGAAAGAGTAAGTACAGCACATGCAACACACATTGAATTAACATTTTTGATCATTTTTGCCTACAGGCTATATTTTTATATGCAAGCAATGAAAAAAGGGAATCATGTAAAGTGCTAGGTTTAAAACTGGCTGCAAATTTTAAAAATAACTAGATGGACATGGTGCTATAACTATTAAAAAAGTGAATGTTTAATTTTATATATCATAATTTCATGCCAAAATGAAAACTGTATAAGCTACGTTTAAGATTTTCTTGCATGGGGTTTGTAGCTGCAAATAATTATTTATCAAGGGAGTTAATGAACAAGTTATAATATTCAATAAAGTTAGTACAAATCCATCAACCAAATTGACACTGACTTCAGTTGTGCACTCCAAAAATCAAGAGCAAAGCATTTCAAAACTGCATTAGCTGATCCATCAAAATGCAATTAAGGCAACAAATCTCAAGCAGCACCATTTAAGACCTCTGTGCACTTTACCTGTTTCCCATGTACCAGCAAAGTAGTAATATGTGGGGCTATAGAGGAAGCAAATTTCTGTGTAAATGCAGCACTGTAGCGTACCATCAACCTAGGTATGTCATATGACAATCATAAAAGAGAAATGAGAAATAAGACTTTACATATTTTAGTTTTACAAAATGTGTCAGTTTTCTAAGTATTCAAAATATCAACAACAACAAAATTTAGCATATAAGTGGCCAGAGGTTTATTTCACTTTATTAACAGGCTAAGACTAAAAAATTGAAATCAATTTATGTGGTTAATATCTAAACACCTTATTGATAAATAATATTAACAAGCTGAGAATGGGTTTCATCTTAAGCTCAAATCTTGTTTTATATATAGAAAACTGAATAGAAATCTAGTTATTCAGTTAGAATAGACTTACAGCAATTACTCAAACTACATGTAAATATTACACTTTACCAAAATAATTTTAAAAGGGCTGGGAAAGCAAAGCCATCCTTAACCTAAATGACTTCAGAAACAACAGGCAGTAAACTGTCTAACTGTATCTAATTTTGTTATTAATTTTATTTTTGAACTTTGCTATTGAAAGCCATAATTTTATAGCATTGTAACATACTCTTGAAAATATGATCATGTCAATTACATTACTAATTCTATTTAATTTTATTTGTAAGTTATTACATTACTAATTCTAATTCATTTTATTTGTATTTATAAGTAATGTTGGTCACCCAGATTTAGAGAGACAATGTTGACAATCACAATTTATACTAATGTGTCCTTCAGCTGGCTACAAACCCATTTGTAAAGAAGAGTATTTACCACACTGGCCACTGAGCCATTTGCTTTGTGATATACTTGTGACAGGAACAAATACATCACATATTAATAAATTTCCATTTGCTTCTCTATGTTAAGAAATACGAGGTGGATTTTCAGCTGGTGTAGCTGAACTGAAGTCAGCTGAGCTATACTTTTTTATATTATCTAACAATCTGACCTTTTATGCTTTGTAAACAGGCTGAAATGCAACATTTAAAAACAAAAATGAACATATGAAATACAAACCAGAGTTTTTTGCTGCCTGCTCGCCTATAGATTCTTTCAATATGGTCAGAAACAGTACCTAAGCACATGAAAAAAAGATGCGGTGACTTTTATTCAGCAACAATAAAGTAAGTTTGACAACGGCATTAGTTCATTTTGGACCAGATTCAGTAAAGCACTTAAGTACATGTTTAACTTTAGAATTTAAATTTAACATGCCTCCTAATCACCACCTGTGTCCTGTGACACCACTCGGGTGACTTTGACTAATTTTAGTCAAACCTGTTGGGAGACCATAAGAAAACTCAATAAATCAAATGTTTTATAATGCTTATATGAACAGTCAGTTACAAGTAAATGTAATATAAGAAAATAAACAGTGGGTTTCTTTTCTGTTGCTGAGTGAATAGTAACTTTTCCTAAATGTGAATCATTGGCTTATTTTGCAATGACTTTCTTTTTGGGTGATTACTTTAAAGGATCTCCTAAGATTAAACAGAAAAAAATGGGCATTGGTAAAAACTTCCAGACAATGAAGTTTGTCAAATACACAAGGAGTGCAGAAGCAGTTGTAATAATTAAGTATGCATTATTATACAGTATTGCACTTCTTAGTTTCCTATGTCACATTTCTCCAATATCACAGGCTCTGCTGCACAAATTTAGCCTCAGTGGCAAAGGATTGAGAACCGAGAGTTATACTGGGAGACCACAGGATGCGAAATCACAGTGAATGCTGATAACCATTCAATCCCTTGAGCTTGAAATACAGTAATTCCTCATTTAACACTATAGATGCGTTTCTGAAAATGTTTGTGCTAAGCGAAAACGTGCTATGCGGGGTCAATTTTCCCATTAAAAATAATGGAAAATGTCGGGGTTGTGTTTCAGGTGGCATTGGCAAAGTCAATTTTTTTGTTAGTGGTCGGTCGTCAACGTCAACATTAGATATCTAGCAACACAAGCTATCTAGCAACACAAGTCGCCGTGGTTTGTTAAAACTCAAACACATGAGTGAGTGGAGGAGCGCTGTGACTACATGTGTTCATCCGCTCATGTGTATTACCACTGTTTTCATCAACTTATACCACTGCACAAAGTAGTCCGCCACTTGATTATTTTTGTTATTGTGGGGACGGTCGTGTTATTCGAAAAAGTTCCCTAAAAAAAAATCGTGCTATTGAGAAAATGTGTTAAGCGGGCACGTGTTAAATGAGTAATTACTGTATCCATCATATTTAAAATTCATAGGTGGGATACACTTATTTGTACACCCCAGGTATAGCAGCAACATCACTTCAAAAGGGAATGTGGGGGGTGCATGAGAGAGTCAAAATGCAAGATTATAGCTTACAGATATGTAGATCTGAAGAAGAGATGTAAATATATGGAGATATACCTATCTCACAGAACTGGAAGAGACCTTGAGAGGTCATTGAGTCCAGTCCCCTGCCCTTATGACAGGACCAAGTATCATCCCTGTCAGATTTGCCCCAGATCCCTAAATGGCCCCCCCTCAAGGATTGAACTCACAACCCTGGGTTTAGCAGGCCAATGCTCAAACCACTGAGCTATCCCACCACTCCCCCCCCCCGATTAATCAGTTAACCGGTTAAAAATTATGATAAACAAACATGTATCTGGTTAACCAATTAAGCAGGATCCCAAGTGGAGGACTGGAGTGGCCTCCAGCTGGCAGGGCTCCCAGTCCTGGCTACCTGTGCTCCCCCATAGGGCTCTCGGCACACGACAGGTGGGGGCGCTGCTCCTGGACACCAGTTAACCTAGCTACCTGGGCACGTCCCCTAATCTGAAAGCACTGGGCCTATCAACTGGAATTACTTAAGTCCTTCAAATCATTATGTGGTAGGAAGTTGAAGTTAATCAGGAAAAAAACATTTATTATGTAGAATGAACATTCAGTGTTTAAGGTCAGTCTCACTGCTCGTATGGGATGGTGTAAAAATTGACTGGCAGGGACTCTTGTCAATTATTCATACTGTTTAATGCAAGATCAGCAGTTAATAAAGTTATAATCATCCACTACTTCATATTGGACGAGACCTCTGATCTGCACATATTAGTACTATTTGATGAGAGGGCAATGCAGAAATTTCATTAAGCTCAGACATCCCCAGATGGGTGCTTGGTTAATTATGAACTGGAGGATCAAGAAGGTGAGGTTGTTGTTTTGGGTCTAACTAATTTTCAATGTGGGAGGTTCCTTAAGAACATTTTTCATTAGAGCACAGTACTGTATATTCAAAGTAATGACTACAGAAAGCTACTGAAGTGTCTAACCAACAACAAAGTACTTTCCAGGCTATTTGGAGTGGTGGGAGGCTGCATGCTTCCCTGATATTCAGAAGTAGACCAGGTGTCTGGATACAGTGGCCAAAATTCACAAAATCCTAGTATTACATTGAAACAGGTTTTTATAATACAATTAATCAACCCTCCACACATCTTTTATACTCATCAAAAACGCATGTGTTCTGTAATACCGCGTTTAATACTTTCTCAAAAACTTTTAAGAGTTGTTATCTTTGTTGCTTCAAGGTTGTGTATTTTAGGGGTTCTGGATGAGTTGGTATTGCCAGTTAACTTTAAGAAATTATCTGCAGTAATTATTTTAGTGGCCAAAAGTGTTATTTTGAGAAAGTGGACATCTGCAATTCCCTTCTCATACACTGATTAGCTTATTGACATCTCTACTTCACTAAAGGAAAAAATCATTCCCAATGATTTTATTAGATGGAAGAAATATGAGAGAGTCTGGTCACACGTGAAGCTCCTGCATACTTTTAAGGTTTAGTATACATTAGTCTCTCATGCTAAAAAGTTATGTTCTCACTTATTTATCTATTTAGTTATTTTAGAAACTGATGCCTTGCATGACCTCTGTGGGTTAAGGGTTCTTGTTTGCATGCTTGCTTTTGTTTTTCCAGACTTTACAAATAACAAACATTGATTTTTGTTAGTTATGATATTTCTAGGACACAAGACTGTGTACTTTGTTTTGTTATTTGTTTATATTTTATATAAAAATAACAATAAAGTTTATAAAATAAAATATAATGAAGCATCTTGTGTTTTTTTAGAACTTTCCAGAATATTTTTTATACAGCAATACTGAACGTATGGTGTAGGCCTGATTCCATCTCTGATCTCCTCTTTCTCTGGGATGCATGTATATGGTTGAGGGATAGAAAGCAGTCTGCATGTCACATAAAGCTCACACCATGGGCCGTATAGCACTATAGATAGAATCACTTCCCAATCCCTATTTCCTCTATCCATTTTCTTCCTTAAGGAAGCAGAACTGGTCCCAATATAGCACTATCTAGGTTAGCAGTACTGGATTATTATTAGCTTATTTTTGTAATGTCTTATGTGTATTTCATGCCTGTATTTTAATACAAAATTCTGATGTAAAACTGAAGTAGAATAACTTCTATACATAATATTTTGAAACAAAATCTGATTTCACAAAATAAGTAAAATAAAACAAAACCATCAATGTAAGATTCCTGATATGTTTCAGGCTAAGAGACACAGGCACACACAACCTGTCTTCAGCTTCATTTTCTTATGCAAAAATCAAATCATTTCTGACAAAAATTATTTGCCCAGAATTATGAATAGGCAAAATGCTGCATGCAAACAATTTAGAAGAGTTAATAGATTTAACAGCTCATTCCACTGTACGGTATATCAACGTGCACTTTCCATTTAAAACAGAAACTGCTTTAATAGAGAAGAAAATAGCTACACGACATTTTGTATGCATGTCCATTATTCATATTCATTAGAACTACACAGAACACTGCCTCTTCTAATTCAGTATTTAGAATAGTCACATGAAAGGATAACCTACCTTCCTTGGTAATGAAATTCGGTCCTTCCCGTTTGAGCAAAATACTCAAAAGAATTGCTTGACTTGCTAGGCAATTGCAGTCCTAAAAAGAACAATTTTCAGATTTAAATCATTAGCAAAAGGCATCACTGTTATTGCAAATTTCACGCAAAACCAGTAGACAGTTGTTTGAGCAGTACTACGCAACACCACAACTTTCAAGGAGAAAGTCTGCCCTCCAAACTCCAAATCTTAATTTGGCCCCCCTATAATAATAACCAAGTAGTTAATATTAGGTTTTCAGTGGGAGTTGAGGGCTCTCAGGACCTTACCAGATCAGGACCCTACTGATACCCAGTTATATAATCATCTCTATCTTTATTTTCTATCTCTTCCAAGGAAACAGTGGCATAGAGTTTGTTAATGCTCTTTTTACTTCTACTTTAGAATGACTGCTTTTAGGAGATATATCAAGGTTCAATAAAGTTGCAACCTTTGGTTCAAAAAGATCATTCCAGTCTTATGCCCTTGGACTGTGCCATTTGCAAAACCAATGCTTGTAATGAGATGACTAATTGACAAGATAAGCTTTTCAAGTCCCCACTGAGGCTATGTCTAGACTATGGAGTTTTTCCGGGATACCCGAGAGGTAACCCGGAAAAACTCTGCCGCGTCCAGGGAACGTGTTTGTTCTTCCAACATTTTTTGTGGGAGAGCAGATGCACTCTTTCAGAAGCCCTGTCTTCCTTGTTTCACCAGGAAGAAGGGCTCTTCTGAAAGAGGAGGTTTTTCCAAAATTTGGCCCACTGCAGACGGGCCAAATTTCAGAAAAGCCTCTTCTGAAAAAACAATCGGAAAAAGGTACGTAAATTGCACTCCGCAATCTGCATACCTTTTTCTGAAAAAAAGCGGCAGTCTAGACGTAGCCTGAGACAGAACGTTGAAATGTGAAATACTTATTCATTGTTGGTTTTTGGCACAGGAAAAATGCCCAATTGAAACTCTGATATTTTATCTTACAGTCAAAAGTCACTAAAAGTTCACCAGTCTTAGAGAATTTCAATCATTCAAATGTTTTTTGAACTACAGTCTAGATTTGAGATATTTATTTATATGAAACACAACATCTCTCCCTTGTTAGAACATTTCAGGTACTGCCAAAAAAATAATATGAATTTTATAAAAGGAAGGATGGAAAACTGTTAGTAAATATTGCCCTCCTGCAGAGGTGGTCCCTCAGTCAGCAGCTGCTACTCTCCCGTGGCCTAGTTCTGAAGGCAGCAGTGCAGGACCAGGGGGGCATGATAGGGTATCGCACCTTTACCTGCACTGCTAAGGGTGGTGCTGCCTTCAGAGTTCAGCACTTGGTCAACAGCTGCCCCTTTCTAGTCACCCAGCTCTGAAGGCAGAGCAGAAGTAAGGGTGACAATATCATGAGCCTTCTAAAATAACCTTGTGATCCACCTGCAATTACCTTTTGGATTAGGACCCCCCAGCTTGAGCAACACTGGTCTCCTCTGTGAAATCTGTATAGTACAGGATAAAAGTATAAGCAACAGATTTCACAGGGAGAGACAATTTTCATGGTCTGCGACACATTTTTCATGGGCATGAATTTGGTAAGGTATAATTATACTACTATTTATCCAATTTTCTTACATTCAGTTTCTGAAGAATCTCATAAGTTGATTTGTTTTTCCAGTCATTAATATTCACATCTGGTTGCTGTTCAAGTTCTGAGGCATTTGGAGTACTAGTTTGTCTCTTGACTTTCGAATGTTTTGGAAGTTCCAGCTCCTCAAAACCCTTAAATTCGGGAGCCCTAAAAAAATAATTCTTTAATTGTCCACAGCTCAGAAGATATTTTAATTGTGAAAAACACTATAATTAGATCTCCCACATATCCTTACTCTTCTGATTCACCAATTCTTAGAAAGTCAAGTTGTTCAACGACTGCTCCAGATATTAATGTCTGGGGGGAGGAAAAAAAAAAAAACCAAAAAGCACTCAGCAAGATAGTATCAGTCTGTACACTACACATACCAATTCTAAGATCAATATAAACTGCTGATTACTGAACAGGAACTGATCAACTACTGTATTTTGATATACAGGCCATCCTCACTATAAATCCAAGATACGTTCCAAAAAACTTGGACTTATAGCGAAGCAACTTAAAAGCAGGGATTTTTTTTCCTTGTGGCAGCCAGCCCCAACCCAGGCAGCTAGGGACCAAGCCTCCCAGTTCCAGAAGTCATTTGTGGCTTTTCTTCCCTAACAGCTTCGGAGATGCATGGGGGTAGGGAAGCAGTTTTGCCCCAGTCTGCTTGCGCCAGGGAAGGGGAAGCCCCAGGGTCATACTACACACAAATATGTGCTCTCTGTCTCTCTTATAACAAATGTTAAGCTTGAACTTGTAAACTCAGTTTTCATTTTAAAATTTATGAACAAATACCACAGTGAGAGTTGACTATGAAAAAAACAAAATCAAGAATTTTTTTAGTTTGCATTACTGATGTCCTCCTATCACTTTTTGACATACATAATCCTCTGGAAAGCAGCTGATGACAAAGCAGTTACAGACAATGAAAGTAAAAATTATTAAGAACAATGGAAGAAACTTTAAATTATTTGTAGGCTTGGAAGGATTAGACTTTGAATCAGCAATTGTTAATTTTACTAGACATATACAAACAGAAAATTATTTCCATCAATAACTGAAATTTACAGATAAGTACAGAACAAAAATGCTACTTGAGAACCATTAGCATTTGATTTAAGAATATTTACTTGGTATATGTTGACATGTGATGTGAACAATTTAAGTTTTAATGGTTATAAAGCTTTAAATTTTAGAATCTCACCATCTACTGTCATTAGATAAAATCTGTGAAAATTATAAAAAAAAATTGAATTCTGACAAGCCTAATTATATTCTGCCTCAAAGGATGAATACATTTTCATGTTAATTTCACCAGCACAGATTGTGCACCCTCTTCTGTGAATTAAGATATCAGGATATGTCTACATTGTGCGGTTATTTCGGGATACCTTCGGTATCTCAAAATAGCTACCCCATGTCTTAACAAGCTGCTCAATTCAAAATAACGGGCGTGCTATTTCGGCATCCCTGTAACCCTCGTTTTACGAGGATTAAGGGATGTCTTGAAATAGTGCGTTATTTCAAAATTTGGCATTGTGTAGACACGTCAAATTACAAAATAAGCTATTACAAAATAGAATCGAAATAAGGTATGCAATTTGCATAGTGCAAATTGCATACCTTATTTCAAGTTTAGGGTGCTGTGTAGACACACCTTCAAAGACTATCTATTCATGTCCAGATATGTGCACAGAAATGTACAAGCTCAATACAAACAATGCAAAAGCAGTATATATTATTTTAATAGATTATGCATTACTGCCTCTTTGCAGACACTTTTTCAGGACTCTTTAATGAAATGGAGAGTCTCCTATATATTTAGGAGATAAAATGACTGAGCTTTTGCACATTATGTAGAAAAAATACTTACATTTTCGCCACATTTGGCATAATATATCAGCTGACCAAACTATATGGTAACTTTGCAAGACAATTCTTAGACTAAAAGAACATACATGCTATTTTCTGTTTAACAAATAATTCTCCTCAGCTGATGAGCATGTTTACACCTTTTGGGTGACGAGGGAGATGAGGGGATGATAGAACTTACTAACACTCTACCAAACCCCAAATAAAAGTTTAGAATTTAGGGGGAATCAAAGATTCAAGATGATTTCTATTTCACCCAAATCAGTTTCCACAGTCTTACTTTAAAAACTATATAAATAGTGAACAGTCACTGTACCATAGTGAATATACTATAAACCTAACCTATGCAGTACAGCCGGTCCCCGAGTTACGAATGCATCGATTTACAACCATTCATATTTACGACCAACCTCCTATACAGCTGGAACTCGAGTTACTAACGAAATCCGCGCTTATGAACAGAGCGGCCGTACGTCAGTGAATGGAATCCGACTTACGAACACATCGAGTTACGACCAAGTGCTTGGAACGTAACTCATTCGTAAGTCGGGGACCGGCTGTATATATTATACTGAATCCTGGAGAAATTATTACTTACCTTCACAGGTACTTTATCAAAATATTTCTGGAAAAAATCTCAGGAGGTTTTCAAAAAAGCATAGCATGAAGAGATACTTAGGCATGTGGTACCGAGTATGTACTAGTATTTTCTAATGTCACATTGGTCAGCAATGCTCATGGTAAAAACCCAAAGCACCCAGAATTCAGAGAGGTCCCTGGTATATGTCAGGGCTGTGTTCATGAAAAAACACAGCAAATAACTGAAGGGTGGGATGCATTTACAGGGTTGCCACACTTGTCTATGACAATGCTCTTTTCACCTGAATAGTGTACTATGGAGTAGTTATGGTCTGCCCTGCCTCTTTCCACACAGTTCTGGCCCTTCATCTAAGTGCACATCTTTCCTGCTCCATCCCTTCCTCCTAAGCACCAGCTGCATGCTATTGAACAGCTGCTCTGCGGCATGCAGGAGGTGCTGGGAGGGAGGAGGAAGAGTTGATCAGTGGGTCCATAGGGCTGCTGGTGGTCAGGCTGCCAGTTGGTGCACAGAAAAGCGACACAAATGTGAAATGAGTAAGTTGCAAATGATAGATATGCACATAGGAAGTGACATGAATTGAAACAAGTGAGCAATGGGTATGCAAAACGATGAATAAGGGGAAGACCCCTTCTACCAAGATATAGAACAACACAACCTTGATGAAACCATCCTTAAGCCAAGCCAGTAAAAAGGGTTACTGAAATGTTTTTGCACTCTTTGTGAGTAAGGCAAGACAACAACAACAGCAATGATTGCCAAGTATAGAAAACAGCTCTAAAATGATTCTTAATGATTTAAAGACTCTTTGTGGAAAGAAATGGGATGTGGAGGGGAACAATGATTTGCTGAGGTCTTTGAAATAGTACAATATGTAAAATAATCTAAAAGCATGCTGTGTAGATAATTTTTGAGAAATGTTTCTTGTAATAATGTATCAATTTAATAAAATACAAAATAATAAAAAGGAGGCATTACAGATAAGTATCAAAAGCCCCCTGGAGCCTGTAGGCAGCTCTTCGAATGGATGGCAATGACATTTGCATCAGGAACCCTAACTTACAATAGTCAGAGATTATGTGAACTAGGTGTGACAGCTGAAATTTTAAAAAAGTTTATTTAAATTGTAATTGAAAGCATTTATTTTACTGTTAGAGCTAGAAATGCTCCCTTTGTAATTTTAGCATGTTAGCTTGTTGAGGTAAACATGCTAAAAGTCTCCCCATTAAGGTTTGTTTGAACAGCCAATGTATTAAAACTAACTAGAGTTTTAACTTTAGTTAACAAATGAAACATACCTTTCCCTGCCCCAAATAGAGTCCCTAACCCTTGATATCAAGGGCTACTCTTTGGTGATAAATCCCATAAGACAGATGGCTGGGAGTAAAAAATAAAATAGACTCCCAGCCATATTCAAAGGCCTTTTGTGGTAAATATCAAAGCCTTGAGCTTCTGCTTAGAGAAAGCATGATTTATACTGAACTGAAAGTGAACAAAGGGCTTTAAAAAAAAAAGCAGAACTCATGACTTTATCTCATGTTTAATTTTATTACACTCAGTGAGGTATTGAAAAGTCACATGAGAACTAAAGAATTTTGATAGAATAAAATGTCTATAGAAATAACAATTCATGGACTAACACAGACTACTGCCAGAGTATGAATGTAACATTTAGAAAAAAAATACCTGCACTCTATCAACATGAACCTTGACTCCTCCAACAACTCCCTTTTTAAAGGCTGCCAGCATATCTAATATTGGATTGAATCTGCTTCCCCTATAATTTTAAAAACAAACATTAATATTAAAAATATGAAAAATCTCATTACAAATAATGATCTTCATATGTATTCCATACCTTATGTTATCCTCACGGATAAGCACGAGGAACAGGGGACGACCATGCATTTTCCAATATTGCTTAATGAACTGCAATGCATTCTAGACAGACATAAAGGTATATGAGATTTATGCCAGGAAAGATAAAAGTACAATACTTTGTAACAAACAACCTAAAATAAAAGGTACTATTTTAAATCCAACAGATTACAAATCTCAAACCATTAATTCCGCAGAATGTAAGCATTATGTAGAATGTAAACAATTTTCAGATGCTACATAGCCACACCTTTATGATAACATTGCTCTCATTATAGGGTAGCCACAAACCAACCATGTCACCAGTCTGAGCAGAATGAAATATTGGATTACATCTACTGATCTGTATAAAAAGGATTCGGAAATGAATCGAGAGTGAAAGCACAGAGGAGATAATTGGCACCTTTCATATTCCAGAAGTAGGTGCTGCAACCCAGGTCATTTCTCTCAAGCTGGGGGAGTAGGGCAGGTGGTGTTAGCATTAGAACTGGTTGAAATTTTTTTTCAAATAGAATATTTGTCAAAAAATGTGGTTTCAGATCCACTGAAACTATTCACCTCCTTGCCATAAACTCACTGATTAGGCTCATGAAAAATATTTCAGGACAGATTTATGACGGGTATTAGATGCCATTTTCAAAACTGATGAAAGGGTAATGGTGGCCGGATACCGGATAGCTCCACGGTTAGAGCACTCACCTGGGATGTGGAAGACCCAGATTCAACCCCTACTCTGCCGGTCTTGAACTCACAGATGAAGGCCCTGCCCATAGGGCTATAAGGTATTCTAGGGCAGTGGCTCCCAACCACCGGTCCATGACCTGCTGGGGAACATGGCTCCAGCTGCAGCTGTTGGGAGAGGCGTGTCCTGCCCCACCTCTCAGCCAACCAGTGCTGGGCAGAGGTGGGGTCTCTTCCCGGACATGGAAGAGCACTTTGTTGCGTGGCAGGAAAGTCACACGGAGCTCAGCATGGCAGCCTTAGAGCAGCCGCGACCCAGGCAGCAGTGCTCAGGTGATGTCTGAGAGGCAGTGCAGAGCTAGGTGAGGGAGGCGGGCAGGCACAGGGAGTTCTGGGGGCGGGGCTAGTGCTGAGAGGCTCTGCGGATGGGAGGATGGCACTTGGGGGGGTTGGGTGCAGGAGACTCTGGGGTCAGTGGCTGGTGTTGGGGGATAGTGGAGGGATGGGGAGGGCTCGAGGGGTTAGGGCTGGCACTGAGGAGCTCTTGGGGCTAGGGCTTTTGGCAGACCAGTAACATTTTATTTGCATATCTGCAAATTCTTTATTTGCATAATGAATATGCAAATACAACGTTCCCGGTCTGCCAAAAGTTTGTGAATGGGTTTGCTGATGCCCAGCAGTGTTTGTTCCCTCTAAGTTGTGTGGTAGCCCTGAGCCTCAGACTGGGCGGGGCTGATTAATCACCTGTGAAGCTGTGCTGCTGCACAGCTTAGAGGGAACACTGGTCCCCAGTATAAAAAAATTTGGGAACCAATGTTCTAGGGTTTCTCCTGTTGATGCAGTTCCACTTTACATAAATTATTAAATATTCAACAGACCAGAGACACAAATGACCCTAATGGCTGATGCCTAGCACACCGATTTGGGAGAGGGCACAGCCAGAGTCCGGTCCTTGCTGCAAACTGCACAATCAGTTATTCGCATAGGTCTAATCTGCACTGTTGCCTTTAACTGGTTTTCACCCAAGGAAGGCGAATTTAATTTGTGGCCAGGGCTCCAGAAAAGTGCCACCAGATGAAGCTTTCAAACAAAGCAGCCCTTAAGTGAACTGGCCACATCCCTTACCCCAGTCATGTGTCTGCCTTTGGGGATGCGCTTTGCCAGTTGCCTGGGAAAAGAAGGGGCTGCACAGCATATATTGTGCCACTACATTCTCACCCTCTCTTATAGTTGGCTTTCTGCCACAGCATAGGCTCTGTGCTGATCTAATAGTATATTAATGCTAACATTTGCATCATTCTTCCCACCATAACTTTGTTTATTGACTTTATATAGTAAGGTACACTGACTATAAACTTTTCATCTCCCCTGTTCAATCCTACATTTCATCAAATCTTTAGACCCACTCAATTTATTTTTATATAGGATTTATTTAATCAGGTTGTGTAAGATAAACACAGATAAATACCTTAATGTCATCAATCAACAGCATAACATCCTGAGACATGTAAAAGTCACTTAGATCAAAAATGATTGGGTAGCAAACAACAGTCTTTCCTAGTATTCGATAAATCTGTAGGGAGAAAAAGCTAACATTACCCATTTCTTAAAAATATATGGAACTCATCTACTATATATTTGTGTGCCTGTCTCTGTGTTGGTCCGTCTATGAGACTTTGTTCATTCAAAACTCCTCCTACATGGTAAAAGCTAGGGCCATCAAATTTGGTAGGCAGTTTCTTCTTATCATAACTTAAAGCAAGGTCAGGATTTGGTTGTGCCAGGACAATGAGATATGCGTGGAATGCAATTGTTTCTCATCAAACAAAAAGGAAGAGGTGTGGTAGCAAGGACAGTTATACCCCAGAATGATCACAGTGGGGCAGCAAGTGCCCCAGCCCCAGACTCCTGCTGGGCCATGTGCCCCCCGCCCCACTCCCCCATCCCTGGGGAGCAGCCGTTGGCTGGGCTGGCCCTGGGCTGCAGCAGCTGGGCAGGCTGTGTGGCGGCTGTGGGGTGCAGCCCCTGCCCTGAGCCCCCAACATTTCCCAATCCCCTGCTCTGAGATCCTCCTCACTCCCTAACTCTGACTCCTGCATCCTCCACATCTCCAAGCTCCTTCCCTGACTCCTGCACCCCTCCAGCCCTAGCCTTACACCCTGAATGACTCTGGTAAGTCTTCTAGTATTGATATAGGTTAGAAAATGAAATCACAGATTCAGTATTGCAGAGTGTCAACGTAATAATGATCTGTACAAATTATCTGTAACTAAACAATCTGATTTTAAAAATTCTTGTTCTTATACATTGAACAAATCCACATTCTTTTTTAATCACAGTAATTCAACCCTATCATGATCAATCTTATCTTGGGTGAGTATTACTGTAATTAGGTGCTTAGGTAAAGCGTGAAATAATTTAACAGTGACATAGCTCATTCTTTGTCCTTAACAGATTTATAAAGTATATAAAACATTTTATAATAAACAATAAAAAGATTTACATGCAGAAAATAAGATTACAACATTCAGTAAAATCAACAATTTAAATGGTATTCTGTCTTCACAGAATAATCCCAAATTTGTCTAATGTATATGCTAATAACAATAATACAAATCATTCACTTCTTGCAATGACCTTTGATGTTCCAAGGCATCCAATAGGTCTGTCGGGCCGTCCAGATAATCCCAGTTTGTCATTAATCCCCAAATGAAAGTAAGCCTGAAAAAATAGCAATTGTGACATTGTAAAGTGAACTAATTATACAAAGTCCAGGTCTTTTTGTTTTTGCCTCCAGTAATAAACATCCCCAGAAACACGAATTCAGCTTGGTGTTGTGTGTGTGGTGGTTTTTTTTTTTTGAGGAGAACATAAATATAAAACCTTTACAATTGATCCTATTGGTTTTTTAGATGTACATCCATATCACAGTGATGGACTCAGGAAAAACTGAAATAAAAAACCCAGATAAAACTTGACTAAATGTGCAGCCCAAGGATTGACTTTGGCCCAGTGTTTTGATAAGTAAGAAGGCAAAAAAAATTATTAAAAGGATACATATAGATTATTTACATCTTAACCTTTAATAATATTGTCACTGACTAACCATGTAGAATACAATAAAAGCATCAGGCTGTAATTTGCCTCATTCTGTTTTAAAACAATGAAGTCTCATTTAACACAAACAATTCTATCCAGACCAAATCATCCACTGCTTTTTGAACCTCACAAGACTGCAGAACCCTATGTTTACTGGTTGTACAGCAGGATGACCTTACACATAAAAAAAAGGCAACTTGCTACAAAAAGTAACAAAATAAAAATTCCATCCAAAAACTGTACAACTACCAAGTGAGAAAAAGAGTGCTAATAACTAGGGAAAGAAAGTCATGGACTGAACCTGCTGAGGGCTACCCTATCCGTCTAATGAAATCAATGAAGCTGATGGGAGACAAGGTAATAGGCATGGGGACTCTAGCTGTTTATCAAACTGATGGGAAGAGTTTTTCTTTTTTACTAAGGAAAAAACATCCCACTTCCTTGACCTGTGCATCCATGTTCCGCACATTAGGTATAATGTAAATTGGCCTTGAAGTCAGTTTGACTTTAGCATTTTTTAAAAATTGTGTGTGTATCACAAAGGCTATTTTCACTCATTACAAAGCTGTACACAGTGATACTGAATTGTCAATCACACTGCTACAATGCAATGAACAAACTGTCCCCTATCACCACTAGTATCCAATCCAATCTGAATATATTGAAGTTGGAAAAGACCAGAAATGACATTTAATGTAAAAAAATATTAATAAAATGTAATACTGTATCTGCACGTAACATAAATCAAAAGCTGCCATTCATGTTAATCAGCTTATTGTTATATAGTACCGTGACCATATGAATGACAAGTACAAAACACATTATAATGTAACACTAGATGGAGCTCTACTGCCCTAGAACACTATAATATTTTACTTATAAAAGAACTGTTCCTATTAATAAAAACAGAATACTAATAATCTTATAATACCTCATCTTTCTTGGGAGATTCTGTTTTTAAACTGTAGTAATATGTTATTATCCTCTATCTTCCACTAATATATCTCCTGCTTCATCCACTACAGTTCAGACAAAGAAACAAAAATAGTCCACAAAATTAATCAATTCAGATTTAGTCTCATTAATTTATTTTTGGAAACAAGCTAGCCAACATTTTATCTACCAACCACACACTCCTAGCTCAAAACATCAGAACACTGGCTCATTTCCAATAAATATTTCAAGTCCAATTCACTAAAGGAAGTTTTTTCAAGTTAACTTCCCTAACAGGTTGGATCAATGCAGTGCAGCAAGAGTTAATGATAGTGGAATATTTCTGTAAAAACCTGGAGTGATAATGGATATCCAGATTCTAGAGTCCTTTATAAAAAGCTGAAGTGGACTCCTCTGCCATCTGTTTTTGTATTCTTTGATTTTGCTATCACTTAGTCTATTCTCCTCTCCTGCTGCTCTCTTGTACCATCTGTTTTCTAATTCTACTTGTCTGAATTTCTCCATCCTCAGCATTCCTACTATCTACCTCATCTTCCTCTTATATGCTTGTTACTATTGTCTTTCTGCCCCTCCTTACACACTTCTTACATTTCTATTTTCATATCTCCTCTTCACTTTATCCTTTCATAAATACTCTTTCTTGGGACACAGCCCCATGGTTTAGAATCTTTAGCTTTAATATGTTATCACTGGTGGCTAGGCTAGTTCATAATTTTGTAATTGACTATTTTGAATAATGTTAATAATCAAATTGAATTATCTGAAAAATAAAGACGGTTATAGTGGAATTAAGAAAATGACTTTAAATTACCTTTTATGATTGTTTTTAGCAGAACATTTTCAAAAACAATAAAAAGTCCATTATAATATAAAATGCATTAATTTAAATTACATTTAAAGTGGTAAATAATTTATACATTATCATGTATCAAAATATTCAGCAAGTATGCTGAAAGAAGAAGGAAAAGAAAATGAAGGCAAGAAGGGAGAAAGATAAGAAAACATAATAAGAGAAAAGACATTATTAGAAGAGAAAAAAAAAGAAGAAAGACAAAATCCCACAGTTCTGAGGGTATGTCTAAACTACATCCCTCTGTTGAAAGACGGATGTAAATTAGGCAAATTGAAAGTGCAAATGAAGCAGGGATTTAAATATCCCACTCTTCATTTGCATAATCGCGTCACAGCGGTGTTTCGAAAAAGGGTATTTTGAAAGTGAAACAGTCTAGACGCAGTTCTTTCAGAAAAAAAAAAAACCCTTTTTCAGTAGATCCTGTACTCCTCATTTTTTGAGGAGTACAGGATCTTTCAAAAAAGGGTTTTTTTCCTGAAAGAACCGCGTCTAGACAGTGGTTTCACTTTCGAAATACCCTTTTTCAAAAGACCGCTGTGACGCGATTATGCAAATGAAGCGTGAGATATTTAAATCCCTGCTTCATTTGCACTTTCAATTTGCCTAATTTACATCCCTCTTTTAACAGAGGGATGTAGTTTAGACATACCCTGAGTGTCACAGGGACTCGGGGGAAGGAAATACCCACTCAGACACTCCTGCATAGCAGGAAGGCTTACTAATTGAACTGGTAAGTGCTTGGAAAGGAGCAGGAAAGAGCAAGAGCAAGGGCATGTGCTTCATTAAACAAAAATGGGTCCCTCCTCCTGCTCAGATCCTCCCTGTAGCTGGGCTGATGGGCTCCGGAGCTCCCCCCCCCCACCTGCCAGTGCTCTCCCCCAAGATATTTAAACTCTTCTTAGGCTTTCCAAAAGCCCCTTGCTCCATTAGCTGCTTCTCAATAACTTCCTCCAGGTGGGAGAGGCAGGGGGAAAGTGGCAATGTGTTGACAATGACGGCCTCATCCCATGCTTGTGAGGGGTCACATGGCTGAGTCTGAATCTGCCCCCATCAAAGAATAGAGAACTAGATGACAGCACTGGTGGATTATGGGAGCTGTGCAGCCAGGGATAGCAACAGTAGCAGAGTGCTGGAAGGGAGCAATGGCTGTAGCAGCCACACCAGCAGCAATTAGAATAGTGCCTTCCAACTCAATGGACCAACCAGAGGGGGCTTGGGCTGACAGGTGGTGCTAATAACAGCCTCAGTCCTGCCAAGTTGGGAGGATCCAATCATTCCCTCCTATGAGCAGCAGCTGAAGTCACTTTTTTGCTGAGCATTGTCAAGCAATTTAGACCACTGCCTCCTCCCACTCTAAGAAGTAACAGAATTTGCACATCTGCAGGCTAGCAGAACTGGGCAGAGACCGTTCCATTGGAATAGAGTGCTGGCTGGGCACAGGTGTGGGGGAGCCTTCTGAGCCATGGGAAGGATCAAGGGGCAGAAGCAAGAAACAACCACCTACAGCCAGGAGAGACTATGTCTACTGATGGATAGAGGCTGCCAGAACCAGGATTCTGGCAACAGATGGTGAGTCGGTGACTCCCATTCAACAGGTTTCAAAAGGGAAGAATTAATTCATAGAACCACAGACGATTCGGGATGGAAGAGACCTCAGATCATCTAGTCTTGTGGTATCCAACCAGTTCTGAAGCAGTAGCCATTATAGCGGCTACTGCTATAGCGAACTAGCCAGATTCAGCCAGCCAAACAGCCACATTGTTCAAGCCAAATAGCCACACTCAACTGGCCAAATAGCCACATGTGGCTAATGGCGAGCATGTTGGACACCACAGATCTAGTCCAACCTCCTACTCCAAGCAGGGTCAATCCGATAAATCATCCTAGCCAAGGCTTTGTCAAGGCTGGCCTTAAAAAAACCTCTAATGATGGAGATTCTACCACTTCCCGAGGCAACCCATTCATGTGCTTCACCACCTTCTTGGTCAAATAATTTTTCCAAATTCAACCTAGACCTCCCCCACTACATCTTGAGATCATTGCTTCTTGTTCTATCATCTGTCACCATTCAGAACAGCATGACTCCATCATCTTAGGAACACCTCTGCAAGTAGTTGAAGGCTGCTATCAAATTCCCCCCCTCACTTGTTTCTTCTTCTCTTCTTCAAACTAAATAAGCTCAGTTCTGTCAGCTTCTCATAAGTCATATGCTCTAGCCTGAGCCAATCCATCCATAGGATGGTTCAGGGTGGCCTCCCTAGACCCCATGCTCGGGGGGGGGGAGGAGGGAGGGGGGAGGCGGGGAAGAGGGCTGCAGCGTCTGCCCCAACCATCCTACAGATGAGACAGTCTCCCATATTGATGGTAGCTGCAAGGCCCAGGGCAGCATGGAGCAGGCAGGAGGGATCTGACTTTTGATTTAGGGAAGGATTCCATTGTTTCTGCTCCATCCCTGAACTGTAGGTGGTAAAAAGACAACAAATGGTCTGGTAGCACTTTATAGACTAACAAAACATTTGATCTGAGGAAGTGGGTCTGGCCCACGAAAGCTCATCACCTAATAAACCATCTTGTTAGTCTTTGAAGTGCTGCATAGTCCTGTCTTTTGTTTTAGCAAGACCAGACTAACATGGCTACATCTCTATTACTATAAAACATGTAGATGGTATCATGAGCTTTCGTGGGCACAGCCTACTTCTTCAGATGACCGGAGTTATGAGTTTAGGATGTGTACACCCAAAATAAATAGGAGAGGAGAAGAGGAGGGAGGAGGGAAGAGAAAGGGGTGGGGGAGACAGAGAGCAGAGGGAATCAGTAAGTATCTGAAGACTGGGTAGTTAAACCGAAACAGATAAGAATCCAAGTCAATAGACAGACCCATGTCAGGAAAGATACTACACAAAGAGCTGTTTGCACCTTCAATGGCTGTTAAATTGGTAGTGTCCCAACCAACTTTCATCAGGATTGAGTCCATTAGCATGTGAATTGAATTTGCAGATGAACTCTAATTCCAATGCTTCTCTGTGGATCTGGCTTGTAGAACTGGTTTGTGACAAGACAGCTACTTGGAGATCTTTTAAAGTGTGATGTGGAAGACTGAAGTGCTCCCCAATAGGTTTCTGTATGTTTCCTTTACGTATATCTGATTTGTGTTCATTGATTCTTTCCCGCAGAGACTGTCCAGTTTGTCCAATATATATAGCAGTGGGGCACTGCTGGCATTTGATGGCATAGATCAAATTACTGGATGTGCAGTCAAATGACCTTTTGATTTGGTGGCTTATGTTGTTGGCTCCAGTGATGAATTCACCAGTACAGATATGTGGGCAAAGTTGGCATCGTTTCTGGTTGCAGGGCTGGGTTTCTGGAGGCTTATGATGTGGTTGTGTGGTATGGTTACCCGGAAGGATCCGTTTCAGGTTAGGGGGTTGTCTGTAAGCAAGAATAGGCTTTTCTCCCAAGGCCTCTGAGAATGAGGAATCATTTTCCAAGATGGGTTGTAGATTGTGTATAATGTGTTGGAGGGGTCTGAGTTGTGGACCATAGGTAATAACAAGAGGAGTTCTGTTATTTTCTCTTTTGGGTCTGTCTTGAAGTAGTTGTAGGTGGTAAGCAATGCAGTGCTTTTAGTGCACTATTTGTTAGCTTTCACCCACAATATCGGATCACCTTGCTGGCCTCAAGTTTTGCTGGAGGCTAGCAGCACTTGCTGGAGCATGAAGGTGATTTTTATTAAGGACAATTTTAGAAGGATGTTCCAAAGATGATGGCGCAGGGAGGAAGACAGGCTCCACATAACCATACTGATAGGAAGCTTTATTCGGAGTATGCAACTATAGGGTGTAAGCAGTTCTATTTAAAGTAGCATTTGTTATGGCCTTTTTTGGCTGCAAAGAGGAGATAGCTCTAGCTGTGTATTAGAATTACTAGATGTGCAATTTACGCAGGAGCAATGTCACTGAAACCGACTGAAGTATTCAAAAACTGATCAAGCAGGAAAAAGGGCCACGGTAGAGATAAGGAATATGCAGATGAGTAGGTAAACCTGTGAATGCCATCAAAGCCTTTTAAAATATACAGGACCAGGAAACAGATCCATTATGCATTCCCGGGGATGGCTGCTACCTGAGCAGGTATCAGTTTGCTGTGGACATAAAGGCGGCATTGGCTTACTTATATCTCAGTATGGCAAATTTTGGCAAATTAGTTTTGGGGCAATGACATATACTGGATCAGAGGATTTCAACTTCTGGAAGGTCCAAGCAATCAAGCATTGGAAATCAGATTGTTACAGGACATATGTTCACCCTACCAATAGGTTGCTGGGGCACATCATGGTTCTGAATTAACTTTGTTAGTTGTAACTGTAGGAGACATTGTGAGGAGGGTTAATCTCTGGGTCTTCAGGAACTCCATTGTGAATGGGGCGCACAAAACAGCAATGAGGTCAGCAGATGTATCACAACTGAGCCGCAAGGCTAAAACCGTCTGCCTTCAGTGGTAGGGCAGAATAGCCATGTTGTGGAATCAGCTTACGGCTCCCCTGCTTCCACTGGTTATTTACTGTGATCAAAAATTTCAAAGGGTAGCCGTGTTAATCTGTTATAAAAGTGATCTTGAGGCTAGCAATAGACAAAATTTGAGAGTTAGGATTCAGAGGGATGTGGAATTGATTATGGAGCAGTGACTATGCATGAAACTGGTTTGGTCAGAGAGGCTCGCTAGGCAAATGGCATGGACCTGTCAAACCAGCCTGTGATGACAAAGCCCATAAAAATGTTAACTAGGGATTTTAAATATCGGTTAATTGAATAGTCGATTAACTTCATGAATTCTTATCAGTTACTCGACTATTCTGTAATCCCTGGAGTGGGGCCGGCAGCCAGTGTAATAGAGGCAGCAGTGCAGGGTGCCAGGTGGGAACTGGTCCAGGAGGGGAGCCAGTTTAAAAACCAGCTCCCCTTGTGGACTGGCTGCCTATCACCCTGCACGACATGTTGCTGCCTCTGATACAGAGACAGCAGCACAGGGTGACAGCAGCCCCTGTCCAAAGTGGGGACTGAGCTCCTGGACCTGGCACAAGCTGGAATTGAGCAGGGCTGCCTGTCCACTTGGCTCCTAATATATTTTAAATGCAGAGCTGCAGCAGGGGTAGGTCCCAGACTCGGTGCAAGCCAGGACTGAGCCGGGCTGCTCGCCAGCCTGCTAAAAAATTTAGTGGCAAGGGGAAGGGGGAAAAATGTATGCCATCTTATAGCATTAACCTGTAAGCTTTTGCTTACCAGTTAATCGGTTAATCGACAACACTATTATATCCCTAATGTGAACCAAGACTGCCAAGATAATTATGGAGGCAGGGGCTCAATGATCACTCATAGTGACGTCCAATACACTGGGCATAAGTTATAAGGATGATGGACAAATGCAGGGGATGGCAATATCTTCATGATTTGAAGGCTTGAATCTAGATGCCAGAGTCTCATGTGGCGCAGTCTGGGCTGTGCTGAGGGCTGGCTGCCCCCACCCCAGCCCCTTCCGGGAGCATGGAGGCCCCCACATCTTGCCCGGGTGCTCGGCAAGTCTGTGCCAATCAGTGTGGGTGGCCGTGACCATTCTAATTGCTGGTACCCGAAATAGCGAGTTTCCAGTGTAGATAACTAAAATGGCCAGTTCCCCGAGGTAAATGGGATCCAGGTTTTCACTGTTCAACTTTATGACTATATGAGAAGGGGACAGTAGAAGCCTTTGTAGTCTGAGCTCCTGCATTGGCACCCTCTATCCTCCCACACAAATAGAGGGTAAAAGGACTCAGAATATCACCTTGACATAGGTGAAGGATTATCTATCCTGAGACACTGCTTATATGCTGGGAGACCTCTAATCCCTCACTCCATCCAAGCAAATGCTTGCTGTGTGAGAGCATGGGGCGAATATCACACCTACCCAGTGTTAAATTGAGAAATTTGTGGTCTGTTATGTAAATCCATCTCTATCTGTCTCTGATTCAGTGTGTCCAGTCTCTGGGAAGTGATTAGGTACTATCTAGACTGGATAACAGATCTCCACAAATTACATTTTGGTTTATGATCAAAGGTGTACTTTAAGTGCATATACAGAACACAGCCTTCAATTATTTGCTAAATGCTGCAATCAGGCATTCATTATGAACCAGTAATGCACCCTACTGAAGTATCTTACAGTTAATTAAAATGAAACGAAAAGCTAGACAATTCATTGCAACATAAGTAAGCGTAAGTCTGGTTGTCAGCTAATAAGAAATTGATTTTAAAAATAATAAAAAAGAAACAATGCATAGGTAAGTCTTCAATGCATAATATCTTACTTTGACAAGTTCCTGTTGAGCCCATATCTGAATAGGTTCCACCTGCTGTGGAGTCTGAGTCTGGATTCCATACGTGTTCAGAAAAACTTGCAGACTGTTAAACAAAATAAATACAGAGATTTAATCACAGCTTAACTACAGTCTGGCTGTGTCTACACTGGCCACTTATTCTGGAAAATCAGCCGCTTTTCCGGAATAACTTGCCAGCTGTCTACACTGGCCCCTTGAATTTCCAGAAAAGCACTGACGATCTACTGTAAAATCATCAGTGCTTTTCCGGGAAAAACTATGCTGCTCCCGTTCGGGCAAAAGTCCTTTTCCGGAAAACTGTTCCGGAAAAGGGCCAGTGTAGACAGCACAGATTTCTTTTCTGCAAAAAAGCCCCGATCGCGAAAATGACAATCGGGGCTTTTTTGCGGAAAAGCGCGTCTACATTGGCAAGGACACTTTTCCGGAAAAGCATCCTGCCAATGTAGACGCGCTTTTTCCGGAAATACTTATATCGGAAAACTGTTCCGTTTTAAGCATTTCCGGGGGAAAGGGTGCCAGTGTAGACGTAGCCTCTGATTTTTCTAATGGTCTTGGGTAGCAATCACTGATGAAGCAACAACATCAATATCATACCAATTTAAATCTGAATTCATATTCTCATTCATATATCTTTAAAAACCTGTGACAAACTCTAGATCTCGGTCACATTTAATTCTTTCTTAAAACAGACATTTTTAATAAAATTAAATGTCTTACCGCTGACTTTCTGCTATCAGTGCCACATGGACCACCAAATCGTTTTCTAACGGCCCCTAAAATCAATAAGAGGAAACAAAATTTTATTAGCTTTGCTAACCGAGAAGAGTTTGTCATCTCAACAGAAACAAGGACATTAACAGTATTTAAACTGTTCATAGACAAGATCGGAATCAACTCAGTGCCTTGCTGCTCCTTGCTCTCCACTGCCTGCTAATCAATTTGACTGTGTAGACATCATAATGAAACATGGTCACCACAGACCTAAACGTCATAAATCTCACAACTAAGTGAGAGGCTGTACTGTCAATGGTATTTTGAATGATGCATATTGAACAGATTCTTCTTTTGTCACCATTTATATTTTTGTAAAGAAAACCATCTATGAGATTTATTTAAAAATTTCTATATGTAGTAAAAAATATTTAAGTATGTATCCCAGAAAAAATAAAGGCTATACTTTTGATGTTTTTGGTATTTTCCCCCTTATGTCTACTATATCAGGGTATGTCTACACTAGCTCGTTAGTTCGAGCTAGGTAGGCAAATGAGGGCAACCGGAGTTGCAAATGAAGCCCGGGATTTAAATATCCCGGGCTTCATTCATGTTCAGCGCCGCCATTTTAAATCCCCTTAGTCGAACTAACTGCCCGTGGCTAGACGCGTGGCAGTTAAATGTTAATTCGAACTAACTCTTTAGTTCGAATTAACTGTTACTACTCATTCCGCAGGCAGTTAGTTCGGACTAAGGGGGATTTAAAAATGGCGGCGCCCGGGAACATGCAAATGAAGCCCGGGATATTTAAATCCCGGCTACATTTGCAACTCCAGTTGCCCTCATTTGCCTACCTAGCTTGAACTAACGAGCTAGTGTAGACATACCCCCCTAGTATTATTTTGATATACTGTATAGACTTGTACAGAATGAATCACAATACATATGTGTGAGCATCCCACCCAATAACATGCAAGCTGATAATTTAAATATTTTTAATCTGAAATATTTTTGACTGGACAGTTGCTACCTGTATTATTGTATGAAAGATATAATGCACATTTCAAAAGGATGGCAATATTTCTAATATTTTATTTAATTAGATTATTACAAACAAAAGGAATGACAATATTTTAGTAAGAAAAAAAGAGATGCAAATTGTATTCAATTAAACAGTTTGGGAAAAATTCTGACCCCAGTAAAATCAGTGACTGGGAACAGGATTTCACACTTTTTTCTAAGTGGCAACATATTTCACTGGCTAAGATATAAGATGTCTGTGTTACGCTCAATCATTTCTGTGATAGCATTCAATGTACTCTATATACATATCTTCTAATTTTGGGGGGGGAAAGAGAGAGGGAAATGGAGGAAAGGATAGGAGAAGTGCTGTGGTGCATTTAGAAGAAGCAAATATAACGCTATTTACAAGATGGACCTCTGTAACAGAAGTTTTACTTGTATAAAAAACCCTCACTTGGAATTTAAATGTTAACAATTTGAAGGAAAACTAAACAGAATTGGCACAGCAAAAATTAAGTAAAAATTACATTAACTTGAAAAATGTCCTACATCCAAAATGTACTATAATTACTTCCGATTTTAAGTTTTTAAAAGTAAAACAAACAAAAAACCCAAACACTGTTCAAGCATTTAAGACTCCTTCAAATCAAGTCATATTTGTTTTATTCACAAAAGTAAATCTTGATGTATTTGTCCTAAAATGTGCATGAATAATTCTACTAGAAGCTGTAGAAGCACTATAACATACAATTTTTAAGCACGTAAAACAATTATGGGTTTTTTCCAATGTGAGTTTTACAATATGCACTATGGGAGCCAGGATAACCTGTTGGAAATTTAAATAACAAAACACCTTAATAACAAAACAGTGTCCTAGTCTGGGAGTTCCTATTGACTAAATACTGTTAGTAAGGCTATTAAAACCAGAAGAAAAAGCTCTTTCTTAGAAGAGAAGGTAGTATAACAGGCCTCTGTAAACTTATGATCTTGTTTTATGGAGTTGCTTAGCTCTCTACTTCTATCAATATCATGTAAGAGATTGAGGTTGTTTGACCACAGAGATTGAGACTAGCTGAAATGAAAGACAGAAGGAAGAAAGCAGGTTCTAACTAGAATTCTCTATTTCCAAATGACAGTGTGTATGAGTTGGCTGAATAATCAGATTGATGACACTCAAAGAAACAGCTATAAAATGTTAGTACAAAACTCTAAAAAATAATGTCTAGGACAAAAAAGGGAGTTTATTAAAAATAAACTGCAGATCCCCCATTTCTCATGTTAATCTATACTGGTATGCAGGATTTTCATGGATTACTGCACTTGATGAAGTACTTTATCAAAAAGTAGGTGCTGCAGTCTTTTTCTAAGTGACTTACTGCTTCAGTCATTTTTATTTTAGAGGACCTGGTTGTGTGAAACTTACATAGATTTTCATAAAATAAGGTGAGAAACTCAATAGAGTGCATTACTCACATAACACTATATATTAAACAGAAAGGAAATAAATGCCTTTGCTTTTTAGTGTGTCAAAGCCTGGAAGAACATATAAAGTTATAGATCTAGAGTGTGCCAAACCATACTGTAAACAGAATATTCAGGTAGAAGATTAATGAAATAAAGCCATTTATCAATCCTCCTCAAAAACTGTTGGGCACTGTAGCATTAACTATCATACTCAAAGCTGAATAAAGTGAATGTCAGCATGACCCTATATTTATACCCTACACTCCATTGTAATAATTTTTGCACAAAATATACCTTGTGAGATATTTGAAAACTAGTAACTTGCTGGTCAATAATACCATGGTGCAAAATATGTAAAGTTATGAACATAAGCTAAAATTAGGTCTGAAATGTGTTTAATGAACCAGTAAACCAGTTCCTCAAAGGCAAAGACACAACCTGATGCCTCTAGCCAGATGTAATCCAAGTCAGTGGACAATCACCTATCAAGTGGCCACTATTTGGCAAGCAAGAGAGACAGGAACAAACAGATCTGCATTTTAGCAAACAATAACAGTGTGGAATCTCTTTTACTACCATGTTCCTTGTCTCTGTCCACATTAGGGATGTGAACGACTAGTTGAGTAGTCAACTATCTGATAAGCAAATGCTTATTGGATAGTCAACACAGTAGTCGACTAGTTGTTCCCCCCCCTTGCTGTCTCTATCAGAAAGAGGCAGCGGGGGAGGAGGAAGGGGGAGAGGAGAGCATCAAAGCAGCAGTGCCATGTGGAGCCTGGGATCAGCCAGGGACTTCCCTGTTGACCCCGGGCTCCGTGCGGCGCTGCCACTTTAAAACGCCACGGGGAGCCTGATGCTGGGTTCCCCATGGCATTTCAAAGAGGCAGCGCCACATGGAGCCCAGGGTCAGTGGTGGGAGTCCTTGGCTGATCCTGGGCTCCACAGAGCGCTGTCGCTTTGAAATGCCACAAGGAGCCTGGCACCAGGCTCCCTGCAGCATTTTAAAGCGGCTGCAGCAGCGCCACTTCGAGTCCAGTGTCAATGGGGGAGTCCCCAGTTGGTCCGGGGCTTCCTGGGGCACTGCCACTTCGAAATGTCACAAAGAGCCTGACACTGGGCTCGCTGTGGTGCTTCAAAGTGGCAGCGCTGCAGGGAGCCCAGGGTCATCGGGGGAGTCCCAGCTGACCCCGGGCTCCTCACGGCACTGCTGCTTTGAAATGCTGCGTGGATCACTGGGCCAGTGGGAGACTGCCCCACTGGCCCTGTGCTCCCTGCAGCGCTTTCGCCTTTGAAGTGTAGCAACAGCCCTGGGGCTTTTGCTACACTTCAAAGGTGGAGGGCCCCTTATTGACTAAATGAATTGTCAATGCAAATTGCACTGACTATTCAATTAGTCAATTAATCAAAATTTAATATCCCTAGTCCTCATAGTAGGAATGAACTTTATCTAGGGCTAATCCTCAGGAAAAATGTATATAAAAGAGTGACAACTATAAAAATGAGAGGAAAGCCACCCAAAGTTACCCCTCTCTATGCATCTCTCTCTTTTTTACATAAATAGACAAAAAAAACAGCACTTGGACTTTGGGAGCATATCACAGCTGGAGAATTTTATCAGTAATCTTACTGGAAACATGTAGTAAGGGTTTCACCTTGAACCAAGTATAGTTTGTTAAGTTTTAATATTAGGAAGCATTTTATCTTAATTTCTCTTGTAACCATTTGATGACTAATGCCTTATACTCACTTAAAACCTATCTTCTTGTAGTTAAATTAATTTCTTTTATTCTTTCATTAAAACTATTCCAGTGTTGAGAACTGTGTGGGTAATTCCATTTAGTGTAGCAAACTGCTATATACTGATCCCCTTATCGGGGCAAGAGACCTAACATAACTGGTGTATTCAGGAGAAGGTTGTGCAGTACAGAAAACACATTTTGGAAAAAAATCCAGGACTTGGAGAGTGTTGGGGTCACCCATGTCAAGGCTGTTCCCCACTCTGGCATGATGAATGCAGAAGTGGGGACCCGCAAAAGCAACCCCAACACCTGACCTCTACAGGCTTTGGTACAAAAACTTCCCCCAAAATCCTAACACCTGGACTTTGGGAAATAAAAACCATAAAAAAACCCGCTGCCACCACCCAAGTAATGGTAAGAAAACCAGGGAAGAGACCACTTGGGAAATCTCAGCCTTAAAGTAAAACCAGGACACAAAAATTAATCAATACCAGGTTAAATAAAAAAAGAAAGAACTTTTATTATCAAAACAATACCCCAGTTACAAGTATAGTTGGAATGGCTACTAGATGGTAAGAGCCACCAATTAATATACTCATGGAGGAGTCCCTCATAGACCAAAACTTAGTTGCAAAAGAGAGGAAAAACCATTTTTAACAGCACAGACATCAGATCCAAATTCCCAAACCAGAAAACAATAAAACCTGATGGATTTATCTAGACTTTACCCTACTTAAATATTATGAAGAGTCTTTTTCTTGGAGAGAGACATTTCTTCTGTCTCCCTCAGTATCTAGAGAGCAAAACTGGCTCAGAGATAAAGGACGGGAAAACCCCCAAAATTCCTTTGTCTCAATTTGAAATCCCTAGCTGCATTTCTATTGGCTGACCACTACCTGGCTAGGTACAGGGGACATAGTTAACCCCTTAGTCCCCAGGCTGCTGGCCAACCCTCATGGCCATGACACCCAGCACATAGTAACTAAAGCTAGTAGAAGACAGAATGTGACTGATGTATGGCTGGCAGCTATACACAGATACCCAGGCTGTTATCTGCAACCTGGAAGGCTGTTTTTGTGAGCTGTCCAGGTGGGATCTTTATGGGGCAGCTGCCCCACTCCTGTAAGGAAAGGCTTAAAGCACATTGGAGGAATCTTGTGCAAAGCCATGCCCAATTACGAGAGGACTTATAAGAAGCCAATCAGAGGGTGGTTTGCTGCAACAGCCTGTTATAAGGAGCTGTTCAGCAGAGCAGAGGGCAGTTGGATCCTGACCAGGACTGGTTCCCAGCAAGGGAGAAGCACCTCAAGAAAGTAATGCTGGGCAGGCTCAGGGGAGTGGGAGATACACCATAGCTGGATACCTGCCTGACTGGGGGCCTTGATACAAGGGTGAGGATTTTAGGTTATGTCTACACTACACTCTTATTTTGAAATAACCACCACTCTATATATAATTGTTTCTAAATAGCACGTCCATACTACAAATCCCCATCAAAACAGCACAGATTTCTATTGAAATAGCGCGTCCACAGTGATTGGAACCTGAATCAGATTTAAAGCCCCCCAGAAGCACTCTGGGCAGGGCATCGGACAGCAGTGACTTCCTGTAGTTGCTTCCGGAGGCTCATGCTTAAAAGGGCTCCTTTCTACAGCCGTGTGTCAGACTCTTCTTCATTGCCTACCTCCTTAAGGGACAGCAAACTCACACCACATGCTCTGGTTGCCCTTGCGGATGCTATAGCACTTCCAACATGGAGCTGGACCTGCTGCAGGAGGACAATGACCAGCCTGGAATGGGGGACCTCCTCACCCAGGCTTGGGTGCTCCTCCTGTACCACATACCCATCCATCCTCTCCTGCACAATGTGCTGGGAGACCAGTTCCAACTGGTGGGATATCATCATCATGGAGCACTGGGATGACCTGCAGTGGATCCAGAACTTCTGCATAGAATCATAGAATACTAGAACTGGAAGGGACCTCGAGAGATCAAGTCCAGTCACCTGCCTTCACAGTAGGACCAAGCACCATCTAGATCATCCCTGATTATTTCCAGTGATGGACATTCCACAACCTCCTTAGGCAATTTATTCCAGTGTTTAACCACGCTGACAGTTAGGAAGTTTTTCCTAATATCCAACCTAAACCTCCCTTGCTGCAGTTTAAGCCCATTGCTTCTTGTGCTATCATCAGAGGCCAACGAGAACAATTTTCCCCTCTCCTCGCTGTGACACCTGAAAACTACCATCATGCCCCCTCTCAATCTTCTCTTTTCCAAACTAAAAAAGCTCAGTTTCTTCAGCCTTCCCTCATGGGTCATGTTTTCCAGACCTGTATTCATTTGTATTGCTCTTCTCTGGACCTTCTCCAATTACACCACATCTTTCTTGAAATGTGGTGCCCAGAACTGGACACAAAGCTCCAGCTGAGGTCTACTCAGTGCAGAGTAGAGCGGAAGAATGACTTCTTGTGTCTTGCTCACACCTTCCTGGGAACTCTGCAAGTGGCTTGCCCTGAAGATGGGACACCCAGATGAAACCCACCATCCCTCTTCAGAAGTGTGTCGCCATTGCCCACTGAACGCTCACCACTCTGGATAGCTACTGCTCCGTCGGGAATCAGTTTGGCCTGGGGAGAATGACTGTTGGGGCTGTGCTCATGCAGGTTTGACTATCTTACTATTGTCCTATGAGGTGGTGAAGCACTGCAATGGGGTTCCCTAGCAAGGAGGGTGAAATCTCCATCCCTAAAGGTTTTGCAGTCCCGGCATGACAAAGCCCTGCTAGGAATGGGGTAGTTGGGGTTGCTCCAGGTGTGGGAAGGGGGTTGGACTCAGGAAATTCCCAAGGGCTCTGGCAACCCTGTAATTCTAGGTTTCTATAGGTGGTGAAGGCCATCGATGCCATCCTGCTGTGCTGGGTCATCATCCTGGGAGACGGGGAGGCCATCATCACTGGCTTTGCTGCCATAGGCTTCTCCAGTTGCACGGGAGCCACTGACAGCACGCACATCCCCATCCTGGCCCCTAACCACTGTGCCTCGGACTTCAGCAATAGGAAGGAGTACTTTTCAATGGTGCTGCAGGCCCTCGTGGACTACCGGGGATGGTTCACAGACATTTACATTGAGTGGTCAGGGAAGGCGCATGATGCTCGTGTGTTCAGGAACCAGCCCCCCTCCCACGTTCCTATCTAGCTGTTCATAATAGTGGCAGGTCTGGGGTGCCACTTCAGAGCATGAACTTTGTTCCCTGGCCTTGGTGTAGGCCTGCCACAATTCCTTAATTTTCATGCGGGTGTGCCTCTTCTGGGCTAGGCTGGTGGCCATCTAGCTGTAGACATCTGAATTCCTGTGCCTGGAGTCAAACCTGCAGGATCTCCGCACCTCGCCCCAGACCTCTGTGAGATCCAGGGTCTCCACACCAGTCCAGGATGGTACCCTTTTTTCCCCTGGCCAGGGGCATCCAAGCTGGCTGCCGGTGTGCTTGCAGCCATGGGGGGCTTGGAGGGAGTGCTGGGGTCACGCATGGCAGCAGGGAACGCAGAGCAGGTTGCTGCTGTGTGGCACAGTGCTAGTAGGGCTCATGTCATGCCACAAGCCCTTTCCCTTCTGCCTGCAGCTTTAAACCCTGCAGGAGAAAGGAAGCTATAGAGTTTTGAGGGGTGTGGACAGAGTGGCCACCAGGGCAGCTGTCAGAAGCTCTGGAGGGCAATTATTTCGAAATGAGCACAGCTGAGCATCCACACTCACCCTATTTTGAAATAGCAATTTTGAAATAGGCATTATTCCTGATAGAATGAGATGATATTATTTTGCTATAGCAAGCCTGTTATTTCAAAATTATTTCAAAATAACGTGCTTGCTGTGTGGATGCTTGCCTTGTTATTTCAAAATACTCACATTATTTTGAAATTACTCTCTAGTGTAGACATGCCCATAGAGAATAACTTAGAGAGAATGACCCAGGAACAAGAGAGAGAGGCAAAGGAGGAGTGAAGAAAGGGCTGGACAAGGCTGCTACTAGAGAATCCTGGCCAGGTCTGGGTTTTCCCCTTGCACCATTATGCCACCAAGGAGCATGACCTATCTAGACTGTGTCTTGTCCCTGAGGCAAGGGGTTAAACTTTGGGGCTGCAGTTGGCCACAGTGGTAGGTGTAAAGACTGAGGACTGCTGACCCATCCCTAGAAGGGGGCAAAAGACCAAAGTAGTGGGCACTGCTGGAAGGCGATGTCCTAAAGAGGACACTACAATCTAGGGAATGACACTGATCCAGAACCAGACAGTAGAAATGATGCACAGAGCAAATAGCAACAACGGGCGAGACACCAGCTAAAAGAGGGTATCTTGTGAGGGTTAGAGCTAATTACTCTAGTGACCACCAGGAGATGCTGCTATGGCAATCCATCTCAACTCTGTTACAGAGCTACAGTAATAAATCATTATGAGGGACCCAAGTACCTATTGCACAGGTAACATAGCCCCTTCCTGGTCTGAACTAGGGATGTTAAATATTGGTTAACTGGATAGTCGAGTAACCTCGTGAATTCTTATCAGTTACTCAACTATTCTATAGTCTCTGATAAAGAGGCAGCAGTGCAGGGAGGCAGCAGCCCTTGTCTGAGGTGGGGAGGTCTGAGCTCCTGGACCCAGTGTGAGCTGGAACTGAGCCGGGCCACCTGCCTGCCCAGCTCCTAATACACTTTAAATGCAGAGCTGCAGCAGGGATAGGTCCTGGACCCACTGCAAGCCAGGACTGAGCTGAGCTTCTGGCCAGCCTGCTAAAAAATGTACTGGCAGGAGGAGGGAAATGTGTGCAGTCTATAGCATTAACCTATGAGCTTTTGCTTATCGGTTAATCGACTACACTATTACAATCCATAGTCTGAGCTGCACCCCAGAATATCGAGTACTCAGATAGTACTGGGCATAAACTATGTATCACTTTCAGAATTTTGCTGGTTCATGCTTTCAGAAGTGTCTCAAACTCAAAAATATGTAATATTTCATGTTTTCACTACAGCACTGAGTATTCTGAACAAATATAGTATAGCTAAATAGAAACAGGAACGTGCCTAAAATTACAATTTCCCCCAAATTAGAGTCAGAAATAGCAAGAAAAGATTTAAGGAAGTCAAATTTCGTTTCTGTATTCAAGATATTTAGATATGATAAAGGTTTATGCAAAACCTGCACTATAGCGAACATTTACAATAGAGGCAGGACCAAAAAATGAAGGGAGTTAAGAGTATTTGGTTTTGGAGTACAGATCACATCTTAAATACAATAGCCAGATGCTCTGTGACAGATACTGTATGTATCATTTACTGGACGAAGGACAAATTATCCACAAAGGCAAAAGAATGCTGTTTGTACATTTATTAGAGGTAGAATTTTTTTAAAATAATTACTTAAGTTTCACTTACCTTGTAAAAACTAATTGTTTTAATTAATCAAGATATCCAGAGAACTTCACAACAAGACTACTCATGTCTTCTGTGAAATTTTAATTTATGCTATTACAAAATAAATACTCAGTGTTCTGAGCATCTCTCTACAAGGATTAACTACTAATTTAGATAGAATCCTGAAAGCAATGTCTAACATTGATACTTATCTTTTAACATATCAAATTAGATAGACCATATCCTAAAATGGTTTACATAATTAAAAACCAAAACAAAACTCTCTTCCCTAACTCTCAACTACCTACATGGTCTAGTCAACTGAGTTATACCACTGATGAATTAGACTTACAATGTTTTATTTGTTCACTTTTTCAACACTTCTCTTGATCTGATTAGCATAGTAGAGAATTCTTCTAATGCCATAAAAGTGAAGTGGTATACACAACCATGATCATAATCCAGATTTTATTTATTTTAGAAATCCTTGTCTATCTATCATTAGTGTAATCTGTGCTGATTCTTTATAGAGAATTATATGCAGTCTGGAAAATAAAATTACCAAGTGATTCAAGCAAGAAGTGGCATTTTTAATACCTTCTGCTGAATATTAGTAATGGCAGCATGAGTCTCCAATCAAAATACCAACACCCCAAATCAAAAAGAGTATTCTCGCTATGATTGTTCAGATTAGAGAACCTCTGTAATTAAAGTTTTACACACATTCTTGATCAGTAGCTGAATTGTTCACACTAGATCGGTATAATTAGGCTTGATTTTTACAGCTGCATGGTATAAACAAAGCAGTAAAATATCAGCTTTCATATACTGCAAAGGGAAAATCTTGATATGACAGATCATTAATATATCTGATCACCAGAATTTGGTCCATCTCATTCCAAAAATGAAACATAATAATCAACACTCGGCTACATCAAATTTGGCCCAGTAGGTACAAAAGGGGACTAAACAAGCTTTTGAAAAAAATTACTTCAGAAGAGTTATTGACAATGCGTGTGAACGTCCTACATTATACCTATTAAAAAGTACAGTGCACACGTGATAAAAATGTATAATTAAGTTCTCTAATGGGAAATGAGGTCCAACAGCAAACACTAAATAATGACCATGTCACTATAAAGCAAAATACAGGGTATGCATGAAAATATTAGCACTAACCAGAACTACTCTTTTGGAACACAAAGTAAAAATCCTCATTTGTGAAGTGGACTAACTCTTTGTTGGTGATTTCATATTATGTTATACAAATAGACATTTTGCTGCAATATACAAAAATAAAATGTTTAGGGATTAATTAGGAGATCAAACTACTACTGTACTTTTTTGCTATATACGCTATGGGAATATATTATTGTTATATTTTTGTAGCAAAGCACTTTTAACACAACCGTTACTATAATTGCTCATTATGTTCCACACGCATTCTGTAACATACAAGACTGTTGTTTTGTTCTAACAGATTCAGTAGGCTTTAAGAAGAGTGAGTTAGCTTTAGCTATAATGACAACTAACGTCTGCCATCTAGATCACACTTAGTCTACAAAGCAATCATTTATAAATCACTTAACCAGACCATATTTTCATATACTATATAACATACTGTAGGTCTTAGACTCTTCAGACTAAATTTTCATGCCACAATTTAAAATAAGTGATCCTAAAATAGAGTTCATCTGCAATGCAATGCTAATGCTTGGAACCTAAGGGAAAAGTGTGTGTTGAGGATTTAATAACATTTTGCTTTCAGTTCCTCAAGTAACAGTAATTTGTGCTCATTAGGCTTCATTTGTAAATCCTGCTAGCAAAAGGACAGTCAACATTTCACTACAGTAGAGTTCCTTTAAAAAGAACATCATACTTAATGTAAGCTACTATATAGGCATGATGAATTCTAAACAAATTTTAAAAGTTTTCAAAAAAAATTAGAAAAGAAGTTCACATATTTCATGTGAAACACACAGCACAGAGCACTGAACTATGCATCAACTTCATTACCCTAGTAAACTGGAAGGAAGAGCTCCTTCAGTACATTGCCCACGAATTTCTTTATAATTTTTCATCAAGCAAAGGATAAATGTGCTTCAAACACATAGATAGCATGTTGGCTAGATACAAATAACTCCAAAATATCAGGCATCTATTAAAGTGTAAGATGTGTATCCAAGGGATTCCCAGATATACTGGAAAGAAAAAAACTGAATATATCTTATTCACTTATTAATTTGTGATTTTAATTTGGGGTGTTAAAAAGTGTTGTTGGTTTTTTTTTTTAAATGCTAAAAGGCATACACAGGGGGCAAGCAGGTCTGCGAGAGCCTGTATGCACAGAGAGCCAGCTTAAAAGTCGTCTCCTTGTGAGCACTGGCTACCACCTTCCCACCCCCTCTGCTGGCTCCAATATAGAGGCAGCAGCACAGGGCAGGGGGCTCCAGGAGAGCCAGTGCTCATGGTGAGCCTGCTTAAAAGCGGGATCCCCACAAGCACCAGCTCCCTCTTGCTCCTCTTTTCCCCTCATTGATACAGAGGCAGCATTGTTGCATGTAACTATGAAGGTTAAGTATGTTTACTAACACATCCCTAATTTTAATACTGAAGAAAAAAAAAATAAACTAATAGAAAGCCTTTCAAGATATGCTATACTGGATAATTAAAATTAATTTCTTAAACTCTTTTGCTTTCATAGGATATTTTCTTCATATTTCTTTACTTGGAGTTAGTCACAGTAACACAAACTAACATACATTGTTTTTGTGCCAGGATGTTAAGAGAGATCAAATGGCACTGGATTATGGATATTGCCACATGTCAAATGATTTTGCCTAAGAAGAGAAGACTAAAAACATGGTGAAAATTTAGCATCCAGTGTCTTTTTCTGAGAACTAGCCAGAATGTCACAATATGGTAATGCTCCAACATGTAAAAATTCATGCGATCACTTCAGAAATAGCTATTGAGGCCTGGTGATGGCCAATAAGCTGGATATGATGAAGTAAGTATCAAACTATTTTTGAAGACATTTTTGCTAGAATCTTATATGAGTGTGAAGATTGGGATATCTGACCATCATGTGGTCTTTTACGATAACCAAAGTGAAATTAAGGAAAATGAAATATACACTTTTCCAGGGGTTATAATTTAACTAATTACTTGACATGGGGATCGATAGATGAAATTATTGGAGAAAAGAAAATTATTCACCTGTAATTGTAGTTCTCTCAGTATATTTCCCTTGTGCAATTCTATGGTCACCCTTGCCTCCCTTCCCAATTCCTTGGGGTCCTTCACCGGTAATTCAAAGAGAAAAAATTGGGTCTGCAGTCTTTTGTATAGCCTTTCACTGAAAGTCTGTATTCATCAGAGTAGAGGTGAAAGTAAAGCAGTGCACCACAGTGCATTGCTCCAGCAAGAGCCAGCTGGGCGCTCCGCCATAGGCAGCCACATTTCCAGCCAGGCTCCCGGGGCTTTCCCGCAGTCTGCTGCACTAAGCAGCAGACAGATAAAAGGGGTATATGCCACACCAGTCCAGGATTCACCTAGTTCCAAATGCTCCCCCCAGGACCATTTAATGGGGGCAGAGAGGGATGAAGCTCCGGGATTCCTACAGATGCTGATTGTTGCTTGCTGCTCCCCTTCAGTCACTGTCAGGGAGTGAGAGGAAAGCTCATAGCCTGCATACATTCCTCTCCCTCCTGGCTGGTGTGGGGAAGGGGTAGAGGGGTGAGGGGCCCACGCTGTGGGCTTCCCTCTGTTATCCCCCTCGCATTCCTCTCACACGACCCAACCCCCTGTTCCAATTCCTACACCACTCCACCCCAACCCTAGCCCTCTGCCTGGAGCTCCATTCAACCCCAACTCATGCACCACCCCAAGCCTCCTGCCATGAGCTCCTCCTCACACCCCCACCTCTGATTCCTGCACCCTACCACACCCCAACCCTCTACCTTGATTTACTCCTTATATCCCCCAACCTTGACTACTGCACTCTTCTGTACACACCCAACTCCCCGACTCTCTTCCCTGGGCCTTCCTCACAGCCCGAACCCTGACTCCAGCATCTGCCACACACTCAACCCCCTCCCAATACTCCCTCCAACCTCCTGCCCTGGGCCCCCTTCACTCCGCCCCATACTTAAATTTCTTACAGGTACTGTCACATTGCACCCTCCCAACCCTCTGCGCTGAGACAACAGTACCTGTAAAAAATTTAAGGTACTTTCACCCCTGCGTAAGAGGATATGAGCATGAACTACAGTTATAAAGTATCCTCTCTCAAGAAATCTGTTTCTGAGATACTGTACACAAAGCAGGTTTGTATATATAGCAATTACAATTGTCTCTTATCTAAATCTTTGTGGAACAAGACTTAGGTCTAATTAAGTTGTTTTATTGCTAATGGAATAATAATGAATAAAACTACTCTTTTTAAAAATTGAATTTGGGTTCAAAGAAAATCGATCAGTATAAGTTGCCAAATGTTCTGAAATATTTTTTTTTTTTTAAGAAAATGAAATTACTTCATGCATTTTCTTTAGTTGTGGGGAAAAGGAACAAGACATGACAAGGAAATAACCTGCTTTTTGTTTTTGATGACATAATTAAGTGAAATGTGTTATATTCTAGTTTCATATTCCATTTTTATTCATTTTTACCACAAAGTGAGCACTAAATAGTTGCATGCTGATTTTGCATAAATTGAGCTAAATTAGATAAAAATGGCATAATCAAATATTCAGATTAACTGTCTGAGCAGATGTGAAATACAGAACAGAAAAGCCAACAAAAAAACAACAACAAAAAAGACCAACAACTGAAAGAGACACACAAAGAGGGGGACGGGGTATGTGGTGTTAACTGCCTCCCCCCATTCCAGATTTCTTCTCTGCCTGCTGGCAGGAGAGGGAGGGCCTGTCCTGCTGAGTTCTTCCACCCCACCCCAGCGCTTCCAGCTTGCTCAGCTCCTCCCCCAGCAGCGGGGTGGAGGGGAAGGAAGCTGAAAAGACAGTACAGAGTAGCTTCTCACACCGATTCTGCTCAGGGTCACTGTCTGCTAGTGAGCCTGGCTGGGGAGGCAGTGGCAGTCCAGAACTGGCTTCTAGGCAAAGGAGACAAGCATGTGTGGAGGACTGGGGGGCTCTGGCTCGTTCAGCCCTTGCCCCTGGCAGTTGGGGTTGAGAGGGAGCAGCTACTGCCACTTCCCCCAGCCGGGCTGTCTTGCAGACAGCCACTGGTCTGCATAGAGGCAGCGATTCTGAATGGTCACCCACACCTAGCATGAGAAGTGTCTCCATCCTGCTCCCTCCACTCCTGGCCTGCTGGGGAGAGCAGCCAAGTAAGCCTGAAACATGCTGGAGATGTGGAGGGAGGTGCCAAGGGAGAAGGACAGAGACACTCATTCCGCATCACAGGTAACTGTTGGGCAGAGTATAGCAGCCCCAGGCCAGGCACAGAGTCGGGGGTCGCTGGGGGAAGGTGTTTGGAGCAGGGTCCCTCTACTCAGCTAGAGACAGGGGCATTGCCTGTGAGGGATGTTAAATGACATTTAATCAGCGAATCAACCAGTCAATGGAATTCCCAGCTTGCGCTTGGTCCCCCCACTATGCCTCTGCCCCCCCACGAAGATGGTGCTGGGGTAAGGAACTGGCTTTTAAGCCAGCTCCCCCCAGCACCAGCTCCTGTCCCCTCCCCACTGCCTCTCTGATAGAGGCAGCAAGAAGAAGGGGAAAGCGACTAGTTGAGTCACTAGTTGACTATCTGATAAGCATATACTTACCGGACAGTTGACTAGTCACTTACCTCTCTATTGCCTGCACCTCTCCCCCTGCTGAAGTGTCCACAAGGGCAGAGGAGCTTTAGGGAGGCATTGGTGCTATGAGTCTCCCAGGGACTAGGGCTGGTACAAGTCTCACCAGAGACGCATGCTCTCCAGCCTTGTATTTTGTGAAATATATGCATTAGCACTAGATATGGAAACATGGTTATTTAATATTCTCTAGCTAAACTGAGAATGCCTTAGAAACTCATTCATATGCAAGGTTTACATTCAGAATCTCACACAAAAAAACTGCATCAAAAGAACATTATTAAGCCAACAAAATCCAAGCACTCAAAATTTATTCATTCTGACATTTCTCCTTGCTTATGCATGACCCATTCCTGCCCTCTTCCCTCTAACCTGACTCCTGGTCCCAATCCCGTTCTCCTCATACAGCCAATCCCAAGTGCCACTCCCAGTCTTCTGATCCCAGTCATTCTCTTTACCCAGCACATCTTCATCTTCTTCAGATTCCCCTTCCATAGTACCCATCTCCCTTTCTCATTCCCAGCTTTAGTCTCATTGCCCAGTCTCCTCTCTGTCCCTTCATCAGAGGTACAGTGGAGTTGGAACAGCCTTCAGGCACCTTTTGCTCTCAAAATGGTATCTTTCACACAGCATGACCTTGCAGTGTGACCCTGCATGTACCAGCTGGGTAGAGCAATCCACTCCACCTTCTCAGAACTCCAGAAGGTGATGAGTAACACAGTGGGATAACTACCCACAGTGCACTGCTCTCATTATCAATGTCACCAACTGGGGACATATTTCACTGACTGAATCACTGTGTGACCATCCACAAACTATGGAATTGTACTGGGTTCTGAGACTCAGTGTGACTTGTTCAACAAAACTCTGTAGTGTAGACAAGGCCCAAGACTACACCACCTCTCCTCAAATGATTCGCCTTTCCCACTCCTTTCCCGAAGTTTAATCCACATTAATTATCTCAACAGACTCCACCTTCCCATATCCTTTCCCAAACTCATCCTCCAATTTCTGTATCTGCCCCCATCCCATTCCTTATCTCAGTCTCTTGCCAGCTAATGCCAGTGTTCCCCACAACCTGCCTCTTTATCACATGCATCTTCCCTCATCTCCTCCTACCTGGCCAATAGCTTTTTGTTCCTCGTTTCCTTGCTCAGACTCTCTCCCTACAACCTAGCAACTCTCAAATCCATCCCCATTTCCTTCTCCAGATCCCAGTCTCCCTGCCCAGCTTGTTAAGAGTCCACCCCTTCCAGCGCCCAAGACCCAATCTCCTCGCCCAGCCAGTCAGTGTTAATCTCCTTCCCACCCAACTCGCAGTCCAAATTTCCGTTTCCTCTAGCCTCCAGTCCCAATTCATCCCTCAAGGCCTGTTTTACATTAAGAAATTAGGTTGGTATAGCTACATTGCTCAGGAATGTAAAAAATCCACACTCTTGAGTGACACAGTTATACTGATCTCATTCCCAATGTAAACTATGCATGCTATACTGATGGGATGGCTTCTCCTATCAGCACAGCTACTTCCCCTTGGGGAAGTGGCAAACTTAGGATGATAGAAGCAGCCTTGTCATCGCAATAACCAGAGTCTCCTCTGAAGGGCTGGAGCAGTGCAGCTGCAACATTTTATGTGTAAACCTGCCCTCAAATCTCAGTGCAGAACCTGCTCTTGATCTCTCTGCATTTGAGTCAGTTTCCTCCTTCACCCTGCCTGGACCTGGACACAGCACAGGAGAAGCAGCCTACCCGCTCTCATTTTCAGGTGCCTGGATCAGGCACATTACACAGCAGCCCAGAACTGCAATTGCAGGTTATACCTGTTCTGACGCAAGCTGGTACATATACAATATAGATAGACTCCAGTGAAATCAGCTAAAAGTATCTTCTGAGCATGTGAAAACTGCAAATTTCAAAGGTTTTTAACGTGGCCAAATTTAGACAGATTATCACGAACAGCAAAAGGCACATTCCTGATACAAAGGCCACACCATGCCAAATTTCATTCATCTGCTTCAAATACACTCATCCCTAATATTGTTCTCAGAAACAACTGAACTGTTTTTGATGAGATTTTCTAAAACAAATACATCCTGAGGGAGACACCGGGCATGAAAACTTTCAGCCCAATAGTTCAAGTTTGCCACTGTGATAAACAATTGCAAACAGTATTATTCTGAGAAACATCAGGCAATCATAACGACAGGTGTCACTACTAGCTTGCCTGCACTAGGCACAATGTCATTTACAATACCACTAGTCACTAGTATGAGAAATTCTTGAGGACTGCATGGGAACACAAGAATTACCATAAGGGAATAGAACAATGGTCCACTTAGTTTGGTCGTCTCATCACTAACTGTTTATAATACCAGATGCTCCAAATGAGGAGCAAAAAAATTGTGTAATGGAACAACTTGGCAATGAGAAAATTTCTTCCTAATCCCAGTCAGTGGTTCTCCCTGCACTTAAAAAATTAACACAGATTTTCTGCTGAGTCATGAAATATGTTCCACTGGTTTGTAGAACAAATCCTTTCTAGATTTTCAATACTGTTCATCTATGATCATCAGAAAATACTGGCTCCAGAAAGAAGTAGTTTACAAGGGAGATGACAAAAGAACAGCTATAAAAAAAGAACATAAGGGAGAATCAAGGTAGTGGAGAATTTATGCAAATTAACAATGGCTGTAAAGCAAGAGGCAATTCTTATGCTAACTAAATGAACCCAACTTTAGTGCTGCACAATTGACTGTGGAATGTAACTCCTGGTAGCAGGAGTTAGGGTGCCCAGTAAAACACCTGAGACAACTCCATACATACCATCAGCAGTTTACAGTTTTTCTAAAAGATCATCATCAAGTATGAACAACAGCTGACGCTGGAAATAAATGAAATCTTTGAGTTTCCATTATCTCACACTAACATAGCATGAATGCTGGAATGTGAACAATGGAAGTTTCATTCATGGATAATCAGCTAGCATCCAGGCATTGAGACTGCCTAGGCAACAGGAAATGGTAAGCATACTGGGTGGTTGTAAATAGTACAGTAAAACTCCAATTGTTCAGCATCCAGTGGTCCGGCTCTCCCCCGAGTGTCCGCCACCAACTGGAACCCGGAAGTGCTCCGGATAGCCGGACAATTGGAGCTGCTGTGAGCCCCATGGGCGCTCATGGCTGGGAAAGGGAAGCAGAGAAGAGGGGAAGGGGATTATACCCCTGTGACGGGTCTGCTGGGACCTGCACTGCATCCGACTGGGGGGTGGGCGGGGAACGGCGCAGCAAGGGGCAAACCCTCCACCGTTTTGCCGGGGGGGGGGGAGGAGGAGGAGGGGCTGGCGGTGCGGGACCAACCCAGCAACACCCCAGCTGCTCTGTTCCACCGCTTCCCCAAGTCTGCCGCTGCCCCTGCTGAAACTGACGAGCAGCAGACTTGGGGAAGAGGCGGAGCAGAGCAGCTGGGGTGCTTCCGGGTTGGTCCCGCAGCGCCGCCCCTCACCCCCCCGCTCGGCGATAACTACTGCAGTCAGGGAGGTGGGGAGCCTGCTCCCCTCCCGGAAACTCTCAGCGGCGGCGCAGAGCTGAGCGCAGCCGGAACGGGGCAAGTTCGGGGACTTAGCTCTCGCCCCCTCTCCTCCGCTGCCGCTTGCAGGCCGGCGGCTGGGTTTCCCCAGCTGGCCTATCGCCGGTGGCTGTGCGGGGCTTCCCCCGCCTTCCTGCAAAATGGCGGAGGGTTCGCCCCTGGCCGTGCCGTTCCCCGCCCACCCCCCGGACTCAGTGCAGGTCCCGGCAGACCCGTCACAGCCCCCTGCCGGAGTACCTCCCGATACTCCGGCATATCCGATAATCCGGCACCACCTAGGTCCCAAAAGTGCCGGATTATCGAAAGTCTACTGTATTGGATAAACCAAGAAAAAGGAATGCTTTGGAAGCAAGATACTCATTCATTTGCACAAGACACCCATTAGCCTTTATCTCCACATAACAGTTTATGTCAATATCTGATAAATGGTTTACAATTTCTTCTGCAAAACACAATACACAATAAGAAAATAAAAGTTACTCTGGATTAAGGAAATGTCTCTGCAAAAATGTAAAAGTTTCAGAATATGTTTTTCATCACCTGCTTCATACTTTACATGCATATACATTTACATGGTCTTGTCTCCATTAAAAAGCTCATCTACATACAATTGCACAGATTACTGATGTAGAATCCCATTTAATCAGCTTTAATCAGTTAACAGTTTAAACAGGATCCCGTGGGCTGGGGGGGCACTCCCACAGCTCCCTGCCACCTGCATGGTGGACCCTGCTGGGCTGGAGCTGTCCCCCATCCATGCTGCAGGCTGCTCCAGCCTGGCCCACTGCATGGGGACCTGCTCCAGCTGGGCAGGGCCCACCGCACCATGTCATTGGCAGGGGGCTGCTCCGGGTGGGCCAGGCCAATCCATGCCATGGGCAGGCAGGGTGATGCTCCAGCCTGGCTGGACCGCAGTGCCCCTAGCCCTTGCCACAGCATGGTGAATCTGGCTGGGTTGGTGAGTCCCCAGCCTGAACCATAGTGGGCCTGGCTGGGATGGAGCAGCTCCCTGCCTGCATCAGGCAGAGGAGTGTTCCAGCCTGGGTGGGCTGCCAGTTAACCAGTAACGTACCTAGCACAGATACAGGTGGTAGGAAAAAATTGGAATAAACAATTTTCCATCTGAATTTTTCCATTTGTCAAAATCTAATTTTTTTGCAGAAACAGTTTACTTTTGACACATTACTGCTGGAAACTTGCCTGTCTTCCTGCCAGGTCATGTCAGAAGCCCTGGAACTTGACAGCCAGTTCTCCCAGACCTTTGAGTCTCTCTGACAGACTACCAGGCTAGCTGCCATAGAGCTGCAGACTGAAACTGATATAATTCTTAATTCATAATTCTTTTCATTCTTTTGCCCATTACTGAATAGTAGTCATGCAACTAATAGGAATTATGTCAATTTCAGTTCACAGCAGCCAGGGCTTTCCAGGGTTCCTGGCTCCGCTGCAGCCCACCTGGTAGGCAGCTGAGGATTTGGGTAGCACATTTTGTTTTGGGAGTACCACAATTAGGTGTTTCAGGGAAAAAAATAGGTTTTTAGTTCTGTGAAAATGTTTAATAAACTGTTTTTCATCCCGAATCTGGATGAAAAATGTTTCTGAAAACTTAATAATTGTCCAAAAAAATGGTTTCTCAGCCATCTCTGTGTAACTGACATTTAAACAATGCAACATTTCTATATACAATCTCATATCTGATTATATCTGTTTAGCCTGTCCTCATAGCAACACACTGTAGCAGACTTACATTATAATACAAAGATCATTATAATACAAAGATTTGCCTACATAATTTAGGTCAAGCAGTACGATTTTTTTTTTTTTTTAAAACACATTCACAAATTTATACTCTACTAGCAGATATACCCAGTATTACTTGAGTCCTTAACTCATTTTTTTTAAATAAAATGAAAATGTTCATGCTTTATTTAAACAACTGTACTTTTTTAAAATAAGGAAAAAAGAAGTGGTGTATGTGTATGGGGTGTGTGTGGCAAGGAATGAAGCTGCTTGTTGTTCACCTTTTGGTCAAGGAGTGAGAGTGAAGTGCACATATCATCTGCCCCTCACCCTTCCCAGCTAGAGGGGAAAAGAATGTAGCAAACTGCATGTGTTCACTCCCTGATAATGATGAAGGGGAACAGCAAGCAATGTCCCATATGAATTGGGAGGGGGAGCTTTAGCCCCCCGCCCCCAGCTGTCCCTGAAAGGCATTTGGGGGGTGGGACGCTCAGGGTTGGAGAAGTCCCAGATGGGGGGAGAGGGGTGACCCTAGCCAGCCCCATTCACCTTCCTGACTGTTTGGTGCTTAGTGTAGCAGCCTGTAGCAGAGCCCTGTTTGGTTTTTTTTGAGAAGCAGTCCCATTCCAGTCACATCCCAAATTTTCCTGGCACAACTAAACTCTTATGTTGCTATACGTTATTATAAGATGAAGCTGTATACTGAATGTGGTAGTCTTAGCTCTTACAGTTTAGGAGGAGTTCTTGAACAGACATACAGAAACAAAAACTCTTTAAAATATACAGTAGATTTGTAGAGGAAAAGGTTGCACTGGCTTCACCTAAAATGTGTATTTAAACTGATGTTATTTAACCAGTACATTGCCCTGTGGGGAGCTCATTTTGATTTAAGAGTGTCTTTGGTATAGCTGAAGTAAACTAGCATTAGGTATAAGTTCAACTCAAACATATGAATCCTAAACTGAAATAAGATACATCTACAGTGGAAACTTTTGCTGGTATAAGAATGTGGACTTGGGTGGGGCAGGGACATTTCCAGGCTGGCAAAAGCCCCAGTTTAGACATAACTAGTTGGCACAAAAAATGCTGAACCAGTGTAAGCTATACAATCAAAAGCACATTTATATTGGAGTAAGTGGTCTCTGACCATCTGAAGAATTTTGCTGGTATAGCTATACTTTTAAGTGTAGATTAGCCCTAAAAGTATCTACAATGGCTGTGTCTGCCCTATGTTCTTAAATCGATGGTTTAATAGGTGATGAGCTTTCATGGGCCAGACCCACTTCCTCAAATCATATTCTGGAAGAGAATTGGCATGACCATATATACCAAAAGAATACAATGAAAAAAAGTGAACACATTATTAAACTGACAAATCAGATTTAGTACAGAAGGTGGGGTGAGAGGGAGGGAAGGAATAGCTATTTATGAGTCAATGAAAAAGTTTGGTCTTCCTGCCCATCTTTCATAATACTACTGACTCATGAATGACAGATATAGGTGATCTGGTCATCTGATACTGACCTGTATTCTGGACTGCTGAATTGTTCCACGATGAGGTGAGGGGAATTAAACAAAGGTTTCCTGTCTTATGGAAATTCTATGTAAGATGGAGGAGGAAAACAATGATAGTCTTCAGCTTGCTTCACTGTTGCCTCTCCACCCTAAAGAGATACTTGAAAACACCTCTAAACAAAATAAATTTAACTAGCAAGGGTAAGAACTGCTGAACCCAGGCTAAAAGATATTTGGCCTTTCCAGGACTATCTGAATGATATCTAGGGTGAGAAATTATTGTTTGTAACCAGTTTTTTAGTGAATCTAGTTTAGATTGTGTGCTTTTTATTATTTTAAATATACTGATGTTTTAGAACCTACATTTACACTACAGGAAATTACAAAAGGAAATTAATTTTGCTCTCCTATTTGGCTAATACATGGTTGAAGGGATCTGCAACTAGAGGAATGGGACTAAGCTGATCAACTTATGTAACATGTTTATATTACTGTGAAATCATGAAATATTTGCTAACATGCAAGGGACAAATACACCCAAATATTACAGTTGTCTTCACTTGTTTTTAAGGAAAAATAAATTTATATTCAAATTATATGCAACCTTCTGGCTTCTGTCAGGCTGAAAGGATGAAATTTAGACTTGCAAAGCTGAGGCACCCGATTTTGAAAACCATAAACATATATTACATTATACAATAGAATACAGACATTAAGTATTCCTTTTATCAACTCACATGGGGAAGGGTTGATTTTGTTCTATTTATTTAGCATTTCAAATTTATGACGCTTAATTAAAAGAAAAAAAGATTTTAAAAAGTCTTTACAGCATTTTGTCTAAAAATATCAGCACACAATAATAAGAAACTCATGTGAAAACTATAAACTGCCTTTGAAGAAGGAAATATGTTTACATAAGTCTTAATCCTACACTGTTTATTCAAATATGACAAATATTGTCCAAGTTGGAAAAATAATATTTAAAAGGTTGCATCAAAATTCTAATAAAGTATCTGTTGGATCAATTTCAGAAATGTTTTCCACTTCTACAGATTTTAAGGTCAAAACAGACAATTGCAATAATCTACATCTATCCTCCTATATATCACAGGCCATAGAACTTTCCTGAATTAATTACTGTTTGACCTACATCCTTGCCTATACTACAGATTTAAGTCAGCCTATGTTAGCCCAATATATAGTCATCACAATAACTAATGAGGTTTTTCCATGTCCATACTATGCCACTTCTGCTAATGATGTGCGTACCCCCCAGGAGCATTTGCACCAACTGCCAGACACTGACAGCCTGGGCTGTTGTTCTATGAAGAGCTGAGAGGTGATGCAACACACTATCTACATGAACACTGTGTCACTCTAACATCATTTGACCTAAGTGCTAGGTCTCTAGCATAGGTGAAGTTATTAGGTTGGTGTAGGGAGGGTCTTAGATTGATGGACTTACACTACTGTCACCAAAGTGTGGGGGAGTCACAGGACTCCATGCAACAGTCAGATTTGACTCTCAGCCAGCAGGCAGAACAGAAGATTGTTACTTGACAGGGATACAGTGTAGAATAGACTTGTCAGCACAGAAACCAGAAGCAGTTAGTACAATCCATCTTGGGGAGAAAGGGACCCAGTGCCAGGGTCCTGGCCCTTCCTCAGCCTCATCTGCCAGCCAAGATGGACTCATTCCCTGCTCCTGGTCCCAGTCCCTCAGCCAGGCTCCTCCTCCAGCCTTTGTCCTGCTTCCCAGGCAAAAGATGTCACCTGGTAACACACCCCTCTTGTGCTTAGGTTACGAAGGGCATTGGCCATTGTGTACATGGGAAAGGCTATCACAGCGACATTCCCATCACCATCTAGGAATTGCTGCAGTGCCCAAGGAAACTGAGGCGCACACAACCAAGTTACTATAGGACAGGAACAGTCACATAAAACATAAGGCGAATAAAACCCCCACTTTGTCACAACTAATGCTACAGTGTAGACGCTTATAAAGCTAGCTTGATATAAGATGCCTTATGTCAAGCTAATTCTGTGACAGAACTATCTTCATTATTTTAATTGGAGAACCAGGGAAAATTGTGTATTATCATAGTAAAAAAAAAACCCCATCAATGTATATGCTATTTAATAAACCTGAAGTTGACATTAAATAAACTAAAAGAAAAACAAGGAGAAGGAGCAGTAAAACTACATGAAGCAGGAGCAATTTTATATTTCTAGAATAAGTAATTTTTAAAGAATGTGGGGGGAGAGAGAGAGAGAGAGAGATGTGATGTGATGTGATAGGTTTCCTGTCCATGGCAGGCCCAGGTGCACCACAGGCACCATGCTGGAGCATCCCTGGACCCCAAATGTAAATATTACATTTAACCGGTTAACCAATTAAACGGGATTTTACATCCTGTGTCTCTCTATGTATTATCTAGATATGCATGGAGAGAGAAAGAGAAATACCCGTATTATTCCATCTTTTCCCAGAAGCCACAACACTACCACATTTTGTCACCAAAAACTGCCTTTTGCAAAAAAACAGTAAGAGCATTCACACTGCAATGTGACTTCTGTTGGAAAAAACACTCAGTTTTGGTAACAAAATGCTTTCACCCCCATGAAAGGCTTTTTTCTTTTCCTCTCCTTTTATTGTTAACAAAAACCCAGTGGGGAGGGAATCCCAAGAAGCACAGGGATCAGCTTTGCCTTCCCACAACAAGGCACTTTGGGATACATACGCACAGTGCACTGTGTACACTGTTGATGATGGTGCCCCCAATATGGGCATGATCTGTTGACAAAGAGCCAAGGGTGAACACCCACTGGTGATTGTTGTTTTGTTTACTTTTGGATGTACAAAACTTGTCAACAAAACTTGGTAGTGCAGACATACCCTCACTCCTTACAATCATCCTAGCAGCCGAACAAGGATTTAAATACTGATACTGATTTAAATACTAATACTTTGTTATTAGGTATCTTACTTTTTTCATACGTGGATCAAGACCTTTGAAAAAATAGTAAGATGCAACAAACAAAATATGCAGAACACAGCAAAAAATTAGTTGGCTGCTCCTTCCCTATCAGATGCCAAGGCTCATTATTTAACAGTGTGCCACACTAAGCCTTGCTCCCAAGGTCCTCCAGAGTCAGGCTTATCTTTTGTAAATCTAAGGAGGTCCATGTGCCTGGCAGAGGAATGTGTATATAGCAGACAGTACAGTCTATATGTATCAAAGAGAACTGAATGCCTGCATATCTTAGGAATTCAAAATAGAAAATCTTTTATACTCTTACAGCCAAAGTTCATCTGGCAGTAGAGAAGAACAGGTCTTTCTCTGCTTCCCTGTGCACCTCTCATAGCGTGCAAGACCGTGGACATCTTTGATTGCCACACAATTTAGGTCTAATGTGCTTTCTAAGTCATGGGCATCTTGCTTATATCATAACTTAGGTCCAGAAATAGATATTGCATATGACATAATCATAGTTCCTGTCCACACTACCAAATTATACTACCACACCTAAGAGTTCACATAGAACATACTTCTCACCCAAAGCAAGATTTCATCAGGTTTACATTTTATATGACTAGTTAGTCTCAGTTTCTGTCCAAGAGCAGACATATAAAATCTGAAAGAAAATCAATAATCCACCACTCAGAAGGATTTTTACTGGAAATTGATTTAAAAATAAATACAAGACCCCAAAACATGCATTTAATTTTGAAAATTACCTGAATTCTGACATAATAGCAATGCTGTTTTTAAAGAAAATATTTTAAATTAATTTTTATTCTTATGTCACCTAACAAATTAAAATAAACATGTGCTTACCTGATTTGAGTATCTCATGCTAACATTCCGCTGATCTTGCGGAGGTATGTAACGCCCTACTGGGTCAATCTCTTTGGGATTTACTAATCCATCAACTGAAAGTAAACCACATGAAACACTGTTAAACAGTCTGAGCATGTTCAAGATAACATATTATATTTCCAATATATGCAAACCATTAATATTACATTCATAAATATAGAAACATAGCATAGAAGTAATAGCGTCACGTCCTATTTTGAAAATCTCTTTAAAAAAAGGTGATCAACTACCAACTGAAATCAACTCTTTCCTTATGCAAAGTGACCAAGCGTTACCTTAAATCCTTTCTCAATAACCAAAATCTCTTCCCATGTCTTAAATCCCCCAAAGCACCCTACAGCTGCATTTGTTCCTGAGTCTGTGCTCATGTTTGAGATAAGCGACAAGCCATAACGTACCAATACCATTTGGGGCTCCTTTCATAATTAAAATTGTGACCAAAACAGCAGACTTATCCACCAAGCTGGATATCAAAGCCTATCAGCCATACAAATCTTGTGCAGCAACACATATCTCTCTCTCTCTTTCTCTCACACACGTTTAGAAATACAGATGTATACAACTGATCTCTCTCTCACACACACACACACACACACACACACACACACACACACACACACACGTACGTTTAGAAATACAGATGTAATATCATGTTACTCATCTGCCTAATCAAACAGAGATGATTCACGCTGAACACTTGCATATAATTGTTAGTGATCAATCGATCATATTACACAGGGGTAGGCAATAATTTTTAATGGGAGGCAACCCTAAGAATTTGGAAAGTGGTCGAGGGCAACACTCTTCCATTATATTAATGAAGGAGGTGTGGAGTCTGGGATGGAGGTTGGGTGCAGAAGGGAGGTTGGGGTTAAGGGAGGGAGTTTGGGTGAAAGAGACAGTTGTGACCTGGAGCACTGGACTGGATGCGGGAGACTGGATTGTGACCTACCGCAGGGAATTGGAGGGGTGCAGAGGTTTGGATTGTGAGCTAGGGCAGGAGGGACTGTGATCTGGGGCAGGAGATTGGGGTGCCAGATCTGGGAGGGGATATGGGTACAGGAGGAGGGCAGAGGATTTGGGTGTGTGGAGTGGGGGGCAAAGGGTTGGGGAAAGGAAATTCTGGGGAGGCAGAGACTGAAAGCTGGCTCCCATGGAGTTGCCTGCCCCCACTAAAATTTCCAGTGGTTACACATTTACACAAATAAACAATAGTTAACATCCCTAGTCTACTTCACCCTGAATGCCCTTCGAGTCAATCAACCACATAGCACTGAATCTGAATGCTACTCATATTCAATCATGGCACCAGCTAAGGAGAGATGTATAAAGTAACATAAATCTGAATTCCAAAAGGGAAAGAATGAACTCCCTATGCATACACTGTTATCCTTCAATGAGAAGCCTTAAGCTGACCTAAGAGTTCTGTTACCATGGATCCCTGCAGCTAAGCAGTTCCTCCCTGCACACAATGGGGCCCATCAGGCACAGGGATCTGACCCAGTACATCAGGGCTACTCAACGTTGGAAGCCCTGGGGGCCACAATGATACTCACAGGACATGCCGAGGGGCGCAACGTAAGTGTAGTTGTATATGCACAGAAATATATATGTAAATACATGCAGATAGTTTCTTTCACACTGATGGACATCAACACAAAGATTAAGGCAAGACTACACAACATGCAGTCCCCATTTAAGTCAGTTCTGCTGATATTAATAAAATGAAATATTTACCCAATTTCCACCCATATAACAGCACTTTTAATGAGCAATGACAGTCCAGGAATTTAACTACTAAAACGCGTATCAACAGAAGACCATTATATTGACCCGCCATTGTGGAGCATGTTCCCAGTGGAGGCCATATTCAAAGGATCCCACCCGTGGGCCGTGTGTTAAGCCCCGCGTAAACCCAAACCACACTGCGGGTCGCAAAGAAACGGGCCGCATGTTGAGTAGCCCTGCGGTACATCCTGTACAAGACAGAAGCAAGAGTTCTCAGAAAGCTGAAGAAAAGTTTGATTTTCAGATCTTTACCTAAAAACAATCAGAACACTATGATTTTATGATGCAATATTTTACGGATGTTACATAGGAGTTACTGTAAAGTTCAGGTAGAACCTTTCTAGTCTGGCAACCTCGGGACCTGGCTAGTGCCGAAACAGAGAATTTGCCAAACCATGGGAAATAAATATGGTCTAGCAGCATTTCCACTTCCACTGTTTACGGGGCTCTTTAAAACAGTGTTTCTCAACCAGTGGTACAAGTAGCTTTGGGGTACTCGAGAGAAGTCTGGGGGATACGTCAACAACTGAAATTTGGAGAAAACTGAATTTTTGTCTTACGTTTTACAGCGCTTTATTATTTTTGTACTTTTTACACCCAAAAATTTCATCACCCACCCAGCTACGATTAAGTTGTTTAAACAAATGTGTTGCAATGGTAGAAAAAAATTGTGTGTGTCTGAAAATTGTAGGTACCTGGGGTACTTATAGTTTGTTTGTTTTTAAAGGGGCAGTTTATAAAAAAAAAAAAAAAAGGTTGAGAAACACTGCTTTAGAAGACATTTAGGGGTTTACGAGAGCTAAATAACAGCACAGAACACAGAGCCAGGATTAGTGGATGTAAACAAACTTTCTGGGGTTATGGGAAACTTGACCACACCCATGATATTGTGGACATCTGGATAACTAAAATAATGCCGGACCACGGATGTTGCCAAACCAGGGAGTGCCGGATTACAGAGGTTCAATTTGTAGATGATAAAATGGATAACATTTTCAAGAACAAAACAGCAACTTTGATAGTGCTTCTCTCCCTATTGGCTTCTCAGGGACTGGGAATCTTGATTGAATAGGCAAGACAGCAACTGCTATAGGAGAGGCAGAGTACAAGCATGGAAATTCAGTGCAATACTAATAATGATATTCAGTCTTTAAAGGCTTGTACATCTGCTAGAGTTTTGAGCTAATACAAACTTCTCAAGATTTCCTTTCCCAAGCTCCTTGCACTTATGCCACCCACAACATTCTTCCTTCCCAAAAAACTTCTGCATATTTTAAAAAGTTATGTTATTCTAAGCATGCCACCTTGGACTGGAAAATAATAAAACGAGAAGTTACTCACCTTGGTGCAGTAACTGTTGTTCTTCGAGATGTGTCCCCCCATGGGTACTCCACTGTAGGTGCTGGGCCTGGCACCGCAGATTGGAGACTTTTCCATAGCGGTATTCAGACGGGCCGTGCATGTGCAGAGGGCGTCTCGCGGCGTTCGCACTCTTTTGCACAGGTGCGCGGTCCAGCTCCTGCCAGTTCCTCGAATCTGCCTCACAATTTGAAGATATAAGAGGAGACTCCGAAGAGGGGAGGAGGGCGGGTAGTGTAGCACCCACGGGGACAAACATCTCGAAGAACGACAGTTACTGCACCAAGGTGAGTAACTTCACTTTCTTCTTTGAGTGATGTCCCCATGGGTGCTCCACTGTAGGTGACTGAATAGCAGTACCCTTAACTTACAGGAAGGCAGGACTCGGAGTCCCTATTTGGTTGTTGTTGAGAGTACTGCGGATGCTACTGAAGTATCTGAAAGCCACCAACGCTGGATCTCGTAGTGTTTAACAAATGTGTTGTGGGATGACCAGGTGGCTGCTCTGCAGATGTCCCTAAAGGAGACGCCCTGGAGGAAGGCTGTTGAGGTTGCCATGGCTCTGGTAGAGAGAGCTCTAGGTTGCGCTGAGAGAGGTATACGTCGCACAGAGTAACATTCGGCTATGTATGAAGTTATGATTTTGGACACACGTTGAGATGATATTGGCTCACTCTTAGATCGCTCAGCAAGTGAGACTATCAGTTGGCCCTTTCTTCTAAATGGTTTAGTCCATTCTATATAAAAAGCAAGTGCCCTACGGACATCCAGGGTGTTGAGTGATGCTTCATGCAGTGAGGTGTGTGGTTTAGGGTAAAAAGACAATTGGCTCATTGACATGGAATTCTGAGCAGATTTTGGGAATGAAGGCTGGATGGTGTCTCAAAACTACCCCATCCTTATTAAAGATCACATATGGGGGCACTGCCATGACAGCTGATATTTCGCTGAACCTGTGGGCCAATGTGATGGCAAGGAGAAAGACCACCTTCATAGTCATTATTTGTTAGGAAACTGTAGCCAGTGGTTCAAAAGGTGGTGCAGTTAAGGCCTCAAGTACTATGTCTAGGTTCCATGGTGGGGGGACAGGTTTTCTAGGAGAGTTTAGATTTGTAAGGCCTCTGATGAACCTCTTGGTCATGGGATGGGCAAACACTGAGGTGTTATCAATGGGTAGTCTGAAGGCAGCGATTGCAGTGAGATGCACTTTTAGAGAAGATAAAGCCAAACCTGTCTGTTTCAGGTGCAGGATATAGTCAAGGAGGAAATGGAGAGAAGTTGAATGAGGTTCTATATTGTCTACGGAGCACCAGGAGGCGAACCTATGCCATTTGGAAAGGTAAGTATTTTGGGTGTTATGCCTTCTACTGTGGATCAGTATGTCCTTGACCTGTGTGGAGCAGAGGTCTTTGGATGCACTTAGCCAACTAGGAGCCATGCTGTGAGTTGTAGGGTGTGCACTTGGGGAAGAAGCAAGGACCTCCGGTTCTGGGTGAGGAGGTCTGGGAGAATCGGAAGGGGGTAAGGACTGCATGGTGACATTCGCTGGAAGAAGGGAAACCAATGTTGGTGTGCCCACGTGGGTGTCACTAATATCATGGTGGCCTTGTCTCCTTTGACCTTCTCCAGGACTTTGGGGATAAGGACTGTGGGAGGAAAGGCGTACAGAAGAGGCCCGTTCCAACTGAGTAGGAATGCATTGCCCAGGGATCCCTGACTTACTCCCGCTCTGGAGCAGTAATAATGGCACTTTTTGTTGTGATAGGTCGCAAAAAGGTCTATGAGGGGCGTCCCCCAACATCGGAATAGGAGATGAAGGACTCCATCGTGGAACTCCCATTTGTGATCCAGTGTGAAGTGCCTGCTCAGGAAATCCGCAGTAAGGTTGTGACTCCAGGTAAGTAAGATGCCACAAGTGTGATGTTATTTTGAATGCACCAATTCCAAAGTCGGATTGCTTCTACACATAGGGAGCGAGAACGCGCTCTGCCCTGATGACTGATGTAGTACATCGTTGCGATGTTGTCTGTGAGAATCTTGACTGACATATTGCAAATATGGTTGTGGAAGTGCCTGCATGCGTTGAAGACCTCACTGAGTTCTAGAAGGTTTATATGGAACCAAGTCTCCTGAGGCGACCATAGGCCCTGGACCAACATGGCGCCCATGTGCACTCCACAACCTATGAGGGAGGCTTCTGTGGTGATATAGCATGAGTGCTGCTGTTGACAAAAGGGGACACGAGCGAGAAGATTTGTGTGTTCTGTGCACCACTTGAGGGAGTGCAGGACCGAAGTCGGAGGTGTCACATAGTGCTTTATGTGGCTGTATACATATGCTAGCCAGTGTTGTAGGCTGCGGAAATGCAGTCTGGTATGTCGGACTACATATGTTGTCTAAAACTCATGGGCCACATGGTGGCTACAAGTGATTATCTGCATGGTAGGGGTGTATCGTATAACATCTATCAAGTTTTGAATGGCTTGAAATCTTTGAAGGGGCAGATATGCCCTTGCCGTAGTGGCGTCTAATCGGGCGCCAATAAATTTCAGCTCCTGAGTAGGTCGGAAAGTTGACTTGTGTTCGTTGACTAATAACCCCAGAAGATTGAAAGTGAGTCTGGTGATAACCACCATGCCGGATGCCTCAGCCACTGAACAGCCCTTCAGCAAGCAATTGTTGAGGTAGAGAAATATAATTACTCCCTGTTGTGCCGTGACTACTGACACAGTTTTTGAGAATATGCTGGAGGCAGTGGATAGACCGAAGGGTAAAACTCGGTACTGGAAATACTCTATGCCAACCGTAAACCGAAGGAACCGCCTGTGTGCGGGATGAATTGTAATATGAAAATATGCGTCTTGAAAATCGAGAGCAGCAAACCAGTCGTCGTGATCTAGTGCAGGTATTATAGAGGCAAGAGTGACCATTTTGAATCGTCGTTTCTGGAGATATCTGTTTAGCTTCCTGAGATCCAGTATTGGTCTCCATCCACCCATCTTCTTTTGTGTGAGGAAACAGAGGGAGTAAAACCCTCTCCCTTTGAACTCGTCTAGAACTCTTTCTACTGCACCTATGGAGAGCAGATTGTTGACCTCGATGTGCAGCAAGTTCTCGTGAGAAGGGTCCCTGAAGAGGGATGGGGTAGGTGGGGTGGTGGTGAGGGATGGAGAGAAAAGGTATTGTGTAGCTGGATTGAATTATCTCCAAAACCCATTTGTCGGTAGTGATAGCGACCCATTGATGGTAAAAGGGTCGGAGACGATGGTGAAATATGTGGGTGGTACAGTGATCCTGCTCGGTGTGTGCGATGGTTTGGAAGCTCTTGACTGAGGAGTTAAACCTGCTGCTTGTTGGCAGTCTGGGATTGCGTGCGGTTATTCTGATTACGGCATCTCTGAGGTCTCTGTTGGGTGCGGGACTGGTCAAAGCCCCGTTGCTGGGTGTTGCCAATGTTGTCTGTTATAACCGTAATCATAACGTCTTTGGTAAGGGGTATAATGCTGTCTTCTATACGGGCAGTGTACATCCCCAAAGTGTGCAAGGTAGTACACGAATCCTTGCTGGAGTGTACCACGGTGTCTGTCTTCTCGGCAAATAGTTTGTTTTTATCAAATGGTAAGTCCTCCACTTTATTCTGCAGGTCTCTGGGGACTCCTGCCACTTGGAGGTAAGAGGTCCATCTCATCATCACTGCAGTAGCAGTAGAACGGGCCGCTGTATCTGCCACGTCCATCCCTATTTGCAATCCTGCTCTGGCGGAGGTATACCCTTCTTGGACAACAGATTTCAAAATGGGCCTCTGACTCAGGAAGATGGTCCATGAGTGATGTCAATTTCATATAATTATCAAAATTGTGGTTTGATAAGTGCGCAGCATAGTTAGCTTAGCAGATGTGTATACTTTCTTGCCAAATAAATCCAACTTCTTGCTGTCCCTATCAGCTGTCAGGTTTTTGTATTGTGGTGTTTTTGATCTCTGTTGTGCTGCGTCGATAACTAGGGAGTTGGTCTGGGGGTGGGTAAATAAAAATTACATCCCCTTAAGGTGGCACGAAGTACTTCTTATCCGCCTTTTTACTAGTGGGCGGAGCAGAGGCAAGTGTTTGCCATATTTTGTCCGTGACCTCAAGTATGGCCTCATCCAGTGGGATGGCTATCTTAGCGCTGTGTGTTGGTTGGAGATTCTTGAGAAGACAATGTTGATTCTCCTGTATCTCTGCCAACTGCACATCCTGACTTACTGCCACCCGCTTGAAGAGCTCTTGAAATTGTCTGAGGTCATCAGGAGGGGAGATGTTTCCTGGAATAACAGCCTCATCAGGTAAAGAGGAGGATTGGTCAGTTGGAGAGATGTCAGGTGGCTGTTTTTCCGTATCCAAAGCTTGCTTCTCTTCTGGCTCCAACCATTGCAGCTGTGGAGATACAGGTTGCTGAATTGGGGTAGTATTTGGGCAGGTGACTGTCTAGAGGATTCACACTCACATAAAGACCTTCCCCTGGACCTAGATCTATAATGATAGGAGTAACGGTGAGGTGAGTAATGCCGGTAATAGTCGTGGTGATAGTATGCCCTGTGGAGGGGCGAACGTCTTTCCAGATGTGCATGCCTATAGTCTTCCCAGTGCGCCACCCGCGGTTATTGTGGTGAGTAAGAGTGGGTGCATGAGATCCTGGAAGAAGGCGATGAGGAGACAGAGAAGCAGTGGTGAGAGTAATGGGCATGATTCCTCGGTGCCCTAAGGAATGGAGATGGTAGTCTCCGGTGCAGGGGAGTGAGAAGATCTCTGACGCTCTGCAGGGTGAGATTCAAGTGTTGGCAATCTCGGTGCCAGCGATGGTGATGGAGAAAAAGTTGGCGACAGTGAGTGGGGCATAGGGCTTCAGGGCTGAGGTGTTTTTGATAATGACTTCCTCGGTGCCGCACTGTCTGCCTGTGATCTTGGTGCCGGCGGTGGCAAGCCCGGAGTCAGCGGTGCTGATGAGGAATGCAGCACTGACTTGTCTATTGGTGCCGGAGATTTGTTTGTCAGGTCTAACGGTGCCTAGGTCGGTCTTGGTTCCATCGGTGCACGTGGCACCAGCACCGTAGTTGTTGACTTTTTAGTTTTAGAAGTCAAAAGTGCCTTATAGCGGGAGGCAACAGTGCAGGACGTGCCAGGCTTATCCCCAGTGCTCAATCTGCTCTGCGATGTAGCAGGCAGAGATCTTGCAGGCAGAGCCCTGACTTTCCTGGGCGGAACGGCAGTGAGAGATGAGGCCCTACGTTTCTGAGCCAGTTGATCTGAAGGGGCCGAGGAATCTGATTCAGCAGGCTGGAGAGCCTTATCCAAGAGGATTATCTGGAGTCTCATCTCCCTATCTCGGCAGGCCCTCACTGTTAATTTACTGCAGTGAGGGCACTTCTGGAGGATGTGCGCCTTGCCAACGAATACAGGCCGAGTGGCTGTCAGAAGTGGGCATAGCCTCGCGACATGTGTCGCACTTCTTGAAACCCGGGGGAGCTGGGCATTTTAAGGTTTTTCTTCTTTTTTAAATAAAGTTCTCAAATGTGGGAAGTGGCGAAGGTATTTTCTATCTAATTATGAAGATGTTATAAAAACTATATACATCAGAAGAAGAAAGAGGTTTTTTTTGAACGAACGAAAGGTTTAAAACTGAATAAGTAACTACGAACTCTCTCTCTCTCTGCGCGCGCGCACACACACACACAAATATATAAATAAAAACAGTCTATAACAATGAACAAGTTTGATACTCTCACGAATGAGGAAAGGGGTGAAGTGACCAGTTCATTCTGTCTACAGCCTGAGGTGGTTGAGAGGAACTGGCGGCAGCCAGACCGCACGCCCATGCAAAAGAGCGCGAACACCGCGTGATGCCCTCCGCGCATGTGCAGTCCGGCTGAATACCGCTATGGAAAAGTCTCCTATCTGTGGCACCGGGACGAGCCCAGCACCTACAGTGGAGCACGCATGGGGACATCACTCGAAGAACGTTAATTTTCATTATAATTAGACGTGTATTGAATGCTCAATATAAAGTTTAAAAATAACATTAAAATTGAAAATGTAAGCCTACATTTCACACTGCTTTTATATTTGAAGAATGGAATAACACTAAAATTTTATAACAATTTTATATTTGTTTAAATTAAAATCAGTACACAAACTGAGTAATCATAACAGGAGTCACGCTAAAGGTGAATAATATATATTACATTTTCATGTCACTTGTTCTCAAGTAGGTAAGATAAAATATGAACAACTGAAAATATATACATAACTATAACAACAACTAATGATACTTCCAATCTACCAATGGAAAAGTGGAATGTGTAGCAAAGATAGATAAAAGAATATATGGTTACAATTACAATATAGTCATATTTCTCAAATCCAGTCCATGTCAAAAACTTTTGATTATAGAAACATCAGTCTCAACCAGTAAATTCGCTGCCCAGAAAACCAAATGTGTACCACAACTTCTGATACTGCAAAGCATACTACTTTATTTTTCTTAGAAATAGGACATTTAAAAGCAATGTATATTCTGAAATGCTGTGTCTCCCAAATGAAGAGGAAAGAAAATATAGTTCAATGTGGAATGCAGTTCTGGGTTCTTTTCCTTATTTCATCAGTGTGTTGTAGGAAGAATTACGTAGATTGGCTATGTAAGTAAGTAGATCTTGCATAGGTTTCAACACTATCAAGCAAAAGCGGCGAAGAGTCCTGTGGCACCTTATAAACTAAGGTGCCATAGGACTCCTCGCCGCTTTTGCAGATTCAGACTAACACAGCTACCCCTCTGATACTTAACACTATCAAGAGCTGTATCAATCTACATTCCCTTGTATCTTATTTATTTTGATTATAAGTAACTTGGAAGAAATGAATGGGGGAAACTCAATTAAAAGCTCTGTACAGACAACTTACAGGAAATAGCTTTGTCGTTAGAAATATTAAAGGAAGTTTGTTTTCTTCAAGTATTCTAGTTTGTTTTTATAGTAATATATTCCCAGTATTGAGTTTTATAAGTATTTTCAATTAGTTATTCATATTTTCTTTACCTACTTGAGAAGAATTGACATGGAAATGTCTTCTATCATTCTCCAGGAATGTAGATCATGTTATAATTACTCAATCCCTATTAAAAAAAACCCCTACTACCCACCAATTATGCCCTAATACCATGTTTCTCAAACTGTGGGTCCCGACCCCCCGGGGTGTCTTGATCAACTTAGAGGGGGGTCGTGATCAACTTAGAGGGGGGTTGCAGTATCACAAAGTTTGAGAACCCTGCCCTAATCAACTGATGTTACTACACTGCTGATCACTGCTAAGTATAGATTTATGAACAAAGATGTGAAAAGTTAAAGCAAACAATAACCAGGTGAACTTCTGGCAAGTGCAGGAAACAGAACATGCAAATCAGTGCTCACCACATTAGCTGGAGTGTGTCTTTGATGGCCCTGGGAGAAAGGGGGACACCCTTATCCCCAAAGCCATCTCATCCAGAAGCTGCTGGGGCACTATCATACATTTCCCTGTCCTCTTCGTCTCCCTTTCTGATGGCTGCACTGTGTGTGCCAGGGAAAGGGGGAGTGTGCTGCTTTTCTCTTGTTTCTACTCCTCCAACTTTTCCTGTGCTATGGGATGCCCTCTGGGAATATGCCTCATCTGTTCCTGCTCCATTGGACAGAAAAGGGTCATCTGATCATTTCTCACCTACAGAGGGTTGCAAGTTGCTGCTGCTGCTTGTTTCACAACTGCAAAAAGCCATTCCAAGCTCTGCTCCCTTTGTTGAAGTAGAAGCAAGGGTTTGGATTATGGTTTCTAGCCATGGTCACTGGACAGGCCTGAAAGGTGCAGAGAGGATACTGCCTTCATACCTGCCCTGAAGTTTGTAGATCCTAGGGCCACTGGGGACCAACTGAAATCTGCACTGGTACAGCCTTAATAGTAGTCTGTGAAATGGTTCTCCATTGGTTAATAAAGTTGTGTTCTCCACATTTACCTATATGGTGGTGTGTGTGTCTCATTGTTTATATGTCTACATTAATGTGTTTAGAGATTGTGTGTGAGTGTGTGTGTGTGAGTGAGAGAGAGTGCGTGCCAGTCACTTTGAGTACAAACTGCAAATACTTGTCTTGAATTAAATGATGTAGGAACTGAAAAGAAAATAATACTCAAAATGTAAAAATAAAAATGATTTTAATGCCAGCTATCACTAAGCATCAATCCCATCATATCTAATTAATACACTGTTGCATTTACAATTATACTTAAATCAAATAAATCAATTTTTTCAAGAAATCTTGCACCAAAATATATTTAAAAGACAGATACCAGTGAATGTAAAGTACAGAGACAAATTATAGAATAATTTTGAGCTCCTGGCTAGAATTCCATCAGTTGATATCACCACTGATTTTGTTTTAGCATTGAAGCAGAGCAATGAACATAAAATGATCTTGTGCCTGATGTTCTGAAAGGAAAAAATGATAACTAAATATAGTCAAACCTCCCTTGTAATATGGCAGTTCCAAAAGGTGCCATTCATAATCATCATACCTTCCATATATACTATTTTCATTATAGAGTCTTTATTATAGGAAGAAATATGCATTAGTTCTACAGAAAGAAAATAAGAGTACTCTAATTAGTTAAAATAGTTAAGGCATTTGTAGCACTTATTTAGGTCAGCATTTATAATTTCAGTTTAAATGTGAAGCAGTCTACATTATGCAAAAAATCTTACTTAGGTGTATGCTACAGATGGGTCATATTGTACTTTTAATATATTCATGAATAAGCCAATAATTTGTACAGGATCTTGAAAAGCACTACGGCAGTTTGACTATCAGGAAATTAACTAGTGATAAAAAAAAGAAAACAAATATTCTGGTTACATCAGCTAACATCAAAAACTGCAGCAGCAATAGAAAACAGACACTGATTTTTGAAATGAAAATATTCCTGAATAGTCTTCTACAACGTGTTAAGATATGCACAATATCTAAATACTTATAAAACTACTGATTTACTGATGCCTAGGATAAGCAAACGTGCACTTAACAACATGTACATTCATATTTGTAATGCTGAACAGAATCACTTACAGACATCGTCAAGCCATAAATTAACCTATTCTGAAATCAATGACCTTTTAGCGTGATGTTTTTGGAAAAGCAAGAACCATGTAGAAAGTGTCACTCTATGCTACTTTCAGTTTAGCTTACCTTTGTATTTAAACTGATCAGCGATTGAAAGCACAATTGTTAGACTTAGCTAGAAGTCCAGTATTAAATAACCATCATTAGTTTAAAACATCAAATATGCTACACAATAAACAGCATACAACATTTATTCATTTAACTGGAAGCAAACTTAGGGGATTGGTGTTCAAGTATAGTCTCACCTGGGCTAGCAGATTTATTGCTTCATTAGAAGGAATCACATACATTTTTCAGCTTTGGTCAAAGAGATACTGCATTATCAAATGGGATCATAAGTGGTAGGTTGTGAGGGAATGTGTCCATAAGACCAATCCTCTGTGAAGATATCTTCTAATGCACTGTCCAATACTGAGAAGTATTTGAAAGTTGATAGAATTTCATTCTCATAAATAAGCCCCCGTTATTTTATTACCACACTTCATTCACTTGTGGGATCCTTGACTTTTTATTCCAGTCGATTTACCAGCAATGACAACTTTCTCAATCTTACTGAAAATGACTAATTAGTTTAATCATTATGTAAGTCTCAGTGGTAACCTAACCTTCTCAACAGTTTGGAGGTTAGGCCAGGCATTGGCATATTAAGCCTTAAATCTGGCATTTCATAGCTTGAGCACTTAATTGTGCAACCTTCAAATTTTACTATAGGCGTTCTTGGTATGGAATATAATTTTAATGGAGTAGGATATTTTATAAAGCTGGCAAGGGAGTGAAAGCAAAGGTTAATGGCTGAATGATGGGAAACTGTATTGAGGAGGACAGGAAAGCTTAAACTTTTGAAGCCAATAGTGTTTCACACAAGAAGTAACATGAGAAAAGACAAAGGAACACTGCAGTAGTAGATAGTCTCATGATACCATTCCCTCCATAAACTTATCAAACTTGGTCTTGAAGCCATTAAGGGTTTTTTTGGGTTTTTTTTGGTCCCTATTACTCCCCTTGAAAGGCTATTCCAGAACTTAATTACACATATCTATCAAAGTATGAGTAGTGATTGATTTTTAATTTTTACACACACACACACACACACACACACACACACACACACACACACACACACACACACACACACACACAGAGCAAATAAATACCCAGTCATTCAAAACTTAAATCTGAATATGTATACTGGTTTAAGAAAAATGGTGACAAGAAATACAGGTTTTATTACTAACATTCAGATGTGTGATAAACATGGTTTAAATCTAGTTTTATCCAGTTCTACTCACCTAGGAGTTTTGCAATGATGTACAGTGCCTGTCCCCACAAGAAAAGCTTTCCATCACATCCACTGTTGCTAGGAAATCGTTTCTGACTACCAGGATTTTTCTTTTCTAATTCAACAAAGTCAGCTGGCACATAATAATATTTGGGTACAACAGGATATCCTGTGTAATTTTAAAATAAATACATGAAGTAAATAAATCACACTATTTCCCTTATAAAACTGAAATGAGTTTAAAGTGGATAAAATATGGACGGATAACAATCTGTTTGAACTGAAAGGTTGCCAGCATTGTATTATCCTTCCAAGCCACAATCAGTACAGACTGAAGATGGTATTAAACAGTACTTTATTTATGCCTGAACATCATTTTTATATGATTTCTGTACTGAACAAATGTACTGTCTGTTTAATATTCTATTAAGCCCATTTATTTATAGATAGCAGAAAAAATGTATGCTGCCTAGAAGTGAGCAAAGTATTCACAATCAAAACAACTTGAAAATAAAGAGGCTTTTTGCTTTTCTTTACAAACTCAAAATTAGATCCAATTTTGTGAGGGAAAATCATTAAGGTAAGCAGATTTTTTCAATATGAAACAGTTTTATAATAAATCATGTACATTCTAAGTTTGCAGTGAACACGTGAAAAGTTAAATATTTAATAAAAAATTCTGCTTTAAGTAAAATTTAAGTTGTATAAAATTGCATAAGAATGAGCATAATGGGTGAGACCAAAGTCCCATCTAACCCAGTATTTTGTCTTCCAACCAGGTGCCCCAGAGGGAATGAACGGAACAGGTAATCATCAAGTGATCCATTCCCTGTCGTTCATTCCCAGCTTCTGGCAAACAGAGGCTAGGGATAATATCCCTGCTCATTCTAGCTAATAATGACTGATGGACCAATCCTCGATGAATTTATCTAGTACTTTTTTGGAAAACCATTACAGTCACAACATCATCGGCCTAAGAGTTCCACACAAGATTGTATGTTGTGTGAAGAAATACTTCCTTTTGTTTGTTTTATACCAGCTGCCTGTTAATTTCATGTGGTGACCCCTAATTATTATGTTATGAAAAGGGATCAATAGCACTTCCTTATCTACTTTCTCTATGCTAGTCATGATTTTATATACCTCAATCATATTCCCCCCTTAATCGTCTCATTTCCAAGCTGAAAAGTCCCAGCTCCTCATAGAGAAGCCATTCCATAACCCTAATCATTTTTGTTGCCCTTTTCTGAACCTTTCCCAGTTCCGGTACATCTTTTTTTGGAGATGAAGCAACCACATATACACACAGTGTTCCAGATGTGGGCATACCATGTAATTATACAGAGACAACATGATATTTTCTGTTTTATTATCAAACCCTTACTTAATTATTACCAAAATTTGGTTTTTTTGACTGCCGCTGCACACTGAGTGGATGTTTTCAAAGAACTATCTACAGTGACTCTAAGATGTCATTCTTGAGTGGTAACAGCTGATTAAGAAACCATCATTTTATTTGGATAGTTAAAATTATGTTTTCTAGTGTGCATTACTTTTCATTTATCAACACTGAATTTCATCTGCCATTTTGTTGCTCAGTCACCTAGTTTTGAGACCCTTCTGTATCTCTTCACAGTCTGCCTGTGACTTCACTATCTCGAATAGTTTTGCATCATCTGCAAATTTTGCCATCTTATAAATGGTGATGAAAAAAGGTTAACACTTCAGCACCATAAGATTCTCCCTTAAGACTGTATTGCTCAATATATAAATTAATGATCTGGAAAAGATGATGATCAATAAGGTGACAAGACTTGCACTGTGGTCTGATGTGGTACAACAATTCTTAAATTCCCGTGAGCAAATGACTCAGTTAAAAAGAAAGACTAGAAGATTCTTGGATATTACTATTTGTATAGACAAAAACAAAAGTTATCAACTAGCAATAATTGCACCTTGGATTCACCTAATTGATTACGATACTGCCACTGAGTATTAACAAAACATATTCTACAAAACTCAAAATTTTAGGCTTGGACTATCAATATTTTAAACTCTATTGGGATCTATTTGTCATTCTCATTTCATCTGTGGTCTCTTTATTCATTGTGTACAGCCACCAATTTAGTCCACCTGTCTGCTTCCTAATACATCAGTTCCACTAAAACTATAGTACAAGTGATTTAGAAGACATAACTTTAAAATCAATTATAAAATACTGTTATTTTCAAAGCAGACTAGGTCAAAAATACAAACTGTATTATATCCAACTACTGAACAATTTTTAAGGCCCACTGCTGTTGAAGCTGAGAACCAATGAATGCTTAAAAGATTTACATATATTTGTATCAAGAGTGGTATATTCTGGTACTGGGAATATTAGTGAATAAAATTTCCAAGTGTAGTCACTGTAATCTCTAAGGAATGAAATGATTTAAATGAGGGGTTTATTTAGAAATCATATTGTAAACTACCATCATTTCTTTTTCCAGATATTGAACTCCTTTCTGTTCAAATGTGATTTTATAGAAGAAATGAATTAGGTTTTGTATTAATATTTACAGTGAAACATTCCTCTCACATGTTCTCTTCTTGCTGCTTTGATCTGCTACAGTATTTCCACTAAAATTTATAAAATATAAGTACACTTTTTATAAGTTAAGATAACTCAAAGGAACCTACAATGCCTTGAAACTATTATACATTACCTTCAACTGACTGTTGAAGCAAAGGATCCAGAAGCTGCTGATACTCCTTTACTTGTTCAGAATTTCCTCTAAAAATTCCTACAAGTAAGCAATTAAAATTCAATTAATGAAATACTTTTTTACATGTGGATTTGGTGATGATAAAAAGGTATATACTGACACCCTTGATAATTGGACTCTAATGAGTTATCTGCAAAATGAATATAGCACAGGGAAGTAACAAAGAAAGAATCCCCATGATGGTCTGCTATTATGTTTCAATCCTTGGGAACAAGGGAGCACTCTAAGGCCTTGTCTATGTAGGAAAGCCCCCCCCTTCCCCATCCAACCTAAGTTGTGAATTAAACCAATACAGTTATATCATTATAACCTACAGAAACAGGCACCCAATTCAGTACGAGTGGCATTTTTTCCCTCACAGACAAGGGCTAAGAGCAAGATAGTAGTGAAGATACTATTAAAGTTGCTATGGCATATACGCCAAGAAAGAAGTTGGAAGTGCCAGATGTGATTTTTTTAAATGGTACGTGTCGACTAAAAATTGGAATAAGACAACCACACATTTAATGTAAGCATCGTAAGAGCAACATAATACAGGTTAAACCTCTCTTAACTGTTCTAGGACCAGAGAGTCCCATGAAGTGCTGGTAGGTGGGAGCCCAGCAGCAGGGCTGGAATCCAGTAGCGGGGCAGAAACCAAAAGCCCAGCAACGGGGCTGCTGCCCGGTGGCAACACTGCACTCAGCAGGTGCAGGGAAGCCAGGAGGCAGCAGGGCTGCCCAGCAGGCTGGAGCCCAGCAGTGGGGCTGCTGCCTACCAGCAAAACTACCCAGCAAGATCGGGAGGCAGTGGAGTTGCCCAGTGGTAGGGCCAGGGACATGGCAGCAGGGCCACCCAGCAGCGCACCTGTGCAGCGGGACTGGGATGAAGTGGGCTGCCCGGTGGGGCCGGGAGCCTAACTGAGGGCTGCCTGGTGGTAGGGTCAGGAACTAAACAGTGGGGCTGCCGAGCGGCACAGCAAAGAGCCTGGCAGTCCTGCTGCCATCTGGCGGAGAGGTGCCTGGTGAGCTGGGAGGCAGCGGGTCTGCCCAATGAGGGTGAAGCTCAAGCAGGGCTGCCACCCAGGAGTGTACCTGGACTCCACCAGGGGGCTGCTCCGTGGGGCCAGAAGCCTGGCAGCAGGGCTGTGCTTGTGGTGATGGGGCTGCCATGATGGGTCTGGGAGCCCTGTGCTGAAAGCCAATGGCAGGGGGAAGCCAGCTGGGAAGCTGGCAGCGAGGCTGGCTGGGAAGGAGCTTGGCGACAGGGGGGCAGAAATGACTTTCCCTGGTCTGGCAAAATCCCTCATCAGGTCCTGAGGGTGCCAGACCATGGAAGTCCAACCTGTAGTAAAGCTAGAGAGCAAGTATTCTTGAAGTAGACTTTATATTGTGTTCTGAGCAATCCCATCTTTCCTGGGCAAGCTCTAGGTCTTCAGACTGGATTCTTCTGAGACCTGAAAATTAGGTGCCCAACTGCCACTGAACTTCAGTACAACTTAAGTGCCTAAAACCTATAATGCCCCTTTGAAAATCCCTTGCAAGAAATTGTATACAGGCACAGTATCTTCAATACCAAGAGCAAAGTTAGGAGGAATGTGGGATGTTGCACCTCTATAGCGTTATGGAAATATATTTTGGAACATGAATATTCCTAACTCGAAAATGCTTTATGAAAAGCTTGTAATCCACTGAATGTGTATATTCTATTTGTGTGCATGTATAATTCCTGTATCTGAAGTATATGAAATAAGAAATATGAAGTATAAGCCTGTTTACATATCTAGATGTTCTAATGATGGCCATTAATAGTACGCAACGAACTTAAAAGTACTTAAGACCAAGGTTCCCTCTAAGCTGCATGGTAGCATGTCCCCACAGCTGCTTAATGAACCCTGCCCAGTCAGGGGCTCAAGTCTCCATAGATAGACCTGGCTGGCTGGGGGAAGGGACATGTTCCTACTGGCTGGGAGAGACTCACTGCTCTGTCCTCAGCAGGAAGCTATTGCTGTTGCTGCAGCTGAGGGAGAAGTGCCCTCCCCCAGCCAGGCAGCTCCATGGGTGGAGCCCAGAGCTTCGGGCTGGGCAGGGCTCATTAAGCAGTTGTGGTGCCAAGTTACTGCACATCTTAGAGAGACCTTGCTCAAGACAATGTTCTGTGAATAGCCTTGCTCTTCAGTTAAGCCTGGACTTGGGTTGGTTCTGCCAAATATGTGGCTAGGTCACCTGACGCTGGAACTCATTTTGGATGTGGTAATTTTCCATGGGGATGTGAAAGGGTTGAAGCTGAACACAAAGGATTCCTGCCTTGGGCAACATCTATTTATAGGCAGTGAACCAGACAATAGGGAGTTGGCAGGCACCAAGACACCACCCTGCACAACACCGAGATGACTGTTGGAATCGGGGGAAGAATTGAGCCCAAGCTAGGAGGCTGCCTAGCTTGTGAAAAAAGATGACTGGAACTATTAGAATAAGAACATAAGAACGGCCGTACAGGGTCAGACCAAAGGTCCATCTAGCCCAGTAGCCTGTCTGCCGACAGTGGCCAGCACCAGGTGCCCCAGAGAGGGTGGACCAAAGACAATGATCAAGCGATTTGTCTCCTGCCATCCTTTTCCAGCCTCTGATAAACAGAGGCCAGGGACACCATTTCTATCCCCTGGCTAATAGCCTTTTATGGACCTAACCTCCATGAAATTATCTAGCTTCTCTTTAAACTCTATTATAGTCCTAGCCTTCACAGCCTCCACTGGCAAGGAGTTCCACAGGTTGACTACACGCTGCGTAAAGAAGAACTTTCTTTTAATAGTTTTAAACCTGCTACCCATTAATTTCATTTGGTGTCCTCTAGTTCTTCTATTATGGGGAACTAATAAATAACTTTTCTTTATCCGCCCTCTCCACACCACTCATGATTTTATATACCTCTATCATATCCCCCCCCTCAGTCTCCTCTTTTCTAAACTGAAAAGTCCCAGTCGCTTTAACCTCTCTTCATATGGGAGCTGTTCCAAACCCCTAATCATTTTAGTTGCCCTTTTCTAAACCTTTTCCAAGGCCAAAATATCTTTTTTGAGGTGAGGAGACCACATCTGTACACAGTATTCAAGATGTGGGCGTACCATAGTTTTATACAGGGGCAGGAAGATATTCTCTGTCTTATTTTCTATCCCTTTCTTAATAATTCCTAGCATCCTATTTGCCTTTTTGACTGCCGCTGCACACTGTGTGGAAGTTTTCAGAGAACTATCCTCGATAACTCCAAGATCTCTTTCCTGATTTGGCATAGCCAAATTAGCCCCCATCATACTGTACGTATAGTTGGGGTTATTTTTCCCGATGTGCATTACTTTACACTTATCCACATTAAATTTCATTTGCCATTTTAAGTATCAGAGGGGTAGCCGTGTTAGTCTGAATCTGCAAAAGCGGCGAGGAGTCCTGTGGCACCTTATAGACTAACTGAAGTGTAGGAGCATAAGCTTTCGTGGGCAAAGACCCACTTCGTCAGATGCAAAGACCCACTTCGTCAAAGCTTATGCTCCTACACTTCAGTTAGTCTATAATGTGCCACAGGACTCCTCGCCGCATTTGCCATTTTGTTGCCCAATCACTCAGTTTGGTAAGATCTTCTTGGAGTCCCTCACAGTCTGCTTCTGTCTTGACTATCCTAAACAGTTAGGTATCATCCGCAAACTTTACCACCTCCCTGCTTACCCCTTTCTCCAGATCATTTATGAATAAGTTGAAAAGGACTGGTCCCAGGACTGACCCTTGGGGGACACCACTAGTTACCCCTCTCCATTCTGAAAATTTACCATTTATTCCTACCCTTTGCTTACTGTCTTTTAACCAGTTCTCAATCCAAGAAAGGACCTTCCCTCTTATCCCATGGCAATGTAATTTACACAAGAGCCTCTGGTGAGGGACCTTGTCGAAGGCTTTCTGAAAATCTAAGTATACTATATCTACTGGATCCCCCTTGTCTGCATGTTTGTTAACCCTTCAAAGAACTCTAATAGATTAGTAAGACATGATTTCCCTTTACAGAAACCATGTTGACTTTTGTCCAACAAATTATGTTCTTCTACATGCCTCACAATTTTATTCTTTACTATTGTTTCGACTAATTTGCCCGGTACTGAAGTTAGACTTACCGGTCTGTAATTGCCAGGATCACCTTTAAATATTGGTGTCACGTTGGCTACCTTCCAGTCATTAGGTACGGAAGCCGATTTAAAGGACAGGTTACAAACCACAGATAATAGTTCAGCAATTTCCCATTTGAGTTCTTTTAGAACCCTTGGATGAATGCCATCCGGTCCCGGAGATTTGTTAACATTAAGTTTTTCTATTTGTTCCAAAACCTCCTCTAAAGACACTTCAATCCGGGACAGTTCCTCAGATTCATCACCCACAAAGGACGGTGCAGATTTGGGAATCTCCTTAACATCCTCAGCCGTGAAGACTGAAGCAAAGAAATCATTTAGTTTCTCCGCAATGGCTTTATCGTCCTTGATTGCTCCTTTTATATCTCGATCGTCTAGGGGACCCACAGGTTTTTTAGCAGGCTTCCTGCTTCTAATGTACTTAAAAAACATTTTGTTATTTCTTTTTGAGTTTTTGGCTAACTGTTCCTCAAAATCTTTTTGCTTTTCTTATTACATTTTACACTTGATTTGACAGTGTTTATGTTCCTTTCTATTTATCTCACTAGGATCGGACTTCCACTTCTTAAAAGATGCCTTTTTGTCCCTCACTGCTTCTTTTACATGGTGGTTAAGCCACGGTGACTCTTTTTTAGGTCTCTTGCTATGTTTTTTAATTTGGGGTATACATTAAGTTGGGCATCTATTAAGGTGTCTTTAAAAAGTTTCCATGTAGCTTGCAGGGATTTGGCTCTAGTCACTGTGCCTTTTAATTTCTGTTCAACTAACCTCCTCATTTTTGTGTAATTCCCCTTTTTGAAATTAAATGCCAGAGTGCTGGACTGCTGAGGTGTTCTTCCCACCACAGGAATGTTAAATGTTATTATATTATGGTCACTATTCCCAAGCGGTCCTGTAACAGTTATCTCCTGGACCTGATCCTGCGCTCCACTCAGGACTAAATCGAGAATTGCCTCTCCCCTTGTGGGTTCCTGTACCAGCTGCTCCAAGAAGCAGTCATTTAAGCCATTGAGAAATTTTATCTCTGCTTCTCTTCCTGAGGTGACATGTATCCAGTCAATAGGGGATAATTAAAATCCCCATTATTATAGAGTTCTTTATTTTGGTAGCCTCTCTAATCTCCCTCAGCATTTCAATGTCAGTATCGCTGTCCTGGTCAGGTGGTCATATATCCCTACTGCTAATTTCTTATTATTGGAGCATGGAATTACTATCCATAGCGATTCTATTGAACATGTTGATTCATTTAGTATTTTTATTTCATTTGATTCTACATTATTTTTCACATACAGTGCCACTCTGCCACCCACCTGGCCTGCTCTATCCTTTCGATATATTTTATATCCCGGTATGACTGTGTCCCACAGATTTTCCTCATTCCACCAGGTTTCAGTGATGCCTATTATGTCAATCTCTTCCTTTAATACGAAGTACTCTAGTTCACCCATCTTATTAGTCAGACTCCTAGCATTTGTGTAGAAGCACTTTAAAAATTTGCCACTGCTTATTTGTCTGCCCTTCCCTGATGCATTGGATTCCTTTGTATGCGATTGTTTGTCTGCTCTGGCCCATGGTTTGTCCTCTCCCCTCCTCTCTTTCTGACTACAGCTTAGAGAATCTCTATCAATGGATTCTCCTCTAAGAGAAGTCTCCCTCCGATTTACGTGCATCTCCGCACCAATCGGCTTTCCCCCATCTCTTAGTTTAAAAACTGCTCTACAGCCTTTTTAATGGTTAGTGCCAGCGTTTAGTGTTACATGCAGTAATGTTTAGTGTTACATGCAGTTTCAATAAGAAACTGCATGTAACACATTTCGTAGAGTATTATGCTTAGCCTGGCATGTTTTGTTTTATTTCGCTTAGTAACTTACTCTGCTCCTTCTGTTATCACTTGCAGCCACTTAAATCAGTATTTCTCAAAGTGGGCCAACGGCCCACTTTGAGAAAGTTGCTAATGAGCTGCTTCAGTTTGTTTATCTAAAGGCTCTGTAGCCATGACTTAAATCCTACTTTTTATATTTAATAAAATCATTTTTGTTTATTATTAAACCCAGTGTGAATAATTGTTACCTGGGAAAGAAAGGACAATAGCTATGCATCTCTCTCTCTTTCATTGATAAAGGGAGCAAACAACTTATGAGCTTGCTCTGTATAAAATTTTTATGCAGAATAAGATGGATTTATGTGGAATTCTGGTCTCACTGGGGATGTGCACCTGGGTATTGTGTCAAGTCGCTGTAAGCGAGCCTTCCCAGAGCTGAAGTGCTCTGTGTCTCATGTTGCTCTGCTGTGGGCTGTAACCCCCAACTCTGTGCCTTTGCTATGAGAGCCAGAAGTTCTGGCTCAGCAAGACAAGGTGGTGGAGTGCCCCAGAAGGCAGGTAGGTGGGCTCTGTGGTATAATCAGCCCATCACATGACTGTCTCTAGGAGATCTGTGTGACCAAACCCAGCACAGAATCAGCTAACCTTAACATGGAAGGGGTAAAATGGTGTCCTGAAGGGGCTCGGAGGCAGTTTACCAGATAGAAAAAGCAGAGGGAATTAGGGATGTGCTAAACTCTTTTAATATACTCCAGTGCTACTCTGGAGCTCTAAAGATGATTTTCTTTTGATGAATATTAACAGGCAATTTTCAAATTGCCATAACATACTATATATGCTCCTCTGTTCTGCCATCGGGTTCTCCTTATACTCTCATTGTGAAGGCTTTCTGTTGTTTTCAAAAATAACTGAGAAATAGCAGAAAACAGGTATGACAATTCCCAATAATCAAACTGGCTTGTCTAACCCAATCCCTTTCTCCACTCTATGATTTGTCCAATTATACAACTGTAAGATGCTTTGAAAAAATGTAAACCAATATATTTTCATTAAACATATAAACATTACAAAGTTATTAATTCACATTTTCCTGAACTCAAAAAATTTCATGGCAGTGTGTTTTAAGCGTACCAATACGCAATTAACTGGCCACTCCAATTATATCAGGACTTTGAAAAGAAGTTTAAACTAAATCTTCATATTCTTTAAGTGTACTATTAAGAATGCTTTTTTTTCCTTTTCACCCCATTTTACAATTCTTAAGGGAAAGAAAATATATTAGAAAATATATGTCCACATATTTTAGAATATTCCTAAGTATATACAGTAAAACCTGTGTTATCTGGCACGCTCTGGGATTAGGGTGTTCCAGTTATCTAAAAATTCCGGTTATCTGAGGGTCCCATCAACCTAGGAAAAATCCAATGGACAATAAGGCTGTGTCTACATTGGCAAGATTTTGCGCAAATACTTTTAACGCAAGAATTTTTGCGTTAAAAGTATTTGCACAAGAGAGCGTCTACACTGGCATGTGCTTTTGCGCAAGAGATGTGCTTTTGCGCAAAAGCATCCGTGCCAGTGTAGACGCTCTCTTGCGCAAGAAAGCTCCGATGGCCATTTTAGCCATCGGGCTTTCTTGCGCAAGAAATTAACGTTGACTGCCTACACTGGCCTCTTGCGCAAAAGCAGTTGCGCAAGAGGGCTTATCCTTGAGTGGTAGCGTCAGAGTATTTGCGCAAGAAGCACTGATTTTATACATTAGAACGTCAGTGTTCTTGTGCAAGTACTCGCGGCCAGTGTAGACAGGTGGCAAGATTTTGCGCAAAAGCACCTGCTTTTGTGCAAAATCTTGCCAATGTAGACACAGCCTAATAGTAAAACTCAAGTTTTTAATATTGGTAGTTTTGTAGTGTGAGGCAGTTGGTCTCACATTTCTATTTTGAGTTAAAGATGATTAGTACTTCTTAAATAAAAAATTGTTAAGCCAATCATAGTAAACCAAGCCAGGCCTGTGCGCCTGAAGATGTGACAGTATTGTGCCTGGGGGCAATGCCTGTTCACAAAGTTTTCTGGTTAACAGAGTGCCGGATAACAAAGGTTTCACTGTAGAATATTTAAGAATGCCTAAGAAGAAATAAATGCAATAGAAAACAAAACTGCAAATTTCAGAAGGTGAAGATTTGTACAAGGAAAAAGAATTTGCAAAAAAACCCCACCCACACTGAAACGATATAAGAATGACCTCATCAACATACTTTGGAACACTATGTTGACAGGACAAAGAAATGGAATACAGTAGACTTCCGATAATCCGGCACCCTTGGGACCCAGGGGGTGCCAGATTATCGGATATGCCACAGTATCGGGAGGTACTCCGGCGGGGTGCTGTGACGGGTCTCCTGGGACCCGCACTGCATTGGGCGTGTCGGTGGAGAACGGAGCGGGGAGGGGCGAACTCTCCGCCTTGTTGTGGGGAGGGGGTGGAAGCCACGCACAGCTGGCTTGCAAGCGGCGGCGAGGAGGCGAGAGGCAGGCAGCTGTTTAAGGCGGGCGGGGGGTGTCGGCAGGGAATGGCACGGCGAGGGGCAAACCCTCCGCCGTGTTGTGGGGAGGCAGTGGAAGCCCCGCGCAGCTGGCTTGCAAGTGGAGGCGGTGGCGAGGGGGTGAGAGGCAGGCAGCTGTTTAAAGCGGGCGGGGGTCGGTGGGGAATGCTGCCTGCCTCTCGCCCCCTCTCCACCGCCACCACCACTTACAAGCCGGCGGCTGAGTTTCCCCGCTTGCAAGCCGGTTGCACGGGGCTTCCACCACCTCCCCGCAACACGGCGGAGGGTTCGCCCCTTGCCGTGCCCCGCCCCCTGCCTTAAACAGCTGCCTGCCTCTCACTCCCTCTCCGCCACCGCCTCTGGGCAGCTCCAATTGTCGGGTTCCAGTTGGTGCTGGACTATCAGGAGTGCCGGACCACTGGACGCCAGACAATTGGAGTTTTACTGTATTTTGACAGCATTTATTGGCAAAATATTTTTATTGCCAGACTGTTAGGAAAAAAATCCTCACAAAGATGCATGTGAAAATTCAGTTGCCATTTGTACCAAATAGCATCCATTAAAGGATAAATAATGAGATGTGACACATGGGAAATCAGAGAGAGAGCTCCCGTTAATGTTAATAGTTTTGCATTTTCTAATTCCAGACTATATAACTTTCAGAATCTCACTCCTCCCAATTTCAAACATTAGAAAGTTGTCATCTGACACACAACAGAAAATCTGACATGTATATGAGTAAAATATTGAAAAACCTGAGCTACTTCATGATATAAAAGAGCAAAACTTTTTAAGCGAAAATTAATTATTGTTGATGTGTACAATATGTGTATTTATTGGGAACTGTATCATTCTTATTTTAGAAGTACACCAAAGAATTTCATTGCTGTGATTTACAAAATAAATTATCAGTAATTGACTGCAAGAATCTGTTAACACTGAATGTACTTTCACAACAGGTATTCCTCTCAAGCCACATAGCTCAGAGAACTCCTAATTAAATAATTTCCTCTGTAGATGGGGGAGGGGAGGATCTTGTGATGACAAACTGCTTCCACAGAGTCAGCGTGATGGGGTAATTCATTCTTTCTTCAGGAATTTCATTTTACCTTTCCAATTTTATTAGTTTCTTTGTACATATTTCAAATTTTGTATTAACTTTAGGTGTGGGGAGTAGGAGATTAAGTTTATTTTCCCTCCCACATGGTGAAACTTTCTTGGTGATGGTAATTCTGACCAATATTTTATCCCACAATGGCTTCTACCACTGTATCAGGATATGGTGTAATAAGTTTTAATTAAAAAACTTGAAATTCTTGTTTATGCCATATCTTTCAGCTAATTGCTTTCTCTGATCATTGATTTTCTTCATTTGTTTCTTTTACAAGTGGAAAAGGTATTATATACATTTTCCTGAGTTGCAGTTGGATGAAGATTGCTCTGGCCTTCCATGGACCTTCTCTTTTCATTGTTAATCCACGTTTGTTTTCATCACAACATTCATTTAATATTACAGACGAACGAGAAATTTGGAAAGAACAATTCTTCTCCATGCAGATTAAGAACTTATTTTTAGAGTGACAAGATGGTGAAGACACCAACCATCCTAACTGCATTTTATAGCAGAGACTTTTGAAACCTAATACTGATGGGAAACACTGGGGTTTGGTGTACCGCAGGTGCATTTTAAAAGAGAAAATGCACGGTACCAAATTCTAACAAATATAGCCAGTCACTGCAGTGAATCAAAAGTGATGGTGGAATCCCTAGTAGCCTATGGAAAGCAAGAATGATGGATGATAGGCGTAAGGAAGAAGGTTAATGGCAGGCATCTTCAGACATGGATTAAGGGAGGTGACTCCTAGAGAGGGAAAGGCTAACCAGCTCCCACAGGTTTAATTAAAGACTGAAGCAGATCTGAATTTTTAGAGTTCTGTACTGTGTCTTCGAACTATGCATCATTATTAAGTGACTGTTACTTGTAGCTTTGATTTTTATTCAAAGAAACAGTTCACATTCAATATATGAAATAATTCATTGCATTTGACTCATGAAGCAAACTTATAAATGAGACATTTATATTACTGAAAGACAGTTTACTCTTGTAGGCTAGGAAAACAATTTCATTTCTGTACTCTAAGAACCAGTCTGTAATATCTCTATCAAGCACTAGTGTCGAGCCAAACTTACCATCAATCATCATGAAAATAAAAAACAGAGGAAATTCACACTCAATCCCATCAAACAGCTAAAAATAATAAAAAAAAAAGACATTCAACATTTAGTTTAAAAGAAATGCATTCAAATGTATTTTTAAACCAAGGATAAAATTATTACAAAATATTTTTAGTATATTAGCTCTTCATTTTAAAACACAGATCATAGTTCTTATTTCATGAGGCTTATTGTGCTTTTAACAATAAATAATAAACTTACATAGTAGGGATGTGGAACTGTAACCATTTACACAGTTAACCAATGAGCTAAGGCTTTTAAACTGGCTCCCCATGCGTACCAGCTTCCATGGAACTGCCTGCCACTCTGTATCAGAGGCAGCAGCACAGGGGGAAGGGGCAGATGGGAGCCAGTGCTCATGGGGTGCTGTCTTAAAGCCCGTGTGCTCCCCCCGCTTCCCACATGCCCAACCCCCACATGTTTCAGCAGTTACATGATTATATAATTAAACGCATTTTAACATCCCTATTACATACTCTAAATTATATTCTGAGCAAAATATTTTTTATTTATTAAGACACATCTGAAAGTATTTAAAGGAAAAATGGAAATTTCATTCAGACAACTTTACTGATACAGCAATACTCAAAAACAGTGAAACTGTTTTTAATACTCTCAGACTGTAGTCAGCTGTGAAATTAAATTAAATGATAAATAACTTGCCTATTTGTTATGTGAAACCAGCTGATCACTGAATTTAAATATAAGCACATTTATCACCGAATAAATCAATCAATGATTAAGCTTCTGACTTAACATTTTCTCAGAACACCACGGCTGCGTCTAGACTGGCATGATTTTGCGGAAATACTTTTAACGGAAAAGTTTTTCCATTAAAAGTATTTCCGCAAAGAGCGTCTAGATTGGCACGGATGCTTTTGCCCAGTATAGACGCGCTTTTGCACAAGAAAGCTCCGATGGCCATTTTAGCCATCGGGCTTTCTTGAGCAAAAAAATTAAGGTGCCTGTCTACACTGGCCCTCTTGCGCAAGTATTCTTGCACAAAAGGGTTTATCCCTGAGCGGGAGCGTCAAAGTATTTGCGCAAGAAGCACTGAATTCTTACATTAGAACGTCAGTGCTCTTGCGCAAATTCAAGCGGCCAGTGTAGACAGCTGGCAAGTTTTTGCGCAAAAGTGGCCGCTTGTGCGCAAAATCTTGCCAGTCTAGACGCACCCCACATGTAAAGACCACAACATATTTTCAGTCTAATGGATTGCACGACGCTGTTTAATCTAATAACTCGAAGTTTTTGCAGTTTTTCGTTTCCTGCTAAAGAACTGAACCTTTCTCATTCTTGAGAGCTCACATTTTCACTGCAATCTTGTGAAAAGAACATGATCTAGAACAACTAATACAATGTTCTGACTCTACATCAAATAAATCCTAAAAGTAAAAGTTTTAAGTAAAACCAGAATTAGACCACAAAGGCCAGAAGTAATTCAAAATTATGGTGATTGATATTTGTACAATATTATTACTTTGCTTCTGTTTTTTAAAGACAGAGAGACATAGTTTATAACAATCTTTTCAGATTCTTATAAAGACAAATTTATTTAAGCATTTTGATTATATTATTTCTAGAGATATGTTATAACAGCCGATAACAGCCTTAAGTATAGTAGGTATGTGAAGGACTAGTCGACTGTCCGATAAGCAAATGCTTATCTGATAGTCAACATGCTAGTCGACTAGTTGCTTCCCCTCCCGTTGTTGCTTCCCCCCCGTTGCTGCCTCTGTCAGAAAGAGGCAGCAAGGGGGGAGGGAGTAGAGAGGGTACTTCCAAGCCGCAGCACTGCGTGGAGCCCAGGGCCAGCTGGGCTGTCTCCAGGCTGCATGTGGCATTTCAAAGCGGCAGCACTGTGTGGAGCCCAGGATCAGCTGGGGACTTCCCCACTGATCCTGGGCTCCATGAGGCACTAATGCTTTGAAACGCCACGAGGAGCCTGTGTCAGACTTGTGTGGCAGCTGCGGAGCCCGTGATCAGCTGGGGACACCCCTGCTGACCCTGGGCTGCATGAGGCAATGCTGCTTTGAAACGCTGCAGGGACCTGGGCGTCAGGCGCCTTGCAGTGTTTCAAAGTGACAGCGCTGCGTGGAGCCCAGGATCAGCTGGAATCCCCAGCTGATCCTGGGCTCCACGTGATGCTTTCACCCTATCGACTAATCGAATAGTCAATGCAAAATGCATTGACAAATCAATTAGTCAAATAGTCGATATTTAACATCCTTAAAGTATAGCACAACTAAGTTGCTTTCATATTATATAAAATGAAAGAATACCCTCACCCGTTAGTGTGCATATGTATGTACTGTATATACATGCATACACACACACCCCTCTGTATGCCACATATACCCACTAGGGAAAGCTTACAGGGAGAAAACAACATTTTAAAAATGTTTGACTTAGTAATATGGCCTCTCTAGTCTCTTGTGGAAGTCTGATTTTGTGTTCTATTAGCCTGATTTCTCAATGTAGGTACATCACTGGAAAAAATAAAGACATATGATAAAGCTATTAACTCACTTATAGGTGGTAGTTGCCTAGAAGAATCCATTATAGATGGAGTGCAACAAGCAGGACAAATGTAGCTTTGTCAGTAAGAACCAACCTCCTTTTAGAAAACCCTATGGAGCCTATCATTGCCAAACTAACATTTAAGAATTTGGTTGAAAAAAAACATACACTAGGATCAGATTATGTCTCATGAGTGTCAACCTAAAAGATGCTCTTATACATCTAGTTAAAATTCTTTAAATGAGAAAACTACATAGGAACAGTGGACATCCTAAGCATATTGTGTGTTCCATTAGTGTATTCCATTACCTTAATTTCTGCTGGTTTATAGTAACGCCGATTTTTGTCCTCCAGTGACGTTCTGTAACCATCTCTCAAAAATCGTTTGAACCCATATTTTCCTTTCAGTTTTCTAACAATCTTATCAAGTGTTTGACTGTACAAAGCATCATCATCCACAGCAAATGCAGGATAACTAATGCAGGGTAGAAGTGCTGCATCAGTGTTCTAGAAAAAAAAAAATTCTCTTCATCTCTTATAAAAATCATTTAATTCATAAGCAAAGAAAGCTTAACCCATCCAATGAAGTCTGAAACAAGAATGTAAGAAAAAAATATGTTCTTAGATTATGGAGCTGATGCTCTCACTTTACTACTCTGGAAAATAATACAAGAAAGATTTAAAAATCCCAATAATAAAATAAAGAAGAAGTTACTCACCTTGTGCAGTAACGATGGTTCTTCGAGGTGTGTCCCCCCCCATGGGTGCTCCACTGTGGGTGTCGGGCCCGTCCCGGCACCGCAGATCGGAGATCTCAAAGCTGTTGTCTGCTGGACCGCGCATGCGCAGCGGCCATCTTGCGGCTTTTCGCGCCGTTTTCTGTCGTGCGGTCTGGCTCCTGCCAGTTCCTCTTAAGCGTCGAAGTCTGAAAGACAGAAAGAACAGACTCCGAAGAGGGGAGGAGGGCGCGTCGTGGAGCACCCACGGGGACACACACCTCGAAGAACCATCGTTACTGCACAAGGTGAGGTGAGTAACTTCTTCTTCTTCAGGTAGTGTCCCCGTGGGTGCTCCACTGTGGGTGTTTTCACAGAAGTAGCCTGGATGAAGGCGGCGGGTTCAGAGTTAGTGGGTTACCGCCATGGTTAGCACTGCGGAGGCTATGGCTGCGTCTGTTAGAAGAATATTCTGCAAAACATAGTGTTTAGCAAATGTAAAGTCTGAGGACCAGGTAGCCGCTCGGCAAATGTCCTTCAGGGGAACTCCTTTGAGGAAGGCCGCAGAAGAGGCAACCGCTCTTGTAGAGTGGGCTGTAATAGTCTGTGGAAGCGGCTTACTCCTTAGCTCGTAGCAGTGGGCTATGCAGGAGATGATGATTTTTTAAAGTTGCTGCGAGGAGAGAGGGGAGCCCTTCGAGCAAGCGTCCAAGGAAATGGACAAGTGCTGAGAGTTACGTGTTTCCCTAGTTCTCTCGATATAAAACGCGAGGGCTCTACGAACATCTAAAGAGTGCAGTCTTGCTTGGCGGTCTGAAGTATGAGGTTTCGGGTAGAAGACTGGCAATATAATGGGCTCGTTTATGTGGAAGGCGGAATTAACCTTTGGTAAAAAGGATGGTTGAAGACGAAGGATAACCGCCTGAGGAGTAAAAATAGTGTATGGTGGATTGGCTGAGAAGGCTGCCAATTCTCCTACCCTCCTCGCAGAGGTAAGAGCCACAAGAAAAATCACTTTCATCGATAGGGTATTGAAATCACATGTGGCTAACAGCTCAAAGGGGAGGTCGCATCAATGTGTCTAGGACCAATTCTAAGTTCCAGGGTTCTGGAGGACGCCTGTGCTCGGGAAAGAGATTGGTAAGGCCTTTCAAGAATCTCTTCGTGGTTGGGTGAGAAAACGGGGTGAATCCATCAATTGGTTGATGAAATGCTGTAATAGCTGCCAGGTGTACTTTGAGCGATGATAAGGCGAGACCAGCTTGTTTAAGATGTAGGATGTATTCCAGTATGGAAGGCAATGGGGTAGTGGTGCAGGGCACTTTATGGGACATGCACCACTGTTGGAATCTGTGCCATTTGTGCAGGTAAGTTACTCGTGTGGAAGATTTTCTGCTGTTTAAGAGAACATTCTTAACATCTTGAGAACAACTCATTTCTGTTTGTTTGAACCAACTAGCAGCCAGGCATGAAGGGCGAGGTGGTGTGGTTGCGGGTGCAGTATTCGGCCGTGATCTTGTGACAGGAGATCTGGACGGTCCGGAAGATGGAACGGGGGATGAGAAGACAGCCGATACAGGTAAGGAAACCAAACCTGGCGAGGCCAGAATGGAACTATTAGAATTACCGTTGCCTCGTCTAGGAGTATCTTCTCCAATACTCTCGTTATTAATGGAATGGGAGGGAACGCATAAAGCAGACTCCCTTTCCAACTGAAGAGAAAGGCATTTCCTATCGAGTGTAGGCCAATTCCTGCTCGTGAACAATACCGTGCACACTTCGTGTTGTATTGCATGGCAAAAAGGTCGATGGAAGGGTGACCCCACCTGGTGAAGATGGTATGTATGACGTGTGGATGTATCTCCCACTCATGCTGGCAAGCGAACCTTCTGCTCAACGTGTCTGCCATGGTATTGTCCTTTCCTGGTAAATAGGCGTCGGTGATGGTCACACCATGCTGGTTGCAAAAGGTCCAGAGACGGATCGCCTCTGTGCACAGGGAGTGAGAGCGCGCTCCTCCCTGCTTGTTTATGTAGTAGACGGCAGTAATGTTGTCCGTGAGCACTGTTGCAACTTGATTGCAAAGGAGGGGAAGGAAGTGCTTGCAGGCATTTGCGACGGCCCGTAACTCCAACAGATTTATGTGGAGGAAGGACTCCTCAAGAGACCACCGGCCCTGAACTTGGCTACCTTGCATGTGTGCTCCCCAACCCAGTAACGAAGCGTCCGTTGTGAGCTGAAGCTTGGGTTGTGGTTTGTGAAAGGGGATACCAGCCCGCAGGTTGCCGGAAATGGTACACCAAATAAGAGATCGCTTGACCATGACAGGAACCACTACCGTCCTGTGCACGTCGTGTTTGCCTGGTGTGTATATTCCGGACACCCAATGCTGGAGGCAGCGGAGGTGGAGCCGTGCGTTGGCTACGACGTACGTCGTGGAAGCCATGTGTCCTAAAAGTTGTAGACATGTGAGGACAGGCACTGTAGGGCTTGGGTTTATCACTTGCACTATATCTTGAATAGCCTGGAATCTGTCGGAAAGTAAGTAGGCTCGAGCTGTTGTGGAGTCGAGATGAGCTCCTATGAACTGTATAGACTGTCGAGGAGTCAGTGAAGATTTCTGGGTGTTGATTATGAGCCCCAGTGTATCGAACACGAGCCTCGTCGTGGTAATCACCCACTCAGCTTCATTGAACGAGCGTGCTCTGAGGCGGCAATCATCTAGGTAGGGAAAGATGATAATTCCTAACTGACGAAGAAAGGCTACCACTACCGCAAGCGTTTTGGAGAAGACCCTCATGGCTGAGGATAGGCCAAAGGGAAGGACCTTGTACTGGTAGTGGGCTGTGCCCACCAGGAAGCGGAGGAAACGCCTGTGTGCAGGATGGATGGCGATGTGAAAATAGGTATCCTGCAAATCGAGGGACGTGAACCAATTGTTCTGTTCTAGGGATGGTATGATTGTTGCTAATGTCACCATCTTGAAGCGCTGTTTGCGTACGTATCGATTCAGTTGCCGAAGATCGAGTATGGGCCTCCACCCTCCTGACTTTTTCTCCGTCAGAAAATAGTGGGAGTAAAAGCCTCTGCCGTGGAAGGCTTCTGGGACCCTCTCTATCGCTCCCATACTGAGTAGATGATCTACCTCGTGAGCGAGAAGAGACTCGTGACATGGGTCCCTGAAGAGGGAGGGGAAGGGAGGAGTAGTGGGGGGGAGGGATAGGAATGGAATCACATAGCCAGATGTTATTAGCTGCATGACCCATCGGTCCGATGTTATTACGGCCCAACGGTGTTGGTAGGGCCTCAAACGATGGTGGAAGAGTGTTTTGGTGACGTGATGAGTAGGTAGCAACTGGATGGTTCGCAGTCCCTCGACGCTCCCGTCAAACCTGCTGTTTGCCAGCCTGTTGGTGACCTGGTCTCTGCTGTTGTGGGCGACGCCTCTGGGGGCGTTGGCGACCTCTTTGGGTCTCATATTGCCTCCCCTGGGGTGGTGCATAGGGGAGCTGTCTCTGCCTCTGGTATGGCGTGTAGCGTCTCCATCTAAAGGGCGGAGTGTACATACCTAGAGTCCTTAGTGTGGTGTGCGTGTCTTTGCCAGAGTGTAGTACCTGGTCTGTTTTGTCCCCAAACAAATTCTGCCTATCGTACGGCAAATCCTTGATTTTTGACTGGATTTCCTTTGGGTCTGCCGCCATGTGGAGCCATGATGCCCTGCGCATCACGATGGATGTGGCCGTGGTGTGGGCTGCTGTATCAGCTGAGTCCAGCACAATATGGAGAGCTGAACGGGCGGACGTGAAACCTTCCTGTATCACCACTTTCAATATCTGGTATTTGGAGTCCGGAAGGTGGTCGAGGAGGGGGACAAGTTTGGCGACATTATCGAAGGTGTGATTTGCCAGCAAGGCCGAATAGTTCGCCATACAGAGTGATAATGTGGCGGACGAGTAAATTTTTCTGCCAAATAGGTCCAGCCTCTTGATGTCCTTATTCCCTGGGGTGGTCTTATGGTGGGGTGATTTGGACCTCTGTTGGGCGGCATTGAGCACCAAGGAGTTCGGAAGCGGGTGGTTAAATAAGAACTCCATGCCGTTGGCCGGAACAAAACTTTTTGTCTGCCTTTTTGTTGGTGGGTGGGATCGAGGCCGGTGTTTGCCAAATGCCATCAGCTATTTCGAGGATGGCAGCGTCCAATGGGAGGGCAACTTTTGAGGAGTGAGAAGGATGAAGATTCCTCAGTAAATGGTGGTGTTTTTGCTGCACCTCTGCTAACTGGACATTCTGGCTCTCGGCAACCCTTTTGAAGAGTTCCTGAAAATCCTTGATGTCGTCCGTAGGCGAAGAGTCCCCATGAAACACCACATCATCAGGGGACGATGATGCTACCTCTGTGGGGGACTGGCGGTGAGAGTCCTCCGTGTCAGAGGGGTGGCCAGCGCGAAGCAGCGGTTGCGCATGTGCGGTCCGGTGGCGGGGGCTACTGCTACTGAAAATCCTCTGGTTTGCGGCGCCAGGATGAGCCCAGCACCTCGAGTGGAGCACCCATTGGGGACACTACTCGAAGAATGACGGTGATGTGAGTATCGATGTCCGTAGTACAAGGTTCTATGATATGATGGAGACCTCGGAGACCTGGAGTGCCTCCTGGAATAGGATGGAGATGGAGAGTAATATCGATAATAATGATGTTGATGGTGAGGTGAGGCAGTGTCAGTTTGGTATCTTGCGGGAGAAGGATGGCGGGATACCCGAGGCGAGCATAGGGGAGGTGAAGGAGGCTCGGGCGAGAAAGCCTCTGGCCCAGAACTTGGGGACAGATAAGATAGTCTGTGCGTTCTCTCCCTGAATCTACTGCAGGCTTGGATAGGAGATGCAGATGAGACCGACCTCATAGATGATGGAGGGCATGGAGGACTGCGTTCTGCACGCGCAGGTGCCAGTTTAGCAGAGGCTGAGGCAGAGGGTGCCCTGGTGAGAGGTGGTGCTCGTACTGCGGTGGTCGGTGCCGGAGGCGGAGTTGGTGCCGTAGTTTTCAGTGCCGACGTGTCAGTGGGCTCTGCACCCAGCGGTGCCGAGGCTATGGGCGGTGCCATAGCACTCGGTGCGGAGGCCGCCGGTGCTGATGAAGAAGTCGGGCCCATAGCTCCTGGTGCCGAGGGAGTCGGTGCCAAGACTGTCAGCGTGGGTGCCGGTGGCACTCGGAGTGGCCATGAAGGAGACTGCACCGATGGCGCTGGAGCCGATTTGGGCGGGTATGCTGAGCGGTCCGACGTACTAGACGTGGACACGCTACGAGGCTGTTTGTGCTTCTCCGCCTTGTGGGGGACCGTGAGCCCCGAGGTCCCTGGCTGGTCCGTCGTGCTCACTCTAGGTGGCAGAGAACGGGACGGTGACGGAAGCTTCTTCTTGTATGCCGCCTTGGTTGGTACGAGGCGGGGTGGGTCTGTGGGAGGCTCGGACTGCGGATGAAGGGCTTTGTCAAACAACAACATCTTGAGACACATTTCGTGATCTCTGCGAGCCCTGGCCGTCAGTTTTGAACAGTGGGGGCACTTTTGTGGGATGTGCCCCTCACCGAGACATTTTATACAGGTGGAGTGGCCGTCCGAGGCAGGCATGGACGCGCATGCCGCGCATTTCTTGAAGCCCGGGGAGCCAGGCATTGTGTCTGTCTTAACTACTAACTACTATAAGAAGAATTTTTTTTTTTTAAAAGAACGAACTAACAACTAACTAACTAACTATTTAAGACTAAAGAATAATAATATTTACAAAAAGGTTGAAATTCTCTCCTCTCAGGTTCTGACGAACAATGAGAGAGGGAGCTGTTTCTCCGTCTGCGCCTGAAGACTGTTAGGAGGAACTGGCGGGAGCCGGACTGTGCGACAGAAAACGGCGCGAAAAGCCGCAAGATGGCCGCCACGCATGCGCAGTCCGGCAGACAACAACTTTGAGATCTCCGATCTGCGGTGCCGGGACGGGCCCGACACCCACAGTGGAGCACCCACGGGGACACTACCCAAAGAAGAAGTATGAGGCTACAGAAGAAAGCGAGTATTCAATTAGCTAAAATATTTGTTGAGAAATAGGTATTAAAAACTAGAACACACCAATAACTTGTTTGGCTCCAAACCTGACCTACTTTTAAGCTGATAACCTGCATGGACTATACTGCAGCTATACTAAATGGCTATTTTTTTCGGTGATGGGACAATAGTCTTCAAGCTAGACCATGAACATGCTGGGCATTTGGGAATCCAAGTTCAAGACCAACCATGAAACTTTAGTAAGTAGGCTGGCGAAATTAATGAGCAAATATGATAAACCAGAATTTCTTAAAAGGTTTATATGGATTCTGTCTTCTTCAACTAGAAATGAACTTGCCTAAAGATGGGAAGAAAGGAGGAAATAACTGCATCAGCTGCACATGGAGGCGTGTCAAGGCTCTAATACTTTATTAAGGATGATGCTTGTTACCCAAATTTCACTGGAGACCACCCCAGGGTTACACTTATATGGATTTATTAAATGAGGAATTAACAATCCACTATAGGATTAAACTCAAGAGAATTGAGCTGTCATTGAATGCCACTATAGGGTTAAACTGAAGGGGAGTGAGCTCTCTCTCTCACCCACACAAAGACACACATTCATTAGTCCATTCACACACACATTCATTCTTGCCCTCAGGCACTCACACACTTACACAGGCAAAAGGTTGCAGAGCAAGCCAAAACATATTGACTCCTGAAGTTTGCCTCTAGCCATGGATCCCAGCTGGGCAGAAAGAAGGCTTCCGCCACTTGCTCTCTCCTTTTATAAGAACTGGGCAGCTCCTGTCACTTACATAGGGGTCCTGCCACCATATTCTCGTCACCAAGGAGCATGCCCAGACCTCCCTCAGTCCAGGTCTTTTGTTTGCTCAGGGCAGCCTTGCCTCTTTAGTCACCACCTGTCTCCAGGTGTTTAGCCTTGCTGTTTCCCTCACCCCAAACACGCTCCATTCACACACACACCCTTATCTCAGGGTGGCATGCAGCTTAGAGAAAGTTAAAAGCAAAGTGGCTGAGAGTTACAAAGATTACAACGTTGCAAGGCTCAACAATCACCAAGCTTACAGTAAGTTTCTGAACTTATAAAGCAAAGTGTATGAGAATTACAAAGTTTCAAAGCTCAACAATCTTACAACAAGATGCAGACTGTAAAAGGCAAGGTAGCTGAAAGTTACAAAGAGACAAGTACAAAACTTCAAAGCTCAATGGTTACAAAGATACCTTCCAGAGCACAACAGCTGACCGAGAACAATTTCCGTCTTCATCATCAGTAATAAAATGACTTAGAACTCTGGTCATCTGAAGAAGCGGGCTGTACCCACGAAAGCTCATGATACCAGCTACATGTTTTGTTAGTCTATAAAGAGCTATCAGACCATTTGTTGACTTAGAACAGTATTTCTCGACCAGTAGTACGAGTACCTTTGGGGTACTCAAGAGAAGTCTGGGGGGTACGTCAACACAACTGAAATTTGGAGAAAACTGAATTTTTGTTTTACCTTTTACAGAGCTTTATTATTTGTGTACTTTTTACACCCAAAAATTTCATCGCCTGCTCAGCTACGATTAAGTTGTTTAAATAAATGTGTTGCAATAGTAGAAAAATTTGTGTGTCTGAAAACTAGGTACTGGGGGTACTTACAATTTTTTTTTGAAAAAGGGGATACTTTATTAAAAAAAAAGATTGAGAAACACTAACTTAGAAGACAACTTCCCCCCTTAAACCATGTTCATAGCAATGTAGTCATTGACAAGGTTGTGTCATTTTCTGTGTCATGTGTTGGAAGGACCTTACAGTATAATGCATTTCCAGAAATTGTATGTGTAAATCAAGCAATAGCTTGGGCGGCGGCTTTAGGCAACAATGCTCATCTGGGAGGAACAGGCAGGGATTCTATAAAGCTAAGAAGCTGAGGACAGAAGGGGGAGCTGTCTGCCATCACTTCCCGACAGAAGGGAAGGGTCTTGGAGATAATAGGGTGTGGCAAGAAGCAAAAGTGGAGGAAGCCACAGGGAGCAGAGGAAGCTCACAAGTGGTAAATCCAGAGATGTCAGAAATTCCCCTGTGTAAGCAGTCAAATACAAAGCAAACCTAATATACTTTCTATTACAAATGAAATATACCTAATATTAGGTATACCTAATATACCTTCTATTACAAATGAAATCCCAAATTCAGATTCTGCCAGAGATTCACCTGTGTAAGCAATCAAATCCAAAGCAAACCTAATATACCTTCTATTACAAATGAAATCCCAAATTCAGATTATTAGAAGCCAAATATCTCAGGCACTGGGTTTACTATGAAACAAACAAACAAAATATTTTAACATTGCAGATATTCCAGCCACTATATAGAGTGCAAAGTGGATGAAAATAACCACACTGTCCATGAAACTTATAAGCCTTTTAAATGCCTCTCTTGACCTAGCTTATTCATAGATCAACAGATCTTTTTGTTTTAAATTATTTAGCTTGCTGTTTTCACCTTGTCCTGATTATTATTAAGTTAAAGAGAGGTCGGCCATAATAATTCTATTGCAGAGACGACTCTTATTCTGCAGTAATATTTAAACAGTAGAATCTAATTTCTTCCCAACCAACAAGTTCCTATCTTTTATCAAAAAGGATATTAAAATGGTAATAAAGCTAAGAACTCCTACCAATTTATTTTCTCGGTATTCTGTTAAACTGAACTCCACCAAACTACTTACATGAGATCTCGATTCTCGGGGTAGCAATGAGCAGAGAGTTTGTCTGTTTCGATTATGGGCATCAAGATCCACAAATATAACAGACCAAGAGCAGCCCTTTAAATAGAATATGAAACATAATATTAATAAAGAAAAATTAAATGCAGTTGGCAGAAATTAAATAGCAAGAGCACAATCTGAGATCACAAAAACCTTTCCTCTTCATTTCTAGTGACTACTGTTCGGACTATTTAACTAAGGTAACATTAATTACATTTTCTATTACAATCAGTAACAATTCAAAAAAGACTGGTGAAAGCAGCAGTTTTAATGATTAAAGTTAAAAGGTAAAGGGTCAAAAAAAAAAAACCCCCCAAAAAAACTTAGCCAAAATTGGGGAGAACAACCCACTCTCTTCCACTTGAATAAAAGATCCCAAAACAAAACATTCCTTACATCTGTCCCAAATATTCCAATACTTTAATTTAATGATCACTTTTGGATCTTACATTAAGTTGTAAAATATAATGTTTACAATAGGAATATAATTTCACTAACTTTCAATTTTTGACAAATACATGAAATGGAGTTTACCACCAAATAACATGGGCCACTTAGGGCTGAGTTTTGAGTCCAAAGGTCCACCAGAATGTATATGACTATAAGTCTGGGGCCTTAGGGTAAAATCTCTGGCCCCAGGGAAGACAATGGCAGAACTCCCTGTGACATCACTCACCTCATTGTTTATATTGTCAGATTTAATTATCTGAGATGATGGAATTAAAACTCAAAAACCTTCATTCCAACAAATATTTATTGAAGTGATAAAAGGACATGAGTCAAAAGACCCAAGTCAAATGAATTTTTCCAAGGTGAAATGTAAAAAAAAAAATATCAATTTATCTACTCCTTAGATTCACAGCTGGTTTATCTTAGAAGACTTTTCAACTGTTTTTAATAAAAGAAAGGCTACATGACTGCCTCTCCTAGAACATGCTGTCAATGCTAAAGACTCCTATAGCATATATAACAACATTCTGCGACTATTACTTAGAAATGAGTATTGCACAAAGAAGGTATTTCAATAATTTCTACCAACATGTGAAGGAGAGATTTTTAGAAGCTACTTTATGATCCATTGTAAATTTTGAAATATTTTTGGGTACCAGCACTGTTAACCATGTCATATTCGTCCTTCTGCAGAGAGCTGCCAAAAGAATGTTACAATATGCAGCAGTTCTTTGCAAAAGAGGTTGTTTTAAAATAAGCAGTGTCCTCTTCCTTCACATTGCTTTCAAGTGATATTTCAAAAATCATTTTCCTTTTATAAAAGGAATCAAAAGGCAATTACTTGATTTATTATAAAAAACTTTTTGCTGTAATAATACTATACCAGTTTATCATTGTACTAGCTTAGTATTGTGATACAAACTGACAGTTTAGCCTTTTAAATAACTTTTTCACATGATTTGCTACATATCTCAGTGAAACATTACTGTTCTCTATCTTTGATAAAAGGAAGTAAAAGTCATAACAAAGCTTTAATTGAATACCAGACACATGACTGTTAGTAGCATTTCCATAAGGGAGATGACAAAGCTTTTTGATGCATATAAGAACAGAAAATATCCATTTTTTAAATCCCAACGTTTAGTTTCCTTTTTAAAGAGATTTAAAAATGTTTGTCTTTTCTCCCTCTCCCAAAATCAAAACAAAACATCAACCTCTCACCCAAACCATGTAGCTAATCTGGTCTGGAAACACTCCTACCAGTGTTTGCATACTCAACACCAATGTAATTCAAACTTGTAAATGTGACCCACACAAGGGTTTCCTTGCTCCATGACACCATCTAATGAGATCAATAACAAATGATGGCTGATCAATAACAAGGGAGGCACTACTGGTGATCCTCTCCCATACAAGAGAAAAGAATAGGCTGTTATGGTCAACCTTTTCATGACAAAAGGAAGTGCTGTTGGTAGTGCCATCCATACAGGATTAGGGTGTGGAGCTGGGACAAAATCCCTCTCTGCCCCATGTCCCACCTCTTTTTGCCCCTGCTCTGCCCCATTCACTCCTTCCCCCAAACTCTGACCATGCTTTGCTCCCTCCTGCCCGCACTGTAACTCTTGCTCGAAGCTCCCGCCCCCGAGCTACATGACTCGGTGGATTACTGGGGAGTAGGGTTGTCCGATGGTTGAAACAAAAATACCAAACACCCCCCCCCAACCCTCACAAAAACCCACCGGGAAAAAATTCTGTTGAAGGGGAAAAAGGGGGTGGGGGGACCAAAGTTGTTGAGGAAAAAAAAAAAAAAAAAAGACTCCAAGGACGTAAGCCAAAAAAAAGTAAAATTTTAAATAAACAGCATTAAAAGATTAAAAGTGCAGGGATAGGAACGGGGGGGCGGTTGAGCACTAAGACCCAGGGGAAGCTTCCCCTAGGTCTTTTGGCCAGCAGCCATTTTGTGCCAGCAGCCTTGCGAACCAGGTAAGCATGGGGCTGGTGTCGGGGCTGGGGTGTTGGGGGCCAGAGGGAGGTGGGGAGGCCGGGCACTGAATGTGTATAGGGTTGACAGGTGCATTTTCGCCTCCTGGCCGGGGAAAAATTCAGAAAATACCGGACATCTCAGGTGTCCAGTATTCTCTGAATTTTTTTTAACTGGGCAGGAGCCGAAAATACTGGACTGTCCGGGTGAATACCGGACACCTGGCAACCCTACTGGGGAGGCCAGACGCCATGTGGCAGCAGGTGGCAGTCCCCCCCCCATTACCACAGCAGCAGGAAAATTCAGAGCTCTGTATCACTCGGGGGAATGGAGTGCAGCAGGCTGAGGCCGGGTCAATTGCCATGGTGAAGCAGAGTGACCCAGCGGAGTGTGAGCAGAGCGGAGAAGGCTGCTGCATTCCTCTTCTTGCTGTGTCTCCTCCCACTGTGGGTGAATATGCAAGGGCCAAGTCGTGCTGCTGCCCCATGCCAGTCCCCTGATGGAATCTCCCAGACTGCCCTAGGCCCCATGGCTAACCTCAGTATGAGCGATTGTCCTATGGTGGGGATGGCTCTGGTTGTCGAGTCTTATTGGGAGGAAATGGAAAGGAAGGGAAGGATCCTGTCACACCTGCTGCAGGCTTATTCAAACAATCTTTAGTGGAATAGTTGTCAGAAAGGTGCAACCTTAATACACATGGGTGTAATCCATTAATTAAAACAATACAGAACATATTTGCTCCAAGGTCCAGATCCTCAGTTGGTGTAAATTAGTGTAGCTCTATTGACTTCAGTGGGTACACATTAATTTATGTAGCCCGTTGGAGCTCAGTTTAGCCCATGACTTCAGAATACACATTGTAGCAGCTGCCTTTATGTTGAACTGTGGCAGAAGAACATCACAGCACTATGATAGCAACAACTTTGCTATGTACTCAAAGTGTTCTCTTAGCAGGAAACTGAACATAAATTGAAACTTCAAAATTGGAAAAAAAACCTTCCTGATAAATAGAATCTGAAAATACAATTGATTTTTTTAACCCAACTGTCCCTTTCATAACTATATGCAAGCCAAGTTGAACAGACAGGAAGAGAGAGCTGCACTGGCAAAACTAGTCATTTAGCTAAAGGAGAAAAAGATTTCAAGCACCCATTTTGTTTTTTTAACTAAATTAAAAGCTATGATAGAGTACTTAAAATGGAGAAAATACTTCGTATACTTTAAAAATCGGATAATGCTATTTTGAACACCAGTGTCTTGAGTTTATATTTCTTTTCATCTGGGAAATAACCAGCACATTCTTGCATTTATTCCTTAAATCAAGTCATGCACAAGAAGAGACAGCTTCTATATTTCATTTTCAACTGTGTTCCTGTCAGTTTGTGAGATCCTGCTGGGCATCTTGAGAGAAACCTGCATGCACTTGCAACTATACTAACACCACCAGACCGAAGGATCTTTGGAAATATGAAGCCATCTAGCCCTTCTAGAAAGATTTTGCAAACTTGTTTGCAAACAATAAATGGAGTTGGACCCAGCCTGAAAGTGTGACTCTCTTCTTGAGGCAAATTGAACTAGCCTCCAGGGGACGAAACTAGCAATTTATGCAACATAAGCTGCTGATGGTGTGAAAGACTTCAGGGAATAAAAATAAATATCATAATTAAAAAATAAGTCGGTGTATGGGGAAGTCTGCATCTACATGAACACATGCAGAGAGAGGAGATTTATACAAAAGATGTAGTTACCAATTGTCAGATATGACATTGCATGATGAAGTTTAAAACAAATCTTGAGAGTGTATGAAAAGTTTCTGTAACAGAAAAACATGTATATCTACTTAGTTGAAAAAAACACCAACCAAAAAAAGCACCTTTTTGCTTCATCTTTAATTACATCTAGCCACTAACCACAACAACTAAAAATGGCATTCTAATAAATTCCTTGTCCTTTATTGCTTCTAGATTTAGCCGTTTTTATTTGAAATAATTGTGTTTGAACATTATTTGGTCTTCATTATTCAAGGAAAGTTTAGGTTAGAAGACGGAATTCACTTGTTTAGATACAAAAACTCATTCAATACTTGCACTAGGGGGAAAAAACTGCTTTTAGCAAAGAAAAAACCTAATCTGATTTCTTCTCTCCTTAGAAGACTATTGATCCATTTAAGCTCTGCAACTTTCCATAGGGGCAAAAGCCCACTCCTGCTTTTTAGGCTGCCAATTTACACTTGTCAGTTGACCAGTGAATCTATTCTGGCTTTTGTGGAGGGATGAACAGAGGTTGATGTGTCTCAGAAAGTCCCATTATGTGGGCAGCAGTTTAAAGCGACCCCATCTGTCTCCTGTTTTGGAGACATATCAGTCTCTTCCCAAACCCCACAATCCTTAGGAAATTCAGTGGACTCCCAAACTATCATTCCCACGCAGACATTAAGCTCATTTTTCATGAGCCTAAGGCCTCTGGTGGACGAGTAGGCATCCTGACAAGCCCTCTAAGGCTTCCATGCTGCATGTGCAGGCCTCCAATCAATATGCCAAGAAACTCTTAAGGTCTGTCTATAGGTAATGGGTACGAGAAGAGCAACAGCAAATTATCTCCCAGTGTCACAGTCTCAGGAAGAGCATATGTATGGGTGGGTGTGCATCCTAGAGGTGCTTGTCCTGCTCTGCCCTGACAGGTGTTCCTACAGAGGTGCTACCGAGGTAGAGGAGTGTGCTCAGGGAAGGTGCTTGTCCCACTCTGCCCCACTAGGAGCTCCTAGCGGTGAGCCGGATTGGGGTGCTCCTACAGAAGAGCATGGTTGAGGTGCTTGCCCAGCTTCACCCCACCAGGAGCTAGGGAGCAGGGTCACGCAGAGGAGCGTGGTTGGGGCAGGGTGCTTGTCATGCTCTGCAAACATGCACATATCTATGGATATGGGAGTGGATATCCATAGATTGTCAGGGTTCTAGGCATATATGTAGTAAAAACTAAGTGTGCTTCTTCCCCTCCATTGCTTAAGCTCGAAACAGCATGTATCATTTAGCTGATTGCGCATGCCTTAGAAGCTGCTAAACTTTCTGCCAGGGAACTGAGTAAACTTGCAGTGACCAATCACGTTGCGACACGCTGGACAGAAGGAATGTAGAATCCATAAAAGTTTCAGCTCGGGCGCTGCCCATGGTCGACCTTGCTTTGAGCACTGAGCTCCTTTGTCGAACTTGTTTGCAAACAATAAATGGAGTTGGACCCAGCCTGAAAGTGTGACTCTCTTCTTGAGGCAAATTGAACTAGCCTCCAGGGGACGAAACTAGCAATTTATGCAACATATATCCCCAAAGATTTACTGTAGAGAAAGGTTGTGGGCATCAAGGAGCCTCTGAAATCTCACAGAGAACGAGGGTAAGCGGCTCTTTATAACACTTGCTGGGTGATAATGAATTTATACAGACAAACCATACTCCTGCATATCTTAAGGGGGTACATACACATAGTGTTGGTCTCCTGCAAACCTCACATTTAGCAGGAAGTGAGGGGATATTCACTTGACCCCCTCCTAATGGCAGGCCAAGAGGTTGTAACATCTCAAGGTACGGATATTGAGTATTCTGGACTTCTAGTAGAATCTAGGTCATGCTTCATTCTCTGCAGAAGCTCCTGATATTGCCTATGATTGTCAGGCAAGAGTGCCATATGTGGGGCAATTGCCTCCTCTTATGAGGAAGACAAATCACATGTGGATACATGTGGATCCAGATTTATCCCTTCTTCCTCATGCTCTGATAGAGCCAGTAGATGTCACACAAAAGAGGTACAGTGGACTGATCCAGGAGGTCTACCATAGGTATTGCATGGATCCTAACACTGTCAAGTAGGAAGGGTCAGTCAGTTGAGGGGCACCCTACTGCATTGGGACCACTGTTCCCTTAGATAGTCATATCTGGGTGGAGGACAGATCCTGGATCTTTGTGTGTGTCTGTCAGGACTTGCCTTCACTATGTGGGGGTGATGGATAACCTGGAGTCTCCAAAGAGAAAGCTCATTACTCTACCACCAGTAGAGCCAACAGTACTAGTTAGTGAAAGCTCCTGCTGAAGGGCTAAGAGAGGGAACATTCACGTCTCCCGGAAGTCGTTTCCTCCTCTGGTGTACCAATGTCTCACAAGGTCAGAGCTGACGGAAAAAGAGACTGAGGCTAAGGAAGAGTGAAGATACCCTCTGACAAATTGTATATTTTGGTCTGTCCCAGAGTCTGGGGCATTTCAGTAGTTGGGACAGATAGTCATCACAGATGGCAGTTATTTTTACAGAAAGGCCAGTTGTAAGGTGAACTCTTATATGTTGTTGGCAGGGTCTGATCCTTTCCAGAATCAGATAGAATGACAGAACTGGCAAATCCTTTTGGCTTTGCTCCTTCCCCTCAGACCCAAAGGATTTAAGGGAGTCTAATTCCTTAGGATTCACCTGTGAGGATTCACCTGACTTGAAGGGAGTCAGAAAGTGATCACACTTGTGGAAACAGATTCGGGAAAAGATATAACCATATGCTCTTCCCTCTGATGAGATGCTCTGGATGATGACTCTATGGGCTTAGCAATCTGGCTTCTGTTCCTGAGCATGTGCTTGGAGAGGCACTGCTAATCAGTTCACGCTGACATTCAAGGGGGGGCCCTACCTTAGATCAAATGGAGGTTTCATAGCCTCCTCCATCATATTTTTTCCAGCTGTCCCTCATGAGCCTCATGGATCTGAGTGGAGAAACAAATGGCAACTGCAGGGCTTAAATGAGATATGTGCCTCTCCTAGAAAACAGAGGCAACATTAGAGCTCGTTGCTCATGAAGGAAGAGTGGGAGCAGAAGATACGTTTTTTAAACCCAAGAGCTCTGGGAGTATTTTTATCTGTAGAGAGAGACTCGCGGAGGCAGGGAGAAAGCTAAGTTACACGAACTATGCTTAGACTAAAACTAACTACAGTAAAGGATTATCTACACTACAAAATTTTGTGATGAAATTCATGGGGACACTGAAAAAAATTGAGAAAACCAAAATTGTGAAATCAAAATTGTGTTCACGCGCTTGCTTCCTCTGTCAACAAACCATGTCCACATTGGGGGACCATCACTGACAGCATGAGCAATGCACCATGGGTATGTATTCTACAGTGCCTGCAGACACCTTCTGTTAGGGGTTATAGAAAGACAACATGGAACATGGTGCTCCTTGGGAACACTGAATCATGTACTGCTGTGTGTTCCAGCCCTCCAGTGGTTTCCAGCTTCTTTTTGCACAATTTTTTTCAACTGCCATTCTTTTTTGGCAGTTCAGCATCTGCAGTGAGATAGGACGGATACCCACACTTGTCTCCTATGCTCTGTTAAGTGTTGTGATGACATCATGTATGACAGTGCAGTTAATTATGAAATAAGACACACAGCAACACTCACAGGTGCCCAACATTCTGCATGATAAAGACAGTAGCAACTTAGCATTGCTTTTAGCATTCAAAAAGCAGCTGCATAGGGTAGTCCATCACTTTTGGGCTAGGTAAACCAGCATTGATTGATGGGATTGCATTGTCAGCAGGTGTGGGATGAAGACCAGTGGCTACTGAATGTTATGATGTGTAAAACAGCCTTTCTGGAGCTCTGTGCTGAGCTGAACCCCAGACCTATGGTGTAAGAACACCAGAATGAGAGTTGCCCTCTTGGTAGAGAAGTGTGTGGCAATTGCTGTCTAGAAACTGGTGACTCCGAATTACTACCTGTTGGTCACAAATCAATTTGGAGTGGGAAAATCTACTGTTAGGGCTACACTACTGCAAAAGTGTGAGGGGCAATAAATCACACCTACTACAGAGGACTGCGACTCTTGGAAATATGTATGAGTTAATGGATGCCTTTGCAGAGATAGGCTTCCCTAACTAGCATGGAGGTAAATGGCACACATACTCCAATTTTAGCTCCATACCACCTTGCAATAGAGTACATTAATAGGAAGGGGTACTTAATCATGGTGTTATAGGTGCTTGTGGATCACCATGGGTATTTCACAGACATCAACGTGAAGTGGTCTGGAAAGGGTCATGTATGCATCGTCAGGAATACTGGCCTGTACAGAAAACTGTAGGCAGGAACTTTCTTTCCAGGCCACAAGATTACACTACTGAGGAATATGGAAATGCATGCAGTAATCCTGGGACGCTCAGCATATCCCCTCACAACCCTCTCTCTTGAAACCTTACACAGGGCACCAGGACAGCATTAAGGAGCGTTTGAACCACAGGATAAAGCAGATGTGATATGGCAGTCGAATGTGTCGTCGGCAGATTACAGGCATGCTGGAGATGCCTCTATGGCAGGTTACACCTTAAAAGAGGATAATATTTCCACGGTCATAGCTGCATGCTGCACTTTGAATAATCTGTGTGACTAGAAGGGTGAAATGTTTGCTCAGGAATGGAGAGCTGAGGCAGAGCACTTGGCTGACGAGTTTGAGCAGCCAGATGAGCCCAGAAGGCTGCAGTTTATCAAACTGCATCTTCAAAACCTCCACAATTTAAAGAGGGGCATTAATATACATCTGTTTTGGAGTTGCTTCCCTGGTAAACGGGAAATAAGAAAAGGATTTTTTTTAAAAGCCTGTATCTGGAATCAAAGCGATTTCTATGTGAATTTGTGGAACACAAAAACTATTTTCCTTTATCAAACTTCACCTTTATTGATTAAGAGAAAGCACAGTGGCACTCACCAAAATATGTGCAAAGGAGAGACTTAGAGAAGGCAAAACCTCAAAACTGTGTACGTCCAGATATCATTGCTAAAGTTGTGAGAGGAAGTGGAGTGAAGGGGAAACTGAGGCATCCCAAAAAGTGGAAAAAAACCTGTGGGTGTAGAAGGGGGGTTGCTTGACAATGAAGTGTGGATGTGCTGTAGTGCAGGTTGAGCCCCTGAACATGTCTGTTTACTTCTCCATTACTTTTATCATCTGTTAAGTTTCGTCCTTTGAAATGCTTCATTCTCTGTTCTGTTCTGCTTTTTGGCTTCCCAGCGCTCCTTTCATTCCCTTTTCTTTGCACTGCAGCACCTCACTGAATATGACTTCTTTGCTGCATCTTGTCCTCTTTCTTTTATGCTAGAGATGGTCAGCAGAAGTAGTGTGTGGGGTATACCCCAGGGACACATCTACTGAAGCACCCATGGAACCTGCAGCACAGGAGTAACAAGTATCTCCAGGAAACTTTCCTGGAGAGCTCTCTGGAGGATTCCTTTGAGATTTCAACACCCTGTTTGGCCATGCCAATTGGGTACACAAGACAGTGTCCAGATCACAGAAACATAGCCAGCCTCCCATTTTTCTGTACCTTACAACAACCTCTGCACTCCGCAAGCCACAGTCAATTATCCTGCATCTCATCTCCCACTTCCTGCTCCCCAGAGATCAACTGCTGAGATTGGCTCCAGGAGTGGAGAAAAGTTCCTTGCTGTCTGCCAAACCGGACAACCCCGCAGAGAGCTCCACAGCCTTGTCTAACTCAACCTCTTCATCAATAATTTCATCCTCTGAGTTAGGCTCCCTTTCCGCTGCACATGTGCCCTCCAAACTATCTACATCACTCTTGGTAGTGGAGGTGGGGTCACCACTGAGGATAGCATCCACTTCCTTAGTGGATGGCAGGTCTTAGGTGCAGCACTGGAGCAATGGTTTGCCACCCTCCCCTTTTGGTATGCCTTCTTCAGCTGCTTTATCTTTGGACAAACCTCAAGAAATGTGCCTATATATATCCCAATTCCTATGGATCAATCGCAGCTGGGACTGCACAGACTCCGCTCCCGATATATTGATCAGATCCAACTGACAACGTTTTGCATTTTGTGTGATAGGCAGCCATGGTCATGTAGGACCATGCAATGATACCTATTCACACCGAGCCTGCAAGCAGGAAATAGAATATTAAGTTCCTGGGCATTACAAGAGGGAGGAGCAGACTGTTTAGTAATTTACTTAGTCATAAAGTGGTTGCACCAACTCCGGCATTCACATACTGCAGAGGGTGGAGGAAAGACTATCTTAGACATTTTTGATTAGATAAAAGGCACTGATAGTAATGATTCACTTCTTCTCTCTAGGGTCAAATGTAAGTTGAATGTATTCAGAACTTGGCCCTAAGACTGCACATGCTAACCACTGATTGGAAGGATGTGACACAGAGCTAGCATATTTACAACACAGATGTTATACCATTTATAAAGCAATATTCTGCAGTGAACATTTCTGATATTCACCTGCAAGCTGTACAAATACAGTGACTATTCAAAAGATAAGCTATTAATTGTGAACTTATAAAAAATCTTAGAAAATATCTTTGATGCTAAAATAACAACACATGCAGCTAGAAAAAGGAAGGAAGGGAGGAAGAAACGATGGATGAGTGGTTCAGACAGCAAAGAAGATAGAAGTATGGGGGAGGGAAAAAAAAGTTACAAATAAATGCATCAAGGATGGGCAACCAAGACTAGTGAGGGGGCTGCATGAGTAGCCCTCCATCTCAGTGGGCTGCATAATTCCCAGTGTTCCCTCTAAGATTTTCCATTCAGGGGAGTGAATTTTGTCTTATGCACCAATATTGAGGTCATGTGCACTTTTTCAGATGTGTGCCACTGTGGCACCCAAGTTATTAAGAAATACTATAAATATTTTAAAATGTTATGGAAAAAGAATACTTACACAAGGGATAATTAACAAGATGCATGATTGAGTGTTTATTTAATATGAAGTCAAATAAAAAGAAAATTAATACTGAAAATTTTTAAGTAGCCAACTTCTTCTGTTGATAGCCCTCTCTGAGACCTTCCCCCAGTTGGACTAGATGATCTCTTGGGCTCCCTTCCAGTCCTATGATTACTGTCAGAATTAATTTCATTCATACATAGTACCATATGACAGAATGGAAATGTAACATACAAAACCTGATAAGAGGTTGGGGTATTTCCACACAACCACAGTGGGCATGGTGTGTGTCAGAAAAAAAGGCCAAAGAGGGCAAAATACATATTTTAAATCCAGCTATAGGCTATGTATGGGGGAAAGGAATATGGAGTGTAAAATCAATAACTGATAAAAAAAAATCAACCCTTCTTTAGTGAATCAAGTAATATGTTTCACCCTTAATGTTTGCAGCTGCAAGTCTGTAATTTAAAATAAGTAAGAAAACTAAAAATTACACTTCTGTAGCAAATTGGAAAGAGGAATTACTGGGGGTCATTAGTTATTCTTCTTAACTTGCTCTTACCTGGTGTTGCCTACTCTATCACATATGCTAGTGCAAAGAGTCCCTCATACACAGTCCAAAGGAAGGCTCTTGTTAATTTGCTGTGCCCCATACCACAAGCAGCTCTGTCCAATCAATTAGTTCTTGTGCCAAGGGGTCACTCTGACTTTACTCAGCATCAGATATGCTCACTAGCAAGGAACCTACATGAAGAAATGAGTGTTAAAATAACTCACCTCGAGTCAACTCCTTCCTCACAACTTCAATGCGAACTTGTGAGGCAAAGCAGGGAAGGAAAACATACGTGGGACTAATGATTTGCAGCACGTTGATCATAAAAGGAAGCATTGGCAGTGACAGAGGAACAACAAATTGGGAATTATGATCCCTGGTTTACATCTCTGGGAGAAAGTTTGTTCTACTGGTTGGAGCAGAGAACTTTGAGTCAGGGAGCATGATCTAGCAATTAGAGCAAGAATGGAGCATTAGAATTCCTGGATTCTATTCCCAACACTGCTGCTGATTCCCTAAGTGATTTAAGCTTTGTGCCTTGTTTTACCCACTTCTAAAATGGATATAATTACATTTGTCTGGCAAAACGGCTGTGAGGCTTAAATAGATCAAGTTTCTAAAGCACTTTCATACCAAGGAACAAAAAGTCCTAGATGCCTGCTAAGCGTCGTTGGGTGTATCAAAGGAAGATTTAAAAAATAATGCACCACTGAAAGGAATCATCTACAATTACCGCAAATAGTAATCCACTTTTTCATTGCAACCTTTCAAGGCAGTATGCCCTGATGCATTTTAAGTGGAATATAACAATATTTACACTTTCAAAGATCCTGTGATCCCTGGAGGCTGCCAGGGAAATGGTTCCTTTTCTGGCATTACAGTACATTAATGCTGTGTCATTCAGCCCCAGTCACCAGAGCGCCTCCCACCGGGCGGCCTTGGCCTTGGCCGTCGGAGCAGCCACCTGCTGAAGCAGCCGGAGCAGCTACCTGCTGGGTGGCCTCGTCCCACCGGAGCAGCTGCCTGCCGCATGGTTCACCTTCCAGCAGGAAGGTGAGTGCTGCTGCGCAACTCTGCAAAGGAGATGGGTGGGCGGAGATTTTTTGTGCATGGCCATACAGGTGCACACCTTACAGGGAACTCTGGATTGCCAGTGATGAGCTTCCTACAGCTAGCAGCCCACTGGAGTTCCACCAGCGGCATATGCACTCCCTCTCTGCACTCTTCCCCCACATCTCTCACGCATTGGGGCACTGGAGTCCCACACTTCCTACTCCTCCTCTTCCCTCTTAGCGCTTTCATAGTGGCATGAATCTGTTGATTCATACTCCTTCCCTACTCCTCCCATCTCTCCCAGAGGTTGAACAGTCATGAACATGGAATGTGGAAATAATACATTTACACTCATCACATGGTTCACCTGGCTTCTCGGTTATATCCCATCATCTATCTACCACCACGTCTGCTTTGTCTACAGTAGAAAATATTGTCATTGTTTTCATGTATTCCAGGTTGTCTGTATTCATTTGTTCTCTCTTGTTCCATAATTAGATTGTCAACTGTTCGGGGGTAAGGCCTGTCGTCTTATTCTGTACTTGCACATCATCTAGCAATTGGATCCTATTCTATAACTCAGGCTCCTAAGCATTACAATAATACAAGTAAGGAAATAGTAGCAACCATTAGCTCACTTAGCACTATGTCAGTGAAATGACTCAGCACTGGATTTGCAAGTCTAAATAAAGGTGACTTACAAAAAAATGCCCAAGTCTCTATGCTCTTTAGTTAAGACAATATTAAGAAAGGCTTTTCTTTGGTAACTGTATAAAATTCCTCCTGATCCCTTACACTGGATTTACCATGGGAATCAAATTTAGCTATATCTTAAAGCAGGATTTTAAACTTTGAAATAGTCACTCTGCAAGTCAGCTTTGTCTGACTTGAGGCAACAGAAAAGTACCAATATGTTTATTAAAAAAAAAAAAAAAAGAGAAGAAATAAAGAAAGAAGCCAAGAACATCAAGAATGATGTTTTAATAAGATTCCCAGACTCAGTCAGTCCTCAAGTGTTTTTTGTTTTCATTCCATGTACAGCGTATATGGATATATTTCTCCAGAGGTTGACTTTTAATTAGATCACTGCTACTTTGAGTACATATGGTCACATAAAATTATTTAAAATTTCAAGGATCACTTTCAATGAGCTATTGTGTATCAGGAAAGGTTTTAATTTAGTGTCTGGAGGAGGAAAAATTTAATATTTTCGAAATCAAGTTTTCAATAATTTTTAACACTAAAAGGGGAATTTGCAAAACTAAAATATTCCATCCATTAATATTCTTTTTTCAGAAATGAAGGCAGTTGGATATTCTAGCAAGACAAAAAACTGCCTGAGAAGTGAAAGAATGAACACTTGAAAAAAAAAGAGTAAGTGGGAGGAAGTTGAAAATATTTTCAACATTTTAATCTCACAGCTCTGCTTCTGTGCTCACTTTTTTGCCAAAAGTCACTTGCTTTGCTCTTAGAACTTGGTTATTGGTGCATGTATGGCACTGTCCACCTCTCTATACAGCAACAACTCCCTCTTTCCCCAATGACTGACAATGTTTAATGGTGCAAAAACAAAATTTCCTCCACGCCCCACCTTTTCAGGGTCATCAGTTTTGAATGAATACTTTTGACTCCAGAACTGTGTTGTATAATACATCTAAAGACCTATATCCAAAATTTTTGAGAATGTCTGGAAAAAATGAAGTCTGATGAAAGAATTATTTTTTTAAATGGTGTTTAATGTATTTGGGAAGTAGGGGAGAAACCCAAAATGAAACCAAATAATAAAACCAAATAAACAGACATGTGCAAGGCTGGTAATAGAGAAGATTCAAATGATGTGCAACCTACATGCAATTTAAAATACAAATGACAGTACATAGATTACATAAACAATAGGAATTTTTTACACTCTTGACCAAAGATGATAGGGAAGTAGAATAAGTTGGAGACATTTCAATTTTTTTTTTTTTTTTAAAGACACACACATAACCGAAAAGAGAAATAAAACTTGCTACATGTAAGGACTAATCTTTTATTCAATTACCACTCTGCACCTGAAAAAGTAACAATTTAATTTACCATTTTGGAAATTGAACTGATTTTGTTACATTAATTTTACACATCCATTAATGCAGGTTCAAAATAATTTGTTAAAAAGAAGCTGTTAATTAAAAATATAGAATGAACTAACACGTTTTTATTACCTGATTGCCAAAGAGGTTGAATCCATTAATTGCTTCTAGAGCTGCTTTTGCTAACCCAACAGAGCTGAGGGGAAAAAAGAAAAACATATCTGTCATGCTTAAAACCTGGAACTTAACAAATCAACACTTGAGGTTTCTCTCAGAAGTAGGAGCTCTTCTTGCTTAATATTTTGTGTTTCAACCTTAAGCTAATGAATGATGATACAGTAGACTATGTTTATTTTCCAGAATTTTTCTTTTCAGTTTTCACTTTGTCTTTAGACGACAGTGACCATCATTTGGAAAACAATGTGTTTGCAGTTAGACATTCAGCATTCTGTGTTTCAAGGCCTTTCTAGTAGAATAGCAGGTTTATTTTCTACAGAATTTCTGTACGCTCAGCTCTCAGACACTGAACTTGACAAAATAAACCTCTGATCAAATAACTTGGATGAAAAGTTAAATACCACATATCAGTTTTTGATCAGAGAAACTGCACAATTAAGATGTCAGCCATCCATCTATAATTATCTTCAACTCATTCACTCAACTACTGGATAAATATGAAGGTATACTCTGTAATAGGCTTTAGATGTTACACAAAAATGTGCTATATCAATGCTATGAGCTTATCTGAAATGTTTTCTCCATGATTTCCCACATCAATATCATTACTTTATAACGGTATTTAATATTAGTTTGGATACACGATTATCCATTTTTAACACTTTTTGTTTATACAGGAATATTTATGTACAGAATATAGTTATCCTACTACATGTGAAAACAAGTTTCATAGAACCTGATTTTTAAAAGAGGTCATGTTTCATTTAGACACCTAAATGAAGTGGCCAGATTTTCAAAAGCGCTCAGAAGCTAGTAGCTTTGAAAAAGACCAACTGAAGAGCCACTACAAGAAAAAATTCTAATTTCATTTTAAACTGAAAAATAGGGCCAAATATGTCCATCCCATTTGTTCTATTTTCAGTATGAGTCATATTTAATAAATTACCTGGAATTTTTTTTAATCGGTGAGTCCTCATCAATTTGATTCATTTAATATTATCCGTCACATCAAAAATCTAATTGTGCTTTAGTTATCATTATGAATTGTTCTCAGACAAATTCACCCATATTTAAAAGATCTATGTAAGACTCTCTGTGTCACCTATTTCTGACACTAAAACTTTGGTGGGGAACTTTGGAGTGTTGAACAGGCAGTGGGAGAGGGATTAATGGGGCAGGCTGGGAGACAGGCTCCTGGATTTGCAGAACCCATTTCTGCCCATTTGGATTAGCCATGCCATAGTCAGTTCACAGCGCAAAACACGTTTTTCAGGCTCTGTGCAGAAAGAAGTGAATTTCATCCTAAACAAATGATGTTTTTCGGATTTAAATTATTGAAACCTGGGAATTACTATGCGTTGACTCTGCGTGGTTTTAGCTTTTTAAGCACATGCATTTGGTGTTGTATTTACGTTCTGTTACAGTGAGGCATACTGCCTCTGACCTTGCTGGGGCTGTAAAACTCAAAGATGTTTGCCACCAGGAGAGAATGGTTGCATCACAAGCCATCTACTGGTGATTCTGTTGGGCAAAACTGCTTAATTTTTGGCCGGGGACCTGTACTAGCTGCCTGAAAGTCCACCCAGAAATGAAAAGGAGCTGGCATCTAATTGCCCCTTCAGGGTAAACATTCTTCTGCCATAAGCCAGCGCTGAATCAAGACCATCACAAATTTACTGCAGATTTCCACATTTTTTCCACAGGTGACTGAATGTTCCTATTTTATAGGGACAATCCCAATATGTAGGGCTTTGTCTTATAGAGATAACTATTACCCTTCCCACTCATTTTTTTTTTTACATTTGCTATCTGGTCACCTTATCAGTCGCATAGAAAAAGGTCTACTGTTACAGGAAAAGAGATCAACATTTCTTAAACAATGTCTACCTACTTAACAGAAAAAATGCGTTTTTTTCCACAGGCTGCATCTTCCACTGGAATTCCACCTCCCATATAATTAAAACAGCCAGCAGAACTTGGTCTGGCATTACAAGATAATGGTTTTCCTATTATGTGTCAATCTAATTTTGGATGTTCGTTTTTATATTTTTATGGGTTGTGATTAGGTAGCTAGACAGATGACAGTTGACATGCGATAATTAGCAGAGAGCTTGTTGCCCAGGTTCCACCTTTAACTGTCCATGCTTCCCATTACACAGTAAACATAGCAGCACATAATTTTATAAGTGTTCTCTCTTACGTCCGTGACCATTTCATGCAGAAGAGGTACTAGGAAGCTAGGATTATTGTTCTAGGAGTCAGAGGAAATAGTTCACTATGACATTAGATTTTCTTTATATTTGTTGGTAGCTAGTTAAAACTCAGATGAAAATATTACCGTTAATCAACTTTTGTGACATTTTTACAATATGATATATAATCAACTGATATTTTATTTCTGAAGAGATAAAAAAGGAACCATCTGTTTACAAATTCTACAATTTTCTAAATACAGATTGCAAACCAAATTAAAATGTATAAGCCTTTCTAAATTATATATTTTTAAATCAAAGTTTTGCTAAAGTATGATTCATAAAGCATATATTGTAATATCATGTGGCCTATATGTAGTTTCCAGTTTTTCATTGTACAGGTTCAACCTCTCAAATAGGACTCCCTGTGCAATATCCGTGGTCTGGTAGGACCACTGATGTCCCAGGACCAGAGTCCCAGTGGAGGGCTAGGTGCTGGGAGCCCTGCAGGGGGGGCAAAAGCCCAAGAGTAGCAGGGCTGCCCTGTGGCAGCAAAACCAGGAGCCCAGCAGTAAGACTGCTGCCCGGTGCCAACACTGTGGGAAGTGGGGGTGGGAGGGCGGAGGGAAGTGGGGCTGGAGCACAGAAGCGAAACTGCCTGGCAAGATCGGGAGGCAGGGGGCCACCCCACAGCGTAACCAGGAGCCTGGCAGCCCCGCTACTGCCCAGCGGCTCAGCTGAACAGAGGGACTAGGAGTCAGTACAGCTGCCCCACGGAGCCGGGAACCTGACCACGGGGCTGCCTGGCAGTGGGGCTTTTGCTTGGTGGGGCCAAGAACCCTGTGTGTGGAGGGCCTGGCAGCAGGGGGACGCCGGTGAAAGACTGGGTGTAAGACCATGGCTGGGGGAGCCAAGAAATGACCTTCCCTGGTCTGGCAAAATTCCTCATCTGGAAGCCGTCAGGTCCCAAGGGTGCCAGATCAAGGAGGTCCAACCTGTATATAATCTTATGCTTTCAGGGATCATTTAGCACAGAAGCCGCAGCAGCAGCATTTTCTTCTAGCTAGCACATTTTTTGTGTTGAACATTTTTTAAGAAAAAAGTTTAAGAAGGTCTAATACAAATCTACAGTCATTTGACAGATTTATCTGAGATTTGAATACATCATGAAGAAATAAAGGACTTTTTTACTATTAGGGTATGATGAGTGTTATTTTTTCAAAATTTAGTGAGCAGGCTCATTTTCATTATCACACTTTATACTTTAATACTCTCTAATAATTAACATTTTTATTTAAGTCTTAAAGCAAAAAACTAATAGCTATCTACTGCTAGAAATGTGGTGAATCAGAAACCTCACCATAAGCAGAGGAATGCCAAAAAAGGCACCATCACTGAAATATTCTTTTAAATTATATGCTACTAAACTACATGGAACAGAACTTCAAATGTGTCCACTATATTGGAATAATAATGAGCTAAAACATTAATATAGACAAAAATGGTTTGACATTAGTTTAACTGCCCAAACCTCAGCATTTTAAAATTCACAGGGCTTATAAAAAGTAAAATATTAAACTGGCAGCTTAATGACAGTTTTATTACAGACTAAGAATAGATACTACACAAACTAGGAAGACCATTTTAGACAGACTGCTTACAAATCACATCTGTGGCCACAATGAAAGTACATGAACCTAGATTAACTACTGCTGCCTAATGAAATGGAGTCCTCTTATTTTCATCAATGAGTGACTGCTTGTGTATGTTTAAAATGTCAATCAAAATGACAGTGTCTTTTCACCACTATTCTTGGTCATCTTTTATCTAGTGTTATCTGTCACCTTTCTCCTTACTTGTCCCTACATCATAAGCAATCTAACATACTGCCTCCAAGATCATTTGCTGACATGATCTTGCTAATTTTCTAAGCATATCCTCCTCTTAAATGTCTTTACTAGTTTCCTCTTACCTTCTCCAGCATCTAATCCCAACTGCTTGTTTTCACTTTCAAGTCTCTGTCCAACTCTAATTCATAATCATATGTGCATTTATTGATTTATATATTTACATGTCATAAGCATGCACAGTGTTTTCAGAGTTCATTATAAAATGACAGTACCCTCTTTAAGCATAAGATGTCATTATTTAAAAAGAAAGATGAATAAGGAATAGGAGAGAGATAGGGGATGAAAATTGCAAGATATTGTGACACAGGGATGAGTTTTGGTTGGTTTTTTAAAATTTTTGTTATCTATGCATCTTGTTGGTTTGTTTAAAAAAGTTGCTGAAATTGAAGGAATGTGGCACAAGAGAAAGGGTGGAGGGCAGTGATGAGAGGCAAACTGAAAGAAATAAGTATTAAGGAAGGATTCAGTTGCAGACAAGAGTCAGGATGCATCAGACATAAATCTGTAAAAGGTGCAAGCATGCTTGTGAGAAGCAAAACCAAAAAACGGTCATCAAGGCAAGATGAAAGTGATATTTCACAGGGTATAAAGGGGAGCAGAATTCAAGAATATTCTGGAAGACAAAGTCTCCATGCCCAAGGAGGTGAAAGCACCATAGAAAAGTAGTAAAAGCCTTACCTTCCTGTAAAAATGGTGATCACAATCAGCTCACTTCCCTTTCCAGGGAAAGGAGAGACAGAAAAAGCTCTTAATACATGAACTCATTGCCACTGCTGAGAATCTCAGCATCAACCCCCTCCTCACAGTCAAGTACTGGAACGGGTTACCTACAGAAGTGGTGGAATCTCCATCCCTAGAGGTTTTTAAGTCTCGGCTTGACAAAGCCCTGGCTGGATTGATTTAGTTGGGATTGGTCCTGCTTTGGGCAGGGGGCTGGACTCGATGACCTCCTGACTTCTCTACCAGCCCTATGATTCTAAGTCTGCCGTCCATGTGAAGTTCATGTCACCACCATGGTGCAAGAGACAGCATTGGTAAGAAAGAGCTCCTATCAAGGATAATGAGATAAGGATTAAGGCAGGGGTCAGCCACCTATGTCTCATGAGCCAAATATGGCTCTCTAGGGAGCCAGATATGGCTCCTCTGGCACCCCAACTCAGCGCCTCCTTGCTCCCCCCCACAGCAGGGAGCCAGGGCTGACGCAAGAGCCTTATGGCCCCTGCAAGACTGGAACGCAAGTGGGGGAAGGGGAAGAGAGGGAAGGAAGGGGGAGCCCTAAGGGTATCCCAGATCTGGCGTGTGGGGTAACCAAACAGAGCTAACCATGGCTTGGTGTGATAGCATTTTCTCGCACCCCCATGTAGGGGAAACCAGGAACCAAAGATGGCTCTCTGCATACTGCTAATTTGTTCCCTCAGGACATGCTTCCTGCAGGCCTCCCCTGCCAACCCTTCCCAGAGGCTTCCTACCAGCGAATGGGAGCAGCGGGAGGCGTGTTACATGTTACTTGCTGTGTGGCGCAAAACCAAACAAGTGCCCCCATGCCCAGACACACACCCCTACTCACCCTGCCCCTGGACAGATAGCCTGCCCTCAACCTCCTGGCCAAAATCATCCCTGGACAGAATCTCTCCCTACCCTCAACCCTCTGGCCAAAATACCCCCAGTCCTTTGCCCCCAGCCAGACACCTCTTGCCCTCAGGCCTCTGGCCTGTCAGTCTGCCCCCTATCCAAAATTCCCTCTGATCCCTGGCCTTAATAAATCTGCCCTGCTCTCTGTCCCCTGGCCTGGCAGCCAGCCCCCAGACCACTCTTGCCCCCGGCAGCTTGGCTGCTGGTCAGACCTTGCAACCTCATCCCTTCCTACAACCCACTTCCTGCCCAGATCCCGAACTCCCATCCTTATCCCATCCACTGGCAGTCCTGTCCTGCACACTTAATGCTTCATTTTTGGCCCCAACCCAGAGCTTAGGGGGGCCCCACAAAATCCACTAACCTGGTAACCCCAGAAGAGTAAATCTGGCCTGAGACCTTGAACCTCAGTCCTCCGTGGCCCTCCTCCCACTATGGGGCTGGAGCACCAGGGGAATGAGGTATTTCAGTTGGGGGTCACATCAGTGAGAGTTGGGAATTTGGGGAGGGTTTTTGTGTTTTTTTGCTGTTCATTTGTGTGGCCCCCAAATGATTTTTCTGTGGGTCAGGGGCCCCGATTCAAAAAAAGGTTCCCCACCCCGCCATAAATAAAGACAATGTTGAATCCTTTTGTGTTGGACATAATATTTTACTTGATTTAAAAATGAAGCCTGGCCAACAAGGCAGCAATTGGGGCCCAGCCCCCATCTGGCTTCAGCGTCGTAACAATCCTGCACCCTCCCTCCACCAACCCTGAGCCCATCACACACCAGAATGCCCTGCCCTGAGCCCCTCATACCACACATCCCCAAACTCATGGACCCCTACATCCCCAGTCTCCTGCTATAACCTCCCTGCACCCCCACACACCCAAACCTTGTGCCCTGGGTACATCATACACCCCAATCTCCTGCCCTGAGCCCCTCATACACCCCAACCCAGGCTCCTGCACCCCCACATCACCAGCCCCCTGCCATAAGATTGAGAGAAAACAGCATGAATGCGCACATGAAGCTGGATTTGACCAGTTATGATGTAAACTTCTAAGAACAGTGTGAAAAGATGCAGCAGCAGAAGTCCCATTAAAGTCTGTGAGTACAATGTTTCATTTGTGCTATAATTAATACTGTCAATTAATATTAAGCTGTATATTTTCAGTTATGCAAATGGGCATTCTTATTCAGCTCTTTGTTGACCACTTGTTCTGAATTTTTTTGTAATTTGGCGCTTTGGTTTGAAAAGATTTGCGACCCCTGGATTAAGGCAACATTAACAAACTAGAAAATGAGTTTATATCAGAGTACACCCCCTCCCATATCTCACACACAAATACCATGAGAGTGACCTTAACTCAAAGAAATTCATGACTTTGAGGAATAAATTTATCTCTAGAGGTATTTTGGCATCAGCCCCTTCTGTAGATGAAGTGCAATTAATCACTGCCAGGATTTTATATTTTATAATTTTGACATTAGATTTTTTTATTAGAGCAACTTGAAAGGGAACATTTGGCTAAGCGGAAAAATACTACTTCAGAAGATGAATCAGTGGTAAAACCCATTTTTCTGACATTGAACAGATGTTATTTTTAAATGGTTACATTAGCCATAGCTAACAAATTATCTGATTATGCACAATATTTCAAAAGAGATACAAGTATGGATAAGCTATATATTGAACCTTACTTGTGCAGTGTCACAAGCATTTCATTATAGAAGTCTGTCTGGGATTTATACAGATTCAAGTTTTTCCTTCTAAATTAATCACTATTATTTATGGTTATTCAATATAAAACATTTAAAAATAAAGTGAGATCCTTGTCAGAGGAACTTGTTATAACTATGCAGAAAATAATTTCAAAAGAATGAAAGGGAAAACATGTCTAGTTGCAGTATTATATATACTATATTTTGCATACATTATTTCTGTTAGCTTGTTTTCATTACCAGCAATTCCATAAATATGGATTTAAGGCTGTATCTTTTTTTTTTTTAAACCAACACCAAGAGGGTTATAAAACGTCAGTCTTCCGTTCAGAAATATTGCCAGAAATAGTGCTTGTGGGATTTAATTCTAATTGGTTCAACAAGGGAAAGCTAATTATGATAGCTAAAAAAAAAAAAACTCTGCTTGGAGCAGCTGCTATAAAAGCTGGTAAACTCTTTTGGTTTTTAAATGTTTTGATAATTAATAAGTTATTGCTGGCTAGATTGTTGGGCCCAACAGGTAGCGATCAACAGCTCGATGTCTGGTTGGCGGTCGGTTTCAAGTGGAGTGCCCCAAGGATTGGTTCTAGGGCCGGTTTTGTTAAATATCTTTATTAATGACCTGGATGAGGGGATGGATTGCACCCTAAGCAAGTTTGCGGATGACACTAAGCTAGGGGGAGAGGTAGATATGTTGGAGGGCAGGGATAGAGTCCAGAGTGACTTAGACAAATTGGAGGACTGGGCCTAAAGAAATCTGATGAGGTTCAACAAGGACAAGTGCAGAGTCCTACACTTGGGACGGAAGAATCCCAAGCAATATTACAGGCTGGGGACCGACGGGCTAAGTAGCAGTTCAGCAGAAAAGTACAGTAGATGAGAACTGGATATGAGTTAACTGTGCTCTTGTAGCCAAGAAGGCTAATGGCATATTAGGGTGCATCAGGAGGAGCATTTCCAGCAGATCTAGAGAAATCATTATTCCCCTTTATTTGGCACTGTGAGGTCATATCTGGAGTGGTGAGGTCAGTTCTGGGCCCCCCACTACAGAAAGGATGTGGACGCATTGGAGAGCGTGCAGCAGAGGGCAACCAAAATGATTAGGGGGCTGGAGTACAAGACCTATGACAAGAGGCTGAGGGATTAGGGCTTATTTAGTCTGCAGAAGAGAAGTGAGGGAGGATTTGATAGCAGCCTTCAACTTTCTGAAGGGACGTTCCAAAGAGAATGGAGAAAAGCTGTTCACAGTAGTGATGGATGGCAGAACAAGGAGCAATGGTCTCAAGTTACAGTGGGGGAGATCTAGGTTGGATATTAGGAAAAACTATTTCACTAGGAGGGTGTTAAAGTACTGGAACGGGTTACTTAGAGAGGTGGTGGAATCTCCCCACCCCTAGAGGTTTTCAAGTCCCAGCTTAACAAAGCCCTGGCTGGAATGATTTAGTTGGGATTGGTCTTGCTTTGGGCAGGGGGCTGGACTCAATGACCTCCTGAGGTCTGTTCTAGCTCTAGGATTCTATGATTGTTACCCCGATAATACAATGAAGTATAGGTTCGACCTCTAAAGTCGAGACTTCTATAGTCCAGGAACATCTGTGGTCTGGAGCGAACACTTACAGAGAAAAGTTGGGCCCCATGTTTAGTAACTCCTCCCCTGCACTCATATGCAGCGCTCTAACTCAGGATGGGAAGGAGAGAAGCAGCAACAGGAGACTCTCAAGGGAAGAGGCAGGGTGACTGCAGAGTCCAGTCCTGTGGCCAGTGGCGGTGCTGGGAGCGCAGCCCAGCAGCTATAGGACTCTGCGTGCTCTTGTGGGGCTGTGCTCCTGGCTGAGGTCCCGAGGGTGCTGGATGAGGGAGGTACAACCTCTAGTAAGCTGAACTCACTGCTTCAGAGTTATGAAATAGCAACTTATTTAACTGAAATTGGCATGAAACTTTAGTTAAATCATGTTTCTTGGATGTTATATGGAGAGGAGGCTGACAGAGTATACATAAATATGGATTCCTCCAGAGTGAATTTTAATATACCTTTCCTTTACTTGCTCACTCAATATTCTTGGTAAGCAATCAGGACTGATTGTAGCTCATCAGTATTTTCTATCTTTACTTATTCAATACTTTTAGTGTTCACTAGTCACACAAAACTGCTTGCAAATGAAAATAATAGTATCTTGTAACTGAAATGCTGATTTCATTTCCCCATCATATAATAAATATTCCTTCATGTTAATTGTTTATTAGAGCCTTCCATCATTGTATGTTAAGGACTGCTATAAATGCCATGCATTTATCATCTGCAAAAGATAAGGAAGATCTTGCAACAGCGAAGTAAAGAGGAAAAATGCTAATATGTCTTAAGATAATGAAAAACTATTCAAAACAGTAAGCAGTGTAAGATTATGCACATTAAGAATGCTATTAAATATCAGACACTTAGTTGAATCTTTAAATAGTAATTGCATCCTGTTGGGGGAATCAGAAAAACAATGTAACAGAGCTTCCACTACTAGGCATGTAATGTTAGTTTCTTTTGGGTCATTTTTACATTACAAACGCTATTAATTAATCTTGTGAAGAAATACGTTCTTTTAAAATATACAGCTCTGGTCATAATGTCTAAGGAACTTTTTCTTCTTTTTTCCTTTTAGCGTGGACAAGAGTACAAGATAAACACACTATAGGAACACAGTCTAACTTATTCCCATTGTAAACATGTCCTACCTATAGATGCCCTCAAAACAAAATCCTGAATAAACCATTCTTGAGAGTTGGAGTATTCAGGACCTGGATCTAATTTTTTTGGCTTGATTTCATGTCTTTATTAGTTTAACTAACATTTGTATTCCCTAATGATACTGGTATGACAAGGAAGCTAACTGTGTTTACTAAAATGTCAATAAAAACAGCTTTAAATTGCTACATCTGTCCCATAACCTTAATGAACGAATGGAAAGCAGGCACTAACATTTGCACTTCATTGCTAATTACTAATCAAAATCTTAGACAAGAAGTTCAAGGATCCTTGCTTGGATTCTTTCCCTCTAAACATAACAGTAAAAGACAATGTATTTTAGCATGTGTATAGTCTAATGCACATTAATTATTTGGAAAGAAAAATGCTTAAACTGTAGGTTCCCATTAATTTTAGTAACAGGTCTTCAATTATAAAGTTTTCTTTGATAAACCCAAAAATATTAGGATTCCCATCTATAGCTTCACTCTCCCCCCCCCCCCCCCCCATATTCTGGGGTTAAAAGGAACATCACAAATGGTGGAGAAATAAGCTCCAATAGAATAAAGATACTGAACATAAATGTGTGTAATTAAAAGATGTTAAAAAGGCACTAAAAGAATTTAAAAAGGCATCCCGGCAGATCAACAAAAACAATCTTAATAGGGGCAAACATCTTGACAGCAGCATATGATCTGCTCAACAAAGAACAAGAACAAGATTTCTGTGCCTTTTTGACCAGGAATATGGAAAGTGTGTTCTAGAAACACTATCAGCAGTGCATATACAGATGCTTGGAGAACATGTTGATCAAATGGGTGTGGGACACATTTAATTTTCAGAAGCTCAAATACACGGGCAAGGAAACATATTACTTCAAAAAATGTTAAAATGCTTGCCTTTGAACCAGTGAAAAACAGCAGACTTGAATTTTCCCCTATTGAGAAATCCAATTGTAAAATAATGCAAGTGAGACAGATATTTAAAGCACTTCTTGTATTTTTGAGGACTATACAGTATTAAGGTTATGAATGAATTGTGTGTCATAGTGCGTCAGCAATTATATGAGACTCTTTGGAGAGGGAATGATCAAGATTACTACAGCTCCTGCAGGAACTAAAACATTAATGTGGTTGGGAGGGTAACTAAGGCTAGTTGTTGAGACCGTAACAAACGCTGTCAAAGTATCACACCATGATGTAATTTGCCTATACAGTTTTAAATTAAAACAAGTTTTCCAGACCAATAATCAAATACTAAGAATATATAAAAACTGAGTGTAAAGAGATGCAAGGGTCCTTCTTTTGATTCAGAAAAAGGAATAATTTTGGCCTACCAGAGTCCCATAGGACTGACAGACAATTTCTGGTATATTTAGTAAATATGTAGGCACTTGTATTTGATTTTAAAAGGTTTTCTCTGTGATGCTTTTACCTTAAGAATAAATGTACTTTGCTCAGAAAAAACATGTGGGGCAACCTATTACTTAGCGGTTCTCAACCTATTTATCACTGTGGAAAGCATATGCACCTCCATGTGTTACAAAGGACACAATATATATACTACCTGTATGGATTTGAAAACTTCACATGGCCCACAGCTGTATACTGATTGGTGGACTGTAGGTTGAGAACCACTGCTGTAACTACTGGCATACATTAGCCAAAGACCATGGAAAGAATGAAAGCACAGGTGTGGGCTGTGATGCTGTATGGAAGGAGACACTTTATATTATGGACACCAATATTTAAAATCACAATGAGTTGTGCCAAACATCCTATGTAAGGTACGTGCAAAAATGTTAACATTTCCTCAGGATGATAATCTTGTTTATATGCCTATACCATCTTTGTATAGTAATTTATAGATATGTATGGTACATGTGTATTTCCAAACTTGTGCTGTGCATCTGGGGTCAGCACTAAGCCTGCTTGATGGCCCATCAAGGGACATCAACTTTACAATGAGCCCATTGAAAGGAACAGGGATGACACCTTATGACTCAGCAAAGTATGCAGGGACATATCTATGGACAGAACTCTAAGGCCTTTCAGTGCTATGTGCTCTGACTTTGTATTTGGAACTAAGGAAGTACCAGGCTCATGGTGAAAGGACTACAGAGGACAGTGGCATCATCTCCATTTCTTATCTTCAATCCTGCTTCCTAACTCTGGAGAAACTTTGCTACAAACTGAAGCTCTGAACAAAGCTGTGGAAGACCAGAGGGACTTTCAAAACAGGTAACTCACAAGTATTGCTAAGAAACTGATATACGGACTTTGAAGTCTTCATATACTGACGCACAATTGCTTTCCCATTTAACAGTTCTCTTCAAGCACTTTTTCTCTTTATTATAAATCTTTAATTTTAGATTAGAATTAGTAGTGTGGTATTTTGGGTAAGATCCAAACTCATATTGACCTGATAATGTGGTTGACACTTTGGGGTCAGAAGAATATTTTGTATACATAAGCAGAGTTTTAAAATAAATTTCTCATTGTAACATACCTAGGTGCTGATTGGGATTGCGATAAGGAGGCTGAGTGATTGGGTGGGGAGGGGAGCAGGAGTTAGTGATAATCTATGTGAGGATCAAAGGCACAGTTTGTAACTGTTTGGGGAGTTAAATTCACTGTTACTCACAAATCTGACCTTGAATGAGCTGTTGGAATGTGGAGATAGTCAGTAGGCGCACCCTGATAAGAAGAGTGCGCAGGACCTGGGTTCCTGAGTGCGCAGGACCTGAGTTCCTGTTTCCCCTCCTCCAAGCAGGTACACACTTTCAGGTTTAATCACAGAGCAACCACACCGTGACGCGTACAGACTCCAGGATGGGTACAGGAGCCAGCTGTGGTCTTGCGACAGCAGGTCTAGATGGACAGAAAGGGGCTAGGTACAAAGAATTCCCATGTTCATGAGCATACCAAACAAGTGCTGGCGAGGTCATGCTGGGGAGATCATAATAATCTGTGCTCTTTCCCCTCTTGATTTTTACCAGGACCCAGCTGATGAGACGGATCAGCGGAAATGCATATATCATATCCCCGGCTCATGACAGGAGGAAGGCATCAGAGTAGGAGTCCTTGCCCAGCTTTCCATGGGAGCAAATCCAATGGCACTTTGTTTTTCCTGGTGGGAAACAGATCTAGTTGGGGAGATACTCACCTCAGCGAGTGTGCAGGCCACCTCCAGATGGAGTGACCATTCATGGTGAAAGAACTGTCTGCTGAACTGATCTAGCAGGACAGACTCATAGACTTTAAGGTCAGAAGGGACCACCATGATCATCTAGTCTGACCCCCTGCACAATGAAGGCCACAGAATCTCACCCATCCGCTCCCAGAATAATCCTCTCACCTATATCTCAGATATTGAAGTCCTCAAATGATGGTTTAAAAACCCCAAGATACAGAGAATCCTCCAACAAGTGATCCGTGCCCCATGCTACAGAGGAAGGCGAAAAACCTCCAGGGCCTCTGCTAATCTACCCTGGAGGAAAATTCCCTCCCGACCCCAAATATGGCAATCAGCTGAACCCTTAGCATGTGGGCAAGACTCACCAGCCAGACACCCAGGAAAAAGTTCTCTATAGTAACTCCTATCATCCCACCATTGGCCTATTTACCACCGATAGTGAAAGGTCAATTAGTTGCCAAGATCATGTTATCCCATCAAACCATCCCCTTCATAAACCCATCTACCTTAATCTTGAAGCCAGATAGGTCTTTGCCCCCACTACTTCCCTTGGAAGACTGTTCCAGAATTTCACTCCTCTAATGGTTAGAAACCTTTGTCTAATTTCGAGTCTAAACTTCCTAATAGCCAGTTTATATCCATTTGTTCTTGTGTCCACTTTGGTATTAAGCTTAAATAATTCCTCTCCCTCTCTGGTATTTATCCCTCTAATATATTTCAAGAGAGCAATCATGTCTCCCCTCAGCCTTCTTTTGGCTAAGGTAAACAAGCCAAGCTCCTTGAGTCTCCTTTCATAAGACAGGTCTTCCGTTCCTCGAATCATCCTAGTGGCCCTTCTTTGTACCTGTTCCAGTTTGAATTCATCCTTCTTAAACATGGGAGACCAGAACTGCACACAGTATTCCAAATGAGGTCTCACCAATGCCTTGTATAACGGCACTAACACCTCCTTATCTCTACTGGAAATACCTCGCCTAATGCATCCCAAGACCGTATTAGCCTTTTTCACAGCCATGTCACATTGGCGGCTCATAGTCATCCTGTGATCAACCAGGACTCCTAGGTCCTTCTCCTCTACCGTCACTTCCAACTGATGTGTCCCCAACTTATAACTAAAATTCTTGTTATTAATCCCTAAATGCATAACTTACACTTCTCACTATTAAATTTCATCCTATTGATATTACTCCAATTTACAAGATCATCCAGATATTCCTGTATGATATCCCGATCCTTTACTGAATTGGCAATACCTCCCAACTTTGTGTCATCTGCAAACCTTATTAGCACACTCCCACTTTGGTGCCAAGGTCAGTAATAAAAAGATTAAATAAGATTGGTCCCAAAACTGATCCCTGAGGAACTCCGCTAGTAACCTCCCTCCAACCTGACAGTTCACCTTTCAGTATGACCCGCTGTAGTCTCCCCTTTAACCAGTTGCTTATCCACCTCTCAATTTTCATACTGATCCCCATCTTTTCCAATTTAACCAATAATTCCCCATGTGGTACTGTATCAAATGCCTTACTGAAATCGAGATAGATTAGATCCACTGCATTTCCTTTATCTAAAAAATCTGTTACTTTCTCAAAGAAGGAGATCAGGTTGGTTTGGCACGGTCTACCTTTTGTAAAACCATGTTGTAATTTGTCCCAATTGCCATTAACCTCAATGTTCCTAACTACTTTCTCCTTCAACATTTTTCCCCAAGACCTTGCATACCACAGATGTCAAACTAACAGGCCTGTAATTACCCGGGTCACTTTTTTTCCCTTTCTTAAAAATAGGAACTATATTAGCAATTCTCCAGTCAAATGGTACAACCCAAGTTTAGAGATTCATTAAAAATTTTTGCTAATGGACTTGCAATTTCATGTGCCAGTTCCTTTAATATTCTTGGATGAAGATTATCTGGGCCCCCCCGATTTACTCCCATTAAGCTGTTCGAGTTTGGCTTTTACCTCGGATATGGTAATATCTACCTCGACATCCTTATTCCCATTTGTTCTGTTGCCATTATCCCTAAGCTCTTCATTAGTCTCATTAAAGACTGAAGCAAAGTATTTGTTTAGATATTGGGCCATGCCTAGATTATCCTTAACCTCCAGTCCATCCTCAGTGATTAGCAGTCCCACTTCTTCATTTTTTGTATTTTTCCCTATATATATGGCTATAAAACCTTTTACTGTTGGTTTTAATTCCCTTTGCACGGTCCAATTCTACATGACTTTTAGCCTCTCTCACTTTGTCCCTAAATGCTCTAACCTCAATAAGGTAGCTTTCTTTGCTGGTCCCTCCCATCTTCCATTCCTTATATGCTTTCTGCTTTTTCTTAATCACTTCTCTGAGATGCTTGCTCATCCAGCTTGGTCTAAAACACCTGCCTATAAATTTTCCCCTTCCTTGGGATACAGGCTTCTGATAGCTTCTGCAACTTTAACTTAAAATAATCCCAGGCCTCCTCCACCTTTAGATCCATAAATTCTTTAGTCCAATCCACTTCCCTAACTAATTTCCTTAATTTATTAAAGTTAGCCCTTTTGAAATCAAAAACCCTAGTCTCAGATTTATTTTTGTTTATCCTTCCATTCAGTTTGAACTGAATTAGCTCATGATCGCGCGAGCCAAGGTTGTCCCCTACAACCATTTCTTCTATGAGGTCCTCACTACTCACCAAAACCAAATCTAAAATGGCATCCCCCCTTGTTGGTTCAGCAACTACTTGATGAAGGAATTCATCAGCTATCGCATCTAGGAAAATCTGAGCCCTATTATTATTACTAGCACTTGTTCTCTAGTCTATATCTGGAAAGTTGAAGTCTCCCATGATTACGCAGTTTCCATTAGTATTTACTTCATTAAAAACATTAAAGAGGTCTCTATCCATATCCAAATTAGATCCCGGTGGTCTATAGCACACCCCAAGCACTATCCCAGGGGAGGATCTAATAGTTTTCTTCCCCAATGTGATTTTTGCCCAGACAGACTCTGTCTTCTCCATTCCATCACTTTTTATTTCTTTACAATCTACCTCATCATTGATATACAGTGCTACTCCACCACCTTTACCTTTATTTCTGTCTTTCCTAAACAGCACATACCCTTCAATACCTGTACTCCAGTCATGCCTAGTATTCCACCATGTTTCTGTTATTCCTATAATATCTGGTTTCACTTCCTGGACCAGTAGCTCTAGCTCCTCCATTTTATTACCTAGGCTCCTCGCATTGGTGTACAAACATCTTAATTTTTGCTGTTTGGCCTCACTCACATTCTTTACCCAATTTGGCACGGACATTGTACCTCCAATAGGACCTATTAGACTAGTATCCACTCTACCCTTCCTCCTTATGTCCATTCTCCTACCCCCAACTATATCCTTTCTTACTTAGTTTTCCTCCCTCTCAATGCTAAAATCCAGCGTAGAGATTACCTGGACATCTCCCAACCGTCTCCCCCAAATTCCTAGTTTAAAGCTCTCTTAATCAGTTGTGCCAGCCTCCATCCTAGAAGTCTATTTCCCTCCCTATTTAGGTGAAGTCCATCCCGAGAGAACAGTCCTATGTCCATGAATGCCTCCAAGTGGCCATACATCCCAAAGCCCTCCTTATAGCACCACTACCTGAGCCATCTATTGAGCATCATAATCCTGTCACACCTTAGTTGCCCTTCTCTAGGAACAGGCAGAATCCCACTGAAGATCACCTGAGCCTCGATTTCCTTAAGCGTCTTCCCCAGACTGGCATAGTCTCCCTTGATTCGTTCCAGTGAGAATCTAGCCGTATCATTTGTTCCTACATGAAGGATGATCAATGGATTCTTTCCCACTCCCTTTAGGATCCTCTTCAACCTCAGTTCCACATCCCGTATCTTAGCACCTGGCAGACAGCACATCCTTCTATTCTCTGGATCAGCTCTAGTTACAGGCCTGTCTATTCTTCTCAATAAGGAGTCCCCAATCACGTAGACCTGCCTTTTCCTGGTGACAGTGCGATTCTCTGGTCTATCTCTTGTTTCCTCTGGCTGCAAATCCTTTCCATTCCTATTTTCCCTTGTAATTCTCTTCAACCCATACTGTATCCTCCTGGTGCTCATTATTGGTGTTGTCTCCATCGACTCTTCCCCTTTATCAATGGGACTAACCACTCTTCTCTTCTTCCTTACCCTTCCATCTTCAGTGGCCACCTGCTGTACCCCTTCTTCATTCTCCAACTCCGCATACCTGTTCTTGAGCTCAATTTCTCCTTCACTGGCCCATCTTTTCCTCTGCCTAGTTCTCAGTCACATGCTTCCACTGTCCATTTTCTTCGCCCAACAGTCCCTCCTCAGAGGCCTTTGATCCTGCTTCCATCTGCATGTCTAAGCTTTCCCCTTCAGCCACCTCATGCCTTTGCTCCATCATCTGCTCAAACCCCCTTCTAAACTTGACCAAAGTTTCCACCTGCATCTCCAATCCTCGGATCTTTTCTTCCATCAGCTCTATCAGGCGGCACTTCATGCAAATAAAACTACTTTCAGGTACCCCCTCCAGGATCATGTACATACCGCAGCTACCACATCCAATCATCCTCGTGTCCTCTACTGCTTGGGTCATGGCCACTGCTACCTCTGTGTTAATCAGCCTTCTCACCTAAATCCTGTTAATCTGGCAAACACAAAAACAAACCAAAACATCCCCCCCCACCTCCCCCGGCAAAAACAAACCCCAAATGAGTCTCACAATCCAAACTCCCCCTTACAAACTCGCACTCAAACTCCCCTGTTTACAGCTCTGTTTGCTGAATCCTGTGCCGCTGCAGCTGTCTGTGCATTCCTGACATTGAGACGGTGACAAGCTTCCAGATGAATGTTGTGGCAGATGCCGAAATCCCAGAGGTGGAGGGCCTCTTTGCAGAGAGGCAACAAGCATGTTCCTCTTTGCCTGCTGATGTGAAACATTCAAGCTATATAGATCAGGTATCTTAAAAGGGTGTCACAAGGAAGAGGGAGAAAAATTGGTCTCCTTGGCCTGTGAGGATAGGACAAGAAGCAATGAGCTTAAACCGCAGCAAGGGAGGTTTAGGTTGGACATTAGGAAAAACTTCCTAACTGTCAGGATGGTTAAACATTGGAATAAGTTGCCTAGGGAGGTTGTGGAATATCCATTTCTGGGGATATTTAAGAGCAGGTTAAATAGACATCTTTCAGGGATGGTCTAGATAGTACTGGGTCCTGCCTTGAGGGCAGAGGACTGGACTTGATGACCTCTCAAGGTCCCTTCCAGTTCTAGTGTTCCATGATTCTATCACTAGGACTCTAACCACATTGCCTGACAGCTAATGCAGGAAGCCTCCGCATGTCAATCAGATTGCCCTGTGCTCTCTGATGGTTATATGTAATGTCGCCTCCTACAAGGACCACATACCTCCAAGGAGTGCACTTCAGCTGAGGTCTGAGGTGTCCAAAACCAAGTAGACAGAAGGAGTGAGATGGCCAAAGAGGATTTTTTTGCAGGACATTTTCACTCCTTGGCCACTACCTTAATAAGGTGAGAACAGCCAGGGGAAAGGTGATGAGCTTGTCCAGGTGATCCTTAGATTGGGGGTAGGTCAAAGCCAGCCATTGCTGGAGGGGCTGCATGCAGAGCCTGACACAGCATACTACATACGTGCATGCTGCCTCTGGATTTGAGACCTGAAGCAGCTTTTGACAAGCCAGACTTCATGGTATGGACACCTTGCTGTGACTCAGGTAAGCAGTGACCACTGATGTGCACCTGGTGAACACTCTCAGTTCAGATGCCAAGCCAAATGGGAGAACTACAAACAGGCAGTGGCCATGGCCCACTGTAAACCACAGGAAGCATCTATGTCCTGAGAAGACTGCTATGTAGAAGTATGTCCTTCAAATCAAGAGCAGCATACCAGTCTCTCAGATGCAGGGAAGGAATGATGGAGGCCAGGACAGGGAGACTGTGTGGAGTCCTCAACTTTCAGAAGTATTGGTCAAAGTTCATATCTGAGGCAGCAAGTGGGGGGAGAGGAAGGCGCAAGTGCCAATGCTGGGGAGAGCCGACTTAAAAGCTGGTTCCCCCCAAGCACCGGCTCTGCGGTGCTGCCTGCCCCCCTTTCCCTCAGCAGGGGTGGGGGGAGGCTGCCACAAAGCAATCCCTGTCTCCGGGGGTCCGAGCTCCCCATGGACAATGGCTGCTCCACATCTCCTGAAGCAGCCTCTGTCCACGGTAAGTGTGGGCCCACCATGGCAGAAGATGCTTCATGGTAGCAGCCCCTGTCCTCTGGGGGCCAAGCTCAATATGTTACAGCATGTTCTGCTCAATATGTTGCAGAATCTAGTTCTGTCAGCAGGAGGGTGCTTTGAGTTCTTCAATGGATCAGAGACAGATTCAGATTTATTGGGACCCTGGGCACAAAGATCACTGGGAACCCTTTTAAAAGTAGAAGGGCATGGTTGCTTTTTAATATGGATGTATTAGCCTTGGTCACACACGGAGCAGTGGCTACAGTGGTTGCACTCTGTGGTGGGGGAGCTGACAAAGTGATAAGCTTCCCCGCCATGAGGTACAGTGTCTGTTAGCAGTGCCAGACCCTTCCTGGTGGGAGGCGCTGGGATGACCTTAGTTCCCCCTCACCAAAAGGCTCTGCTCCATCTCTTCTTTCTCCTGTGGCCCCACATGCCGGCCAGGATAGAAGCCACCGCTAGGCCATGGTACAAGCCACCAGCTGCGGGGCACTACAGGGACAGGGAACAACAGGCTGATGGCAGCTCTCGGGTTCTCTGGAAGGCTTTTACCTGGGTCTGGCTCTGGTATCTGGCCAGAGTGTAGGTCTTTGGCAGAAAGAGGAGAGGCAGGGAATGATGCCACAGTTCCAATACCAGATGCACCCAAAGGATCCAGTGTTCATACAGTGGCCCACAAACAGGGTCTGTGTTATAGTTTCCCACCTTTCAAAGAGCTGATCCTTCCAGATAAAAATGGTTTGGTACTGGGAATCTCAGACTGCCAAGTCATGTGCTTTAATTGCTCCGTACATGAGGAGGAGGCTTCGGGTAAGTGTTAGTAAAAATGCACATACAACTGCAATTACAGCAATTTGGGTGCACAAATCACTACTTACTGGTTATACACACATGGAATCTAGGTATAACACTGTGTTCATATTTTCATGAGGTATAGACTTCAGTCTCCAGAAGGCCTCAGTCTGGCATATTTCATGAGCACTAATTTCACTCTAGGTATAACATAGGTTGAATCTCTATAATCCAGCACCCTCAGGACCTGACCAGTGATGAACCAGAGAATTTGCCCAACCATGGGAGGTCAATATTGTAGTGAGTTGGTCTCTCTATTTTTATTTCACTGAGGCAAATCAATGGAATAACTCTTACAATGCTGCTCAACAATGTATGACTGTACTGATACACCCTATATAAGCCTATGCCTACCCAACACTTATTAGCTCTCTCCATAACAAAGTGTTAGTATTGCTAGATAATTTTACTGTATTGGCACAAGGAAACAAGTAGATAAAGTATAAAATACATACTTATGCTTAGTAGCACTACCAGCACTTACACTGCTTAGTGGTCTCTTAAAAGACATTTGGGGATAATTTGGAGCTAAGTAACAGCACAGAACACCTGTAAACAAATCTTACAGAACCATGGGAAATGTGGACACACTCATGATAAGCAAATATCCAGCTAACTATAATCATGCCAGACCATTGACGTTGTCGGACTAGAGAGTTCAACCTGTACATTTTTAGAAGTGGGAACATTGCTTTAGTTCAGGGGTCGGCAACGTACAGCACGTGTGTGATAAGTGGCACGCAAGATGATTTTGTGTGGTACGTACAATGAATGGGCTTCCCCTCACTCCCCTCCACTTGCAACAGGGAGCCCATGCGCAAGATTGGAACCAGCGGCGGCTTCCTGCAGGAGCGGGAGAGTAAGTCCCGAGGCTCCGTGCCAGACCTAACTTGCAGGGAAGCATGCGTATGCTGCTCCTCCCCTCCCCACAGGAAAAGCCAGAGCAAAGCCCAGGGCAGGAGACCAAGTGGGGCGCACAATGGAGAGAGCATTGCGCCTCCACCCAGGAGAGCAGCGCGGGCCAGGGCAGGAGGGCTAAATCTTGGCATGCCACTTTGGAAAGGCTGCTGACCCTACTTTAGTTATTTCTATTTCGATACATTTCCTGAATTCTTTGCATTCATATTACATGCATGTACATAAACAAAAGCACTAAGAGTTTTGTCAAATACCTTGAATGCAGTTCTGTGCTGCCATTGTTGTATTTACTTCCTCTTTCCCAGACACCAAAGTCAGGCACTCGGTATGCTCTTTCCACACAAAAGACCAGGTTTTGAATGAAGGACACCTGTGAGGAAAAAAAAAACAAAAAATGCAACAACCTCAAGGGGTAATGAAATACGTCAAAATTTCATATTTGTATTTTTTTTTTAATGTTATGGCTTACAGGCTTCACAACTGTACTTACTACCCAACTATGTTTTATTTTCTCATTAAGTATGGTGTTCTCAAGTTGAAGGCTCTCCTTTTTATAAAACCAGTTTTCATCAAATATGTTAAAAAACACTTCCCAAAACCATGGTAACTTAATTTATATAAAACCCTAATAAAACTAGGCATACAAATAATTGGATATTTAAAGTCATATGCCAGAACATCAGTGAAAAAAAAGCAAGAAAAAAAAAGCAATGTAAGATTTGGAATTTTAAAAGAACTGTATCAAAAATAACTTTCAGGAACCAGACAAAATTAAGCCCAGTAAGTTACACCTAAAATAAAAACTTATGGCACAGAAACATTGGTTTTGTCCTTAACGGCTCATTCTAACACAGCTCAGACATAAAACAAATTCTGTCATGTTACCTCAATACAAAAATATGCAGCACAATCTGTCATGAAACTAAAAAGAATTCTATCATTTATTCAATTACAATCTTCTCAGATTACGAAAATCCACTGGAAAAAGTAGGAAATTATTTATAGATACAGGTGACAATAAATCACGATCATGGATTCCCTCTACTTTGGTTTTGATTGTATCTTTATCACTGTGGTATCTGAGTCTCATGAAGTTAACTAAACCCAAGAAGGTAAACATAAATTTGCTTCAAATGTTCCATAGGGTAGTGTTTTTTGATCTTAGGAAAGTTAGGGAGAAGAGATGAGTCTTATTTTTCATCCCAAAGATACTATAAGTAACCACTGTGGTCATGTTTAATTCTTCCTGAAGATGTGCATGGTTTCAGAAACAAAAATGGCCTAGCTATTTTCCACCTCCAGCAATCTAACTTTGCAATTGTTAACTCCACTGGGTAGCAGAAGGAGGAATAGTTACGATTTTGTTGGCTTCTTGTCTCAGGAGCTTATGTGCAAGTGTGAAGCTCTTGGTAACTGACACCTTCTTTCCTCTCCCTTTCACTTTTATTGCTTCATGGTGATAGAGAGGAGGATGAAGATGAAGATGATATTTTCCTGGCCCATGTTTAGGTGGTAGAGAATCATTAAAAGGTAAATAAAAGGAATGGAGGGGGATTAAAGATGAAACCTATACATTCCAATATGTAGAATATACAGAATCAAAACTTGGCTGATATTTTTCTTGGCAGTGGGAGCAGATCACATTGCTGCAGGTTTCCGTAACTCTCACTCATGACTGGAGGAGAGAAAATGTTGCCATTGATGTTATTGAAGAATGGTACTGTTGACAGTTTCCACTTCCTCCATCTCCTCAGTGACCAGGAACAAAATTTTGCCACTATGCTAGCATCCCATTTTATGTCAGAAAAAGGAAATTGAGCTATCTGCTTATAATCAGGACATAGAGGAAGAAAAATAAAATAAAAAAACAACAATTGTACTTGCTTAAAAGTGTAATATTAAATATCCCAAGATTAGTTTAATACTGTCCCTTAACTTCTTTATTAGAGAAGTATCACAATTTCTAAAAAGTAATGTCCACCCAGGTTTCAAGATGACCTCAAAAAGGCTAACTGATGCAATCTTTGAGCTGAAGGAATGACCGATTCTAAGGCACTAGAGCCAGGACTATTAGCCACCAGCAATAGCACAGGAGCCTTTCCTGAAAGGTAATGCAGAAGCAGTAAAGGTTCGGCGCACTCCTCCTCCCAATTTAGCTGTTCTATTTTGCGCCAGGTCCCCACTTAATCCTTTGAGCCTTCCCTGTACCTCACCAGACACTTTTCTGTGAGGGTTTAGGGCCTGAAGCAAGACAACTGTTTTCTGTGCGCGTGTGTGCATGTGTGTCTCGCTGATGCAGGAAGCCTTCCCTTCAGATGGTGAACTGGGAATTAGGAGAGATCATCAAATGGATAATGTTGCTAATAATGCAGGAAAGAATGGCAGGGAAAGATGGAAACAGAGTCCAGGGCTTGCAGCAAGAGAAAAGTATCAGATTACTTTTAGTGGGGTCCAAGAAGTGGTGAAAATCTGAAGCCAGAGGGCATGTCAGAAGCAAGGAAAACAAAAAAAAGCCTGAATTGGAGAAAATAATTGCATTTCATTTCTCAGTTGATACGCATAGTGCTACAGATTCTTCAGCATTTGCTTGAATAGTATATGCTGTTGAATATGAAAAAAAAGAGAGATAGTGTATCCTAATAATACTTTTTTCAAAATAAGTTGGGACTAGAGAACAGCTAAATATCAGTGAATTTAGCTAGGTGTCAAATATCATTAAAATGTATTTTTCCAAACAAATTTATCAGTGTTCATTGCCTTTGGCTTTTTGTGTCAGAAAGCAAACAATATCACACGTGAGTTATTTGAAACCATCTAAAGGGGAGAACACACTTATGTTGGTGATTGCATCACTAGGAAACTAGTCTCATCTTTACTCATTTTACACAATGGCTATGTCTACACTGCAGAGTTTTTTCGAGAGGAAAAACTCTGCCGTGTCTAGGCAACGCGTCTGCTCTTCTGAAATCTTTTTGGGAAGAGTCAACATGCTTTTTTGGCATCCCTGCAAACCTAGTTTTATGAGGAAGAAGGGATGTTCCGAAAAGGGGGAGGGGAGGTTTCCAACATTTGGCCTACTGTAGACAGTCCAAATGTTGGAAAAGCCGCTTCTGAAAAAAAGAAGCGGAAAAAGCTACGCAAGGCAATATTGCAATACAATACAATACAATGCAATTGTCCTACAATATTTTTATAGCTATAACCTACCTCATACAGTATGTTCTAACGGGATTCCATATTCTAAGATTGTGCATGGAAAAGCAGATCTCTTTTGCTTGCATATTGATATCAGGTATTAGTACTTTCCAGATTAGTGCAGTTACTGCTCATAACAGCCTTAGGTCAGAGCAGATGGCTCCTACTATACCAGGAGCATAAAACAATTTGTATTGTACCCTAATACAGAAGGAAATAGGAGCAGGAACAGGAGTTTTGCAGAGAAAGAAAAGCCAACCTCAGAAGAAAGGTGCTTTGAGGATTATACTGTATTATTTATCTCAGCAATAAAGGTAACCTGTGGGAATGATTTAAGTTTAGCCCAGTATCCAATATACATATGTTGCATTAGGGACAGGATAAATCCACTTACTTATATATGTTTAAACATATATAGACATATTAAACTTAGCCAAACATAAGTATAGCAAACACATGGCTATAAAATCTCATACTTTCCCCCCAAGTGCTGCACATCTACTATATATTTGAGTTTGTCTGGCTGGCTGTTCAGAACTCCTCCTCAACAGTAAGAGGTAGGACCACCAAATTTGGTATCCAAATTCCTCCTCATAATTTTAAGCAAGGTAAGGGTTTGAATGTGCCTGGAATGGGATTGTTTCTCACAAAACCATACAGAAAAGAGACAATCACAGGCAGGTGAAAGGGCTGGAAATTCTCCCCTACCCTGTCCAGACTGCTTCAGCCCCGAGCCTCCAACCCCCTGGTGCCCTTTAGGAAGGATTGGAGGGGGGGGGCAGTGAAGCTCCCTTAGCTGATTCGTACAGGAACATTGCTGTTCTCCTTTGTCACGGAGCAAGGGGAAAGTACACAGTTTCCTGAATTCTTCACTTTGACTGGGGAACGCAGGGGGTAGATGAACCTGGATCTCCCCCGCCCATACCCACTGGAACTGCAGTGGCCATGGAGAAGTGCTTCTCCCTTGGCCCTAAGCTGCTCAGTTAAGAGAGAGATGTGGTAGTCCTCTCCCCCCCAGGAGAGCCTGCATGAGTTAAGAGAACCCCTCATCCCCAGCCCCACCCCACAGCAATAATTTAAATGAATCATATACATTTTCATTTTATTTAAAAAAATATTAAATTGAGTTAAGGACCCCATCAATGTTGGGTAAATCTTCTAGTGTTTTAATAAAATGTGCATTTGGAAGGTTTGACTAACATATATAACAAAATAGTTCCCCAGTTCTTTAGACAGTCTAGAAAAAGTTTTGCAGCAAAGTATTAATTCCAAAATACTGTGGATTTACAAGTTGCATGTAATTGCAAATCAACATGTTTCATTTTGACAATGGTTTGTTACATCTCTAAATATAAAGATTAGCTTTCTAAAATATATTATTATTATATTTTAAAATACAGACAAAATTATTTATAAAAGAAAGAACATTAATTATTGGAATAATATGATGAATAACGTAGACAAACAAAAGATGTCCAAGAAAAAAATTAGAATCATAATGGACACCAAAGAAAGGGTAATTGGTCTACAACACTGCTCCATTTATTATACGAATGAAGGTAAAACACAGAAGCTTTCCTCCAACTACAACACTTAATAGCTAAATAAACTATCCATTTTGCTACTTTCCTGGAAAAAAAAATCCATTATTATGAGGCCTGAACCAAAGGCTAGGAACCAAAGTTAGGCCATGTATTAAAATAAATGCTTACATGTTCACTGTTCCATACATGAACTTGGTCAAATTGTTGCTAGTGTAATTGGCACTAGATATTTACATAAATATATATTAGAGGGCTAGAGCAAACACACCCCTATCTAGTACAAGATGGTTTGCCAGAACTAAGAATAGGGAAGTTTTGTACAAGATCACAGGAAGAAGTGGAGGTACACAAATGTCAAGAAACTTTTAAGTTGTTTATCCCAGCTATCTGTTTTAGTCTATAAAAGTCAAGATACGTTGCCTTAACCCTTTTGGTAGCTGAAGGGACTGCAAAAACCTCCTGCTATTGACTGAACTGCTCCTTGCCACTGGGTATTTTTATGGTAATGTACTTGTACAATTTGTGGGACTCATTAGGATTGTGCCTTGAAGGCAACAAACCCAGCCGCATGCCTCTCTCACTAAACCATGCCTTTGGTCTTTCTCTATGAGTAACACTGAGGTATGCTAAATTAGCTGATAGCACTCTCTGCTAGTGCTGATAACTCCAAAGCTCCAAAAATAAAAGCTTTAACAGCTTTGCAACTTTAACAGCATTCCAGCTTTCTACAAACTAAGGCACTGTAATCTGGAATTCTAACTTCATACCTTATATGAGAAGCGAGTCAAGATTGTTTTTCCCAAATCTGACATCAGAAATCAAAACCTAACAATTACCCTCTGACTAACTACTAAATCAACAAATATTATATAATATTGTCACAGTTACAGAGCAAGCAAGCTATACCACAGACTTTTTGTCCTTCAAGTGTGGATTTTTACACCCTCGACAAACATAGCCACCATGTCAATGTAAATTCCCAGTGTAAACCAGCCTTGAGTCAGCTCACTGTTGTGTATGACTTGGAATGTCATATTTTCATACAAGCTCTGAATAATCACATATTTCTAAGGGATTCCATAGTGCCACAGCAGACTCCATAAGACTCTTCTATCCACTGTATCAAAGACTTGGAAATCTATGAGTTGTCCTGTGTCACCTTGGAGACTCATACTTTTAGCCTCTGAGATGTTGGAAATCTATGAAATTCATGTAAAGTGGTGACCTGCCATTCAACCAACAGTTCTCTGATGCTGTGATCTATGTGAACGATTCTATTGCTACGTAATATATGCATGACTTTTCCTACCAAAATCCTGCCTATTCTTATCTTAGCCTTAAAACCTCCTGCTTTAGTTTATTTTACTTGGGGAAAACAGCAATCACATGTCCCTTCCAGCTGTAGCACTGACTGCAGTCTCTTCTTTGGCAGTCTCAATACATGACCACTTTCCTATTTGTGTGGTACTTTTCATTCTTCCCATATCCATTGTAAGAGGCCCCAAAATGTCTACAGTGTTCCTTGAGTTTACCTTCAAGATTTTCATTGGAATGTTATTCACACCTGGTGCCTTTCCACTTGTTAACCAACTGACTGCCCTCTGTACTTCTACTCAAGTGATAGGTCCTAATTCCATATCCATATCTTCTCCTTATTCTAAGTTGGGGAGTTGATCATCTGGCTCATCATTTAAGTAGTTGACTAAATTACTGCCTTAATATATTTAATTGAAACAAAATTATTTCTCTCTTATGTTTCCATAAACTGGAAAGGGCTGATTTTCCTGCCTCCAACTAGCACAGCAGTGGCAGAAACATCAGTCACCCCTATTGCACTGTATATGAACATGACAGAGAGGAATAATTATTTAAAAGCTTTTCTATTACAGTAATCATTATCATACAAGCACTTCACAAACAATGGATTTCTCTCCATAATAACTTTGTGAAGTTTGGGCATACTATAGGTAAATAAAGCTTTTTCTAGTTCTGTATTTTAATTTCCTTGGAATTTATTGTTTCTTATTCAAAACTTAAATGGGAGAATACTGGTAATAGAGACTGACCAAACTGAGATCCCTCCAGAATCTGAACCTTCAGCACAGCCCTGTCTGCTCCCATATTGAAATGCTAGGGTTAGGAGAGGACTCTCTTTGATGGGATGGGGGAAGGCACACACTGTAGCAGTCAAGCAGTCTCGGCTACTAGGACTTGTGTCTCTGCCAATCTTGCTCCCACACTGTGCAAAAGCAACAGTCAGGGCAGCACTGAAGGAACAAGGTCAGGAGGGGAGAAGAAGACTGCAACCCATAAGTACAGGCCCACTTGCTGGACAAAGCCCCTGCTGACTCTTCTGGTCCTTCAGTGTGGCCCCATCCACTTCCCTGGTGAAAATTCCAAGATCCCCCAAAAAGTCAAAATTTGGGTGAAAACTGGTAAAAATGAAATGCTGTCTCTCAAAAACAGATTTTTTTTAGGGACTAATTGGTGAACATCAATAACAAAGGATCTTATAGATGGGAAACTGAGATGCAGACTTGACCAAAGTCACTCAGTTTATCAGTGAAAGAGCGAGCAACATAATCTTCCAACTCCTAGCATTAAAGGCCTGAAGAGATCATGTTAGCTAGTATGACCTCCTATATACCCCCAGACCATTATATTTCACCCAGTTATTCCATACTGAGCTCAATATCTTATTTTCCTGAAGCATATCTTTCAGAAACATATCCAGCCTTGATAAGAAAATATCAAGAGATGGAATATTCACCACTTCCTCCAGCAGTTTCTTCCTATAATTAATCACCCTTACTGACCCTGCCAGACATCTCCCAGCTCAGGGTAAGGAAGGAAACCAGGGCACAACTTCTTCAGGTTTGTGGCTACTGTCCTGCTCCATAGGCAGCCCACCTATTTTTGCTTTCATTTCTGCACAAGTGACTGATGAATGGTATGGGCTAATGTCCTACAATGAGGGAGGTGACAAAGCTGCTTTGTAAATTTTCTGCAGATTCCATGGAATCACCTCTTGAAAAGTTTTGATAGCCTCTCTGCAGGATTCCATTGAAATCAGAGAGCTTGACCATATCGATTAACTATATAGGCATATGTGCTGCTCACAGAAACATAGCCAAGCTTATAGGGCTGAAGAATGAAATTGTCCTTTTAATGAATTATCTCTACCAATATAACATTATGTAACTTCATGAACTTTGGATCAATTTTTTTGTTGATGGAATTCTACACATGGAACAGAGTTAACCACCTTTGGATTAATTTTTTAGTAACCTGTTAAGAACTGCTTTTGCAGAATCTGTTTAAAGTTAGGTGTTTGGTTGTAATCTCATTTAGAAGTGTGAATGTGGTTGTGTGTGCAATGGAATCAACCACTGAAACCAGCCTGTCTAAGTGACCAGCTGCAAGCACAGCCTTGAGGTCCAAAGAACAATGCAGGTGAGCCCTGCAAAAGAACTCATCCAAGAAAGAGAGACAAAAGCCCCATCAAGTAAAGAAGATCCAAGTCCCATCTGCTGTTAACTGATGACACATTGTCATATAGTGTCCTGGGGTAATGGGACAGCATGATCCACAGACTAAAACATATAAAAAGATGAGTGCAAAACTACAGGATTCGGTCTTCAGTTCTACAATCATCTTTCAGGAGCACTGGTGCACACAGGCATGATCAGGCTCCCCCCTCATGTCTAGATCAGGGATGTTAGCATACAATCGTTTAAATGGTTAACCTATAAGCTAGGGCTCACTGTGGATAGGAACTGCTGTCACCATATGCTGCTGCTGCCTGTATCCTTGCAGACCAGCTGCACCTGCTACCCTGTGCTGCTACCTCTGATACAGATGCCTTGCCTTGTGGGGGGAGGGGGAAGGGGAAGAGGAGCATTTAAATAATCATGTAACCGCTAAAAATTGTTTTGGCTACATGATTACTAACATAACTGATCTCTAACATCCCTACTCTAGACTACCTGGGCAGTGGACTAGCATGAGCAACTGAGGATGATAATTATATCCCATCTGTGGAACTGTGTGCATGAGTGTGTGTATGTGTGGTGGATAATTTTAGTAGCTAGGGACAGCAAATGAATTCTGCATTCACAATAAACATGGCATATTGCCTTATCCCCCAAATAAGATTCTGCTAGCTCTATTTCTCTAAGTGTAACAAGCTTCCACTTTTCCATGCCCTTAGCCCTACACTCCAGAAACCACAGCCACTTACCCTGCATCTCATCCCCTGCTTACTGGTCCCTGGACAGTGGTTGCTCGGGCTGGTTACGTCCGTCAGCAATGGAGAACGTTTCCTGGCTGCCAGACACACTTGGTGGCCCCGAGAAGAGCCCCTAGTTCTTGTCTACCTCAACTTTCTCATCTACAATTTCATCCTTGGGGTAAGGTCCTCCATGTACTGAAGTATTCATGGGGCTCTTGATGTTGAAAGTGGGGTCACCGCCAAGGATAGCATACGGCTCCTTACAGAAATGGCAGATGTTTGGTTAAGCACCAGAGCATTGGTTCAGGCCTTATGATAGGTTTGTTGGAATTCTTTAACAGTCACTATGAACCACTGACTGTCCCACTCATACTCCTTTTCACACAAGAATCGAGAAATGTGCCCACACAAATCTCCATTCCTACAGGTCACTCACAGGTGGGACTGAACAAACTCCTCCCTATACACGGTTCAGATCCAAGTGGGGGAGCATTTGAAGTGATGACTAGGCATGGGCACCTGGGAAGAAGCCATAAGGTCACTGTATGCTGAACTAGTCCATGGATGCGTAAAAAAGGCAGGTGCTCAGGCAGCAGGAAGTGAGATTTAAATTTCACAGGGACTGCAATGAATTGGGGTGGGTAGCTGATCACCTGCTACAGGGCAGCAGAGTTCAAACTGTTGACCAGAGAGGCTTCTTAGGAATTGTGGGCCACTTCCTGGAAGCCAGAATCAGAGACAAAACGTCTAGAGATGTCTGCACTGAATGTTTACTGACAACAAAGGGAAGGGAAAAGAAAATGTCCGTCCTGAAACCAGAAGTCTTTTTGTTGATGTAAATGCCATTTTTCATGACAAAAGTCATATTATAGTGTGAACAAAGTCATGCAGCTTTGTCGACAAAAGACACTTTACCTTGACAAAGCCTGCCAGCATAGACGAAGCCTAATATTTGCCATGGCAAAGCTCTGGTCGATTGGGGCGGGGAAGGGTGTTATGCACTCCTGAACAACAAAAGCTTTGTCATTCAGTTGCCAGTATAGACAAACCCTAAAGTTATTAATAGCTCAAAAGCTCTGTGTTCCTTTCAAGCTCAGAAATTAACATACTTGCCTGATATAACTGTGTTACTTTTATTTAAACCTTCTACTAAATGTATTGAATATAATCCATCCACATGTATGTTACTATTGACTTCAAATTAGTTCTACTGTCATGTTTCTAGGATTGCCAGATGGTTTAACCAAAAATACCGAACCCCCACACAAAAAAACATCGGAAAAAATTCTGTTGAGGGGAAAAAAAAAGGGGGGGGGGAGAAGAGACCAAAGTTGTTGGGCAAAAAAATAAACAAACAAACAAACAAAAAACCCAACAGCAGTTATTAAGCAAAAAATAAATAAAAATAAAAACCCAGCATTGTCCCTTTAAGAAGAGGCTTTTTTGCCAGCGGCCATTTTGTTTTTCTGTTTCAGCCACAAGACAAGCCCCTGCAGAACCAGGTAAGAGGAGGAGTGGGGGGTCCGGGAGGGCCTGGCAGGGGATCTGGGGGACTGGGCCTGGTTGCTGAATGTGTAAGTAGGGTTGCCAGGTGTCCGGTATTTTCTGAATTTTTTTACCAGACAGGAGGCGAAAATACCCGACTGTCTGGGTCAATACCGGACACCTGGCAACCCTACATGTTTCAGTGAGTCATTCCCACTTATGCTTAACCTGTGCTACAGGAACAACTGAATTTTGAGGGTGGTTTATTTCATTCCTGACATTTCCTTATCAAAGCTTATTGAACACTTTACATTGTTTATTTTTTGCCATGTCATGCTGTGCAAAATCTCCTGATCTACAGGTGAGGAAGGCGAAGAGGGAGGGATATTTCCTAAGATATCCCTTTGTCTTTAAAACATACTACAGAGTTTCTCTACATTTCCTTTTCTTCCCCCCAACTTTTGAGTTTGATTTTTTTATTTTAGTGCATTAACTCATTTCCAAAATAGGAAAACATTTCACTATAATAACTGACGCTATACTTGTAGTTTACAGTAATTAGATTTTTTTAGGCATGTACCTTGAAGATTTGTTAAGGAATGGGGCATAAAGTGATGCAGAAAAGAGATTACTGAAATATTAACTTGTTTTTAAGCTGCTGAAGAGGGTAACAGAACAGGATAAAATAACTAATCCCAGAAGAAAATGGTATCTCTCTTATTCTTATGGTTTCCATAAATTTTTAAACTTTTTGAACTGCATGTCAGATCATGTTAAAATGCTCTTTTTGTAGCTGTGCCATTTTACCACCTATTTTTTATATATTCAGCTCATCTTCAATATGACAATCATTAAAAAAATATGTGGCTTGTTGATGAATCTCTACATGACCAATTACCTAAACGTAAGAAGTTAACTCAATTTTATGGTTAAGCTACTACTCATCTTTAATATGCATAATTGATTAATGTTGGAATTTAATTAATACCTCATCTGTATTGTAGATAATTTGCAGTCCTGAGGATATCATCTCAACCAGGTAGAGGAGGAACAGTGACACAGCATTTATCTGCAATGAAAAAAAGTATACTTTACTTTCAGGGGGTCATAGCAGACCTGTTCATTTTCAAAAGAAAAATGTGATTTTAGATATACAGAAGAGAGCTTTTGTGCTATGACATGGTTACGTTCCTAAGAAATTTTATCATTTGTAGTATTACACATAATTTAATGGTACTGATATGAGACACTGATCAGGAGAATTGTAGCAAAAAGTGTTTTAAACAACTGCTTTAGCAATATTTGTATTTAAAGATTTATTTGAAAATTGTGATATTAAAACATTTTTGCTTGGGAATACTGATTTGACCACCTGTGACAAGCCATTTCAAATTTATGTAAATGACAAGGTTATGCAAAAGTGAAGCACCGAAGAAGCAAGTACAGGATGAACCTCTCTAGTCCACTCTGGTCCATATCCGTGGTCCAGCATGATTTCAGTTAGCTGGATGTCCACTTATTATGAGTGTAGCCAAGTTTCCCACAGCCCCATAAAGTTTTTTTTATAGCAACCAGTCCTGGCTCTCAGTGTTCTGTGCTGTTATTTAGTTCTAATTTACCCCTAAATGTCTTCGAACAGCCCAATAAGCAGTGGAAATGTTGATAATGCTGCTAGACAATATTGACTTCCCGTGGTTCAACAAATTCTCTGGTTTGGCACCAGTCAGGTCTGGAGGGGGCCGGACTAAAGACATTCAACTTGTAGTAGTTTAAACAGTACTCTGTGTAATAGGAAAACAGTTAAATCCTAACAAATAAAGCATTAATGCAACCACCTGGAGAGAAGTATTAATTTTAATCAACTATTCAGCATATGATTAAGTTACATTCATGAAAAAATGAATTGTGGTCTTGTGTGACGAATCACTAATAGACTCTTAGATTATCAACTCTCTCAGCATTCACAAGTACCATTTCACCAGAATATCTGAAACATCAATGAAGCAAAAAGAGCAGCAGCATGATATACCATTCTCATATAATATAGGATTCATATAATTTTGGTGTTTCAGACACAAAATTAGTCACTTTAAAGTGTTCATATTAATCAGTAACTTGCTTCATGAAATTAAAACAAGCTTTAACTTCAGTTGTGGGATTTAGAGAAATAGTCTGGACCCAAAATATGACCTTCCTTCATTTTTGGAAAAAAAAAAAAAAAAAAAAAAAAACACACACACACACACACATTTTAAAATATCCTTGAAATTCAAAACGTTTTAAGATTCTATTGTTTTCAGGACACTGACTAGTGGGACAGAACAGAATAACAGAACCAAAGTGTTAAGTATATCAGAAAAGACTGGTAGAACACTGTCTCTCATAGCTCCCAGATATTTCCAAAAGTTTTGAAGACATATCATATTAACTGCACTCTTTATATGTATCATATGTTTTCAGTTTTATTTTACTTACATTTTAAGGTTCTATTGCTGTCTATTGCTCCCATGTTCTAACATAATCTAACAGTCATAATGGACTGGGAAAGAGGATGAGGGCAAGGAGGCCATAGGGATTTTGCAACAATGGTCTCTCCATCCCTGTAATTCCATTCCATGATGCTGAAGTGCCACACTATGGAAGAGATTCACTAGAGGTAGAGAAGATGGCTTCTGTCTCTCTATGGCATTGTTCCCTTGCAAATTGACAAGGATTTTGTCACAAAACATTATGCTGTCCTAGTCAGAATTATATCCCACATCCCCATTTTTTTGTGTATGTGTTTTTCATGGCAGCCACCAACTAGAGAAGCTACATCAACACAAGTCCAGAAGAAGTGCCATTGTTTTGAGGAACAGACACTTAGAATACCAGGCCACTACCATTTCCTCAAGATTATTCAGATTTCCCAAGAGCCATGTAATATCTAAAGATTATCATCAGAGAAAAGTGTATGCTCAGCATGTTTCATCCAGCAGCAGACTGGGGCATAATACTCTATCTATGAAATGATGTACAAGAATTTCTTTAACAGAGCTGTCTGACTCCTAAACATGTATATTTTATGAAGGGAATAATTTGGCCATATTGACACCAAGGAATTAAATAATTCCCAGCATAACCACCACTCTTAATTAACTAGACAATATTTTGTACTGTGGTTTTAGCTCTGCTGTTTTGGAAGCAGCAGCACTGTTCTTAGAGTTGTGCCAGCCTCTTCTATTATAAATAAGGATGGTAATGAAGCACAAATTAAATTAATTTGCTGTGAGTTACATCACATTGCTGTGAGTAAGAAACATCATGGTTATACAGCAGAAGGCATACCAATATGTCAAATGGAAAAGGGCAAAAAATAAATATAGAGAAAGCATCACAGACAATGGAGAACAACAAATTAAAAACAAACAAAATAGCATCTGGCAGCGCCCTTCACATCTTTATTATTAATTAAAACTTTTCAGCTTTCTAGAAAATATGGCTGGGAACGTTAATAAAAATATAGCATCCAACATCAGATTATTGCAATTTTTCAATGTATTTATAATACAGCACATGCAGAAACTATTTTTTTAAAGTTGAGGTTATTTATTGAAAATCATTTGTCCTGCTCAGAAAAAAAAATTGATATTTTCTGAAAAGGATACACAGAACTTGGAATTAAATTTCAAAATAGTTTGATCCATTCAATACATTCTACAGCAGACATCTGAATTTATGAATTCTATAAGTCTTGTTAGACTATAAAGAAGCATCCAGCATGAAAAAGCATTCGATTCAATAGTAATATTACATAAAAGTATGTAGTCCTGCAATCACATTTAAAGGAAATGGTTTGGTTTTTTTACCTGAAGATGGCCATATTCCTCGTGGGAAAAGACTTCATCTCCAGTATATGCACTGAAAACAGAATGAAGGCATTTGGATGGTCTAGGATCTTGCTTAAAATGTTGAACCTAGAGGCAATTTAAAAAAACATGAAAAATTGATTATAAATACACCCTCAAGACAAATTCACAATCAATGATAGCTTATTTTAAGGTGTCGTGTCATATATATGCCAACCTATTTCTGAATTAATAATGGATAAAGTTTTATGTGAATTAGCACTGAGTAACTAAGTAATATTTGACTCCATTGTATATGATTTTTTTTCCTTCAAATGATAGAATTGTTCAGTTTAATACAACAATAATGGCTTCTTTACATATGTAATTTCATTCTGTACTCTTTGGTTTCTTAATCAAAGAGTTTCTCTACTGTGAACACCAAGAAAATATTGCATAAAGATTCAATCATTGAAATTTCCTTTCTAGTGCTACTACTTGATAAGCATTCACATTATATCAACTATGAGGACAACACTTCAAACAATGGTTTCTGCTACATTCTCTTTGTCTAGTTATTCTGGGCACTGAAAAAAGGTTTTTATGCACATTTTCCTCCTCCTGATGAAGGATCTCATTCTATGATTTCACTGTATGATTTTATTTTTCCCTATACTACTACTGCATCGTTATGAACTATCATTTTTGAGATCGTCACACTTTTTAAAAACACAAGCTTGCTCTTCCTTCCATTATTCCTAAGATTTTCTTAATTTCTTTCCTTAAAGTAATTACATAAAGATTTAATTACTGGTGTGTTTTTTCAATGTTACTGGGGGCATTTTTAGCATAAAAGATTTTAAAAAAAGCAAGTATGTCACCTCAAACAATCAATCTTTACAATAGTACATCACCACCAAAAGAAGAGGCTTAAAACAGACAGATGTTTTAAAAATAAATACATTCTCTTGGAAAAGAAAGTCAGTGAAAAAATAAGTTTCTATAGCATTCTTTACTTGCACAGCAGCAAAAAATGTACTACTTTTTCAAAAAACCCCAAGGTCTTACATGTACTTTTTTGGTTGCTTCAGACTGAGGTATGTTGATTATATCGAAATGCGTCTTTTTCATCCAATACTGATAAAAAATGTGCAGATCTTATGTAGTTAACTAAACAACAGCTTCAACTGACATTATGGTGGTTTTATCATTTGCATTTTTCTTCAGTACATACAGGAACACAACGTGAGAATTTACATATAATCACTACACGAAAGAAATCGCAAGTATTATATGATGATTAAAGATATGCAAAGAAAATTGCATGACTGTGCTTTGAGTTCTGAAGCAACTAAAAAGACTAATTTAAAATTTAAGCAAAAAAACCCACCCTAACAAACCAAAAAAACCAAACAAAAAACCCCAAACTTTTAAACTTTAGAGATTAATGGGGCATGGTTTCTGGGAATAAAATTCAAAACCATAGAAACAGTATAAAACAAAAGAAAACATCCAGCATTTCTTACCCTGACTGGGAAAGACTAAAATATAGATCTGTATAAACACTTCTCTAATTATCATACAGAATACTACGCATATGGTTTATCCTTACTTGAAGTCTACATGACATTTTTTTAAATAAGGACATCCCAGCACCTATTGGCTAAACCAATTGCAGGACTAAAAAGACTCTTTATTGCACTCAAAATGGTAGTGAGCTATGGAAAAATATACTGAACCGTATCACAGTCATTCTGAATTCATGGGTTTGAACATACTCATAAATTCAAAGTTTGTTATGGCCCCTCCTTCTGAAACAGTACTAGGATAATCAGGGCTCAGACACCCAAAGGGGAGAACAGGGGGTTTGAATCCCTCCAAAATAAGCAACTGAATCAACTGATCTTATACACTATTATTATGATTTATAGCAGCGTTTCCCAAACTATGGGCCAGGCCACGGGAAAAAAATACCGGGCCTCAGCGTGGCTGCCAGGAGGGGAGCAGAGCGGGGCGGGCTGGGAGGAGATGTGTGTGTGGGGGAAACCGGCCACCGGGAAGCAGGGCTGGGGGCAGCAGGGCTGTCCCGTGGAGATGGGGGCCGGGGCGGTTGGCCGGCGGAAGCAGGGTTAGGGGTAGCGGGGCTGTCCGGCAGAGATCAGGGCGGGCGGGCAGGCAGCAGAAGCAGGGTTAGGGGTAGCGGGGCTGTCTGGCAGAGATCAGGGCGGGCGGGCAGGCGGCTGAAGCAGGGTTAGGGGTAGTGGGGTTGTCCGGAAGAGATCGGAGAGGGCGGGCGGCGGACCCAGGGCTGAACAGGGGGCAGGGGGCCTGGCCGGGGGAGACCGGGAGGAGGAGGACTGGAGAACCACCCTCTGGAAGCAGGGCTGGACGGGGACAGCGGGCTGGACAGGGGATGGGGTCGGGGAGATATGAGGGTGGCTGGACGGGGAGATCAGGAGAAGGAGGATGGGAGAACCAGCTGCCGGAAGCAGGGCTGGACGGGGCAGCGGGGCTGGTGGGGGTCATCAGGGGAGCAGGGCTGACCGGGGGAGGGCGGGGGGGAGAACCGGCCGCCGGAAGCAGGGCTGGACTGGGGAGATCGGGAAGAGAAGGGTGGGGGGAGTGGGACTGACCCGGGCACATGCAGACCCGGGCACACGAGTGAGTCCGGCCCCGGGAATTCCATTTTGCCCGCCCCATACCTTCGCTCGAGTAGTTGCGAACTGCCTGGCTGGTAGACACACTCACGCAGCCTGAGCACATCTACCAGCCAGGCAGTTCGCAACTAAGGACTGATACACCTAATAATAATAAAATTTACCTAATTAGAAAATACTGGACATTTTATATGTCCGGTATTTTCTCAATTTGTTTCCCGGACAGAAGCCTCAAATACCGGACTATCTGGTACAAAACTGGACACCTGGCAACCCTACCCCTCCTTGCACCCTTCCTCCTAGCCAGATACCCTACCCCCAATCTGCTCCTGTCTCCTGGAGTGCCCATGTGGCGCCGGGTCCCCTAAGCCCTGGCCCCCTAAGCCCTGGCCCAGGCTGGGTGGAGGATGCAGCCGGGTGAAACACTGAAAATTTATTCATTTTTAATGTTTTTTTTAATATGTGTTTATATTTTTGGGCTCCAAAAAACAGTACTATAAAAAAAAATGGGTTCCAACTAAAGTAAAAAGTTTAGGAAACGCTGATCTAGCCAGCTTTCTATCCACCTTACAGTCCATTTATCCAATCCATATTCCCATAACTTGCTGGCAAGAATATTGTGGGTGACTGTATCAAAAGCTTTGCTAACACTGGCATTGGGGGCTTTGAGAGGACCAGAAACAACTTAGTTGAATATTCATCAGCTGCTTAATGAATATGCAAATATGCAAATGACCATTACCGGTCCTCCAAAAGCTCGTGAATGGATTTACTGGTCCCCGTGTCAAAAAGTTCGGGAACCCCTGATTTATAGTATGTCAAATAAGGTATTTTATAGATGCTTTTAATGTACTGAACTTGACTAATCGTAGGATGTACATCAAAGTTATGCATATCAATGTACAGGGCTCGACAAATTATACCATCTACTCGCCCACGGCGAGTAGACTGTAACCCGGAAGAGCCGGGTTCGGGCGATCTGCGCATGCGCAGATCGCCGGACAGCGCGGTTGGTGGCGGGGCTTGCCGCGGTTCGGCGAGCCCTGTCAATGTATATATACAGAAAACTAAATGTAGCTGATGCACCTGCAGCATCACCTCACAACATGGTAAGGAATCAATTGCACAGAGAGGGCACCTCCCAAGCCAGTTCTTTACACACACCCAGATTGAAGTACCCATCCGGTGTTCTAAACCAGGAAAAAATAATGATGGACCATTAGAGTTAATGGGAAGACAATGAGGCTACAGGAAATCCTCCCCTTACCCCCCCATTTTGAATAACCACAAGTCCATGCTAGGAAATAAAAAAGCCTTTCAAAAGCAGGCTTGGGTCTGAGGTTTTTTAAATATAGAAACTGAGGGACAGCCTCTAAATGGGAAACTGCCCATGAAACACTGGATACCCCTTCATTATATAGAGTGCATTGGGAAATGGTTTAGAAATATCAGATACCTTGTATTTAGAAAAGGGAATTAATCTAATATAGAAATGTAAAGCCAGAGGTTGCACCTTTATCTTTATTTTCTGTGTAACCTGTACATATTTGCTTCTCCTTATTGTTTCATCTTTGAATCTGCGATTTTATTTTTTCAAATAAATTAGTTTTATTTTTATCCAAATTAGGACTATGGTGTGCAAACTATGTGGAGTATGTCCCCTAAAATGAACTGATAACTGGGGGCTATTGTCACACCTTTGCGGTGATGAACCAGAGGGGAAAAGTTTGAGTGTCTGGAAGTTTAAAACTCAATATGGATTGATTTGGGAAGACTCAGGATTGGAAGAACTGTTGGGATCGACTTGCAAACAGTATCTAGGATAATAGAAGGCAGGATGAGACCATTAACTTTTTGGGCTGGCTCCTAGTTTCACGATTCTGAGCCACAGATCACAGCATTAAGTCATCCAAAGTTACCAGACAGATGGTGACAGACGCCCTTACTGGCCTGGGTGATCCCCAAAATTTCACAAGCATCAATACTTCTGATATTCATCTTTGGAAACAGATCACAATGTGTCTTATCTTTCACTCTGAATACTACTTGCCTACTTTATTTTCTGAAAATAAAGAAGCCAAATATTTTTTAGTAGTTAAGATGTGGTTAAGATGACATGGGGTGCGCATTCATAAGAAGCTGTATAACTGAAGAAAGAAGAAGAAGAAGAAGAAAGGAAGCACAAGATAGAAAGGAAACTGAAAGCAGGGCCTACAGAGATGGCAAAGGAAAGAAAAAAAAGTCCCCCCCTCCCAATAACTTCTATGAAACTAACATAGAAAAAGATTATAAAAATGCTATTTGAGTGCATGGATATAAACTATGGGCCAGAGGCTCAGCTAGTGTAATTTGGCTTCAGTGGAGCTATACTGATTAGTGTATCTTTATTAGAATGGCTGCACATCTGCTGATCTGATCTACATTAAGAATCAAGAGAAGAAACAGAAAGAAAAACAGAAGAAAATAAAGGAAAGAGTAGAGAAGACGACAAATGGGCTTAGAAATCTAGAGTACAGATTAAAGCTGTGAAGGAAAAATGAGAATAGCAGGAGGAGGAAGAAATTTGCATGACTGCTTTGAAAAAACTCAGTTTAAGGGATATAGGCCATGTGCCCCAGAAGTTGCAGGCAGTCGAGCATGGTGACTGTCGGCATGTCTTGGAGAGATTGTGCCAGGTAACTGATGCGAGTGAATCTGTTGGCAGGGAGGGAGGCTCTGGCTGTGACAAAGTTGAGGTTGGCCCCAATATATTGGATGGATTGTGAGGGCGTAAGCACTGATTTGGGTTGGTTTACCAGGCGTCTGAGAGAACGAAAGCAGCTTAGGACATGTGAGTGTGATGGTGGCACTCGTGTCTGGACCTTGCTTTGATTAGGCTGTCATCCAGTCAGGGGTGACCCCTTGTCTCCTGAGATGGGCAGTGACTGCTGCTAACATCTTGGAAAATACTCTCGGAGCTGTGGAGAGTCTGAAGGGCAGGACCGTATATTCAAAATGGTATCAACCTAAAGTAAAATGGAGAAAACGTCTGTGAGATGGTCTAATAGATATGTGGAAGTACGCATCCTGTAAGTCAAGAGAGGAAAACCAGTTGCCAGTCTCCAGAGCTGGGATAATGGTGTTTCTTTATGTATCTGTTCAGGGATCTGAGATCTAGAATAGGTCTCCACCCGCCAGTCCTCTTTTCTATGAGGAAATAATGGGAATAAAATCCTGTTCTGTGAAACTGTCGTGGAACCGGTTCTATGGCTCCTAATTGTAGCAGGTGGTCTACCTCCTGTTCTAATATGACCTCGTGAGATGGGTCCCTGAAGAGGGACAAGGTAGGAGAGTGGGAAGGGAGAAAAAGGGGATGGTGTACCCTAATGAGATGGTTTGCAAAATCCATTTATCTGAGGTAATTAATTTCCATTGGCGTAGGAATGGGAACAGACGAGATTGAAATAGTTTAGAAAGATTCTGAAGTTCTGGGGTGGGTGATCTGGTTTTCGGTCTCTCGACTGTAATTTCAAATTTGCTTATTCGATTGAGGTGGACGGTTGGAGTTGTTACTCTGGGACCGTCACCCTCTGTTGCCTGTTTCGACCCCACTGCTGGTAAGAGGGGTGTTCTCATCTGTGATATTGATATGGGGGTTGCGGGCACATCGGTCTGGGATATGGTTGGTACCTATATTGTCTGGCTCTTGTTGCAGGTGTTTGGATTCCTAGAGATCGGAGAATTGCTCTGGAATCTTTCATGGATTGAAAAACTTCATTAGTCTTCATGGAGAAGAGGTTTTCCCCTTCAAAGGGGAAAGTCTTCTACTGCTGGTTGGAGTTATTGAGGAAAAGCCGAGGAGTTATTCCAAGAGACTCGCCTCACAGTGACCGCTCTGGCTGTAGTTCTTGTGGCTGTGTATGCTGCATCAAGAGCAGCTTGCAGCGCTATACGAGAAATTGTCTGTCCCTCAGAGACAATTGCTTTGAAATGTGATTTTTTGCTTTCAGGGAGATTCTCAATAAACGTGTTCAGTCTCATGTAATTGTTGTAGTCATATTTACTGAGCAGCGCTGAATAATTTGCTACCCTCAACTGGAGCGTGGCTGAGGCAGACACCTTTTTGCCAAATGAGTCTACTCTTTTATTCTCTTTGTCTGATGGGGTTGAGCGATTTTGCTGCTCATTTCTTTGTTGTGCAGCATCCACCACCAGGAAGTTCGGAGGGGGATGTGTAAAGAGAAATTCAGATCCCCTGGGAGGCACATAGTACTTTTGATACACCTTTTTACTTGTGGGGGGAATCGAGGCAGCTGTTTTACATAAAGTTTTTGCGGGTTGTAGAATGGCTGGGTTGATAGGAAGAGCAATCTTTGAAGATGAACTTGCTTGTAGGATGTTAGTAAGCTCATGGGGAGTGTTCTGTACTTCCTCTACGGGAATATTTAAATCTTGTGCAACTCTTTTAAAGAGATCTTGGAAGGAGGAGATGTCCTCTGAGGTGTTAGAATATGGAGGTAGAATTGCCTCTTCAGTGTCAGATAGTGATCTTGTTTAGATCAAGATTCTGCCTTTGACATTGGGGAATATTGATTCTCATTCACACTCTCCCGAATGTTTCTGTGAGGAGATTCGGTCAAGAGTGAAGGAGGCTTGTTGATATGTTTGGTTTTAAACGGTCTCTTTTTGTGTTGTTGTGGGAGTTGATTCCACATTTGCCACTGTGGGGGGTACGCCATGGGTGGGGGTATCCACAGATAAGGAGCCCAGGGAGTCATTTGCGCTCTGAGGAGATCTGGCTGCATCTGACTGTGTGACATTGCTGACCCTTCTGAGTAAGGGGACAGCTGAGGTGAGAAGGCAGCCAATTCCTCTCCCTCTTCTACTGAGAGGGGGGAGGGTGGATCTAATTCATCAGAGTAGCGAATGGAGGTACCTCTCTTCACTCAAAATAGGGGAGTGAAGCATTGAGGGGAGTGTGTGGTGCAGGGGGCTGCGCTAGCTGAGAGGAGCCCGCTGTTTCCAAAGAGCTGAGAGGGAGAGCTGTCGCCCCTAGCAATCGAGGGGGAGGGGCAGTACTGAATGGCTGCTCTATCCCTTCTCTGGGTGCCGTCGTGAGAGGCTGAGGTACCGGTGGAACTGCCATAATGGTCAATGATACCGGGGTATCTGAGGCAGGCACGGAGTGGCCTGTTGCCTCTTTGAGGGCAGCGTTTGCAGCGCTCCTTGGCTTATTACGCTGTTCGCCTGAAGTAACGTACTCAGACGGTTCTTATCTGAGTGGTCTGACTTTTTTCCCCCTCAGAGTGCCACCTTATGGGTTGCTGAGGCAACGAGCTTGCCCTTCTCTTAGAGGGCTTAGGCTTATCTTTGTTAGATATATTACTCTGCCCGGAGCCCGGGTCAGTGGCATGTCGCTTGCCATTATTTGCGTGGAGCATTTTGAGTTTGAGCTCCTTATCTTTGCGCGTTCGTGCTTTTATCTTGGTGCAGTGGGGGTAGTCTCTCTGTGAGTGAGAGTTCCCCAGGCATTTGATGCAGTTGTCATGCCCGTCAGAGGCAGGCATCATGTCCCTGCATAGTGCGCAGCGTTTGAAGCCGGGTGAGCTCATGCTAGCATATGGCTCTGGCGGCAGTTCGAGAGCAGAGCTGCCGCCTCCTCTTCTTTTCTTCTTTTTTTTTTTTTTAAACTAACACTAACCCTGACTAACAATAACAATAAGAACAGAGAACTAACTATTAATGACTAACTATCTAATCTAGCGAATTAATTCTGAGGAGAGGAGAGAGCACTGCAGAGTTCCATCCGCAGCCAGGGACGGTGGAAAGGAACTGAAGGGGGGAGGGGTGCCATGCATGCGCGTAGGTACCAGGGGAAGCCCACGCACTCGGCGCACCGCACATGCGTGGCCCCATAATGCACTGCTAGGCAAAAATCCGTCCAGAGGCACTGGGATGCTCAGCACCTAATGTGGAGCACCCCCAAGGACGCCTCTCAAAGAAGAACTCCCATTCCTCAGCCCTATACCAAGAATTGAAGATGGAAAAAATGAGTATCCCCACCCCTGGTTTCAGTTGCTACCTGGGATCTCAATAGGCGTTTAAGGAGTGAAAGGGTCTCTTCACTTTTAGGCTCCTATTGCTCCCTCAGCATTGTACAAGATCTAGACTGAAAAAGAGGGCTCACTAAGTGGCATCTCAGTTCCTTTTGCTTTCCAGCACCATGCAGGAGCTAGGAAAAGAGATCATTCCTTTGATCCCAAACATGGAAAAAAGCAACAACTCTTCTGTTGTATTACTGATTTATACCTTCCTGCAGATCTCAGAGACAGAGTAAATGTAATGTCCCACAAAGCAGTACACGTCAGTGATGTCACTATATGCTAGACTCTTAGAGTATAAGATGTTAAGCACAATCAACCATCAAACAAAACAGTGAAATTGACTATGCACTAAGTACTGTTAAATGTTAAAATAAACACAATGAAAAGAAAGAACTTTCTTCTGTATTCTTTTTCAGTTATATTCATCTTACAGGTTACATGGAATAATAATAAGCATAAATTTTAAGACAAATGTTATTTTCAAATTGACAGAGTCCCTTTAACTCATCCACCCACTCTCCTTGGCTAACTTTTCCCCTACTTCAGACATATGCACACAGGGTGACACACCGAGACCAACCCCACCACTAATAATGTAATTACACAAAATTCTGTAATTTCAAGATATTCCCTAGCAACCTTAATTACAGAGGGGAAAAAGCCAATTATGATCCCAGAATATCTAGGGTTTGCTAACAGAAAGATCATGGAATGAGTATATTGATGGTATTCCTTTAGTACCTACTTCTTACAATGTAAAATTAAGCCATAAAAAGATAGAGAAGTGATGACCAGTATACTCAATGATCTGTTGGATAGCTGACCAAAAAAGTTCTAGCATCTCTTCAAAAACAGAGGTACCTTGCTCTTAACACATGAAATTCACCTGGTGTTGAAAGATCTTTTCTCTAGATTTCTGAGGTCAGGAAGGGAAGGAGCTTCCATAATCCCACAACTTTCCATACAAAAATCATTAAGTTAATGGCCTGATTTTGAAACATTCTAAGCACTCACCGCTCCCACTGATTCCAAAGGGAGCTGCTGATGTTCTGAACATCCGTCCACAAATGCCAGAAACATTACTCATTGTTATGACTGATTAAATCAGTAACAAAGACTGCCAGAAGCTTGCTTGGAGTGTATTTAGTAGGACTACTATACTGACTGTATCACTAACCATTAACGTTTTAGTTAGAGGGCTGCCAATCATGTGTTCAAATTTTAATAGCAATTTTAAAAAGGCAATTTTGAAATACAGTCCACCATTTATATACAGGATGAAATTCTTCTTACATTGCACATGGCTAGGCCTAGAAAATGGGAGTAGTCCATCCTTAGCTGGACTGCATCCCATTATTATGTTGCCCTTTTAATTTTATCTGTATTTATCTACAGGAGATGTTATAGCTCCTAGTTAAATTACTGCTTTAAAGTTAAGTGACTGCTTGTGTCCACACAGCAGTGTTTTTACCTTTTCAGCTTGGCGCATATAGCAGTAGAGAATTCCTCGCATACATTTTATGGCAGAATGCTCCAACTCATGTGTCCTTCCCTTATCATCATCAATGCGCCTAGGTGAGAGAGATAACCCATGAAATTAACTGGAAATGCATTAAAAAAGAAGTTCAACAGTACTTTTGATAATTATTTAACTACATACTTAAATACTATGTTACAGCAACACCCATTACTGTCAGTATACATAGAGAGAGCCCTGTCATAGTTTTTCCATGATTCAAGCCACATTTTTCAGTTTATGCTATTCCATAATGCCAAGAATTGTGAGCTACAAATTTGCCTGCAAATTTCTCAGTGTAGGATTTTTCCTCCTTCTTTCAAAACAAAACAAAAGGAAAAATTTCCCAGCTGTTTACAAGAGGAAAATATATGCTCTCTTTAAACTAACTGGGATGTCTTTAAATTCAGTAACTTATTTTTTAAATTTTGCAAAATTCTTATCACTGATATAATCGGTTACATGTTTTATTCTGAAAAGTTATAATAGTGCATTACAATGATATGCCAACCAGCTGCTACGTATGTTAAGAAACCTCTCTCTTAACATGGGTATGCTATGAATTCAAATGGTTTAAACAATTATTTTAGTATATTACAAAAAATTCATACGTAACAAATGTTTTACATTAAAAATTTATTTATTTGCATGCATTACTTTAACCATTTTGCTGATACATCATAACACTTTCCCTGCTCTCTTTCTGTTTTAGCTTTTTCAATCAAGGAGCGTATTTTCCAATATTTGATAGAGCACCACGAATAATGGGGCTCTAATACAAATATAGAACGCAGTACATCTGTAAGTATTTATCTATTTGATGATTAATTAACTAAGCATAGTTATCACTAATTAATTGTGGCAAGTTTAAAGATTATTGTACTGTTTGCAAATGAGAGAGTATTGCCATGGGGAAATGAGTCACAACTGTAGCAGTGTATTGTAGAGAAGCATATACTAGGCAGGTGAGCTGTAATTCTGCTTACCATAGTGATAATCAATAAACACTGGAGTATTTTTAATATTCAAGTCATGGATTGAAAATATAGCATTTGGAGGCTCTTTAAATAGTACTGCTACCTACACACAAATACATGTACCAAAAGTGAAATACATGCCTTAATTTACAAAACTCAAGTGAGGAAAAGGCAAGCTCCCTCAAGAATAAGACCACAAAAATACACACAAAGAGTACATGTTCACTGTGTAGTTTGCAACAGACATTTATCTAAAAACTAAGTACAGGTTGGACCTCCCTGGTCTGACACCCTCGGACCTGAGCCATCCCGGACCATGGAAGGTCAAGGCTCCCCTGCTGGCTGCTCCACTGACAGCTCCTCTCCATAGGGCTCCCAAGGTTGCAGCTCCCTGCCCTGCTAAAGCTGGCCTGGTGAGACTCCCACCCTGCTGCCCGCCAGCTGTGTTGGGAGATCCCAGGGATTCCCCAGCCAGAGCCACCACCAGCTCCACTACCTCTGGTGGTTCATCAGGGTTTCCCAACCCCGGGCTGCTACCGGTCCCACTGCTGTGGCTTGGTCCTGCTGCCGCTGAAGGTTTCCCAGGGTTCCCTGGCCACTGCCGGACCCGCTGCCAGGGGCTCTCTGGCTGCCTGTCCTCACTGACACAGGGGTTCCCCGACAGTGGGGAAGCTCCCTGATGGCTCCTAGCCCCGCTGACGCCAGGGTTCCCCTGCCTAGCTGCTGTTGGCCCACCCGAGACTCAGTAAACTCCATGTTCTCTTGGCTGGCTCCCACTCCTGGGGCTCTTTGGTCCATCAATATCCGTGCTGGATTACGGATGTTGCCGGACCAGAGAGGCCCAGATTTGGGAGGTTCAACTTGTATAACACAGTAAGCAGGTGAGTGACGAGTGCTATTGAGTTTAACTCATGTTCCTTGGGGGGCTTTGGGGTTTTTTTTTTTTGGTTTTTACTACAAAAGTTCTTATTTTTCCTAAAAATGTTCTAAAGAAACCTAAGTGAACAGCAGCTTTTCGGAGAACCCAGGGCAGTAACATTAATGCAAGAACTGTGCCATCTTCCCCACACAGAGACTCAGTTCTGACTTATCACACCTATTGTGTCACAGCCCTGGGACTCTTGAGAGCAAAGAATGCCCACATTAAACTGGTTATGCAATTAAAGGGCTAGAACTCTGTTCTGACAGAAGAAATAAAATTGCACTAATAGAACACCACTTTATCACTAATATTTTTGTTAGCTCTCCTTCTCACACAGTACAAAAAACAATCCCAAGTGTCATACTGTATGTGTTCAGATATCAGCAAGCAAAGACTTTAAATCACTACAGCAAGATCTGTGTCACCTCTTTTCTCACCACCCCCCTTTGTTTGTCTGATAGCTACTGTAAACAAGAAGTATTCATCACTACTGTGTCAATCCTTCCTTTCCTTTCCAATATCTGTTTCTTCCATCCTTCCAAATATTCCTGCTTCATTTGCAAGGGGATTAAAAGATTAAATAAAAAGGAAGATGTAAGGTACTCCTTCAATACAACTGGATAATAGGAAGAACATCATGACACCCTTTTAGTATTTTTTTAATGCTCTCAATTACTACCTTTATTGCTAGCTTTCATAATATGTTTAAAACGTAAGAGTGAAATTACACTTAAAAATTTGTACATGTAGCCATTTCAGCTGCTAATTAAAATCAAATCCTGGAGTAATGCTACGCTGGTCAAGAATATTGAATTTTTAGTTGCAACCACCATGAGTAATTAGGGAGTAGTCATAAAAAATAGTATATGTAAAGGTATGTCTGTAACATGAACTATTACAAAAGACCAAAATAGCAGTTTTGAGGTGTCAAACAAATTTAAATCTTTCAAGTAAAGCCACAGAGATAGAGACGTACAATTTTGACCAATAAATGATATATATTAAGGAAGGATAAAAATCTAACCCGTAGTTTTTATCCACCTAGTAGATCATCTGCACTGGAACAAAAATTCCCTGTATTATAATGAATTATAATTAGCTCTCCAACTGAAAATATAATAGAATTGTGCTGGCAAAAATGATTATCTTCTTTTTATGTGATGCTGGCTGTTAGGAGAGAGTAAATTTTTCATTATTCTCATGTCATTCTTCCCATCTCATAAATACATTATTTTTCAACTAACACCATCTTGCTTAGCACTGTACAGAATACTAAACATGGAGAAGCAATGACTCCCACAATCCTTCATATCATATCATAAATTAACTACAGTTAAATATGTTGCTCACTTTCCTTGGCTGCTATTCAAACAATTTAGGACTGGGAAGGAAGGATATGAGCAACAGAAGACTAAGATTTCGGTAAAATTTGGAAAGGAGCTCATACAGGCATTGATTATAGCCTCTTGCTACTCAATCCTGAGACTCAACATTAAATTATCGCCATCAGATGAACACCTCAAAAATTCTAAATAAAATGGGATGCCAAACTTACCTTTCACTATTAAGTGGCAAAGGGTGGACAAGAAAGCCCAATCACCTCAAATGAAGACTCCCCTGACTGAAACTTGAGAAAACATTCTCTTCTGAATTATTTCTGTTACTATTTTTCTCTCATCCTTTTGTAATTCACTAGAGACGTCTATATGAAGAGAAGTTGCAATTTAGAGGTACCTGTATCCGTTCTTCTCCCTACCAATTCACAATATTTTGAAATTACTATTTATACAATAGTAGCAAACATGTTACAGTAATCTGTGTTGTAACCTCTATATAGGTTAGTGTAACAGGGAGCTCATAAGATATTTCTAATGTTCCTGTTAAGTGAAAATTAAAAAGCTGTTCACATAATCTTATGGGAATGAAAAAAAGTTTTAAAATGTTTTAATTATGATGACTGTCCCAGGTTTTGGGGCTATTCTATGTTTTCAATGCCTGAAATATTTCAAAAACTGAATGTCTTTTCAAGTTTCAGTAAGCGATGACTTTAGTTCCAAAAACAGAAATTTAGAAATGAAGCTATACTTATAAAAGTTAGAGAACTGGAATTTTACAAAAGTATTCAGCCCAAATCCTCATTGCAAGAAGTCAGATGAAAGGACTGACAAAAGATGCATCAAATGTAGATATTGCTGTATAGCTAATTTATTTATAAAGTTATTTTACTGAGTCCACAGGATTTATATGCCAATTTAAGAAGAACTACAGGTTGAACCACTTCAGTCCAGAACTCTCTGGTGTGGAAACATCTATCATCTGACAAGCTTTTAGTTAGTCAGATGTCCACTACTCATAGTGAAACAAAAGACAAGACTATGCAGCACTTGAAAGACTAACAAGCCATCTTGTTAGTCTTTAAAGTGCTGCATAGTCCTGTCTTCTGTTTCAGCAAGACCAGACTAACATGGCTACATCTCTATTACTATTCACTATTCATAGATATGTCCAAGTTTCCCATGGTCCCATAAAGTTTATTTATAGCCACCACTCCTGGCTGTCAGTGTTCTGTGCTGTTATGTACCTCTAATTTACCCCAAATGTCTTCTAACAACCTGGGTCACAAGGGTACCAGACTAGAGAGGTTCAACCTGTGACAATACAGTTACTATTAACAGTCACTAAACCTAAACTGGTGTTTCCAGACTTATTAGTTGGGACATTATAATTCTTTCAGTTTATGTTCTTAAACTTTTCTTATCGCAGGACACAGTCATGGTCAAAATTACAATGAAGTAAATCACAGCTTTTTCAGTGATTAGGAAACACTCAACATGACTACAAGATATTATAAATCACTCAGTGCTACAAAGTGATTTTCTTCTTAAACAATCTGCTCTTAGACAGGTTATGTAAACAGCACAATGGTAACTAATCCTTATCTGGAGAACCTCATCTCTCTGCTCCGTTCTCAACTTTATAAATTTGATTGACTCTTAACCATCTGTTATCAGTTGAAAACAGGGATATGAACATGCCACAACAGTGAATACTTTTAGAGAAAAAATTACAGATTAAAAAAAATTAAAGCATTCCAGATGTCATATGCCTTAATCCCAATCACCAGATACCCTTGCAAACACCCAAAACCAAAGGTTTGCTGGTGTCTGAAGATGTATTTTGCAGCCCATAACATCCTCCTGGTAATATTCTCTCACCAGGTATTTTGCCTTTGGCCGAACTACACTTCTACCTATATGTGGAATTACCTAATTAAACTTTCCTTTCTATTTCTGGGAAATTAGTATTCGAACATATTTTAAGTGCCTTAATCCCCAATTAAAACTTCTGGTTTTAAGTAATTATATTTTTTCAAAATTTTAACGCAAGTTTCAAAACAATCTAAACGAAAGCATAACATTTCCAGTTTTGACCTATTCTAGCAACTACTCAGCAACAAATACACTCTACCCATTTCAGCCCATAAATTGGAAATAACAATAATGTAATAGCAATGAGTAGTCCTGTGGCACTTTAGAAACTAACAAATATATAGGATCATGAGCATTTGTGGGTAAAACCCACTTCATCAGATGAGCCAGAGTGGAAATAACAGAATCTGAGGCAAATATAACAGCAAAAGCAATTATCTGTCAATCGTAGGACGTGTGTTAATGAAGCTAATTAAGTAGGCTTGGATGTGTCACATTCATAGCTTTTGATGTGAAAATGCCAAATGTCAAAGGCAGAGGAAATTGCCTTTGTAATGAGTTAACCGGTTAATATCTTTATTCAAGCCCAGGTTGACAGTGTCAAAATTGTAAACCAATTCCAGTTCAGCAGTCTCTCTCTGTAATTGGGTGGTAAAATTAATATAATAGCTTTGCAATAATTGTAAATGAACTATTAGAAACAATCATCCTATATTAAATACCAAAAAAAGGGAGCAAGGAATGGTGAAGATAGGGCTAACTTTACACACATTGAGAAGGCTGCTATTATGGCATGTTTTATGTCAGTGTAAACTTGTTAGCGCAAAATTAAGCCAAAGTGGTTCCTAAAGCTATTCCTTTTATTTTTGTTGCATGGAAAAATTGGCAAATATAACTTCTGAAAATTTTGTCAGAGACAAACCTTCCCTTCCAATGAGCCCATAGGGCAGATCAGTGCAGTATTTTTAAACTACAGAAATTCTCACTTAAAGAGAAGAGAGTGTGTATTAGCTGGCCAGAGGTCAGGCCAATGAAATTAAGATCTGTTAAGTTGATACACTTTCCTGTAAACCAATGAAGAAGTGGAAAACCAATGTGCTGGCAAACCCAAGCCAGAGGCAGGAATATAATACTGTAATCAATTTAACCTATAAGCTTTTGCTTATCAGTTATACTGTAGATTACAACCATCCTTCCCTCCCACCCCACCAGTACATTTTTTAGCAGGCTGGCTAGCAGCCTGGCTCAGTCCTGGCTTGCGCTGGGTCCAGGACCTACCACCACTGTGGCTCTGCATTTAAAGTTTATTAGGAGCCATGCGGGCAAGCAGCCCAGCTCAGTTCTGGCTTGCACCAGGTTCAGGAGCTCAGCCCCACTCCTGGACAGAGGCTGTATGAGAGGCAGCAGCACAGGGCAATAGGCAGTCGGTCCACAAGGGGAGCTGGTTTTTAAACTGCCTTTAAACACTGTTCAGTCATATTTAGAGACTTATTCTTCTCTTCCAGAAATCAATAAAAACACAAGGCAGAAGAGTTGTGTCAACATAGAACAAGGAAGATACAGCATTTAAATGCTGTTGGACCAGGAAAAGTGTGGACTAAGAAACAATGTCAAGTAATGAAAAAAACAATTACTAACCTGCTCTGTGACTCAGGCAAACCAACAGATTCGCTGGGTCACTAGGCCAGAGGCAGGGTCTCAGGCAGAAGTGTTGGAGCAGCCAGCCCTGAGGACCACCCAGACTGTGCTCCTTCCCCTCATCACCATCCGGAGTGGCCGCTGCCACTGCCACAATAGCGGTGGTCAGGAATCCTGGGCCCCTTTGATTTATTGGACCTCAGGGCAGTTGCCACCTTTCCTACCCCCATCAGCAGGCCTTCTGTGACTTTTTTTTCTTTGCATGATTGCACATGTCCATTCTACTTCAGGTCACTAAGAAATAATTCCATCTGCACAGGGATGGTTCAGAGTCTCAATGATGGAAGAACTAATTGTCCAAACTTGGCTTCATTTTGAAGAAATGGTTACTTACCCTTTGCAGTAAACAAAGTTCTTTGAAACATGTTCGTATGGGTGCTCCATTCTTGGTGTCCTCGCAATCCCTGAACTTTGATTGGAGGTTTTTTATAAAAGTGTCTGTTCAGGCTGTGCATGCATGTTAGTCAGTCTTCTGCCCTGTCCAGTTATACAGCACTGCACAGGTGAACTGCCTTCAGTTTCTTCTTTATCTTCAAGCCATATAGCAGAGAACGCAAGAGCAGAGAGGAAGGGAGATGTGTTGTGAAGCACCCATAAAGACAAACATCTCGAAGAATTACAGTTATTGTGCAGGGTGAGTAACCATTTCTTCCTTTTCTACTAGTGTCCTTACAGATGATCCACTCTAGGGCTATGTCTAGACTACAGGGTTTTTTCGGAAAAAATGGCCTTTTTTAAAAAAAAACTTCACTTGCGTCTAGACTGCCACCATGTTCTTTCGAAATTAAATCAAAAGAACATGGTGTTTTTTTCCACAGCGGTAAACCTCATTTTATGAGGAAGAACGTCTTTTTTCTAAAAAGCTCTCTCGAAACAAGGCGTTCTTGAATGCAAACAGGGCTTTTTTGAAAGAGAGCATCCAGATTGCCATAAGTGAGTTCTTATCAGAGTTCTTACCAGAAGCCATAAGTGACAGGGTTATTTTAAAGTATCTGGCAGGCCCCACCTTTTGCACTTGAAGTGCTAGAGTGGGGAACAACCTTGACAGATGGCTATCAGGAATGCAGTTTTCACTGCATGGAAAAGTGAGCTGGTAGTCATTGGTTTATATTGTGGTCACGGGTGGCATTTAAGAACCAGCCTGAGGTTTCAAAGTGAAGCAGGACACTTGACTGGTGGAAAGAGATTTTCAAGCCTGCTGAGGAACTTCACTGTCACAGGGTGTGCAAAAACAGAATAAGCTTCTACTGCAGAATGGAAAGCCATGATGGCTGCCAGTTGAACTCTAATGCAGATAGGCAATAGCCCCAAGCTTTGTTAGCATTGGTATATAGTTGAGTATTTCTGGCAACAAAGATGTTATTGATGGAATATGTTTAAAGTCACACCAACAGACAAATATTGTCAATTTTTCATAGCAAGTGTAGTAAGTCTGATGTGCAATCGCATTCTTATTACTGCCTCTGACCAAGTTGTTTCTAATCCTATGAGCATTGACCACATATGCTTTAAGATGAGCATTTGGAGGTTGGAGTGAAGGGTCTTCCTGGGAGAGGAGATGAAAATCAATGATCATGAAAAGTGTGATCATTGAGCACATGACCAGCAGTATTAGATAAGAAAAGCATCTTAGTGTATGTTAGGTTAGAACTATCAGGAGGACTCTGGGAATATGTATAGTAGATCCAATGACCAATGAAGATGAAAGACATCCCCCAGAAGTCAGTGACGGTCTCAGGAGCAAAACAGCATATCTTCAATTTACTGTTGCAAACAAGTCTATTTGGAAGTGACCTACTGCTGAAATCTATTTCTCACTGCTGGTCTCCAAAGAAACGTGTGCTGAGTGTATCCTTTGTCACATTCTGAAGTCTTGGATGACATGCTGCTGTGATGATGATCTATTAACTGTACTAAAACACTGTCATGCATAGTAGAGGTTCTTTCAGGAATATGGTTTGTCTTGTGTACCTCAAATTTCACCTCATTTGCTTACAAAATCAGACAGAAATACAAAAGTGCCACGTAGGGATATGAAAGTGTAAATGTGTACACAGTTAACTGATGAGCCAGATCTCATCAATTAACCTTCATTGCTACATGCAAGTGCACCCTTCCCCCTGCACAGAGGCAGCGGGGGGGAGGTGTGAGCAGGTGTGAGCGAGGAGGCGGATTATAAGCTGGCTCCCTGTGTGTATCAGCTCCAAAGGAGGAAAGCAGCAAAGGCAGCAGCAGGCGGGGGAGTGGAGGCCCTCCCCCCACACATGTAAACTGCTGAAATTTTCAGTGGTTACACGTTTACCTAAATAAATGTGTTTTAACATCCCTAGTGCTACAGCTCATTACTACTGAAAAATTGCTTACTCTCTTATTACATTTAAATTATAACTAAATTAGCATATATAAATATTGTACTTATTTTGGTGCATAGTACATAGAGCTGTATAAACAAACCACTGTCTGTATGAAATTCTAACCTGTACTGTCTTTGCAGTAGTCTTTTGTAAAAAATAGGCAAATACCTAGATGAGTTGATGAACCCCTTAGAAGACTTCTCTGTACTCCCACGACCAGCAGAAGCACCCTAAAAATGGAAGGGATATAGGCACACAAACCATGGTCCCACCCTTGCACTGCCCTTTTTTCCAAGACCTCACTTGCTCCTCTCTGCCCCTTGACCACATCACTCACTCTTATGACGAGTAAAAAGTGGAGTGGGGGTTTATAGCCTCATGTTCCCCGTACCCGGTTCCAGTTTCCTTGCCCCGTACCCCTGATATATAGTGTGGGAGTGGACGATATTTTAAATGTTGCCTTTTTACTCAGCAGATGTACAGATGTAATCCCCAAAAGTATTCAGACTTATTTGCTGATAAGAATAAATTTACTGCTCTCTGATCCACCACCCTCAGGACCTGACCGAACCCTAATGAGGGAATTTGCTGGACTGCGGAGGTCCCCAGCTACCAGCCCGCCCCCTCCCCCGCCAGCCCAGCCAGGCTTCCATGCTGCTGTGGCCTCAGTTAGGATGTAAGGGAGTAGCCGGGTACTCGAGTCGACTATTCTCTTCTCCCCACCTTGCTGTCTCTGTGTCAGAGGCAGCAAGAGGAGTGTAGGAAGCAGGAGCCGGAGCTGGGGGGAACCAGCCTGAAAGCCAGTTTTCCCCAACAGTGTCTTCAAGGTGAGGTGGGGCAGAGGCTAGCTCTGGGATGCTGCAGCTCTGCCTTCACCTCCCGTTCCCAGAATGCTGTGGCTCTGCATTATAAGTGTAGTAAGAGCCCGCCAGGCTCCTGCTGTACCCCCGGCTCCTACTACATTTAAATTGCAGAGCCACAGTGGGGTATCAAGCACTCCCACCTTATCGACTAATCAAATAGTTGATGGAAATTCTATCAACTACTCGATTAGATGATTAACTGCAATTTAACATCCCTAGCCCCAGCAGCCCAGGCTGCTGCGTCCCTGACCCCAATTCAGCTACCAGAGCTGTCACATCGTCAACCCCGCTACCTGGCCTGCCATGGCTCTGGATGCGCTACTAGAGCCCTGGTCCCAGCCCCAGCCCTGCCGCTGGGGTTTCCAGCCAGGACTCCCTGGTCCAGGAACATCCAAGGTTCTGCCATAGACCACAGATGTTAACGGACCAGAGAGTTCCAGTTTTGGGAGGTCCAACCTTATAAAAAAAGCCCAAATTTGGGACAGGGAAGAAACAGTTATAGAACTGAACTCTCCTTTATAGAACTGATGACTTATGGTTGTATTGCTATGATACTTTTTGGCCTCTTTCCCATCAAAAATCATTCTCTTTAATTTTCAAATCTCAGTTTGTTTGGTAGGACTCAATTGAATTGCTTCCACTGGCCACTACTCTCAAGCCTCTAGCTATCTTTATCATATTTTACAGTTAGTCAGGGAGTAGTATTTCTTTGAATACTGCTTCCTACCATAATAATTTTTGACAATATGCCTCAATCATACTGCCTCAGAACATCCATGACAGTGAAAATTTAAAAAGATGCTTACAAGACAAAATATTTTTAAAAGCTGTATTTAAAAAAAAAAGTTTTCTAACTGATGAAAGTCAAGCGACACTCTTATTGAAATAGAAATATGCACATTTATACCATGATTCTTATACATTGGTCCATTTCCATGGGATTACAAAACAATTTTTGATAAAGGATCGCTCTCATTTAGATGTATCTATGGTATTCAACACCTTAAAATCCAAATATTGGATAATTATTAAAAGGCTTTACAAATCAGCAGAAAAACAATTTACCTGTATGCAAGTGCTAATGCCCAAGCACATGCAGCACAATAAAGACTGTCTTGCACCTTTGCTTTCTGGTTGTCACCAAACGTTTTTGTGGGAAAGAGACCAGTAGTTGGACTTTGATAGAGTAACACCGTTGACTTGACTGTAAAGAAAAATAAATCTTTAAGATTTCGATTTCCTCTAAACCCAAATAAAGCTTATCAGGTGGAAGGAGAGATCAGGATTACAAGATACACAACCTATAAAAGAGAACTACACAATGGAAATAAAAACAAGTGAGAAAAATTCAAAGATCCAAAAAAAAAAAAAAAAAAAAAGGCAATTTTTCTACGCACATACACATCATGGCTTTTACCAAACTCCCCTATCACTAACATTCCGTCAAATATGTATATTCATGGCAGCTTCTATGATTAAAAAATAGCTTATGGCTATGTCACAGCCTATTTATATTAGGCAGATCTGAACTCAAGGCCACTTCAATAGTTTGCATTTGCTTGCATGCCCACTACAATTTTTAAAATCATTTAAATAAAAAGTTTACAGTATTTTGATTTGTGCCCAAGAGATTTCAGGGACAGAGAGTTGAAAAAAAAATCCCTTTTGCCCAATGGAAACTATAATGGATTGTACAAGCAGTTTGCTCGTAGCTATAGTTACTCCTTTTATTCTTATCACAAATGCTTCATTTTTCCATATTTCTCTCACGCATGCACACATGAACTAAGTTCAGTGTTTCAGGAAAGCACTGAAAGAACACTCTAAAAAGTGAGTGCAAGTGGTGATGAGATCACTTTCTGAATTCTTTCCAAGGTAAGAGTGCTCAGTAACTACTATCCAGGAAGAAGTCCAGAAAAGAGAAATAGCAACCCATTTTAGTAAATAAAAGGAAACTGTCTATGTCTGAAAGTTAAACATGTGAAGTGTAAAAGCTTAGCATCATACAAAAAAAAAAAAAAAAAAAAAACCCACCAAACAAAACAAAAAAACCAAACAAACCTTACTAACATTTTCACCAAATTTCACCAAATAAGTGTTACACTGTGTAACAAAGCAGCACTCATCTCCCATGAACTCCCTTGTCTGGCTGAGTGTGTATGACCGCACTCCCTTAGTATGCCAGCCTTTTTGGCTATTTAGCCCTCCTTCACACTGTGCACGTAACTTGGCTGATCATAAACCCCTTCTGGGGTACACCTCTAGCACGGAGCATCTCCTTGCCCTCAGTAGAGTCCCTCTGAGTCTACTTCTCCACACTGGATGTCACCCTGGAGACAACTTCCTGAGCTTTATCTCAGTCCATCAGTCTCACCATAGGTCTCCCCATGGTGCTGCCACTCCCTCAGGCAGTCAACACCTCTTCACATATCTGAATTCACTGAGATGACTCTGGTCCTGAAACTTTTTATAGGCCTTCCTGGCCTTTGATTGGCTGGTTCCTCCTGCAGCTGCTCTAGCTTCCTAGAGGACTTCTCTATGGTCCTTTTCTGGGACAGAGTCCTCCAACAATGGTGTCCAGGGCCTGGTCCATCCCATTACACATTGATATCCATAAAAGTAAAATTAAAGAATCTGCAGCTACTGAACTCATCTAAACTTTTCTGAGTACTCCAACACACACAACATATGTAAATATTATATTCAAACATCAACAAGGGATTTAGGAAAAATAAAGTAATATCTAATGTGTTTAAATGATTAATCCCACTGAATTGTGAAGATTCAAAAATCTTGTGAATAACTGAAAGTTTCAAAATTTGGTTTAATTTCTTTGATCATGGCACTTATAAAACAATCTATTCCTTAACAAAAGAAATACACAAAGGTACTTTTCCAGAACATGCAATCATGTATTCCGGCATCTATAAATTACTATATTTCAGAAATTATCGAAATTTTAGATTCATTTTAATTTTGGATTTAAAACTTAGTACACTGCATAATATCCTTCAGTGACTTAGTATTATTTGACAAATCATTTTGCTAGCAGCAAAATAGTCAATATAGCTTATGCTAGAATTTATTAAATTCAACAATACATTTTCAGCTGAAACAGAAGATTGGCTGCAGCATAAGTAGAGCCTGAAGTATATGAATGGTAAATAGCACAGATTTGCCATTGCCAACTCTTAAAAGTAAATTGAACTGTCATCCACTCCATAGGAAAGAAAAAATGCAATGAATCTACAAAACAGTAATATGTAGACGAATCAAGCATGAACCAGAAAATTTTGTTTCAAGGTGTATCATAAACTTGAATATAGTATCATCTCTCCTTTTCAGGCTGACAACTTTTTTGTTTACTGTGCTGTACCAATGAATGATTAAACTTAAAACTTCAACAGTGAATTGTACAACCAAGACTTGATTATAAAAAACAAATGAAGAATTTTATAGCTATTTCTTGGTAACATTATACCTTTCTAAAGCGGATCACATATTTAATTAGAAAAAAAAAGAGATAAATAATTAAATTTACAAGACCCTGCAAAATGGATACCCAAAAGTATTTCAACATTTAAAAACTGACCTACGTCCCATATGTTATAAAAATACAATAAGGCCATTTGTATTAGTAAATATTGGCATCATTCTGTCCAGTAGTACAACAAAACAGTTAGAGATGTGTATAACTTGTATACTGAGATGCACAAAAATGTGATTCCTAAATCAGGGGATATACCTGCCATAGCTGTCAGTTAACTAGCTCGCTTAAACTGGAACATAACTGCAGCTTGGCAAGCAGCATGAAGGACTAGCCCTGAGTATGCGGCTCGGGTTTCATATTTACATTAAAATAGATTTAAGAAACTATTTTAAGTTCTTAGAACAGATTATCATTCAAAATGAATTCAACATTTAACAAAAACTTATAATATTATTGACTTTACAAGCGTAAGTTCAACACTGTGTTGTGCAGAGTGGATTGATTTAAACCAAAGTGATGTGCGGAGTAGGTTGATTTAAATCAGGATTAAAATTGGGATTTAAATCGCAATTTTAATCCTGATTTAAATCAGCTAGTAGGAAAACTTGATGTTAAGTCAGCAATTTTCATCTTGTCTTGCATTTGTATTTTTGATTATTTTCCTAAAGAAAGGCTGATTTCTCACTGGTTGGCAACCATTAAAACATGTAGATTTGTAACTTAATATGGCCTTTATACTAAATTTCTTTTTACTTCTCAGGAGGATAATCTATAGCTATACCCAATTCTTTATGCAACTATAAAGCCTAATTAACTTTACTCAGAAATTTTTACTTTATTACAGCGATGAATTTCTCATTTACTAAATGCAGATTAATATTTTTACTCAAAATTAGGGATGTTCGAAATTGTTTATTTTAGTAATCGTGTAACTGCAACAATTCTTAGAGGTTACTAAAATGTCCCCCCTGCCACACAGTGGGGCTGGCAGCCAGTGTACTCCTGGCTCCCGGCCCCACAACTAGAGAGCCCCCTACTACTACGCATTAATGCCTCTGTATCCGGAGGCAGCAGCGCAGGGTGGCAGCAGCCCCTATCTGTGGGGAGCCCTGAGCTCTCCGCACACAGAGGCTGCGCTGGCACCCCATGGAGTAACCTCTGTGGCAAGCTCAAGACCCCTCCAGACAGGCCCCCTCCAGACAAAGGCAGCAGTGCAGGCAGCAGGCAGGAACCGGTTTTTAAACCGGCTCCCAATGCAGACTGGCTCCCACCTGCAGCTCCGCGCTGGTGTCTCTGTATCAGAGGCAACAGTGTAGGGTGGCAGGCAGTTCCCCTGCATGCTCTTCATTTAAAAATCAGACCAGCGGATTGGGACTGAGCCAGCCTGCCGGTCCAAGTTTTAAATGCAGAGCATGCAGGGAGGTGGGCGTAGGGGGACTGTTAACCGAGAAGCAATTGCTTCTTGGTTAAACGGTTTGCCAACTAGTTAACATCCCTAATGAAAATTCAAATTAAATTAAAAATGTACAAAAAGTATTTAATATTTTTATCAGCTAAGTAAAATTTAACTGATGCTACAAAAGTATCAAGAAATTTATTAAAACATTTTGCATTTAAAACTAATTCATTGAACTATGAACTATTATCTGTAGTTAGTAAACTGAAGTGATTGTTTTGGGAGAACACGTTCTTCAAGATTTTAGAACTAGTAGATCTCATTTTTCTTCACACACTGAAGAGGAAAAGAAGCTTTCCTGTTTTTTGAACTCCATACTGTGTTCTGACCTCTTAATGAACTAGTCATTGAAAAGAACTAGGGAAATGGCTAAGGACTTTGGCAGTTTTATTTTTTGCTATAGAAAAATCAATTTAAAAGACCCTGAATTCTCAAAGCTTTGCTTAGTACACGTAGTTTGAGTTTTCATTCAGTCAAAAAAAAAAAAAAAAAAAAAATCACTGATTACCACCAAGGAAAATTACAGAAGTGATATGATGCTATCTTAAAATGTGTCCCAAATGTTCCTCTCTTTACAGGCTGGTTCAATTTAATTTAACAATCATAAGAAAGGTAGCTTTTTAAAAATAAAGAAAACAGAAATACATTACAGGCCACTAAGAAGAAACAACAACCTATCTTACTCTAGATGGTTTAAAATTATATATTGACCTGAACAACATATTTGATTTCTGCTATAAGTACTAATTTCACCTCCCAAAAAAATCAGGAGTTATTTTTAATGAAATCTTTAAGCATTTCCAAGTTTTGCTGCCAATTTTTACACTGTTAGCTCAGAGCAAGAGAATGAAATAAGGCTCAAAAATGAATTCAGAATGCATGATGCATCTAGTTTTAATTACTGTTTATTTTAACATACCATCAACCCAAATTTTGAAGCTTCTACTACTGTAGAAATATTTCTTTTTATAAAATCAGGGGCAGCATCTGAGAAACACTACATACTGTGTTTTATGGTACTTACATATTCCTGTAACAGACTTTATCCTTATATTCACCCTTTTTTCAAGACTATAATACATACTGTGCAAACTATGCTTTGTGAGGTACAATTTGAAAACTCATCATTTGCTGATCATTACTGTCCTGGTTGCCAAAGTGTGACAAAATTGTATGTAGAGTTATAAAATTCTACTGTATGACATTGCTGAAACATGTTCAAAATTTAGAACAGCAAGCACAAACCAGTTCCTCAGAGACGAAGGGTAGTGAGAAAACTACATTTCCAGCCAAGAAAGAGCTTGGGGGGAAGGGGTCCCATCCCCCACAGACATGCAGTCTCTTGAATCTAACTGGAGATGATTTTCAAAGAAAGAGAACAATAAGAAAGGGGAACAAATGCCCCCAAAAGGTCTCTCCATCTCTTTCATAACATCGCAATGCTTCAAGGATAAAGCAAACATTGTTGGACTGGGGAGAGACCCTGTCAGAAATGAATTCAGCCAGTAAAACTGCTAAAATATGTGGTGAAAGAATTTTGCTTTGAAAGCACCTGACTTGTTAACTTAGGTGTTATGTGCATTTTACCTTTTACTTTTTGTAAACAATTCTGATATTTATGCCCCATTACTTGTAATCACAGTTAATAAATTTGTTTGTTATTGTTTTTTCATAAATTTGTATAGATAGATATTTTGGAGAGAAATATACAGGACATCTAAATTAATTCCAATGTGCTCCAACTGAAGTATTTGTGAAACTCCATTTGAGATAACAGGATGTATGCCTATCATTTTCTATTAATAAAACAACAGACTATACACGAGCTGATATTGTCCAGGATGGGACTGGGCTGAACAAAATGTACATTTTGGGAGGGAAGTCTAGGACTTAGAATATGATGGTGTTGCTCTGCAGTGTAATTCAAGGGTGTCTGGCTATAGCACTTTTGCAGTACAGCTAGGAATAATATGCATGCTTGAAGCTGTCTATGAGCAGGTGAGGAGTGGTTGCTCTCTTGGAAAAGAAGTGAAAAAGAAATGAGAGGACACAGATGTTCAACAGTCCAGAATATACCCTGGCCAATGTCACAATTTTTATGTATTCACTCATTATATAGGTAACAGGGCCTGCCTTGACAGAAGTTACAGATATATACTGACCCTTCATTAAGCTAAATGACTAGTCTGTGAGCTAATATCAATTCAGTGAGGTGATTTGTAACTTAATATCCGTAAAAACAGAATCCAGATGCCTCTCTCACAGCTGCAATTTCCATAAATATCTGTAGAGATAGATATTTTGGAGAGAAAGATACAGGACATCTAAATTCATTCACTATACTTTTTTTCATATAGATATGAATTTTATGGAAGTGGAGGAATTAACAAGTTGCATTTCAATTAATACAGAAAGAGTTCCCCTTTGCTTACCAATTCTGTAATAATGATCCAATTTATCCAACAGACTTTCTCCCTCTGGTCTTGGAAGGTTAATGCTTTTAAGTGGTTCATAAACAGAGCCTAAAGAAAGAAATCACAAAATCTTAATTAAAACACAGTAATCAACATCAAAATTATTTCCATAAATTGTTATAGGAATATTGTTTAAAAATACTCATTATGCTTTTTTCTGCACAAATTTTTATGATACAAACACAACACTTTGGTCAGTTTCAACGATTTAAAAATTTAATTTAATTTTTATTGTAATCCAGTTGATTTTACATGATTGTCCAATACTGAACCCACTAGGTAGGGATGTAAAAACCCATTCTATTGGGTAACCAGTTAAACATTATGTTTAATGAGTTAACTGATTAAAAAGGGGGAGAAGAAGGATGTGCTCCAATCCTACGGGGCTAGAGGGCCCCCTGCCTGCCAAGGCCTGGCTGGAGCATTCCCCTTCTCCCTTCTGCCACAAGCTGGGGCTGATCTAACCCAGCTGGAGCAGCCCTTGACTTCAGGGAACCCAGATTCCCCATGCACAGAGGCTGCTTCAGCATCCACTTTCTAAATGCCAACAGCAGGAGTGGGCAATAATTTTTTCCCAGGAGCCATTTTAAAATTTTTTGAAGTAGCGCGGAGCATAAACAGGAAGGGGCGGGGCTACCCCACCCCCAGACCATGATTGGTCTGGGGGTTGGGGAGCCCCTATGCCCCCCCTTCCCACTAGGCACCCATGCCCTGGAAGAGGCTTGGCATGCTCCCCCATCCTCAGGCCAATCAGGGCCTGGGGAGCGCCCGAAGCCTCCTCCCGCCCTGCGAGGAGCACGTGGCACTCTGAAGTGCCACAGGCTACTCGCAGGGCCAGGGCACAGAGAAAGAAGCTTCAGCACCCGCCCCCCGCCCCTCCCCAGGGCCTGATTGGCCTGGGGATGGGGGACCGTGCGAAGCCTCCTCCACTCTCCCTCCCCACCTCCGGCCCCTGCGAGCAGCGCATGCTACTCACAGAGCGGGAGGAGGCTTTGCGTGCTCTCCACCCAAGCCAATTAAGGCCTGGGGGCGGGGGAGTGCCCGAAGCCTTCTCCGCTCTGCCCCGAGGTGGGAGGAGGCTTCGCGCGCAACCCCAGCCCCAGCCAATTAAGGCCTGGGGGCCGGGGAGCAGCAGGGCCTCCGCGGGCCAAATCTACCCACTTGGCGGGCCGAATCCAGCCCACAGAGACCCTTTTGCCCACGCCTGGCCTACAGGGTAAGAGACACCATTAAATTATTAGAAATCTGAACTTGTTACTATATGAGTTGCATAATTCCATTCTGAAAAAGCCTTCAGTTGTTCTATTTCTTTGGGTGCTATACAATTTTAACCCAGGCAGTTAGAAGAGGAGATGAAAGGACAAGAGACCCATATATTCTAGGAGGTTTTCTTCAGAACTACTTTACCTACATGTTGAACACAAGCTTCAGTATTAAATGAAAACCATTTTAAAAAGAAATTGCACACCAATGTAACTTTGCACATTAACACAATTACACTGCTTCAGGAGTGACCATTTCATAAGGTCAGGCACTAAAGTGTCTTCCTTCTAAAGAGAGCTAGAATTAATGTATTCTTGTTATGTATGGAAGCACCATATGCTTAAGATACCAGTAGACCATGAACACCCAATAATTTACTTATGCTTCCATTTAGTTTTAAAGTTAAAAGTTCTTCAGTAAAGCTTCTGTGTAGACTGAGTGGTTATGAGGTTAAAACCATAAGATCTATACATGGCATATTTTCCATTTAATAAATAACTGATGACTTACTGAGATTAACCATTATACATTTATGGAACTGGGGGCATGTATCAACTCTGGAGAAAATGGAGGATGTTCTACTCAAAAAACGATCTAACCCAAAAAGACACTTCGATACCACCAACTGAAGGTGCTGTGCCAGAAAATAAATTCACCTTATCCTGATTGAAACCACCATAATTTAATTTTTGTATCTATATCCATATGATAGACATGACCTTGACCTAATTTTGTATGCCACTGAAACTATTTATTCCCTTCCTCCTCAAAGAGCCTTCAATTTTCCGTTCCAACACTGAGCATTGTAGGTTTCATTGTCTTTCTCTTCAAAATTATGGGAAAAGCTTGATAGCTCTTAGAACATGTGAAAGCTGTCTAGTCCAGCACCCTCAGGAACTGACTAGTGCCAAACCACAGAATTTTCCAAACCACTGGAGGTCAATATTTTCTAGCAGCATTTCCACTGCTTATGCTTCCACTGCTTACTGGGCTCTTAGAAGACATTTAGGGGGTAAATTAGAGCTACATACAAGCACAGAACACTGAGACCCAGGACTGGTGGCTGTAAACAAACATTATCGGACCACTAGAAACTTGGCCACATGCATGGTAAATGGGCATGTGGCTAACTAAAATCATGCCGGACCATGAATATTGCTCGACCAGAGTGTGCTGGACTAGAAAGGTTCAACCCGTACTGAAATGTACTCTTTCCCCTTATCTCCAATCTTAAAATTAAAGTAGGATCTGCACCAGGAGTGGGCAAAAGGGCCGCCATGCGGGTCGATCTGGCCCGCAGAGGCCCTGCTCCTCCCCCGGCCCCAAGCCAATCAGGGCCTGGGGGCAGGGGAGTGCCTGAGGCCTTCTACGCTCTGCCCCAGCCCTGTGAGCAGGGCTGGGGCAGTGTGCTGTTCGCAGGGTGGGGGCAGAGCGGAGAAGGCTTCGGGCGCTCCCCCGCCCCTAGACCCTGATTGGCCTGAGGGTGGGGAAGCGTGCCAAGCCTCTTCCAGGGCATGGGTGCCTCATGGGAAGGGGAGGCAAAGGGGATCCCCCACCCCCAGACCAATCATGGTCTGAGGGTGGGGTAGCCCCGCCCCTTCCAGGGTGGCCTGGGGCTACTTCAAAAATTTTTGAAGTCGCCCCTGGGCAAAAATTATTGCCCACCCCGATCTGAATCTTATGAAAGTAGTACTGAACTTTCCCATAACAGAATTCCATGACACCTTTCTGTATATGAATGTACAAGAAAAAACACATTACCACACATGAGTTTATAATTTCATAATATTTAGAGATATTTTGTATTGTTAAAGTTTTACTCAAAAGCACAGTATACTTAAGTGACAAACTGAGGTACAAAACGAGAATAAGATAACAAGCCTAATTTAGATTCTTCAGTCTTTTCTAAAGATGTTGAAATGCAGTTATCAGGCTAATTGTATAGTTAATACAAATTGTACCAACTATACAATCAGTCGATAGGACCACTCTGCAGAGCCGCAAGCAGGGTAGCTCCAGGAGTCAGCTTGAGCTATGACATTTCAAAGGCTGAAGCGCCTCAGTGGGAACATAAGAACAGCCATACTGGGTCAGACCAATGGTCCATCCAGCCCAGTATCCTGTCTGCCAACAGTGGCCAATACCAGATGCCCCAGAGGAAGGGATCACAACAGGTAATCCTCACGTGATCCCTCTCCTGTCACCCATCTCTGGAGAAACAAAGGCTAGGGACACCATTCCTACCCATCCTGGCTAATAACTATTGATGGACTTAACCTCCATGAATCTATCTAGCTCTTTTTTGAACCCTGTTAAAGTCCTAGCCTTCACTACCTTCTCTGGCAAGAAGTTCCACAGATTGACTGTGCGCTGAGTGAAGAAAAACTTCCGTTTGTTTTAAACCTACTACCTATTAATTTCATTTGGTGACCTCTAGTTCTTATATTGTGGGAATATGTAAATAACTTTTCCTTATTCACTTTTTCCATACCAGTCATGATTTTATAGACTTCTATCATATCCCCTCCCTTAGTATTCTCTTTTCTAAGCTGAAAAGTCCAAGTTATTTTAATCTCTCTTCATATGGGACCTGTTCCAAACTCCTAATCATTTTTGTTGCCCTTTTCTGAACCTTTTTCAATGCCAATATATCTTTTTTGAGATGAGATGACCACATCTGTACACAGTATTCAAGATGTGGGCATACCATGGTTTTATATAGAGGCATTAAAATATTTTCTGTCTTATTCTCTATCCCTTTTTAATTATTCCTAACATTCTATTTGCTTTTTTGATTGCAGCTGCACACTGAGTGGATGTTTTCAGAGAACTTTCCACAATGACACCAAGCACTCTCTCTTGAGTAGTTGTAGCTAAATAAGTCCCCATGTATAGTCGGGATTATTTTTTCCAATGTGCATTACTTTACATTTATCAACATTAAATTTCATTTGCCATTTTGTTGCCCACTCACTTAGTTTGCTGAGATCTTTTTGAAGCTCTTCACTGTCTGCTTTGGTCTTAACTATCGTGAGCACTTTAGTAGAATCTGCAAATTTTTCCACCTCACTGTTTACCCCCTTCTCCAGATCATTTATAAATAAGTTGAATAGGATTAGTCCCAGGACAGATCCTTGGGGAACCTCACTAGTTACCTCTCGCCATTCGGAAAACTTACCATTTATTCCTACCCTTTGTTTCCTGTCTTAACTAGTTATCAATCCACGAAAGGACCTTCCTTCTTATCCCATGATAACTTACTTTGCTTAAAAGCCTTTGGTGAGGGACCTTGTCAAAGGCTTTCTGGAAATCTAAGTATACTATATCTACTGGATCCCCCTGGTCCACTTGTTTGTTGACCCCCCTCAAAGAACCCTAGCGGATTAGTAAGGCACGATTTCCCTTTACAGAAACCACGTTGACTTTTCACCAACAAATTATTTTCATCTATGTGTCTGACAATTGTATTCTTTACTATGGTTTCAACTAATTTGCCTGGTACTGACGTTAGACTTACCGGTCTGTAATTACCAGGATTGCCTCAAGAGCTCTTTTTAAATATTGGCGTCACATTAGCTATCTTCCAGTCATTAGGTACGGAAGCTGATTTAAAGGATAGGTTACAAACCACAGTTAATAGTTCAGCAATTTCCCATTTGAGTGCTTTTAGAATTCTTGGGTGAATGCCTTCTGGTCCTGGTGACTGTTAAGTTTACCAATTTGTTCCAAAACCTCCTCTCATGACACCTCAATTTGGGACAATTCCTCAGGATTTTTCACCTAAAAAGAATGGCTCAGGTTTGGAAAGCTCCCCAATATCCTCAGCCGTGAAGACACAAGCAAAGAATTTATTTATCTGTGATTTCCCACTGGCCCCATCCTCCCTGCAGCACTTCTGCTTTTGAAATGTACTAGAGCCCTGTGGGGCTTTTGCACATTTCAAAGGCCGAAGCACCACAGTGGAAACCGGCACGAGCAGGCATTGCTTCAGCCCCTGCTTGCGCTGTTTCCTCACTACGCCCCTGCCCACCCCCCTGCCAGCACTGGCTCCTGCTCCCCCCCTTGCTGCCTCTTTCTGATGGGGGAAAATGACTAGTTGAGTCACTACTCGACTATCCGATAAGCTTATGTTTATTAGTCACTTACATCCCTAGTCTTTACAGCCCACATAGATGAATTACAGGTATATTATTTCAAGAAAAGATTACTTCAATGCAAAACTAACCAATTCATTTTTTTAATTAGTCAAGTTTTTAATCACTAATAAATATATTTCTGTTTCTTACTGATTCTCAGAACTTTGATCAGTAATTTGCTAACACACAGAGTTTCAGAAAAAAAGAAGTTTAGTCCCTGTAACAAATTAGGGATGTCTGATGTCGTTTAATTTAATAATTGTATAACCACACAAAAATCTTAGCCATTACAAGATTATTCGATGGTCCCTGGGGCAGGGCCGGCTGCCAATGAGCTTCTGGCCCCGCTCCCAGGGAGCCCCCTGCCATGCCATGCTGCTGCCTCTGTATCAGGCTTATTGGTTAATCATTTACATGACTATATGCTAACATCCCTATAACAAATAGGGCAAAAGAGGCACTAAGTAGTATAATTCACCCATTCTGACCAGGCAAACAAAAGTTCAAATGGTAAGGAGTACTTCCACTTGTCCACTGTGATACATAAGATATAAAGTGTTTAGCTACAATTGCCATTTGCAGAGTTGCCTAGCAGCCATTTTCCTGAAAAGAGACACAGTGATGGATGATCTATCATATTAGTTTCTAGTTTAAAATAAACTAGAAGATTTACTTGGTATTGCTCTTGTCCCTCAGAGCAGGGGCTGGAGGTCTGGGGGGCTCAGGGCAAGGAGGTTCAGAGGTGTGCAGGGGGCTGGAGTTAGGGTGGGGAGTGAAAAGGGACTCAGGGCAGGGGGCAGTTGGGAGATGGAGGAGCCGAAGGAGGGGGTGGTGCTCAGAGCAAGGGATGGGGGGGAAAGGGTGAGGAATTGGAAAAGAGGGTTGGGAGATGTGGGGGAGAGCAGGGCAGGGGATGCTGGGGGCCAGCCTGGTCTGCAACCGGCAGGGACAGAAGCACAGGCCGGCTGGAAGGGGTGGGGCAGCAGCAGCAGCCAGCCTGGAGGTAGTAGTGGTGGTGGACAGACCATATGGACAGGCTGCTGTTTGCCGAGGCTAGGCCAGGGTGTCAGAGGCCATGCAGCCCACGCAGCAGCTGCTGCTCAGTGCTAGTTCGCTTGCTGCCCCCCATGGTCATACAGGAATATAGCTGTCCCCCATGCTTGTTGGACCCCTGTGGTCATTCGTGAGTATCACTTTCCCTGCTATCACAGCTCTCCCTTTCCATTTGATGAAAAACAATTCCATTCCACACACATCCCAATGTCCTGGCACAAGCAAACTCTGAACTTGCTTTAAGTTATGATATAAGGAAGCTGCATACCAAATTTGGTGGTTCTAGCTTTTATTATTTAGGAGTAGTTATTGAACAAGCAGATGCACATATGGCAGGACAGCCACACAGACAAATGGTAGGGATGTTAAATATTTATTTTTGTAAACATGTAACTGCTGAAAATTTCAGCAATTACACATTTACATGCAAGGGGACAGGCGGGAACTGGTCCTCATGGGGAGGTGGCTCCTGCCTGCCTCCCACCCACTCCGCACTGCTTCTGATACGGGGAGGGTGGGGAAGGCAGGTAGCCCCACGAGAGCCGGCCTGAAAGTCAGCTTCTCACATTTACCAACTTCCACCTGCTCCTCCCCTGCACTGCTGCCTCTCCAACAGAGGCAGCAGCATGGGTTGGCAGGTGCCCCCGAGCACCAGCTTCTGCCTGTCCTCCTACACTGCTCTCTTTGTGGGAAGCAGCATGAGGAGGAGGCAGGTGACTCCACAGGAGCTGGCATGCATGGGGACATGCCTCCCCACACATACCATCTCTCACCTGCCCAGGCAGCAGCCGGGGAGGCGACAGGAGGGGGGCAGGAGGCAGAGGCAGCTCCATGGGAGTCAGTGCTTGCCAGGAGCCTGCTTTTAAGTCAGCTCCACACAAGCACCAGCTCCCGCCTGCCCCCTCTCCTGCTGCCTCTGTGGAAGGCAATGGAGGGAGAGGGGCATGCTGCTCTGTGGGAGCTGGCTTAAAAGCTGGCTCCCCACATGCACCGGTTCGCGCCTCCTCCTCCCTCCCGCTGCTGCCTCTGATATAGAGGCGGGGGGTGAGTGTAACCATGAGGATTAACCAATGAGCTGAGGCTTATGGGTTTACCACATATGCGCGTACATGTTAACATCCCTAACAGACACACAAACTCTCTCAAATAAATAGTAAACTCATAGACTCATAGACTTTAAGGTCAGAAGGGACCATTTTGATCATCTAGTCTGACCCCCTGCACAATGCAGGCCACAGAATCTCACCCACCCACTGCTGGAATAATCCTCTCACCTGTATCTCAGATATTGAAGTCCTTGAAACGATGGTTCAAAGACCCCAAGATACAGAGAAACCTCCCGCTAGTGACCCGTGCCCCATGCTACAGAGGAAAGAGAAAAACCTCCAGGGCCTCTGCCAATCTACCCTGGAGGAAAATTCCTTCCCGACCCCAAATATGGCGATCAGCTGAACCCTGAGCATGTGGGCAAGACTCACCAGCCAGACACCCAGAAAAAAGTTCTCTATAGCAACTCCTATCTTCCCACCATTGGCCTATTTACCACTGATAGTGAAAGGTCAATTAGTTGCCAAGATCATGTTATCTCATCAAACCATCCCCTTCATAAACCCATCTAGCTTTATCTTGAAGCCAGACAGGTCTTTTGCCCCCACTACTTCCCTTGGAAGGCTGTTCCAGAACTTCACTCCTCTAATGGTTAGAAACCTTCGCCTAATTTCAAGTCTAAACTTCCTAATAGCCAGCTTATATCCATTTGTTCTTGTGTCCACATTGGTATTGAGCTTAAATAATTCTTCTCCCTCCTTGGCATTTATCCCTCTAATATATTTAAAGAGAGCAATCATATCTCCCCTCAGCCTTCTTTTGGTTAAAGTAAACAAGCCAAGTTCCTTGAGTCTCCTTTCATATGACAGGTTTTCCATTCCTCAGATCATCCTAGTGGCCCTTCTTTGTACCTGTTCCAGTTTGAATTCATCCTTCTTAAACATGGGAGACCAGAACTGCACACAGTATTCCAAATGAGGTCTCACCAATGCCTTGTATAACGGTAATAACACCTCCTTATCCCTACTGGAAATACCTCGCCTAATGCATCCCAAGACCGTATTAGCCTTTTTCACAGCCATGTCACAATGGCGGCTCATAGTCATCCTGTGATCAACCAGGACTCCGAGGTCCTTCTCCTCTTCCGTTACTTCCAACTGATGTGTCCCCAGCTTATAAGTAAAATTCTGTTATTAATCCCTAAATGCATAACCTTACACTTCTCACTATTAAATTTCATCCTATTACTATTACTCCAATTTACAAGATCATCCAGATCTTCCTGTATGATATCCCAATCTTTTTCTGAATTGGCAATACCTCCCAACTTTGTGTCATCCACAAACTTTATTAGCACACTCCCACTTTTAGTGCCGAGGTCAGTAATAAAAAGATTAAATAATAATGGTCCCAGAACTGATCCCTGAGGAACTCCACTAGTAACCTCTCTCCAGCCTGACAGTTCACCTTTCAGTATGACTCGCTGTAGACGCCCCTTTAACCAGTTCCTTATCCACCTCTCAATTTTCATATTGATCCCCATCTTTTCCAATTTAACCAATAATTCCCCATGTGGTACTGTATCAAATGCCTTACTGAAATCGAGGTAGATTAGATCCACTGCATTTCCTTTATCTAAAAAATCTGTTACTTTCTCAAAGAAGGAGATCAGGTTGGTTTGGCACGATCTACCTTTTGTAAAACCATGTTGTAATTTGTCCCAATTGCCATTAACCTCAATGTCTCTAACTACTTTCTCCTTCAAAATTTTTTCCAAGACCTTGCATACTACAGATGTCAAACTAACAGGCCTGTAGTTACCCGGGTCACTTTTTTTCCCCTTTCTTAAAAATAGGAACTATATTAGCAATTCTCCAGTCAAATGGTACAACCCCTGAGTAAACAATTATTTAAAATCTAAAACTGAAGAAAGAACTTTTAAGACTTTAAGATGAAAAGTCCTTCTGTCATTCCACCTAGAATGTGACTCCTCATATATATCTCAAGATAAAGGCGGCTCATGTCTGATCAGTACATTACCTCAGGCACAAAAAATCCGAAAGTGCTGCACAAAATGGTATTGATGAATCAGCGGGCAACATTCTGCCCTCTGACTGATTACTATACATATACCAAGTTGGAAGTAAAGTAGTCTGAAATGCAGATTTCTATTATTTTCTTACAACAGAACTGGCACTTTCGGTACAAAGTCATATGGCACATTTCTGCCCTGTGCTATGAAAACAACTTGTACTTCTCCAACCAATATAATGGAGGATGGTTTTACTTTTTACTGTTTATTCACTGCATTGTTACCATGCACTATACACCGCCCATATTTAAAATTCATATTAAGATATAATCCTGAGGTCTGTATAGAACCACGCAATTTGACTATATTGACTCACTTACCACCACATCATAGTATTAAGGATAGAAAGTGAACTAGAAACACATGAATAAATTAATAGAAAACATAACCCTTGAAGGTCAAGACATTCCAAAAATAAAATGTCAAGGATGCTTGAAGTAAACAAATCTAAACATTTTGACAACTATATGCATAGAATGGTTGTAAGTGTCACTTAATTAGGATGAAATGGGGGGGGGGGGAAAACAGTGAACAACACTAACCACAAAAAATAAACTTAAAAAAACCTGCACGTATAAATAGAAACTACTATGTTTAAAACACTTCTGAATTACTTTACCAGTGACTGATTAGAAATTACAAAACAAAATCCCAAACTTAAAATATTTTTTAAAATCAAATACTATGTATGTATGTTATGCATCATGATAAACAGGATTTGAAAAGACTAAAATCTGAGTCAATTAAAAAAATAATGAAAGAAGTTGTGACTTTTCTATTGACATTTACAAGTCCAAGGATGTTACATGCAAGTTAAAGTCTCTTAGGACATACACAAGTTAGTCAGTACAGTAGTAGCTGCTTTTTATTTTACATTATGTATCTTGTAATTTTAATTCTGTGTCTATTGCAATATCCTTTAATTAAACAGACTAACAAAGACAGGTGTTGTTTAGGCCACCAGCTTTCTGACCTAGAGCTACAGAATAACTTAAACACATCGGAAGAATTTAGATTCTTTCCTCCACAGATTTCTGTGCCCTATTGCAGGAGCTGAGTTCAAGAGAACAAATGACACACTCCCTTTTACTTAACACTGTGATTATGGTAAGGGAAAGAGGGGTACAGGGAAGAATGCCACTAAAAATGCATTCTATCGTTTACCCAAGCACCAGGAATATTCCAGGCCTAAGGGCCTGGCTCTACCAAAGTTTGGGACTGGGGCTCTCCTCCAGCACTGCCTGCCGCCCCCATTCACCTCTACTGATACAGCCTCCAGTCCTGCCTATTGGCCCTGTAACAATATGGCTTTTCTGTAGCCATGTTGAAAGGCCTGTGCTAGGCCTGAACCAAAGCCGCCTTCTGCAGCCAGACTGAAGTGTAGCAGCCATTACTGTAAGGCCTGGAGTCCGATGCTCACGTCCATCTAAACTGTATTGAAAAGTGTCACACCAGGCTGTGAGGAGGGGACTTTGCCCTGATAGCTCCCCCACTGTCACCAGATAAAGAAACAGATCCCAAGATGGGTAAAGAAAATTTAAGAAACACCATTCTGTCTGGCAAGAAACTGCTTATCAATAGAGAATATTGTGGAATCCTCATTCTATGACACTTTCCTATTGTTGACTGTGTGATCTCTGGTTTGTAACTGTTTCTGTCTGTTGTATAATTAATTTTGCTAGGTGTAAATCAATTAAGGTGGTGGGATATGATTGGTTAGTAAAATTATACTAAAATAATTGGTTAAGGTATAGCTAAGCAAGACTCAGGTTTCATTATACAGTAAACTTCCGATAATCCGGCACCTTTAGGACCCAGGGGGTGCCGGATTATCAGATATGCCGGACCATCAGAAAGGGGGGCTATGAGGGGTCTAGGGTGGTGTGGAGGGGGATGCCACCCCAGACCCCTCATAGCCCCCCCTTCCGATTGTCGGCTCTGCCCCAGGCGTCCCGATTCAGCCGCTGCTGGTCAGTTTCAGCAGCAGGTGAATCGGGACGCCTGCGACAAGCAGCTGAAGTGCTGCCGGGTTGGTCAGTAGCGCCGCCCCTTGGCGCTGCGAGACCAACCCGGCAGCACCCCAGTTGCTCTTGGGGACGCCTGGGGCAGAGCAGTTGGGGTGCTGCCGGGCTGGTCTGGTAGCGCCGAGGAGCAGCGCTACCGGACCAACCTGGCAGCACCCCAGCTGCTCTGCTCCAGGCGTCCCCAAGTCAGCCGCCTGCTGAAACTGACCAGGGGCTGACTCCGGGAAGCCCGGGGCAGAGCAGCTCTGCCTCGGGCTTCCCGGAGTCGGCCCCTGGTCAGTTTCAGCTGCGGCTGACTTGGGGACAGCTGGGGTGCTGCCGCATTGGTCCCGCAGCGCCGAGGGGCAACGCTGTGGGACCTACCGGCAGCACTCCAGCTGCTCTGCCCCAGCTTCCCGATTCAGCCGCTGGTCAGTTTCAGCAGCGGCTGAATCAGGAAGCGGAGGCAGAGCAGCTCAATGGTCGGCTGCCGGAGCACTTCCGGGTTCCTGATGGTGCCGGACCATCAGGAGTGCCGGACCATCAGATGCCGGACCAATGGAGTTTTACTGTATAAACTGGGGTCCAAGAAGGAGATCAGGAAGAAGAAGATCAGAAGTAACAGAAGGAAGAAAAGGCTGGAAGACGACCAGGAGAAGGGGGAAGACCTGGAAAGAAGAACTCACCTCCGAGACACAGCCTAAGACCAGAGAGACTGATATTGCCTGGCCAACAGGGGAAGTCTGCTTGCCTTTTTCAAGATTGGTGAGCATGACACGGTGTGCTTAGCATGTGTATTCAGCTTGTTTGGGAATTGTCAATAAATAGAGGATAAGGATATTACTGTGTGAGGCTCTTTCAGTGGCTAAAAATCCTGCCAACCTGCAGGAAGTTATACCCTGAGCCCTAGGAATGCGTAAGGGTGGGTGTGTAAATTCACAGGGTTGCACCTTGAGCCCTAGGAACTGGGTAAAGGTGTGTGTCCCTACAGTGTGGAAGGGATAGAGAAATTTGTGCGGGTAACATCCCCTGGGTGATTTAAAAGGGCCAAAGACCCTCACTGGCAGCAAAGTGGGGCTAAAGTAGTTTCCTGCTCACTCCGTGCCACTGCTGAATGGCTGCTGGCACATTGCTATAGCCCCTGGACACGATGTGTGTGTTTCTGAGCACTGCCTCCACCCCTGCAGCCACAGCCCTGTGGGGGCGGTGCCTGTGGGCAGCAGCGTGCTGAGACCCCTCAGCCTCCTGCCTAGAAGCTGCTGCCAAAGGGGGGAGGGGAGTGCAGATCACTTACAGGAACCACCCCAGGTAAGCAACACACCTGCACCCCCTTCACCACTTGCACCTCCTCCTGCCCCAAATCTCCCTCCTATAGCCTGCACACCTGCTGCCTGCAACACCCCAGAGCCTGCACACCCAAGTCCTCTCCCACCATCTAAACTCCCTCCCAGAGCCCATACCCCTACCCTCCCAACACCCTTAGGCAGGTGCAGGGGAGGGAGGGACTTGGACCTGTTCTGGGAACCACCAAAAATTCTACAAACCTGCTGTCCCCGCATACTGATAAAATCTGATCTGTACTTTACCTATGAGCAATGCTGCTGTTCATTTACTATGAACACAACATTATTCTAATTAAAAATCACCCCAATGGAGGTCTGCATAATGAACATGTATGTGTGAAATACAATCTTGCATATTAATATGAAAAAGTAGCAATAAAGATTGCCAAATGAATCACGTGACTAGAACAAATGTACCTGCTGGTAGGTTATAATTGAAAACAATTCTGTAATATTTTAAACAAATATAATACAAAATGTGTTCTAGAAATGAATAATTCAGAATAGCCAAATTCATTTTTCCATTGCTACAAGTCTTAGAGCAGTGGTTCCCAACCTGTTTTAAACCGAAGACTGACAAACCCATTTACAAACTTCAGGCAGACCGGCAACATTTTATTTGCATATTCATTGTGCAAATAAAATAGTACTGGTCCACCAATAGCTCCAGCCCTCATAGCCAGCCCTAACTCCCTAGAACCTCCCACCCCTCCACTACTCCTCCGTGCCAACCACTGACCCCAGAGTCCCCCTGCACCCAATCCCCCCAAATGCCAGCCTCGCACCCTCAGAGACCCCCAGTGCCAGCCCATATCCCAAATGCCTCAGTGCCAGCCCCCAACCCCTAGAGCCTCACCACCACCACACACTCCAGTGCCAGTCTCCTGTTTCCAGGGCCCCCTACACCCAACTCCCTAGAGCCCTCTCCAATGCCAGTCCCCAATATTAGCCTCATCCTCAGAGCCCCCCAGTGCCAGCCCTGCTCCCATAGTTCCCCTACCATCCCTGTCCCTATAATCCCCCAGTGTCAGCTCCCCATCCCAGATGCCTCAGTGCCCCCCAGTGTTAGGCCTCCACCTCTTAGAGCCTCCCCACCCCACAGAACTCCCTAGTAGTAGCACCAACCCCAGAGCACTTCAGCATTAGCTTCGCCTCCAGAGCACCCCAGTGCCAGTCCCCTGCCTCAGAGCCCCCCATCCCCAGAGGTCCCCAGCACTAGCCCTGCCCCTGAACCCCAGTGCTTGCCTGCCCCCCCCACCCCACCTAGCCCTGCACAGCCTCCCAGCAGAGCATTGTTGCTCGGGTCACGGCTGCTCTAAAGCTGCTGTGCCGGGCTCCATGCAGCTCTCCTGCCGCGCAGCAAAGTGTTCTTCTGTGTCTGGGAAGAGACCCAGCCCCTGCCCAGTGCTGGCTGGCTGAGAGGCGGGGCAGAACACACCTCTCCCAACAGGTGCGGCAGAAGCCATGTGCCCAAGCCCCAGTCCCTAGAGCCGCTGCAGCCTGGCAGTCAGAGGTCTGCTGCTTGGCAATAGGCTGTGGACGGGTGGGTGGGAACCACTGTCTTAGAACACCCTCAAACTGATTTACAAGTCAGAAAAAGAAATTTACTCCTTAAATTACTGCAGCTCACTATTAGAACAAGAGCATACATTTTTATCATCACTCATTGAGCTTCTTTTCCAATGGTGTCTTAAATTATATGACTTCTCAGCAATATTGCTGCTACTCACAAATAAAAAAAAAAGAATAACTTTAATATTAGAAAAACTAGCTTAAAATGTAACTGAATATCTGCACAGAGTGAAAATAATTACCATGTGAACTTTTCAATTGCTATGCCAAGCAAACTGTACATTTAAAAATAATCACATGATCAGTTAATGTCTTCATACTGTTTATACTTTAAAATACACAGAATCTTAAATCATGCTACAGTATGCCATCACTTTCATAGTCATTTCCAGTATAGACTGGTACAGAAGAATCATTCTAGAATATAAATCCTTTCTCCTTTAGCATATTGCTTTTAACCCAGACCAGCAACTAGTGATAGAACGTCACTGTGACAGATGGTAGAGTCACATGGGATATCTGAAGTCCCACGAATTTCCTTTTTATTTTTTTCTTTGAGGAGGGTGTTGGGTCCTGCCTTTGGAAGGCGGGCGGCTCACAGTGGGGGAAGCTGAGTCCTTGTTTCCTGCTTCCTCAGGGCAGTAGAGTGCATCTGCTCTGGCCTGACAAGAAGGGCAAGGGAGTTGTATAGGTAGCCTTGCTATTTGATTGGCTGTACTATGTGAGTTTTTTCGACTTCCTTTCAGCAACCTATGGACCAGGTAAATAGAATAAATTGTAAAGTTCCTGTTGTTGCAATTTAGCAGGTACCCAGTGCATGTAATCATTCAATAAACATGAACTGGAAGCTGATTAGGTCAGAGCATCTTATAAATAAGGTAAAGAATCAGACTGTGGCTCCCAATGTATGGTAGAACAAAGAGTCACCCCTCTCTTCCCCTCATAACCATCATATGTGGAGATCAGTCATGTCCAGCAGTGTGCTGGAATCAGATTAACATCAGGGGAGGCTAAGACACAGATGCTGGAAAGAAAGCAGACCTGCACTGAATGAGTTATTGCCAGATAATGCTCAAATGCATCAGTCATGAATCTATCCTTGGCAGTTCACACCCTTCTGGAGCCATGAGGGGACCATAAGCATGTTGGTCTAATTAGACCCACCAGAGCAGGCACAGAGGGTATGTTTCCCTAGTGAATAAATGCTCAATCCTTTGTGTAAGACTTTCTGGCTGTTGATTCCTCTCTCAGAGCCCAAGGTCAAGCAAATAAAGGTGGTTTGTCAGCAAAACTAGGTTAAATCAAAGTATGAATGAAAAGAAGGAAAATAAAACACATGGGCAGTTTGTTGGCCTCTCTTACATCAGGAGGCCTTGGAAATATGACAAGGAGGCTTTGGAAATATCACAATCTCCTTCACAGCTCATGTGATGACCAGAACAAGTCTCAGTTTCATTCCCCCTCTTAGCTTGGGGAATCTGTGTCCTCCTTCCTCAAGGACAGAGGCTCTGATGGTTGCCAAACTCTCTTTGAGAGCCGGAAAATACAACAGCCAGTTTCTCTCTCAGTACTGCTCCCAGCAGACTACAGTTCCTTCCTTTGAACTCCTCCTCTATCTTTGTATGATTTGCAGGTGTGCCATTCTAGTCCAAAGCAAATACTTAACCTGCATCCCTACTGCAACAGGGTTTATATTTAGTAACAGTGAGAGTGTATAAAGTGCAGGCTATATAAACCATATTCCTGGGGCTTGGCTTTCTTCCTGCAGTACGCAGGAAAATGTTGACTTTTAACATCAACACCTTGACTCCCATTTCAATGAGCGCTAATAAAGACCTCCACAACCTGCTATGAACAGCTCTACTAGAAATTTCAATTTTCTTCAAGTTGGTCATCAGTGACTTCTATTAATACTAATATATTACTTTCTCGATACTAGATTCCTGACGAGTCCCCCCAAATCTTCTCCATTTCATACCAAATCTGAATGTTTAACTTCATTGAAGTGGTAAAAACTGGAGAAGATTATTGAAGGAGTGGGAAGTATTGGTAGCTGCTGGAGACAGTGCCATTCAATGGTCAGTGTTATTAAAAACAAACAAACAAACAAAACAAAACAACACACCTGGAAACTGAAGTCAAGGCAATATACATTTACACACTTACATATTCAGCTTGCACTTGCAATGACTCAAAATTAAGCTAAACTAATTATGCATCCATTAAAGGTAACGGAAGTCAACCTTGTCCCAAGCTTTAATTAATCCTGTTTGAGGACTCCTTGCTGTTTCCTTCACTTTTAAAGAGAACAGGAAGGGGAGAGGCCTTATGCTCCCGGCCCATACTTTTAGAAAGAATCCTTTGCCCCAGCTCAGATAAAGTTCAAGGGTACAACCAGCCCAGAAGTATAATTCCCAAATCAAACACCAATTATTTTTAAGTGAATTATGTTAGCTAACACAGAATATCACAATAATTGCATCCTCTGAACAAAGCTCCTGCTATCTTATTGAGCACTTGCTGCTGAAAAATGGTTCCAGCCAAGATGGCTTCTTGCATAAAAGCTGTGGTCAGAATAGCCTTGAAACAAAACAATTCCCTGTTGATAGACTTGAGCATTTTTATTTGCATCATCTTTGCTTGCTCCACACTAGATATCACAAAGAAAGGATGAATGGAAGTTTGATAGGTAATCACTGTTCATTATACCCACCCAGCAAATATAAACATGTCAGGTTTTTTTTACTGTAACACATATGCTGGCAACACAGAAAATAATGAACTGTTCAAACACTGTGGCTAGTACACAGGATTAACTTCTGTCCAATATCTGACTGGTCTGGCTGTTTTATTCTATTTGTTTTAATGGATTTGTCAGTTGCCAGAAAAATAACGTAATCTATCTTTTTACTTTATGTGTGTCTAAAGATTTGCATAATCACCACAACAAACTGGGATAACTAATGTTAAAAGTTTCTGACCTAATTAAAGATGCTTCTCAGTTCCTACTTCTGCAGGTTAAGAGATAACAGATGAAAACTGTTGAAAACTGAAACTGTCCATCCAATAAGATGCAAGGACCCCAAGAGAGAGAGAGAGGGCTTGTAAGTGTCACGTGACAGTGAGGAGACATAAGATGCATATTAAATAATGGAAGATCAGGGTAATGGTGTAACTCAGTGGTGGGGAACCTAAGGTCTAGGGGCTGGATGCAGCCCCCAGCTTGCCTGGATCCAGCCCCCAAAGCTCGGGACTGCCCCCCAGCATTGAAGAGCCTGTGCTGTACTCCAGCCCTCTCTCTCTCTCTGCAGGGGTGGAGCACACAAAATCTAATAGCCTGGGGCCCCCTGGCTCTAGTGTATGAAGAAAATGTGGAGAGTGTGTTTTTCCTTTTTTTGTTGTTGTTTTTGCTTCTCACTTGTGTGCGGCCCTCTGATTTTTCTGTGGGACAGTGGCCCCCAACCCTAAAAAGATTCCCTACCCCTAGTGTGACTGATCCTACCTACTACACCCTGGGTGGAAAAAAAGTTTGCATCAGAAAGTGTACATTCAGTGACAAATAATTAAAAGATGCAGAATACAAAGATGGGCTGGCAAAACATGCTAACAAACAGGTGTTTATCCTATTTATATGGAAGTATTTAGAGTCCGAACACAATGGCTGTTGACGGGGGCAGTTGTGGAGGTGCCTTGTGGTTGGTTACGTTTAATCATAGGTTTGCTTTGAGGAGCATGAGTGCAAGTTTTTTTGCATTTCTAAGGTGGTCACCTTATTGTTATATAGACAGATTTTTTTTTTTATAAATAAAACTCTAGCTGTATTTCAATATCATAGAAAGCATGAGTTTACCCACGCTATCATTAAAGGCCAAATATGGCTTCCACTGAAATGGCAAAATTCGAATAATGTAAAATCGAATATTTATTTGCTTCATTTTTTTCTCCTCCTCTCCTCTCCCTTGTGCTTTCAACTGTGCTTTCCCTCTTTATCCTGTTCCTGTACACATACAAAATGGTCCCTGAAAGATCACTTGACATTAAATAAAGACTAAAAAAAACTGGTATAGTAGTTAGCTTTGTCTATTAAAGGTTAAAAATAATATGGAGTTAACATGTGTTAATTAATTTTCAAGCATAGTTGTCTGTGACTCTTGGAAGATTATTGACAACTAGAACACAAGTGAAGACCTGTGATCTGCAACAGTGGTTATGTTACAAGGTGGAAATAAAACAATATTAGACAATAATATTATTTTAATAATTCTAGGTAATATCAAATGATATATCTATACTAGTCATTTCTATGTGTTTAAGTCTAAAATAAGATGACCAATCCAATGGTTTCTATTCAGTCTTCAGTTTGGAAAAAAGGATTCACTCTCTCTCCATATAAGTATGTGCAAAGTAACCCAGCTTTTTATGTAATTTTTCACATGCTCACCATAGGAATATCCTATTATAAATCATATGTCAAATAATTTTACTGAAATAGAATCAATTTTAAAATCCATTGAAGAAGTTTTACCTAACAGCATATATTGCAAGCATTTTCAAATTCCAAAAGATCAGATAGTGTTCAATAGATGTACTCACCGGACAATTTGTGATCCTCTGTGGTCAGCAAAGAAACAAAACAAGGTTACCATTGCAAAGTAATATATTTAATTTTTATTTAAAAAATGGAACATATAAAAAGTGTATGCAGAAAAAGGTTTGGGTTGAACAATAAACAAGCTTGAAAGTGTCAGAACCCTACATGCAATTAATAGTGTTAAATTTAAGTATGTGACATTTTAGCAATAGAAATAAATTTAAAACTTCTCAATTTTTAGTAATACACTATAAGAAATCATGTGAATTAGAAAGCACAAGTGATGAAATGTCCATATGATTACAGCATAACATAGTTTTACTCTTAGAAAGTACTCATATGGGAGAAATAATTACATATGTAGGACTAACAAAAATCCATTCAATTTTCATATGATTTTCTTAGGCAGTTCTTGCTCACTTTTAAAGATATCTGAATGAACAATATATACATTATCTGAACAAATTATAGCTAGAGTTCTCTGCTGAACAAATCCTAAAGTAAAACTATACTTAATCAGTATCACAATCGATTCCAAGGCAACAAACTGGTATAGTAAAAACTAGGATAACCACCCCTCTGCAAAAATCAAACAGAAAGCGAATCCAGGTTTCAAAAGATCAAATCTTTTTATTATAGACAAGGCAACACAGATGATAATGGCAAATATGTGCTTTTTTGCTTTAAAACTTTCCCTCTTTCCCACACCAATTTTGCTGTTTAGTGAAAATCAACTTTGAAAACATTGCTAAATACAGGTAACAATATTTCTAGAGACCATAAAAGATACCTTAAAATTCAAAATGCACAAAACAAGACCCTGACAAAATGTTCCACATATTTTCTAATTCAATAAAAAGCAAGCTAGTCAGAATCGATCACAGCATTTTCGAATCATCCTAATTAATTTTGTCATATTCTAGCAAGATCATTTATATTAGAGGCATTTAGTTTGTTGACAAGGAATAAATATATACTTTATACTGTAACTACTCTTGCATTCTATAATACAATATTGAATGCTCAGCCTCTGATAGCCTATTAGCCTTTCTATAACATAATACTGCTCAACTGTCATTAAGATACATAGGTGACAAGTGAAGAATCTGGTTTCTAAACAAATCAACAAATACGCTGGGTATTAGCCACAGCATCAGTGTCGTACAGCACTAGCAAAATCATTCCCAGCTAATGCAAAACTGAAGTCCAAACCTGAAAAGGATTATGCGTAGTGATTTTTTTGGTTCAGAAGTCACAACCTAAAAGTTGCAGCTTTGGTACAGTGAGTTCAAGTTCCATACAACAAAACAATCACCCCACTTCTCCTCGAGTGGCACTGCAACCCCGTGTGTCAGGTCACAGTACCACTTGCTCCAATTTGGCCCTGTCACCCGTCTACTATAAGGTAGTGGTAGCTGGGCTAGATCTGAGTGAGTGTGTGACCCGGTACAAAGAGGCACAACAGCAATCAGATTTGCAGCAATTATGTAGTGTGTATGTTGAAATCTGTAGTTTCCACAACAAAATTGTGGCCTGAGTTTTTTTAGTCTTAATTATGTAAATGCAATGATGAAATATATGTTTTTGTCATATATCACAAAGTGATATTAATCTAAACAGCATATCCTGTAGTTCTGTTAATACCCACTTAATTTATCATTTTACAAGATACTCAGTAACAGTCAATCTTTTCACAATACACATCCTCAACTTGCCGACTAGATGTTTCAGAAGCTCTACAAGAGGAGCTGGCTAGGGGAAGAGGCAGGCATGCCATGGCAAAGAATGGCAGAAGTGTTGTCTTATTGCTTGTTCACACAGAGTTTATTTCAATATACCAATACAGTTCTATTCATTATACCAGCATAATTCTCAGTACAATACCATTACAGGTTGAACCCCTCTAAACTGGCAGTCTCTGGTCCAGCAACCAGAGATGTTCCAGGACCACAGAGTCCTGGTAGAGTGTTAGCAGCTGGGAGCCCTCTGGGCTAGGGATGTTAAATTGTGTTTAATCGGCTAATTAAGTAGCCGATGGAATTTCGGGGCAGGTCTTAATACACTTAAAAAGCAAAAGTGCAGTGTCTGGGACTGGGGGTGAGCTGGGAATCAGCTGATTCCTGCCTCACGCACAGTCCCCCTGCTATGCCTTTGCCTCCCCTGTGGAGACAGTGCTGTTGGGAAACCAGCTTTTAAGCCAGCTCCTACAGCGTCAGCTCCAGCCCCTTCCCCTCCACCTGCTGCCTCTCTCTGATAGAGGCAACGAGGGGGGTGGGAAGTGACTAGTTGAGTCACTACTTGACTACCCGATAAGCATATCTGATAGAGGTTGAGTGGGGCAAGCAGAAGCTAGTACACACAGCAAGCAGCAGTTTTGAAGATGGCTCCCCACGCGTATCTGCTCCCGCAAAGCTGCAGGACCCCCTGCATTATTGCTTCTCTATCAGAGGCAGCAGCACACGGGGGGGTGGAGGGGGGGGCAGGCAGGAGCTGACACATGCAGGGAACTGGCTTTCAAGCCAGTTCTTCACACGTGCCTTCATGCTCCCTCCCATAGAGGTGGGGGTTGGGAAGGTGGGAGCAGGTGCTCGGGGGAGCCAGCTTAAAAGCCATCTACCCCGAGCACCAGCTTCACAGAGCTGTCTCCCCTCCCCCGCCGCGCTGCTGCATCTGTTTGTGGGATGCCAGTACAGCCTCTGTCCACAGGGAGCTCAGGGCCCCCATAGATAGAGGCTGCTGCACCCCGTGCTGCTGCCTCTGATACTGAGGCAACAGTGCAGGGTGGCAGGGGCTTCCTGGAAGTGGGGCCGGGAGCACACTAACCGCCAGCTTCACCCCCAGGAACCATCAAATAATCATGTACCGGATAAGATTTGGTGCCGTTACATGATTATTAAATTAAATGCTATCTAACATCCCTACTGGATACAGATGTAAAGAACTGCTTGCACGGTCACAGTGTACCAAAGAGTAGACCAATACTGGTGCATAAGAAACAGCATGGTGTGGTTCATGTGCATAGGTCATGTGCTCTTTCTTTTGGAAACCAGACTGACCAGCAGCAACTTCAGAATCAGGAACCAGATCCTCATGGAACACCACAAGAAGTTTGCATCAAGCCTCCAGTACCAGAATACTTGATTCAGGGAACCCAAGATAGTGCAAGAGCAGATGGCTATTGCCCTGTTGAAGATGGTAACTCAGACAGCTATTGCTCCACTGCACTTCATTTTGGAGTTGAAAAGCCTTCTGCCAGAGTGGTGGTTGTGTAGATTTCCAAGGCAATTAACACCAATAGACAAATGGGGGATTTCTGTTAGAATAATTCCAGAAATAATAAATGGATATCAGAGCATGGGATTTCCAGCCAATAAGGAGGCCACTGAAGGCACTCACACCCTAATACTTTACCAACCAAATGGAGCAAGTGAATACCTAAACTGAAAAGGAAAAACTTAAAAAACAACAAATAGTCTGGTAGCACTTTAAAGACCAACAAAAAATGTAGATGGCATCATGAGTTTTCGTCGGCTCAGCCCACTTCTTCAGATGGCTGTGCCCACAAAAGCTCATGATACCATCTACATCAGCGTTTCTTAAACAGTGTTCTGTGGCACGAGGCAGTCTGAGGTGTGCCATGGAGATAGGGTGACCATACGTCCCTTTTTTTCCGGGACAGTCACGAATTTAAAGACACCCAGTGCTAGCATGGCACAGCAGCAACTCCCCGCCTCCACCCAGCACCTAAGTGGCTCCCTTGGTGCTTTGCGCAGGCAGCCAGGGCCGCTGCCAGTGGCGTGCAGTGTCCAGAGCTCCGAGCTCCCATGCAGCACGTGCCGCCATCTGCAAGCCCCCAGCACTGCGTGGCCCTTCCCTCCCGCTGCATGACTGCCTCCGCTGTGCATGGCCGCCAGCCTGGCCACGCCACCTCCTCCATACACAGGCGGCCACCACCGCTGCTGGAGTGGGAGGGGGGCGCTGGTCAGAGCCAGTGAGCCACTCCTGGGAGCTGCCATCAGAGTCCGAGCAGAGACCGTGCAGAGCCCGGCTGAAGCGCTGCAGAGTGGGGTACGTTCGGGCTCTGCCGGTGTGCTCTGTGCACAGCCCTTTCTCCCCCCCGCCCCTTCCCACGGAGCGGCAGTGCTTGCTCTGCCGCGCTCCGCAAGCCAGATCTGAGAGGGTGGGGGCTTTCTCTCCCCCCACCCACCCCCGCGCTCTTCCTAATGGGAGCCAAAGCTGGTGTGGGGACTGGAATGCGGCACTAACATTAGCACCACAGGCGGCCCAGCTCCAGTCTCGGCAAGAGGTCCTGCCTTGGAAGCAAGCTGGGGCCAGGGCTGCGGGGACTTCTGGGGCCCAACCACAGACTCCAGCCCCACAAACTGGAAGGCAAAAGGTGGAAGAGGGGCTCGGAGAGATCTAGGGGGAAGGGAGTGGGAGGGGAAGGGGCTTGTGCTGAGGGGAGGGCGGCAGGTCAGGAAAAGAAAGGGGAAGGCACCATGGGACAGGGTGGAGAAGAGACAAATGCCAGGGGGCCAAGTGGAGACAATGAGGAAAAGGGCAGGAGGAGGGAGGGGAGGTGTCAGTGGGGGTGGGAGGGTGGAGGGGACAGGATGATGCTGGGAGAGGAGAGGGGAAGGGCATTAGGGCAAGAGGAAGCAAGGAGGTGGAGGTGCTAGGAGAAGGGTTGAAAGGAAGGGTGGGCATGAGGAAGGCGGGGATGGAGCAAGTCATGTGAGGACACAGAGGGGCATGAGAGAAACTGGGGCAGAGGTTGGTGAGGAGATGGGCATCAGGGAGAAAGGGCAAGGGGGCAGGGCCAGTGAGGGGAAGAGGAAGCACCAAGAGGATACAGGGGTAAGGGAAGGTGCAGGTGCCAGGGGATTCTGGGGGTGAAGCAGAAGGGCAGACAACTGCAGGGGAGAGACCAGCAGGAGAGGAGAGAGGGTTTGGTGGGGGCCGAACTCATCCCCTATGGGTAGGAGGATGGTGGAAAAAGTTCTTAGAGGGGGTTACTTTTACTTCTGGTCATGTGTCCAACTTGACCCCGAGAGTAAGGGGCATAGTAAACAGAGTTCAAATGGCTGTCCTTAAAAGAAGCAAGCTGCTGCTGCTTTTTTTTTTTTGCTCAATAAAAATCCTTGGTGTTCCTCATAAAAAAAAAAATTATTGTTTGTTGTGCCTCGGTCTTAAAAAGTTTAAGAAACACTGATCTTCATGTTCTGTTAGTCTTTAAAGTGCTACCAGACTATTTGTTGTTTTAATTTTTCCTGTTACAGACTAACTCAGCTACCCCTCTGAAACTTTTAAACTGAAAAGGTTATTATTAATTCCTGAATGGCTTAGTGGAAGAGAGGCAGAGTCATGAATAGAAGCAACACTGAAAAGCAACACTGACACAGCAGGGTGCTGAGATTGGGACTGAAGAAACCATTAAGTTCTCTATAGTGTATCTGGATCCCACATACCCACTTCTCACAAAGTTTTCCTTTTTTTTCTTTTTGCTCAATAATTTTGCCCCAGAGTACGGGCATGTTTTTCTTATAAAAAAAATACTGCATGTAATTATCACAGGCTGCTCGATAAGTGGGCCGAGGAGGAATGGTCTGGTTTACAAATCCTGCATATGCAGTTATATCCTACCCATATACATACTGGGCTTGGTTCTCAGTCCTCAGGTGAAACCGGGGTATCACATGGGGCATTCATCTTTGAACAGCAAGGATCCACAGGATGACTTCTGCCTGTGCATCCAGCTGTTCCCTGTGCCGAATCACATAATAGGTAACAGGGCCCATCCACTGGCTTATCTTTGGGTTAGGTCTGTGCTGTGAAGGGTGACATTGTAATCTGGCAATTGTGCAATGCTTTTGTCTCAACTCTTCACACTTGTTTACAAAGGTCTGTTACTGGAACACTCAATCTCCCTTATTAACATATGCTTTTGAGAGCATGTACACTCATTCTTTTTTTAACTTAGCTGTCAGCAGTGTTAACTGCTGTTAGCAGCTGTTATAGAAATCTAATCATAAGGTTGAAGCAGGTCAAGGTTATGGGGGCAAAGGGAGAGGAGAAAGGGCTATTTAATCACTGGGCAGTGGCAAATGCCCGCATTCTTACTTGAACTCTTTCATTTTTCTGCAAGTGGGCCAATCCATAAAATGTTTTATCTACCAGTTATCTGTATTGTGAGTTTTGCTGCATTTAGAACTAGCAATGGTTTCTGAAAGCACATAACACGAACTGCATTTTTCCCATCCATCCCTGGTATCCTTGGGACTTGAAATATTTCTTAACCTGTGTGGGGAGAAGGTTATGGATGTGGATGGGGCCAGTAGGCAGACTGTGACTGCTATTGCAGGGAGGAAATAAAGGGAGACATACTCTATATCAGCCCAACAACAGGCGCAAGGAACATCACCTGGTGTGTTGGTTCAGCCCTAAACACTCTAGGGCAGAGCCACTTGCCTCTCTCTACACAAATATGCTCTTTCAATCTCTAAAACATAATGAAGCTATAACAGTGCAAAGTTGCTTCACAGATCATAGCTCTGGTCCTATTGCAAAGCCTTTTACAGCTAAATTAATAAGGATAGATTTTCTGACTGGAAATAGGGATGTTAATTAATGTTTAAAATGTTAACCAGTTAAATGCTAGGTTTAAGCAGCTAACAATGGAGCAGCCTCTCCCCTGCCCAAGGCATGATGGGCTGTGGCTGGGGGAGGGTCTGCTCTGGCCACAGCCCTGGCTCTGGGGGCTCTTCTGGGCCCAACGGCAGGGGCTGCTCCCGCCCGGGGGGGGGCGGGATGCTCCGGCCACGGGCAGCGGGAGCTGCCCCAGCCCTACCCCCGCTGCAGCCTCAGGAGGTGAACGCTGCTCTGGCCCCAGCCCCGCTCCCGGCCCTGCTGTAGCCTCGGATGGCAGGAGCTGCCCTGGCCCCATCATGGGCAGTGTCCAGACAGCCAGGTCAGTTAACCAGTTACCTGGTAAGCAGGACAATAAGCCACCTGCTTATCTGATTAACCCGTTAATCTTTTACATCCCAGCACGGCCAGCTTTCTTTAATCTTTAAGGCCAGCACGGGAATCCCCCAATGCTATAGAGATAAGTAATCGCTTTCAGGCTCTCTCCACAGGCTCTGCAGTGCTGAATGCTTTGGAAGGGACCTCACAAGGAAGAAACCGGAAGGGAACACCATATACTGGAAGGCATGGGATGCGTAGTCCTAGGGATCGGGGTTCCACGGCCACCACCCCCAAAAGAAAACGACGGGTGGTGGTGGTGAGACTCCCTCCTAAGAGGACTGAGCCATCCATCTGCCATCCGGACCTGGAATCTCGAGAGGTGTGCTGCTTACCGGGAGCTCGCATTCAGGATGTGACTGAGAGGCTTACCAAACTGATCAAACCTTCGGATCGCTACCCTTCCTGCTTCTCCACGCGGAACTAACGACACGGCCAAGAATGACCTTGAGCGGGTTACTGCGGATTATGTAGCGCTGGGAAGAAGGATCCAAGAATTCGGAGCGCAAGTGGTGTTCTCGTCCATCCTCCCTGTTGAGGGGAAAGGATTGGGCAGGGATCGTCGAATTGAGGAAGTAAATGCGTGGTTGCGCAGGTGGTGTCGCAGAGAGGGCTTTGGTTTCTTCAACCATGGGACTCTGTTCCAAGCACAAGGATTGTTGGGAAGAGATGGGATCCACCTAACCAAGAGAGGAAGGAGCATCTTCGCGGGCAGCTTGCAAACCTAGTGAGGAGGGCTTTGAACTAGGTTCGTCAGGGGACAGTGACCAAAACACTGAGGGGAGTGGGAAAGTCGGATACCGGGAAGAAATGCAAAGAGGAACGAGCAACAAAGGAGGACCCCTGATTCGAATGGAGAAGATAGGGCGATCAACTGGTTATCTGAGGTGTTTGTACACTAATGCGAGAAGCCTGGGCAACAAACAGGAAGAACTGGAGGCCCTGGGCCCAGTCTGAGAAATATGATTTAATTGGGATAACAGAGACTTGGTGGGATGACTCGCATGACTGGAGCGCTGTCATGGAAGGGTATAGACTGTTCAGGAAGAACAGGCAGGGGAGAAAAGGAGGAGGAGTTGCACTATATGTAAGAGAGCACTATGATTGCTCTGAACTCCAGTATAAAGAGGGAGAAAAACCTGTTGAGAGTCTATGGGTTAAGTTTAAAGGAGCAAACAACAGCAGTGATGTTGTGGTTGGTGTCTGCTACAGGCCACCGAATCAGGTAGATGAGGCTTTCTTCGGACAACTGAGAGAAGCTTCCAGATCGCAGGCCCTGGTTCTCATGGGGGACTTTAATCACCCTGACATCTGCTGGGAAACCAATACGGCAGTACACAGGCAATCCAAGAAGTTTTTGGAGAATGTTGGGGATAACTTCTTGACACAAGTGCTGAAGGATCCGATCAGGGGCCATACGCAGCTTGACCTGCTGCTCATAAACAGGGAGGAACTCTATTAGTCCGGCATCCAATGCTCCGGCACTCCTGATGGTCCGGCACCATCAGGAACCCGGAAGTGCTGGGGCAGCCGGACAGGCTTCCACCATTCAGCCGCTGCTGAAACTGACCAGCAGCTGAATCAGGGAAGCCGGGAGCAGAGCAGCTGGGGTGCTGCCAGGTTGGTCCCGTAGCGCTGCCCCTCGAGGACAGCGCTGCGGGACCAACCCGGCAGGACAGCTGCTCTGCCCAGCGTCGATTCAGCCGCTGCTGAAACAGATCAGCGGCTGATTCCAGGAAGCCCAGGGCAGAGCAGCTCTGCCCCAGGCTTCCTCGAGTCAGCCGCTGGTCAGTTTCATCAGCGACTGAATCGGGGACACCTGGGGAAGAGCAGCTGGGGTGCTGCCGGGTTGGTCCCGCAACCCCAAGGGGCGGCACTACGGGACCAACCGGGCGTCCCCAAGAGCAGCTGGGGTGCTGCCGGGTTGGTCCTGTAGCACCGCCCCTCGGCGCTGCGGGACCAACCCGGCAGCACCCCAGCTGCTCTGCCGCAGGCATCCCCAATTCAGCTGCTGCTGAAACTGACCAGCAGCGGCTGAATCAGGGACGCCTGGGGCAGAGCCGGACTATCGGAAGGGGGGGCTATGAGGGGTCTGGGGTGGCATCCCCTCCCACCCCACTCCAGACCCCTCATAGCCCCCTTCCAATAGTCCGGCATATCTGATAATCCGGCACCCCCTGGGTCCTAATGGTGCCGGATTATCGGAAGTTTACTGTAATAGGGGAAGTAGAGGTGGGTGACAACCTGGGAAGCAGTGATCATGAGATGGTAGATTTCAGGATCCTGACCAAAGGAAAAAAAGAGAGTAGTAAAATACACACCTTGGATTTCAAAAAAGCAGATTTTGACTCCTCAGAGATCTGATGGGCAGAATCCCTGGGATGCTAACATGAAGGGAAAGGAGTCCAGAACAGCTGGCAGTATTTTAAAGAAGCCTTATTGAAGGCACAGAAAGAAACCATCCCGATGCGTAGCAAGAGAGGCAAACATGGTAGGAGACCGGACTGGCTTACAGGGAAATCCTTGGTGAACTTAAGCACAAAAGGAAGCTTACAAAAGTGGAAACTTGGACAAATGACCAGGGAGGGGTTTAAATGTATAGCTCGAGAATGCCGGGGGGTTATCAGGAAGGCAAAAGCGCAAATGGAATTGCGACTGGCTAAGGATGTGAAGGATAACAAGAAAGGTTTCTACAGGCATGTTAACAAGAAGGTGGTGATCAGAGAGGGTGTGCGGCCTCTACTGGATGAAGGAGGTAACCTAGTGACAGATGATGTGGGGAAAGCTGAAGTACTCAATGCTTTCTTTGCCTCTGTATTCACGGACAAGGTGGGCTCCCGGACTAATGAGCTAAGTGACGCAAGATGGGATGAAGATGGACAGCCCGTGGTGGGTAAAGAACAGGTTAGGAACTATTTGGAAAAGCTAAACGTACACAAATCCATGGGTCTGGACTTAATGCGTCCGAAGGTACTGAGGGGTTGGCAAATGTCATTGAGGAGCCTTTGGCCATTATCGTTGAAAAGTCGTGGAGATCGGGAGAGATCCCGGATGATTGGAAAAAGGCCAATGTAGTGCCCATCTTCAAAAAAGGGAAGAAGGGACGATCCAGGGAACTATAGGCGGTCAGTCTTACCTCGGTTCCTGGAAAAATCATGGAAGGATCCTTAAGGAATCCATTTTGAGGCACTTGGAAGAGAGGAAAGTGATTAGGAATAGTCAGCATGGATTCACAAAGGGCAAGTCGTGCCTGACCAATCTGATTAGCTTCTATGATGAGGTAACTGGCTCTGTGGACGTGGGAAAGTCAGTGGATGTGATATACCTTGACTTTAGCAAGGCTTTTGATACAATCTCCCACAATATTCTTGCCAGCAAGTTAAGGGAATGTGGATTGGATAAATGGACGGTAAGATGGATAGAAAGATGGCTAGAAGGCCGGGCCCAGCGGGTAGTGATCAACGGCTCCATGTCAGGATGGCGGTCGGTTTCTAGCGGAGTGCCCCAAGGTTCGGTTCTAGGACCGGTTTTGTTCAATATCTTTATTAATGACCTGGATGAGGGGATGGATTGCACCCTCAGCAAGTTTGCAGGTGACACTAAGCTAGGGAGAGAGGTAGATACGCTTGAGGGCAGAGATAGGGTCCAGAGTGACTTAGACAAATTGGAGGATTGGGCCACAAGAAATCTGATGAGGTTCAACAAGGACAAGTGCAGAGTCCTGCACTTGGGACAGAAGAATCCCAGGCATTGTTACAGGCTGGGGACCAACCAGCTAAGTAGCAGTTCTGCAGAAAAGGATCTGGGGGTTACAGTGGATGAGAAGCTGGATATGAGTCAACAGTATGCCCTTGTAGCCAAGAAGGCTAATGGCATATTAGGTTGCATTAAGAGGAGCATTGCCAGCAGATCCAGAGATGTCATTAGTCCCCTTTATTCGACTCTGGTGAGGCCACATCTGGAGTATTGTGTCCAGTTCTGGGCCCCCCACTACAAAAAGGATGTGGACGCATTGGAGAGGGTCCAGCGGAGGGCAACCAAAATGATTAGGGGGCTGGAGCATATGACTTATGAGGAGGCTGAGGAGTTGGGTCTGTTTAGTCTGCAGAAGCGAAGAGTGAGGGGGATTTGATAGCAGCCTTCAACTTCCTGAAGGAGGTTCCAAAGAGGATGGAGAGAGGCTGTTCTCAGTAGTGACAGATGGCAGAACAAGGAGCAATGTTCTCAAGTTGTGGTGGGAGAGGTCAGGTTGGATATTAGGAAAAACTATTTCACTAGGAGGGTAGTGAAGCACTGGAATGGGTTACCTAGGGAAGTAGTGGAGTCTCCATCCCTAGAGGTGTTTAAGTCTCAGCTTGACAAAGCCCTGGCCGTGTTGATTTAGTTGGGATTGGCCCTGCCTAGAGCAAGGGACTGGACTTGATGACCTTCTGAGGTCTCTTCCAGCTCTATGATTCTATGATCCCTATTGGAAAAAACAGAATTTTTTGTAGTATTACTCCTACATGTAATGATTAAAAATGGCAATAACACAAGGAGTTAATGCTTCAGATGTAGGGATCTAGTTTGTGGAATCATGGAAGTTAGATACATAAATGATCTATTAGATCAGGGCTGGGCCAAATACAGCCTGCCAAGCTGCTTCACTCGCTGCCCCCATCCCTAGCACAATCCCACTGGCCAGTTTCCATGTGCAAAGTACCCTTCTTCCTCTTCCCTCAGGATCCTAGCTATTCACAGACACACATGGCCCCTGCAGCCTGTGCAGGGACAGGCAGGGAGCCTGCCTGAGAAACCTGCTGGGCTGCTCACTGCGAGTCACCCAGGTAAGTCTCCTAGCCAAAGTATGTCTCTGACACCCCAGCTCTGTCTCCCCGTATCCCTATACCCCACATAATCCAAGCCCTCTGCTCCCCTCCTGCAACCATATCCCACATAACCTATATCCTCTGCCCCTGCACCCAGACCCGCCCTCTCCAATCCTGCATCCTAATCCTCTGCCCCAGGTCACAACTGCCTCCTTCACCCCAACTCCCTCCCAGACTGAACACCCTCTCCTGTATCCCAATCCATTACCCCAAGCTTCCTTCTGCAAGCTACCTTCATCCCAGACCCTACACCTTCTCCTTAGCATCATGGAAGAGTGCGACCCTGGACCACTTTCCGAATTCTTGGAGAGGCTCGCCATCAAAAATGATTGCCTAGCCCTACATTACATCATCCAGTCCATTTCTATGAAAGGTCAACACATTTTCTACAGGTTGCATCTCCCTAAACCGGGACTCTCTCATCCAGCAACATCTGTGGTCTGAAAGAAAAAAAGAGCCCGAGGGCAGAAGGGCCAGAACTGAGAGTACTGCAAAAGGGAGACTGGTAGTAGCAGGGCCAGGTGCTCAGCAGACCAGCAGCAGTAGCAGGGCCATGGTAGTGGGTCAGAGGCAGCGCATACACGCTGGCCTGGCAGCGGAGTTGTGCCACGGCAGCCTGAGTGGGGCTGAGTGCCGACCCAGCAGTAGGGACAGAGCTGCAGCAGCCTAGCTGGCAGTAAGGCCAGGACATGGCACCTCAGTAGAGGAAGCCCATCTGGGGCCCTGGCAAGTCGGCAGCCCTATCGGGGCTGTGTGCCAGCCAGCAGCAGGACTGTGTGCCGGCAGTGGGGCTGGAACAGTAGCTATGACAGCAGGATTGGGGCAACTGTGTCACTCGGTCAGCAGTGAGGCCGAAGGAGCCGGCGGCAGGCTGAGGGGACCCGAGGCAGAGGACCTTCCCTCATCTGGCAAATTCCCTCATCCGGGATGGCTCAGGTCCTGAGGGTGCCGGACCAATGAGGTTTGGCCTGTACTTTATTATCAACACTAGGTTCAAATGGGCCTTGTCATAGTTGAAAGCACTTCATTTGTTTCATTTAAATCTTTACTCATGGAAGCACGTGTTCATCCAACATACAGTTTTATATACAGTAGCTGGAATTCTTTATTAGGGATGTAAAGGGTTAACCGGTTACCCAGTAAGCATCACCCTTAATGGGTGATGTTTATTGGGTAAGTGGTTAACTGCCGGCCATGCCAGACTGGAGCAGCCCCCTGCCTGCGTTGCAGGATCCCAGCTGGAGGGAGCTCCAGCCTGGCTGGGCCCACCGTGTAGCACTGACATGATTTTAACCACTTTTATTTAACAGCTAGAATGAGACATTAAAGATCTTCAAATATGGATCCACAGAGTTAGGCTCCACAATTCATAGTATCTTTTTTTCTTCTTAAATACCTGCAACTGTTTTCTAGTCTCCCCTTCCCCAACTTCTTGTGGAAAAGTACAGCATTCAAGATGGGTTCTGGTATTTGGTTAAGTGGTCACATGTCTCTGTAGGACTTTTGTAGACATATGTCAGAGGCAGACCCTCACGTTCACAGGAAGACTATGCTCTTTTACAAGCCATGATCTCTTGCTGATGAGCCACCAGCACTGTGGAGCTTTTCATTTTTGTATCTGAAGGGCCAGTAGTAGGCTTCACCCAGCATGAACACATTTGTAATATAAATCTACAGCCCTTATTTCTAACTTCAGATACAGAAATGATATTTGCATACAAATAAGGTAATCAGTAAATCACAAAGATTCCAATCTTTCATATCTTATATTGGGCATCTTGCATTAAGTATCTCAGTTATGTCATTCATATTAGTATATTTAATGCCACGTCACACCTGCAATTTAGTACTGTACTATATAAACCTCTACCCATTCTCTAGCCCTTTCATGTTTTCCTAATTTAATCTACCAATATCTGTGCAATCGTTTCTAATTTGTCCCACCACAATGTAACCATCTGTCTCTGCACTTCCATCACAAAATAAAACTCTTATCCTCGATGCACGTTCATTGAATCAAAAACTATGAGATTAAACAAGACTTGAATCAATTTTTAAAGTGATGAATATTTATTATGTTAGCCACATATTCATCCAAAAAAACCCTCTATGAGCAAATATCTCTGTATTACACATGCTAAGTATTAATTATTAATACATGAAAAGAACAAAAGCACATTCCAGGCCAAATTATTGCAAAGATAAACGTATTATAACCTTTTCAATTCAGACACATATTCCAAGCCAATCATTCCAGTGAAACATTCTATATGAATGTATATGAGGGGTTTGCTAATTTAAGCACCCTTTGTTTTAGTCAGAAGCAGTATTCCCTCTAAGATTTTCCATCCTTGGGCAGGTTGAATTTTCTTACGTGCAACACCAATATTGAGGTAGCTTGTGGATGTGCACCCACCAGTACAAACAAAAACTATATATATAAATATATATATTAAATAGTTCATAGGTGTGAAAAAAATATATTAAAACAAAGGATAAGCAACAAGGAGCAATGCTTATGATTATTTAATATCAAATCAAATAAAAAGAAAATTAACACTACCCTTGGCTGAAGAAGTGGGTTGTGCCCATTAAAGCTCATGAGACCCTTTACATATTTTTGTTAGTTTAAGGTGCTATAGGTCCATGGAGACCTTGGAGTACCTAGTACTTGCTACTTCTGACTCACAAGAACCACAATTCTATCACACAGCAAAAATGTGGTTTTAGTGCAATACAGTTTACCATGTATTAATTAGTAACACTAGATTTAAAAAAATCATTACAGAGTTTTAGATATCTGCAACACTCAAAAAAAATAGGTTAAAATCTTTTTCCTTTTTACCTTAAGCCATTAACACAGGGGTGGGCAATAATTTTTGATGAGGGGTGGGGCACTCCAAGAATTTGGTGAATGGTTGAGGGCCAAACTCTTCCATTATATTAATGGAGGAGGTGCAGGACTCTGGGTTGGGGGCAGAAGGAAGCTTGGGGTAAGGGACTGGGGTGTGGGATCGTGGAGGGAGTTTGCATGAAGTAGGGGATCGTGACCTAGGGCAAAGGACTGGGGTGAGGAGGGGTGCAGGGCCTGGGAGGGGGTTGTGACCTGGGGCAGGAGTACAGGAGGGGGTGCAGGGATTTGGACTGTGACTAGGGATAGCAGACTGGTGTGCAAGGTCTGCGAGAGGGTTGTGACCTGAGGAGGAGTGTAGGAGGGGATGAAGTGTCTGGGAAGGCATATGAGGACTGGAGCAGGAGTGCAGAAGTTTTGGGTTACATGGGGTAGGAGGGCAGAGGAATGGGGGACAGAGGGAAGGGCTGGGGTACCAGAAATAGGCTCTGGCTGCGAGACCTTACCTGGCTCCAAGCCAGCAGCCCAGCAGGTTCCTTAGCTAGGGTCCTTGCCTTCCAGCCATTGGACGTGCTCAGAGGAGCGGCAGGAGCTAAGTTTATTGTTCTAAACTGAATGCTATGAGCCCAGGGGATGAAGGAGGAGAGGTACTTCGCATGCTGCCTGTCCTGCAAGCAGGCAGCTGCTATTGGCCAAAACTGGGCAATGAGAGCTACTGGGGGCAAGGGCAACCTAAGAAGCCTGTCTCCACTCGCTCCAGGTTCTCAGCGTTCAGAAACACACACATGGCCCTGCAGCCGGCTTTTCAGAGTGCCGAGCGGGTGAGAACTGACAGACTCTCACGGCCTGATGATCATCTTTTGTCCAGCACTAGAGAGAAGCAACGAAAACTGCAGTGGACATGAATTTTGCACATGCAGCGGCGCAGAATTTCTCCAAAAGTACCACCTATGACCAACAGCTCCAATTCTTGGCTGATTCCTGCTTCAACCACTAAGTACAGCCACCTGCATCACAGTCAAGTGATTTTTCCACCTTAAGTGACACAGTATAAATACCCTCTTCTTTTTCTAAATTCCAACTAACTGCCTCCTCACAAAACAAACAAAAAACCCACACCTGAGCACAAGCAGAATTCTGCTCCCAGAAGAGAGAAATGCCAAAGACTCAATGAAGTCTGCCATAGACTTCAGGACTGCTTGAGTTTAGGTGGAAGGGACTCAGATATTACTATGATGGGAGACAGTATAAAGCCCTAAAATAGGTAAATATAATATCCTAGAATACCTGACTTGCCCGAATAGCTGAAGCTTGAAAGCAGAGTTTTAAGAGAAGCAGCCCAGTTTTCACAGTAATTTAAATATATGTTTAATCTACAAGGGTAATATTGGGATAGTACTGCAAAGAATTCTTGTTTGCAAAGCTATTTGAATTAGCTTTTCACCATTCCCAAAATAAATATTTCAGTAATGAGAAGCAGCAAATTACCAAGTAAAATTGCAAACCAATTTCAACTACTAACCTAGGAGAATACAAACTGCAATTACTAACTTAGGAGAACTCATAATTACCTTTTCCCAGGAAAAAAAAAGGAGTTATTTAAATTCCGTTCAGAGTTTAGTTAGAGGAAACAGTTTAAAAAAAATTACAAATTTTGTTTTATAGGGACTGAACTTGTAAATTGCCTTTTATAATAAACTAATTTTATATGTGTATGCATATAATTACACAATGAGGAAAACACACAATACACTTTGTCAGTCTACACCTCACAGTACGCCATTATAAAAAAACAGAGTTGACCTTGCAAATTCCAAAAATCTGAATTGTTTTCAAGACTTGCAATATATAATATTGTTCAAATATAAATGTCCATTGTACAGTTTCAAGAAATTAAGGTAACTTTTGCCAATGATCCTTTGTTTCACTGGTGTTAAACCTTTTAGGACCTCTACTGTCCCTCATATACACACACATACACTTTACAAGACAGAGGAAACAACTCCAAACTTCCTTTTTCTAAGTCTCTTAATCTTCTCAAATAAAAAAAAACAGTTTATGTAATCCACTGTACTTGGACTTCACCACAGGATTTCAGAACTTTCTGTAACTAATGATATATAACAGTAGAAAGATAGAACAATTAAATAAACATTCAGGAGTTTATTTATGGGCATTTTCCAAACACGTCTTGCAATTGTTACAGAGCAAACAGGAAGTTATATTGAACATTCAAAATATCAGTATTTTATGCTGCTGTTCCTCAAGCTGATACTACAGGACAACATTAGCTTTTAACTGGTAGTACAAATCTGTTTAGTTACCATTATGAAATGTTAAGCTACTATACAAATTAAGCAGGTAGAAAGAGAAATTTTCAGCACAGGGAAGAACTCAAGCAGCAACTTTAACACACAAAGGAATAAGAAAGAAAAGTACAGGTTGAATCTCTCTTAACTGGGACTCTGTGGTCCAGTAGGACCACAGATGTCCCAGGACCAGAGAGTACTGGTGGAGGGCTGGTCACTGGGAGCCCTGCAGAGGGGCTAGAGCTCAGTAGTAGCAGGGTTGCCCTGTGGCAGTGAAATGGTAGCCCAGCAGGAGGACTACTACCTGGTGCCAACACTGAAGGGAGTGGGGGGTGCGGAAGGGAAACAGCCCAGTGAGAGTGGGAGGCAGCGGGCCACCTGGCAGCACAAACGGGAACCCAGCAGCCCTGCTACCACCAAGCAGTGCAGCTGCCTGGCGGGATTAGGAAGCAGAGCAGTTGTCCTGTGGGGCTGGGAGCCTGACCATGGGGCTGCCTGGTGGCGGGGCCAGGAACCCAAGAGTGGGGCTTTTGCCCAACGGCACAGCAAAAAGCCCAGAAGCCCCGCTGCTGCCTGCGGAGTTGCCCAGTGAGGCTGGGAGGCAGCAGGGCAGCCAACCGAGGCTGAAGCCCAAGCGGGGCCCCAGGAGGGGACTGCCCAGCAAGGCCGGAAGCGTGGCACTGGGGTTGTGTGTGCTGGAGGCGAGACTGCCATGATGGAGCCAGGGGCCCAGCGTGCAGAGGGTCTGGCAGCAGGGGAAAGCCGGTGGGAGGCTGGCAGCGAGGCCATGGCTAGGGAAGGGCAAGAAATTACCTTCCCTGGTCTGGCAAAATCCCTTATCCGGGACCGGTCAGGTCCGGAGGGTGCTGGACCAAGGAGGTCCAACCTGTACAACAGAAGCTTAAGTGGTTCCTCTTTTGCGAGCCTTACAGTGGACAGCTGAAAGCCTTTCAGTTGAAACCTGACAGTCACCACTGAAAATATATGCTAGCAGTATAATATCTAGTATATTAAGCTAAACTGGAAAAGACACTCTTTTTCTGGGATAAGAATATCCACAAATGGACTTGTTTGTAAATAGATATTGTGCTTTAAATTCACATTTTATCGAAATCCAAATTTACTGTCAAGTATAGACAAACCTTAACAGAGCTACATGAGATATGCTCAAGGAAAAAAAACCAAGCTATTTGTTAACATCAAAGAAAGAAGCTAAACAATGTTGTAATAGCACCATTGACTTAACTGTCATTAAAAAATTAATAACCAAGACTGTCACCATGAAATAAGTGATACATAATACACAACACAAATGCACAGGAAAAAAATTCCTATTTGATTTTTTTGTTTCTGAACATTAGAGATTCCAAAACTGGAATGCTTTCCCCACAAAAAGCTCAAGCTTTTGGCGTAAATTTTGCGTTAAAAATTATAAATAAAAGAAATGCAAGTACAAAAGAAACATGTTAAGATTGCAAAAAAGCAGCAACAAGCAATCACAATTTCAAAAGAGAAGACACAAAAACATAAAAAACGAAAGATCACGCACTTACCAAGACTTGAGAAAGTATGTGCAGAGCAGGCTCTGTCATCGTCCGAACGGGCCATTTCAACTGATGAAGCTAATGACAAACGTCTCAGGCTAAACTACAGCAATTTTCAAAACTGTCCAGTGAGGGTTAGAAGCAATTAGCATTAAATTAAGTGAAAGCATTGTTAGCAGAGTTATTAACATGATGCTCTGGACAATCATGGGGATAATTAAGGTTAATTATTATTTATGTTTTCCCTTTTAGACCCTAAAATTTGATGTTCTTGAGCCTTAATTTTAATAAACATCTAACAAAGAAATGGGACCCATAATCTATCCATACTGAATATTACAGTAAAGCAGTAATACTTTATTTTGCAGTAAAATGTCTGGTTACCAGATAATAGGGATGTCAGTGTATAGTCATTTAAATGATTAACTGATAAGCCTAGGCTTATCGATTAACCCAAACAACTACATGCAACCTCTCTTGCCCCAACTTGATGCTTCTGTATCAAAGGCAGCAAGAGGGAAGAGGTGGGAGACAGCTCCCCTGGACTCACCTGCACCCCCACCACATTGCTGCCTCTCAATCAGAAGCAACAGCGAAGGAGGTGAGCAGGTGGGAGCCAATACACAGAGGCAGCCCGGGGAGAGGCAGTCAGGGTGCCGGCGCACCTTCTGTCCATGGGGAACTTGGGCCCCCCGCTGACAGGAGCTGTTCCCACCTGTGCTGCTATCTCTCAGAGGCAGCAGTGCAGGGTAGCAGGGGGCTCCCCAGAACTGGGGCCAGGAATATACTGGCAGCTGGCTCCACCCCTAGGTAGTATTTTAGTAACTGTGTAACCACTAAAAATTGATGCACGACATCTAACATCCCTATTATGTAACAGTATTTTGAATATTTATCTTTTCTATGACCTAATCTTGCACAACTGAAGTCAATGAGAGTTTTGACACTGACATCATTATGTGCAGAATTAAACTCACAGCATTTTCTACTCCAGGATTACATAAGAACATAAGAACGGCCGTACCGGGTCAGACCAGAGGTCCATCTAGCCCAGTATCCTGTCTGCCGACAGTGGCCAGCACCAGGTGCCCCAGAGGGGGTGGACCGAAGACAATGATCAAGCGCTTTGGCTCCTGCCATCCCTCTCCAGCCTCTGACAAACAGAGGCCAAGGACACCATTTTATCCCTGGCTAATAGCCTTTATGGACCTAACCTCCATGAAATTATCTAGCTTCTCTTTAAACTCTGTTATAGTCCCAGCCTTCACAGCCTCCTCTGGCAAGGAGTTCCACATGCTGACTACACACTGTGTGAAGAAGAACTTTCTTTTATTAGTTTTAAACCTGCTACCCATTAATTTCATTTGGTGTCCTCTAGTTCTTCTATTTAGGGAACTAATAAATAACTTTTCTTTATCGGCCCTCTCCACACCACTCATGATTTTATACACCTCTATCATATCCCCCCTCAGTCTCCTCTTTTCTAAACTGAAAAGTCCCATTCGCTTTAACCTCTCCTCATATGGGACCCGTTCCAAACCCCTAATAATAAATAAATCCTTAATCCATAAATGGTACTGAACTATTGGGTTGGGTAGGTTAGCCCCACCTGCCCCTTCTGCCAAAGGTTCTACCTTCTCCCTTTCACCCATCCAAGTCTAGAGCCCCCCTGCAGCTGCCAGGCCCAGCCCCTTACTCTGACCACTGGGTCCCTGAGTGGCACAAGCACTAGTGCCAGCTGCCTAGAGTTATGGACCATAGGCCGGTTCTCCTCAGCCTAGGGCCTGACTACAGGGCAAGAGATACAGGACACGGGCAAGAAGAAGGGGGGTCTGCTGGAAAAGCATGGGGAGGGCCACAGAGGACTTTTTGGGAAAGCTCAGCTTCCCCGGCCTGTGTAATCCACCGCCCATGACTTGATCCAAAATAAAAGCATTTTTTCCTCCATTAATAGCAACTATTAAATATTTGTGCTAAAACAAAGCAAGCGATACACAGTTAACTAGCTATTGCAACCCTCTGCTCTTTAGGCTACAAGCAATTTACAGGCTGGTTTCCTTCTGCAGTACTATATCATGATTATAATGCTGAGAATAGTCATTCTTTGAATTGATGTCTCTTCTATTTGGTGCGTAATCACGCAAAAGCAGGCTATAGTTTTCATATAACTGATGTTGAAAACTAGGCCCTGATCCTGAAGATGAATCTGTGCAGACAGTTCTTTTACACATATAGAATCCTGCTGGAGTCAGGGAGGTTCTGTACAGATCAGATTACAAGTATGGCCTAGTTCTTGCAGTACATTCCTACCAACACAACTGTAATCAATTATTTAATTCAGTACTTAACTTTTTGTTGGCAAAAATTCACTTTCATAGTTTTAACATATAATTGAAGAATGTACAAGAATGGGGATTTTAATTTCATTTTCTTGGCAAGGATACTCTAAAATGTGAGTCTCACACTTATGACTATAAACTAAAGTCGTACACTGAATATTCCATTTAAATATGTAATTTGTGTAAACAATTTTAATTGCCTTTTAAATAAACACAAGTAGTTGTATTTATTTTGTAAACAAATATATGCTAAATTATGCATTTTTCTTTTAGATGGGAACATTGTAAAGTTATGCTATGTTAAAAATTGTGTTGCATATTGTGTAAGTTTAATTAAATAGTACAGCAAGGGCAGCACTAAAAGGTGAGGTCTTCTAGTAACTATCTTAATGATGTCAATAAATATATAGCTACAGACAAACTTTTACAAAACCTAACTTTTGGGGTTACATGGAGCATTAGTTTATGCGGAGCAATTTTTAGATTGTAACAAATAAATACAAACTATTTTGTGTTAATGGCAATAAATTAAGTAAACCAAAGATTTTTCGTTATAGGGGAATGAGATGCTAGTCTAATCTGTGGTTCTCACCAAAATTAGACAAAAGCTCGTGATTTTGATGTAAGAACATATTAGAGGTGTCAGAATGCATTACTGTTCAATGGCTTGTCAAACACAATGATGTGTGAAGCTAAAGTTTCATTTACAACAGGCGCTTAGCTGAGCTTCCTTGAAATGTAAATGCCTCCTTAATGTCATTTTAAAAATCATGATTTTAAAATGTCTCAGACAAGTTATGCATCAGCAGAGTATCAGACCTTTGAAATCACCTTAATTTTAACCCAAAAAATGTTTTCCCCAACAAATGAGATCCGCTACAAATTTGGGTTTTATTATGTAAGGTGTGAAGATGGGAAAAGAAACAAACAAGTTAAGACTCGGGCTTTAAAAAGAGATCTAAATTTGATCGACAGATAACGGGGTCCTACATTTCGGTCAGCTATCATGAAAGCAAGGGCAGAGCTAGCTTCGTGGGAACGCGAACCGCGGGGCGAGAGAATGCGAGTAACCATAGCCCTGAACAAGCCCCAAACTTTCTCTCAGACTTTGTCAGGCGTTAGGTGAGGAGACAACCGTGCAGAGCAGCAGCAGCAGCAGCGCTTGTGACTTGATCTCCAACGAGCTACTCCGAGTGACCTGCGAAGCTAGCGGAGGCCCAGGCCAGGCGGAGATAGTGACAGCCACAGCTGAGGCGAGGGGGAGAGAGCGGGGCCCGCTTAGAGGAACAGCTGCGAGGTGAAGGCGAGGACAAGGCGTGCCGCGTTCTCTCAGCCTGGGCGCAAGCAAACAGACCCCGCAGCCCCCTCCCCGTCCAGGCGAGAGGGTCAGACCTGAGCGCTTGGACCGGGCTCGCAGCTCCAACATCCTCCAGCTCACGTCTGCCAGGTGCGACGCCATCGCGCGGAAGATCCAGCGCTACGCTACTCCCTCTCCCCGGCTCGGCCCCGCGCGCCCGCCTGCTGCAGCGCCAGAAGCCGAGTAGATAACCAACTGCCCTCTCCCTACTACCCAGACGGGCCGTCAACAGGCTCGCGACACTGTCGTAAAGAAGTCTGGCCAGTCCCGGAAGTGAAGGGGAGGATTGTGACGGCCCCTCCCTCGTTGCCGTAAGTGATGCTGTCGGGGGCTGCAGCCGGCTGGCAGTGGGCGGGAGGATGGGGCGCTGCTACCTGTTTGGGCTCTGCTTGCTCCTGGGGCTGCTGAGGGCTGGCTGGGGGCTGCAGAACGTCACCGCCCAGCTCTTCGGGGCTGAGGCCTTCGGGACCCTGGCGGCCTTCGGGGACTTCAACTCGGATAAGCAGACGGACCTATTCGTGCTGAGGGGCGGTAAGTGCGGGAGGGGCAGGGTCCCGCGGGGGCGAGCGCGGGCGGGAGGACATGGGCGTCCCTAGCTGCTGAGGGCAATCGGAGGGGGCGCCTCCTCAGCAGCGGAGATGGGGCACAGTCCACTGATTACTGAAACGCCTGGTGTACCATGGCTCGTCTCTTCTCCTAAAGCACCTGCCTCTGGTCTGTGAGCACCGTAGCAGCGGAATGGGGCATACGCGCAGGCCCATCATTCAAAAGTACATAACGTAATAGGGGACTAAGTAGAGGCTGGAACTCTTAGATATTAATGCTTTTGATGCTAACACAGGTTAATGCCTAACTTTGTCTGTGATAGTCACAAAAGAGCAACTGTTAACAAAAGTCCTTTGACCAAGGCCTTCTCTGTGACACAATATTGATGTTTGTGTCAGTAGGAGACTTTTGGGTAATATTGTATTGTCAGCCGCTTCTATTCTAAAATAAGTCATTTAATGGTTGTGGCTTTACCCTACAATCAGCATTATATTAAAGCTGGACGCAACAAAAATTGAAGTAATATCAGGTCTCGTAGGGGGATTAACTCAAGTAATAAAGTGCTTGCTTAGGATTCATTAGGCAGGCAGGATCCATGCCCATGTTCTTCAGGAAAATATATTGACTATCAATAAAAATGGAAATACTGAGCACTCTGCTTAACTTCCATACCTGGAAAGATCATGGAGCAAACAATTAAACAGTCAATTTGTAGACACCTAGAAATAAATAAAGTTGATAAGTAGCAGTCAGCATGAAGTTGTCAAGAACAAATCCTGCCAAGCCAATCTAATAGTTTTCTTTGACAGGATAACAAGCTTTGTGAACAGGGGAAAGCAGTAGATGTGGTATATTTTAAAGCTTTTGATACTACCCCACATGATCTTCTCAGAAAGAAACAAAGGTACTTAAACCTAGATGGAGCTATTGTAAAGTGGGTGCATAAGTGGTTGGAAAACTGTTCCCAGAGAGCAGTGATTCAAAATCAAGCTTGAAGGACACATTGAATGTGATTCTTCAGGGATCCATTTGGGTTCTGTTAGGTATCTTCTGTGATTTATGTAACAAATATAAGAGAGTGTACTTATCAAATTTTTGGATTATACCAATTTGAGAGTGGTTTTAAGTACTTTGGAGGATAGGATTAAAATTCAAAATTATCTGGACAAACTGGTAAAATGGTCTGAAGTAACTAGGATGAAATTCAATAAAGATAAATCCAAAGTACCCTAGTTAGGACAGAAGAGTCAGTTTCACATATACAAAATGGGAATTGACTGCCTAGAAAGGAGTATTGTGGAGAGGTATCTGTGTGACTTAATGGATCACAGGCTAAGTATACATCAACAGTGCTGCAAAAAAAGCATTCTGGAATGTATTAGCAGTCGTTTTCTAATTAAGATGCAAAAACTAGTTCTTCCATTCTACCCCACACTGATTAAGCTTTAGCCTGAGTATTGTGTCAAGTTTTGGATGTCACATTTCAGGAAATAAGTAGACAAACTGGACAAAGTCCAGAGAAGATTAAAAAAAAATTATTAAAGTCTAGAAAACATGACCTATGTGGGAAGATTGGGGGAGGGAAGTTTGTTTAGTCTAGACAAGAGCAGAAATGTGAACAACTGATCAACAAGCAAATGCTTATCGGATAGTCAACATGCCAGTCGACTAGTTGCTCCTCTTCCCCCCCCCCCTTGCTGCCTCTATCAGAAAGAGGCAGCAAGGGGGGGAGGGAAGAGGAGGAGGTGCTTCCAAGTGGCAGACCCCAGGCTCCACGCGGCGTGGCCGCTTTGAAATGCCACGTGCAGACTGTGCTCCCTGCAGCATTTCAAAGCAGCAGCGCTGCATGGAGCTCAGGATCAGCTGGGGGAGTCAGCTTTGAAACGCCTCAAGGAGCATGGGGCCAGTGGGGAACTACCTGAGTCCCCCATTGGCCTGTGCTCCCCGCAGCGCGTTCGCCTTAGAAGTATAGCAACAGCCCTTCAAAGGCAGAGGCTCCCTTATCGACTAATCGAATAGTGGATGCAAATTGCATCAATTGTTCAGTTAGCCAATTGATTGAAATTTTACATCCCTAGACAAGAGAAGCCTGGAGCAGGATATAACTGTTTTCAAGTACATAAAAGGTTGTTACAAGAAGCAGAGAGAAAAATTGTTCTCTAACCTCTGAGGATAGGACAAAAAGCAATAGGCTTAAATTGTAGAGAGGGAGGTTGGACATTAGGAGAAACTTACTGTCTGGAAGTTAAGCATTGGAATAAATGGCCCGAGAAAGTTGTAGAATCTCCATCGTTGGAAATGTTTGAGACAGTTATATAAACACGTGACAGGGATGGTCTACATCAGGGGACTGGACTAGATGATCTCTCAAGTTCCTTTCCAGTCCCTGTGATTCTTTTGACTTTCCTAAGGCATAGAAGAAATTTCAGGTGGTGATCCTTTTTGCCTTCTTCCTCTGAGGCTTGAAACCTTGTACAGTACCTTTCCTGAAAGAACTCTTTAGACACATGTCATGGCTCTATTCCCCAACCTGACATGTCGAGTGTAGAGATGGCGGTCAGCTAACAGAATAAACTCTGTAAGAATCTACCCCAGTAACTTCTCAGAGACAAACTTGTCTAGCCTCAGTTTCCCTGAGACCCAAAAGGAACCCACTGCCACCACCCAAGTGAGTAAAAGAAAATATAAAATAAACCTTTTTCCCGGGAAGAGATCACTTGGGACTCCCGTCCCTAAGGTAAAGCTCTCCCCCCAGCCCCCAACCTCTGTTTTGCTTGGAGTTGGGAAAACAAACAGAGGGAGTCCACAGAGAACAATGGACTCTGCCCGGGTAACTAGGCACATAAACTTAAAGACACAACAATCAACCAATACTGGTTAATCAAAACAAAAAGGAAAACTCTTTTATTATCAAAACAAAACTACTGTTGCAAGCATAGTCAATAACTAGGTGTTAGACTCAGGGAAAGTCCCTGGACTGTAATCCTTAGTTACAAAAGAGAAAAACAATTAGCCGGCTCAGACATGATTTCCAAACAAGGAAAACAATAAAACCTGACGGACTATCTAAACTTTTCCCTACTTACACATTTCAAGAAGTCTGTTCTTGGAGAGAACCTGTCATAGGCTGTTCCCCACTCTGGCATGATGAATGCAGAAGTAGGGGCCCGCAAAAGCAATCCCAAAACCTGATCCCTACAGGCTTTGGTACAAAACTTCCCCCAAAATCCTAACACCCGGACTTTGGGAAATAAAAAAAATTAAAAAAACCCGCTGGCACCACCCAAGTATCACAAGAAAAAAAAACCAGGGAACAGGTCACTTGGGAAACCTCCTCCCTAAAAACCTCAGAGGTACCCCAAAGAGCTTGGGAAAGAAGAGAGAAAATACAAGCTGCAGTCTGTGGTTGCTGTCCCCTAGTCAGAGGCATGCAGATATCCAGACAGATTTTCCAGGACACAGAAATGAATACCAGGATAAATTAAAAAAAAAAAAAAAGGAACTTTTATTATTAAAACAATACCTCAGTTACAAACATAGTTACCATCTAGCCATTCCAAGAGCCACCGATTAATACACTCATGGAGGATTCCCCCATGGGCCAAAACTTAGTTGCAAAAGAGAGGAAAAACCATTTCTAATATCACAGACATCAGATCCAAAATCCCAAACCAGAAAACAATAAAACCTGACGGATTTATCTAGACTTTACCCTACTTACACATTATGAAGAGTCTTTTTCTTGGAGAGAGAGATGTCTTCTGTCTCCCTCAGTATCTAGAAAGCAAACTGGCTCCAAGACAAAGGAGGGAAAACCCCAAAATTCCTTTGTCTCAGTTTTAAATCCCTACCTGCCTTACCAATGGCTGATCAGATACCTGGCTAGGTATAGGGGACATAGTTAACCCCTTAGTCCCCAGGCTGCTGGCCATCCCTCATGGACATCACAGGACCCGTCTCACATCTCCCTGAATACCTGGGAGAAGCTGCTCTGATCTCAAACAAAGAAGAGAGAAAGAATCATAGAATACTAGGACTGGAAGGGACCTTGAGAGGTCATTGAGTCCAGTCCCCTGCCCTCATGGCAGGACCAAATACTGTCTAGACCATCCCTGATAGATATTTATCTAACCTACTCTTAAATATCTCCAGAGATGGAGATTCCACAACCTCCCTGGGCAATTTATTCCAATGTCTGACTACCCTGACAGTTAGGAACTTTTTCCTAATGTCCAACCTAAACCTCCCTTGCTGCAGTTTAAGCCCATTGCTTCTTGCTCTATCCTCAGAGGCCAAGATGAACAAGTTTTCTCCCTCCTCCTTATGACACCCTTTTAGATATCTGAAAACTATCATGTCCCCCCTCATGATAGCAAGAAAAACCCTTCTCTCCTTGTTTGAAATGTCCCCCCTCATGATAGAAAGAAAAACCCTTCTCTCCTGGTTTGAAATTCCTATCTGCATTTTTATTGGCTGACTGCCTGAACCCCCTCCCTAGGTGCATCTCTAGTTGCTTAATCCTTTCCTCACTCTTCAGGTAAGTTAGACTGTCCTTAGCAGCTCCTATTTATGACAACACATTTGTTTACAAATTTTAAAATATTATTGGAAGATCATTTTTATTTTTAAATACATTTAATGATTGTGAAATAAACTAAATCTCTCATTCTGAAGACAGAAAACTTAAAATGGGGATTTTGACTGGGCAAGCTTATTTACGGTAATATGCTAATAAGTTACCCTATTGTAGGGAGAAGCACCTCTGAAGATCATATGGTAAATCACTTTCCATTCGGCTTGGCCTTTTGAGACTGCTTTGGGATTCTAGTATAAATGAGCTCTTGGTGTCAAATTATATAATAAATTAAGATTGGAAAGTCCACCTGCTGGAGTTAAGTTTCATTCAGACCACACATCAGCTGTCAAATTGTAACAATATGCAATCACTGTTGCATATTTACATGAGAATCAAACTACTGATGTTGAGATTAAAGACTTGTTTCCCTGATAAAAAAGGACATTGGCAATGGATTAGGGATGTAAAACGTAGTGTTTAACCAGTTGTAACCGATTACAGGGGGGACAGTTGGAGCAGCCTCCTGCCACAGCAGGCGGAGAGCTGTTCCAGCCCTTACCAGTTAACCTTTCGCATCCCTATAGTGGATACACAGAAAGGTCAAAACACATAATTTTCTAATCATATTTCAGTGGGTTTTGCGGATGCCAAACTGCCATGTTAAAAAGTTGTTTTTTTCTCCTTCACCTATAAGATTTTTGCACTGCAAATAACTGGAATCATGTTCTGCTCATTCAACTCTTCAGAAAATTGTTACCAAATAAACAATAGCAACACCAAAGAAGTTAATTAGTTTTAAAATCTAGTTGGATTGTTTATATGTTAGCCATCCTAAACATGGCGGTATAGAAGTAATCTGCTGGAATATACAGTGAGCAAATTTTATTTTAGAGTTCCTAGGGGGCTCCCCATGCCACAGCAGGAAGGGAGCTGCCACCAACCCTTCCTGTGGCCAGATGGGGGCTGAGCCCCGAATGGACAGGGTGTCTGGCTGGAGGAAGGGGTCAGGAGCAGGTTCGGGGCTGGGTATCTGTCCAGGAGGGAGGGTACAGGAGCAGGCTGGGGGCAGAGTGTTTGGCCAGAGTAGAGGGGGCAGGAGTTGGCTGGAGGCAGGATGTCTGGCCAGCTTGGGAGAGGAGGGAGCCAGTGCCCCAGGAGGACACATGGATTGCTAGAGCCAGGCAGCAGCTGCACCTGTGCAAATGAAAGGGGGCGAGGGGTGTCAGCTGCTGGGTTGGGGGTCTCCCTTCTCCATGGAAGGCTCCATCCCCAGCCTGCAGAAGGTGGCTCTGGGAGACGTGGCTGGTCCCCTCTAGGAGTAGTGAATGCAGGGGTGCCTCGGGCCACAGAGACTCTTTGCTCGGGAGAGAACTTTCCCTTTTGGCTCCCACGGGCTGGTGCTGTAATCTCTGCCCCACGCATGGGGTTTGCTTGTTATCCTGTTCCCTCCCACACACCCCGTGAAGGGCCCAGGCCCAGCGAAGAGTAGGGGGGGAGAGAATCACATGAGGACAAAAGCCAAGATTCTCAGTGTGTGTGGCTGGCCTGGCCGGGGAGCTCTTGCAGGGGCTCAACTTAGCTTCAGAGGCAAACTTTGTAGCACCCCACCCCTGGAAAGCCAGGGCGTCCTCGTGGCTCACCTCCCCACAGCCATGTGCATGTGTCCCCAAGCTAGATCCTGCGCAGAGCCTTGGGGCTTTCTTCTCTCCCACCCCTGCAGGAAGCTGGCACTGGTGCTCTAATCTTGCGGGGAGGGCACGGGAACGAAGCTGGAGTGCAAGGCAGGTGGCAGTGGCGGTTCCTCACTGGGTTGTGGAGCGTAGGGACCCCGGACTCAGAAGTAAAAGTGGGGCTGGAGGCAGCTGCCTGCCCCCAACCCTCCTGAAGGAAAGCTGGGGGCCACTGTGGAGCCCAGGGCACCCCCAAAGAGGGGACCCCGAGCCATGGCTGCCACTTCCCTTTCTGAGTCTGCGGAGGCTGAGGGGGGCCAACACAGATGTCACTCTGTCATCCTGCAGGACATTTTGAGATATATAATGAGAGAGAGAGACTATTCCAATTCTCTTTCTTTTAAAGCAAAAGGAAACGAGACTTGGTCACAATGGACCCTTTGAACATTTTTTCTTCCTTGGCTGTGAGGAGCAATTATATTTGGAGGTGCAAATCATCTCACTCATAGCTTGTTATATATTCATCATCATAAAATCAATGCTAAATAGGGTTTGCTCATTAATTTAATGCTATATATTTGCTTTCTTTTTAGGCAATGAGTTGCATATCTTTCTGGCAGACCAAAAGGAGCCGTATTTCAAACCCAAAGTCCATTTGTCAATGAAGTAAGCACTGATACATAATATTTTAATGGTGATGGAATAGAAGCTTTCACTTTGGTTAAGATTACTGAATTGGAAGCTAGATCTAGTGGCAGCATCATTAGGATCCTTTCTGGATTGTTTTTTGTCTGTTTAATTCAGTTTGTCCATACTATTCAAACTTAAAAAAGAAGCATGCTGAATCATATCGTGAAAAGCCTTTTGGTATTTTTGCACTCCTGCCTATATTTTATATATTCCCTGAGAGAAGATGGGCACATAAGAACTTTGTAATTTTTTACAGAAATTACACCTTAGGAGAAAATCTCAGCTTCGCATAAGTAATGCAAAATATAGGCCTGATTTTCAGTTCCTGTGCAAATGCCCACCTACTGTGTGCACAGAAAACTGAATATCCTTATATACAGGGCTTGACGAACCGTGGCGAAAGCCGCTCGCCAGCCACGCACTGCGCATTCGCAAGAGCCGCATTGCGTATGCGCGTGCCGCCGGTAAATGGGGCGCCGGGCTGAAATCTACTCGCCATGGGCGAGTAGATTCAATAGATTGTCGAGCCCTGCTTATAAGCATCTTTCATATGTGCATGTGTGTATATAACTGTATATATGTTTGAACAAATTGACACTGAGTAGATACACGTTTGCTTATGCAAACATATGATTAGTGGTGCAAGAATATTCAAGTTCTCATTTATTGATGAAAACAAAGCCCAGATATTCAATGAACAATGTGTGTGTGGACCAAAAGAAGAGAAGAAAACAAAAAATAATGTGGAAAAAGACACAGCAAAGAAGAAAAGATTGCATTTTCTGAAGCCCCAATATACAGCTCTGTTCCCTACTACTTAAGACATCATAATTTACAAACTAGTTACTAGGATCAAACTAGAACGTTTCCTTGTGTCTAAAATGTGGCTTTTAAGGTCCAGCGGTGATAAGTTAATATGGGACTACTAAGGTTTTTCAGACAATGCATAGTGTGAGAAGAGTGTATAGCAGCGATGGGCAACTTACGTTAGTGAGTGGGCCACATGAGTGGTCGTTCTCTATCCCAGCGGGCTGCAAGATTGTCATAAGCAAGGTAGTCTCTTCCAGAATAGGGCAGTTTTGCTAACTATGCTTGCAAACCTAGAATTTGTGGTGTGTGCCAACTAAACCATAGCAATTCTTTGATTAGATGCAGAGGGAGATAATGGCTCTTACAGTCAGTGTTGTGTGAGGTCAGTGTACACCTCACTTCGCGTGTCCTTTATGTACATGTCACTTTAGTAATACAAGTAGGAAATAAACTACATGGATAGAAACCAGTGGAATCTGGCAAGCCTTGCACATGGGCAATGGTAAACAAAATGCCTACCAGGCCACATGTAGAACCGCAATGGTTGCCCACCAGTGGTGTACAGGATAGGATTGGAGAATGTTTGTCTGCCAAGGTTTATTATTAAAACTTCCATCCTAAAAAAATTTGCAAAAAGTACATACATTAGTAGTCTGTGATTATACAGTATTTTAGGGGCCCACTGATATTAATCACACATCCTTTTGCACATTTAAATGTGTGATTTTATAATTGTAGAAAACAAGATGTCATTATAACGAGTGTGGTTCCTGGAGATTATGATGGTGATTCACAAATGGATGTTCTCCTGACAACACGACCACAAAATCATGTCACTGATGAACTATCGGTTATTATTTTCTGGGGACACAATCAAACATTAGGTAAGTTAGTGTTATGGTTAGGTATTAGTAATAAAAAATATTAACCAGAATCTAGTCAGCTAATTATAACTTACTGGACAATATAACCATTGTGTTTATAACAGAAACACTGATCAAGCCTCTATAGCAGATGTACAGTTTTACATGTGTATTAAATTTTGTAGTAGAACTACGGTGGGTAGAAGGGTTAAAAAAAATCAGATTCTTTGTTATGGAGGAAGCTCATAGTTCAAGTTGGAGCTAGTTTCTTAATATAAATATGACTTTTCCCCTTCTTGCTGCCTCTGCCCCTCCCTACTATATTTATATCCTAAGCTAAAGTTTTTCAGGGCAAGATGGGTAAGAAAGAGGATAATGTTGTGAAAATATACCTCTTTCATTTGTCAACATTATTCTAACATTTTTGGGCTTGTGACTTTTAATAAAATGGTTTGGTTTAGAAATTTCAAGTTACTCAGTTTTTGTTGACCTTGCTGAGAAGAGCTTTTAGGGGGATGGTGTGAGAGGGATGGGAAGGCCAACAAGTCTAAGTATATTAAAGGGAATGTTTAACAATCAACAGGGCTCGACAAATTATACAGTCTACTCGCCCGTGGCGAGTAGATTGTAACCCGGAAGAGCCGGGTTTGGGCGATCTGCGCATTCGCAGTACGATCTGCGCATGCGCAGATCGCCGGACAGAGCGGCTGGCGAGCGGGGCTCGCCACGGTTCAGCGAGCCCTGACAATCAATATTAAAATATTTGTGAAGTATGAATCGAGCTACTACTGACTTCAGGTACTGCTGCTGTCTGGCTGAGTCAGAGAAGGGGGGGAAGGGAGTGGAGAATGAATTGTGAAGTAGCAGATTGGGGAAATGCGTTGGAGCATATCCAGGGAGGGACATGAGATGACCAGGGTATTTGGGAAGAATATGAAGAGTGGACATGGAGTAAGACACAAATAGAAAGATGCAAGTCTCTTTGCCAGCTGGCTGAAAGGGTATTCAGAGGAGCTTGAGAGCTTGGAGAATGAGAGATATTGAATAGTGTTAGTGTAGAGGTTATATACCTACCCAAGATAGAAGGTGTATAAGTGCAGGGTATTAGTGCACACTCAGGAAATGGGGACCAGAAGATGGAAGGTGATGGAAGTGAGGGGGTGAAAGGAAACAATGTAACTAGGGCCCTACCAAATTCACGGTCTATTATGGCCAATTTCACAGCCATAGAATTTGAAAAATGATAAATTTCATGTTTTCAGCTGTTCAAACCTGAAATTTCATGGTATTATAATCGTAGTGTCCCAGCCCAAAAGGAGATTGGGAGGTGGGTCCCAAACCTGTTGTAAGAAGATCATGGGATAGCCACCCTCATTTCTCTGCTGCCTTTACTGCTAGACTCTGAGGGCAGAAACAGCAGAGATTCCTGCAACCACAGGTGGTTCCAGGAAGAAGTAGTGTCTTATCTTATCTGTAATATTGGGAGAACCCAAGCTAAGAGCTCCATGTTTTTAGTCCTAACTAGGGATATAAAATCCTGATTAATCAGTTAATTGGTCAGACATTAGGTTAATCTAATGTTTAACTCATTAACAGACTAAGCAGGATCCCAGCACTAGTCCAAGGCTGGGGGCTGCTGGCAACAGGCTCCTAGCTCCCCACCCGCAGCACTGGGCCTGGGGCTGCTGCTGGCAAGTTCTCCATTCTCCCACCCCAATCTGGGGCTGGAGGCTGATGCCAGCAGGCTCCCAGCTCCCTTCCTTCCCCATCCCCGGTACTGGGGTAGGCAGCTGCCAGCAGGCTTCTGGCTCTCTTTCTTCCCCTCCCACCTGCCCCCCAATCCTTTCCCTGGGGTTGGGGTTGGAGGCGGTCACTAGTAAGTTTCTGGCTCCCACCACCACTGGCGCTTGGGTTGAGGGCTGCCACTGGCAGGCTCCTACTTCTCTCCTCTCCTCCCCGCCCTAGGGCAGGAGCTGCCACTGGTAGGCTCACAGCTCCTCTGGTGCTGGGGCAGCCCCTCTACCTGTGGCAGGCTGCAGGCAAGGGGCTGCTCCCGGGCACCAAGCTTACTGGTAAGCCTCACCCAATAAGGGTGAAGCTTAGTGGGTAACCAATTAACCAGTTACTTGTTCACATCCCAACTAGCTTGGGAGGGAAAATACTTGCTCTCTTTCTGCACAGCTGCAAGTGCTGCACCCCTTACCTCACACTCAGTTGCAGGAAACTTCAGGCTGATATTCAGTCCCTGACTGTGTCCTGCAGCATGAGGAGTCACCCAGAGGGGATTCTGTCTAGTCTCTCCTTACCCCAAGTAGTTATGCAAGAGATGGACAAGTTCTGTCCCTCCATTACCCAGTTGGATCTAGGAAGACCCCTTTGACGGGACGCTCCTAGCAGCACAGGGAAAATACAATCCAACAAGTCTCTTCCCTCTTCAGGAACCTCAGGCTGTTTCCCAGTCCCAGACAGCATCCCAAAGCAGTGGGAAGCAAGCACCCAGTGATGAGTCTGATTTGGTCACCTCCCACCACCAGAGCATTTTGCAGCGAAGAGACAAGTCCTGTCTTTCCCCTGCCCATTTGGAGCTAGGTAGCCTCCTTTGACGGGGCGCTCCTAGGAACAAGGAAACATCAGATGACATGGGGAAGGGCTTATTTCACACTCCCTGATGCATTTTTCATGGGTGTGAAATTGACAGGGCCGTAAACATAACTGACTGCTTTCAGCCGGGATGCACAGAAGTATGCCAGCGACAGATATATAGGGTTTGAGAGATCCATGGGAGAACAGTGCAGGGTACCCAGATAAGTTTACACTTACATGTAGTCTCCTCATTGATAATTACCTTTTCCAATGGAAGTTGTGCTACAATCTTAAATTGCACAAAAGAGCACTTTTCAGGTACATTTTGTGCAAATGTTAAATCAGGACACTCTTTTGTCCCAACAGGTTCAGATAATGCTCATTATCCACATTTTCACATGCTTCAATCTATGTTTTATTTATATTTATATTTATATTTATTTATATTAATTTATAAGATTGCTGACCTAGGTAGAAATGGATTTTTGTTGTTAATTTTGTTGAGCCACCACATGGTTATAGAATGTCATGTTCCAGAATTGGGTGTCTCAATTGCCTTTCCTCTTCAGCCTAGCAATTAAAATTTACATGGCGCTCTCAAAGCAGTCTATTATATTGTTTGTGCTGAAGGCTAGCTTGTTTTTGGTAATGTATACAATAGCCAACAAACTAAGTTTCTAAATAGCTTTCGAAGACCTAAAATTACAAAACAGTGCATTATTATAAAGATAGCAGGATGTCTTAATGTCATAAAATATGTGCAACTTAAGTGAATGCTTTCTCTCTTTTTTTCAGTTTCTAATCGGAAGACTGTGTTAAATAAAACTTTTCGTGATGAGCCACTAGTTATGGAGTAAGTATTTATGGCATTTTACCTTGAACAAAATTTACAGAAGTAAATTGAAACATAAACATTAAACACTTTACAGGTTAAATATTAAAAATATTTTTTGTGTAACAATGTCCAATTGAAACACCAAATATCTTAAGTCTAAAATGTGTCCTGTATTAAAAACACACATGAAATCACCCAGGCTGCAGATTGTTACCTTTCCTGTAGCCAGATTATCACGTCTCACTGCCTCTGTATCTTTTTTTGGTTAGTCTCTAAAATGCTACAAGACTATTCATTGTTTAAGTTTTTTGTGCCTCTAAGCCAGGCATTTAGATGGTAATATATTGTGATCACCTTAGTAAATTTATCTCTAATTCTCCATCTTCAGTTCTGGTCTCTCGGGGATTAACAAATTGGCAATCAGTGTTCAAAAAACCAAGTATTTATTAAAAACAAAAGCATTACTGAGAAAATAACAAACAGCTTACATGCATGCTTACCAGTTAATGCTTGTCTGCTATATAGGACACTGGTAGGTTTAGTACTACTCGAGGTCATCTCTTGAGGTCTGTATCTCTTGTCATAGTCTCATGTCGGTTCTTGGATGCAGTGAGAGTGAACTCTCCATGTTGTCACTTAAATACAGTTCTCTGTTTGCCCAGGTGCCTTCTCCCATGTCAGAACAGTTTATACCTTTTCCTCAGGGTGGAGACCTCTCTAGACTTGGTAGAAGCCTACTGATTCACGTTAATTATCCTCGTCTCCATCAAATAATCTTAGTTCCTGCAGGAAGTTCCTGTACTATCTCCAGTGGAGCTAGAATATAACCTGTAGACCAAACATATAATATTTATAAAGTAGGTATATAATCATATTCCATGTGTTTGTCATACTGCTTATGTCATCTTTGTAACCTCAAATAAGCAACCCTTCTGCACAGGCCTACTGTTTGGTAAATTAAAATCTCATGTTTGCTGAGGCTGTTTATTTCAGAGCATGTTATAGGTAAGGTTAAAAGTCAGCATTGACCTAGGAGATGCAAGGAGGCTACCACAAGTGATGGGACCTGTGAGGAGATTGTCAAAGTAGCAGGTTTGAGGGGGTCGGGTGGAGAGATCTGCTAGAAGAATGGTGACTGGGAAATAATAAATAATAGTAGTAGGTCTAGTTAGTGGAGCAATTGTGGCCATGTTGAACAATCAGCTGGAATCATAGAAGGGGACTTAGCCTTGAATCAATTTTTTTCCAAGTTTGAATAACTTGTTTTACGCTCAAATCACTTTGTGCCGTCTCAGATTTGAAATGAAGAAACTTAAAGGTTAAAAGCTACATATGTTTCTTGTTAAATAGTTGGAAGAGCTCTGTCTTGACACCTGACACAATTTAAGAAATGAGATCTATTTCTGTGAAACCTACATCCGACTACAGTAGAATCTCAGAGTTGTGAATATGTTGGGGGTGATGGAGGTTGTTCATAACTTCATAACGTTCATAACTCTGAACAAAACATTATGGGTTACTCATTCAAAAGTTTACTACTGAGCATTGACTTTATTCCACTTGACACTTCAAAAGCAGCATTTTTCTTTTGCATAGTAACATTTTTTTTAATTTAAATTAAGCAAGCACAAAAACATTTTCTTAGATTCAGATCTTTATTTTAACTTTCCCTTTGTTTCTTTTAGTAATTCGTGTTAACACAGTACTACACTGTATTTGCTTTTTTCTCTCTGCTGTTACCAAATTGCATAATTGCAGATTCAACTGAGGTGTGTTATTGACTGGTTAGTTTGTAACTCTGATGTAAATATCTGAGATTCTACTGTAGTCCTGACTAGAACTGAATCTTCAGAGGAGACTGCACAGAATAAACTTCAGTTCCTAAGAGTCCCAAATAGAAAGGGATGATTTATAATAAACTTCAATGAAGGACAAGTTGACATAGCTTGTTTTTATGTTTTCAGCTTCAATGGTGATTTAATTCCTGATGTTTTTGGTGTCACAAACGAGTCAGATGGGCCTCAGATATTAATAGGCAGGTAAGCTCAAATACTTATTTATTAGCACACAACATTGATGTTTATATCAGTTGTTGGCACACCTAATTCTGCTGTCTACGTGCATGAAATCTCCATGTTGAGGGGGTGGTATACAGACATGGAGCTCTTGTTTTGACCCTCTCCTTTTGATATCTTTAGAAGCAATGTTTTGTTTACACTATGACACACTATTTTTTGTGTACTTTTCTGTAATAAACTAGAAATTCTATGGTGCTTTCAATAATCTAAAACTTGAATAAGTGTTGGCTGATATGAGAAAGTACATGGTGGTTTCTTGCAACTATTATGTGTACAATAGAAGTGAACTCAGTTTCATTTATTTTTATTACGGTAGAACATAGATGCCAGAGTCCCTTTTTGATTCTTGTATGTTTGTATAACTCCAAATAGACTGTTATTTGTGTACAAACTGAAGCCCATAACTTTTATTTGGTCTAATCCACCACAAGATTCCATTGATGTAATACAAAAGTTCGTGAGCAGTTAGAAATGTACTGGCCGCTGTTGATTAGGGAGTAGACATAAAAATTATGCGGTATTTTTCATGTGTTCAGGTTGAGGCCAAAAGTGTGTGAGATATATATAGTATACAGAGGCACACTTGACTGGTTCAGAGGTTAATGATAGAATATCCCCCAAAGGTGAAATTAATTCAAGGTATAGTATTGCCTGAATCTTTTGGAACAACTTTTAACTGAGTGAATGCTGTTGGTCTTTGTTCACAGCAATTACTGTTGGAGTGTATATATTTTAGAGTACGTCTGTTTATCTGTACATTTGTTTGTCTGTTTGTTCAATAACTCCTTTGAACTGTAAGAGCTAGGACCACCAAATTTGGTATGCAGCTTCCTCTTACTCAAGTTAAACGATGGTCAGGGGTTGATTGTGCCTGGAACATGGGAAGTTCTGGGAATGAGACTGTTTTTAATAACATGAAAAGGGAGGGGGGCAGATAGTGGAGCAATGCAAAAGGGAAGGGCACAGAGGAGAGGGACACGATACTGAAAGTGGCCATTAGGAACAGCTGCAGCACAAAGAGTGGCCGGCAGGACTGGGGCTCCACCATTTTGCCTGCCTCCAGATGAGGTAAAGAGCCCTCCTGCCCCAAACATGGAGCCTGCAGGACATGTGGGGGGGGGGGGGGGACCAGCTGGAGGAGTTGGTAGCCCCCAGAGCCTGCTTCTCCCCAGACAGCCTGCAGGTAGTGGGGGAGCTGCTGCGGAGGGAACAGAACTATCCGCCATCCCAGACAGCCTGTAGGCCACAGTAGGCAGCTGATGGTGGGGGGGGGCAGCTCCTTCCCTCCACAGCCTGGCCCCCCAGACAGCCTATAGTCTGGCTTGTTTGTTTGACTTGTTTTATATACTGTTATGAGGTTGTGGTGAGATAAGGAGAATGTAAGTGTTGAAGTTAAGTTACCATTTCCATATTTATTCAGTTACAGTGTATATCATGTCAGACCAATCTGCTAGCTTTCTTTGATAGGATAACGAGTCTTGTAGATAAGGGAGAAGTGGTGGATATGGTATACCTAGACTTTAGTAAGGCGTTTGATACGGTCTCGCATGATATTCTTATCAATAAACTAGGCAAATACAACTTAGATGGGGCTACTATAAGGTGGGTGCATAACTGGCTGGATAACCGTACTCAGAGAGTAGTTATTAATGGTTCACAATCCTGCTGGAAAGGTATAACAAGTGGGGTTCCGCAGGGGTCTGTTTTGGGACCGGCTCTGTTCAATATCTTCATCAACAATTTAGATATTGGCATAGAAAGTACGCTCATTAAGTTTGCAGATGATACCAAGATGGGAGGGGTTGCGACTGCTCTGGAGGATAGGGTCATAATTCAAAATGATCTGGATAAATTGGAGAAATGGTCTGAGGTAAACAGGATGAAGTTTAATAAAGACAAATGCAAAGTGCTCCACTTAGGGAGGACCAATCAGTTTCACACATACAGAATGGGAAGCGACTATTTAGGAAGGAGTACGGAAGAAAGGGATCTAGGGGTTATAGTGGACCACAAGCTGAATATGAGTCAACAGTGTGATGCTGTTGCAAAAAAAGCAAACTTGATTCTGGGATGCATTAACAGGCGTGTTGTGAGCAAGACACGAGAAGTCATTCTTCCGCTCTACTCTGCACTGGTTAGGCCTCAGTTGGAGTATTGTGTCCAGTTCTGGGCACCACATTTCAAGAAAGATGTGGAGAAATTAGAGAGGGTCCAGAGAAGAGCAACAAGAATGATTAAAGGTCTAGAGAACATGACCTATGAAGGAAGGCTGAAAGAATTGGGTTTGTTTAGTTTAGAAAAGAGAAGATGGAGGGGGGACATGATAGCGGTTTTCAGGTATCTAAAAGGGTGTCACAAGGAGGAGGGAGAAAACTTGTTCATCTTGGCCTCTGAAGATAGAACAAGAAGCAATGGGCTTAAACTGCAGCAAGGGAGGTTTAGGTTGGACATTAGGAAAAAGTTCCTAACTGTCAGGGTAGTCAGACACTGGAATAGATTGCCCAGGGAGGTTGTGGAATCTCCATCTCTGGAGATATTTAAGAGTAGGTTAGATAAATGTCTATCAGGGATGGTCTAGACAGTATTGGTCCTGTCATAAGGGCAGGGGACTGGACTCGATGACCTCTCAAGGTCCCTTCCAGTCCTAGTATTCTATGATTCTATGATATCTCTTTCCTAATCTTATATTTGCTGCAAAGAAAACTTGCTTTAGATCCCCAAAGAGTGTTCACTAAGCTTTCTTTTAAGGATTTTCTATAGCACCTGTTGTTATAGTATAGTTGATGTAGTAAAATATAGCTGCTCGGAGCAACTATTAGGTCTAGGGCTATGTCTACACTACAGGATTATTTCGAAATAGTTGTTTTGGGAGTTACTATTTCAAAATAACTTATTGCAAAATAGGACATCCACACTACAGGGAAGCCTCAAAATTAATCCAAGGCAGGCTTCCTTAATGTGGACACACTACCTCGACTTAGAGCTCCAGGAAGCACTGGAGAGTTATTACTTCCAATGACTCTGGGGAATAGTTACTTTGAAATAACAGCAGTTGAGTGTCCATGCTAACCCTATTTCGAACTAGCAATTTCTAAACAGGCGTTATTCCTCATGAATTCCGGGGTGGTTATTTCAAAAGCTATTTGGGATAACTAGCTTCTTTCTTCCTTCCCCACTCCTCCCTGTTACCTTCTATATTTAGTGTGCTACAGTAAAACCTGCACTATCTGAAACTTAAGCACCCGGAAAACTGTAGAAACTGGCAAATTTCTGATGCTGGGAAAAGCAAAACAAAAAAAAAGGAAACTGGCCCTTTAAGTGCTCCTCAGATGAGTGTGCAGCATGTACCTGGGGGAGGGGCGAACGGCAGCTGGAAGCAAGCAGCAAGCATCTCGGCTCCCCCAATGGCTTCTAGCAACCCCGGCAGGCCAGCCCACCCATAGCTCCTCCTCCTCCTCCCCCCCGCAGGCCACCCCAGTCATCTCCACCTCCCACCCCCCTGCTTCCACACACCCCTTCCGAGGCTGCATCCCGGCCCTCCGCCCCTGGGGCTCATGGCCACCCCCAACAGGCTGCATCCCGACCCGCATGGCTCACATGGCGCCTCCCCACATAGGCCCTGCACGACTCCCGCCTACCCCCACCCCACCCCAGATAACCAGAATTTTTAGGTGACCGGCACGCCCTAATCCCCAGGTGTGCTGGATAACACAGGTTTTTACTGTAGTTCTATAAGAGCTATTTCAAGTATTACATCTCAGTCTGGGAAGCATACTCCTAGCTGTAAGTGAAGATCTATCCTAAAGGAAGCAGATATCTAGCAAGGAAGAGAGATGCATTTTTCTTCAGAATTAGAGCAGCAGTGAGAAAATAAAAGCTCTTTCTTGTATCGGTATAACTGCAGATTTACAGTTAAATATCTGGTGCTTAGGATTTCAAGAACAGTGGAACAGAATATCAAACTTTTTCAGAAAAAGCTGGTTTCAATACAGTACTTGCTAGTGAATTCTGGAATAAAGATGTAAAAATTGTCTGCGATTTCTGGTTATACCTAAAGCCAAGGACTTTTGTTGGGGTGCTTAAAATACGTTGTAGACCTGGCTAATACGTTAAAACAGTGTAAAAGAACATGCATCTACATCAAATAGAGACAGTATTAACAATACATTTAATATAGGAGAAGTTAGAATGTGAACTTAGCTAAGAAAACTAATAGTAAAGAACAGCAGTATTTTTCTTTCGGAATTTAGATCAAAATCCTTTTTGGCACAGTATATGTTATCAGATAATTTAAACATGGTCCTGGTTCTGCAACTTCACACAATGGAGGAGCAGTTCACAAATTTTTCACACTTGAAAAGTGCTAAGAATCCTACTTGGAGAAGAAAAAGATCACTTCAGCTAGTAACACCTACTTGAACTTTCCAGGGATAAAAATTGGAGTCATTCTGAGTTACTGATATGACCCTTCCATGAATAATTAAGTAGGGTATATAGTGCATACATATAATTTTTACCAAATTGTATGTGAAACGTGCTTTTTGGTTTCTAGATAGAGGAACATAATTGAAGATAGAAAGTCTGAAATCTGTATAGCAGCGATGGGCAACCGAGGCTAGTGAGTGGTAAGTGGCCCTCTTTCATTTCAGTGGGCCGCAAGATTGTCCTAACCAAGATGGTCTCCCAGGATAGGGTAGTTGTGCTAACTACTTAGAATTTGCAGGATGTGCCAATGAAACCATGTGGTCTCATCATGGTCACTGCTCTCACGGTCAACGTTGTGTACAGTCAGCATGCATCGCACTTCAGGTGACCCTGCTTTACATTGGATTTTGTTTTGTTTCTGACTTGTGTGCGGCCCCCAACAGATTTTTTGTGGGTCAGCAGCCCTGGGCCCAAAAAAGGTATCCCATCCTGTTTACATGCATGTCACTTGAGTAATACCATCAGAATCTGGCAACTCTGCACTTGGGCAGCGGCAAACAAAAGGTCTCATGGACCACACACAGAACCCTGATAGGCCACAGGTTGCCCACCACTTTTTTATAGAATAGGGATCTCTGTATTAGGCAATTATGCTCCAACTCAGAATTTACACTTTTTCCTTTTCTTTTAATTGACGTGAATTGGAAAAAAATTGGAAAATCAAACTGTATTCTCCGCCTGTTAGGTTGCTACCCTGTACAAAGAATATACCTCCCTGGCCTGACTTATTACCAGTGAGAAAAGAAATAACTACTAAACAAGACTCTAGAATCAGAACATAGATAGCAGCTTGGTTTGTAAAAGTAGAAGTGAATACATTTCACACTTTCACAGCTAGATTAGCTATGAAAACAGTTCAAAACCTTTAAAAAGAAAAAAGGCTGAAACAAATTTCAAATTTGGTTGTTTTTATAAATATCTATGTGAGTACTTCGACTTAGGTACTTATGTACTAATATGTGTATCTTTAGGTTTGGTCCTCTGTAATATTGAGTCATTTCAATTTCTGTCAATTTCATTAGGCAGTCAGGGCATGTTACCTTGTGGGATTGTGCTCTCAGATCAACTGTGCATTACTGTTAAATCATTGTACTGGTATAGCCCCCTTTTCCTCTTCACAGCTCTGTTTTTTAGTAACATCTGCTTAAATTAAATTCCAAATAATGAATAGTTTTGAGTCTCAGAATACACTGTTTTTGTACCTTTTAACTCATAGGTTTTCAAACTGGTGGGCATGAAGAAATTCCCAAATTCCAGGGGGGGCACGAGGTGACCCAGGCCCTTCCTCCCACCCCACCCCCTCCCCGGTCAATCCTCCCACCTAATTTGTGCTGCTATTTTTGTTTTTCAGCTCTGGTCAGTTCCCTTTTTTTTCTCAACAAGTTTTGCTGTTATTGGTGGGGGCCGGGGCGTGAGGGTTTCTCAAAAATCAAAAAGGAGGCGTGATGCCAAAAAGTTTGGAAACCACTGTTTTAACTAGTACTTTGTAGTATTATCTATTTAGTACTTTGTACTAATAAGAAAATGTGCAATGATGTTTGCTACATATAAATCCAGGTTAAGTTAGTCTCTGATCGCTGGGATTTTGGGGGGCGGGGAGGAAGAGTGTAATCAAAACTGATGTTCATCACTTTAAAAGAAATGGCTTGTTGTGAAGTGTTTGAATTTCCCTGGGGGCATTTTTTAGCTGTTGTGTCAAGAGAAGCCCATTAGAACTAGAGAAGTCAATCAGATTATACCTCTGTTTCCATAGAAACAGTACATCAGCTTTTCTAACTTACATCTTCCTGGACCTTAAGCAATGTTTAATTAAAGATTTTTTTTTTATTCTTGATACTAATCTGGTAAATTGTTGTCAGAGACAGACCATGAGAGTCTGTAAATCAGCAAATCTGTAACGCATTCACTAGTAGCATCATTTCAATACCATTTACAATAAGAACGTTTCCCTTTATTAGAGGGTTATTTGAAGGTTTATACCTCTTTTTTTTTTTTTTTTTTTAAACAAACAAAATTACCATATATAACTGGAAACAATATTTTTATTTTTAAATCTTGCAAATGTATAATTGGAAGTTCTTATGCCCTTCTAAGAGTGATGGCCATTAATCTCCACTTGAATTTTATCAAGATGACTTTTATTTAAATCTATGATGCATGGAACAATGCCTGCAAACTCTCCCAGGATATTCATGACAGTAAGTCTAACCTTGCAGTGATTATATTGAAAGATTTTATCAGCTTTCTAGGAGAACAGCGCAGTTAATGTTCTCTGAAGAAATATTTATAATAACTTACTGATATAAAGAAATATATTAATAGTTCAAAAGAAGGTTGAATGTTATAGGTCATAATATAATCCATGTGTGATAATGTTTGGAAAATATAGGGTTTTTTTTCTATTTTCTTACAGCTCCAACTGTTCAGTTTTTTAAATGGAAAATGCATAGGCTTTTAATGGAGATTTCAGCAGTTCTTCATTTTCTTAATTGTTTTATAGTTCTCTAGAAGTAAATGTTCTGGAATATAATTTCAGTATATGTTTGTTTTTAATTGGGCAGGTTGATATTTTTGTTTCAAAGTTTCATAATTAAATCTTAAATCTGTAGGAGATGCTCTTTGGATACTGATATATGTTGATCTTTTAATTATATATTTCTAGAAAATGAAACCTATATTGGGTTTTGGGGAAAATCTAATTAGAGCTTTTGAAATAACTACATCACTACTAAAATCCTTCATACATTGTCAGAAATACATGGAGTTGGATTTTTACCAAGTATAATAGTTAAGACTTGTGTATATGAAAAATAGCTCATTTTTCAAACACTGTCCTTTGAAAGGCTTGCCATGCTGGAACTTGAAAGCATGAACATATTTTTGGATATTTCTTTGATGGAAAACATGAACCAGGATAGTAATGTGGACATTTTAATAAATACTTGGAAATAAGTCTGCCTAATTAAACAAACTGCATCATGAAAGAGCAGAAATGTAGTGAAGAACAGTTATTTTCTCTAGTTCTATTGAATTATTTCTTTGTAGTTTCCACTTGAAAGAAGTAAGATCTGTGGGTAGAGAAGCTTTTTAGAAGATTGACATGAACACTATATTTTCATCAAAATATTTCAGTATATGTAGTTTGTTTTTTCTCTCTTTTTATTATACTAATCTGACCTTGAAGAATAGTGGATCACCTTTGCTCTGATTTGTAACTGTTATCACCAGAGTAGCTATACAAATACAAAGTCGTCCTTATAGATTGAAGAAGATAGGTGGGTCTGGGTGGTGATTTGAATAATTTAACTTCCTAATTTTTGTGTAATCCTCCTTTTTGAAATTAGATGCAACAGTGTTGGACAGCTGTGGTATTTTCTCCAGTACAGTGATGTTAAATTTAATTATATTATGATCAGTATTACCAAGCAGTTTAGCTATATTCATCTCTTGACCAGATGATGTGCTCCACTTAGGACTGAATCATGAATTGCATCTTCTCTTGTGGATCCCAGAATTGGCTGCTCCAAGCTTATTTCGAAATTGAAATTGGGAGCATCTACACAGCACTTTTTCAAAATAGAGCACTCTTCGTCCGACTTCCTTTACTCGTACAATGAGGGTTACAGGAGTCGGAGTAAGAAGTCCTCCACCTAGACAGCATTTCGACATTATTTCGAAATAACTACATGCTGTGTTGACGCAGACTAAGTTATTTTGAAATAGCACTAGTTATTTTGAAATAATGTTGCTATGTAGACATACCCTTAGTCTCTCTGAATATTTCCAATAATTAAACTGAAAATGTGTGATTAAAATTAGTTGAAAGCCATTCACATAAGGTAACTCTTGTTCTTGAAACCTCTTATTCTACTTTAATATAACTATGCCAAAATCTGTTAAAGGAATGCTAAAGTTGTCAAAACAGGCACTCAAAACTAGAAAGTAACAAAATTAAGCTTGTTCACGTATCTGTTATTACCGTTAACTCCATTATTCGACTTCAGTATGAGTTATATAATTTCACCAGTTAGTTAATTGGATAAAAGTAGTTCCATTTTACAGATTGCATAATCAACCCATGTAGGTGTAGTGGATTCAGTCTAGAATGGCTAAGTGAAAGAGACTTGAGTTCCTCATATTAGAGAACCAGATTCTCTCCACATCTCCTTCAAGAATAAGTCTTGTGCAACTTGTATTTTGCCTATAAAATGTGGTAGAATTGAGAGACCTAATACTTGATTTCTTCAGAGGACTGCGATATGGGGACTTGGTTAATAAAGAGTGTGTCTTCTGAGTGTACAGAATTATTATAACTACTTGGTAAAAGAAAAGATGTTCAACTCATGGTGTACCTTTTACTCAGGATCAGGGAAGGAGGATTGGTTGTATTTGTGTGGCCACTGCAGAGCAAGGGAGGATGTACAGTGCAGGTAGAGAATTGGTAAATTAAGGGTGCAAGCTACTAACAAGAGTTGCTGTGCAGATAGTGGTTTACTGTAGCTTATGCTCTCTGAACTCTTTCTGTTGAAATTCTAAAATTAATATCCCGAGGCAGAGTTAAGCAAAGGATGTCATAATGACAAATGTTATACAACTTGGATATATGTCACTATTCTGTTTATAACTACCAATTAAACACAGCTGCTTAATTGCATTACATTTTGGCTTTTTAATCTTAACTCTGGTAGACTGAGAGACTTTCTAAAATTGTTATGAAAAACTTAATATTTCTCAAGAACAAATAGAATAGATTTCAAATAAAGAGCACTATAATCTGGTAACATTTGGAGGTATAATTATACTTTGCTTTTATAGCCCAATTTCACATGAGACTCCTAAAGCAGTTGATAAAGATTAGTTAATGAAACCTCTCAACACTGCTGGCTGGGAGCTAGTTAAATATTATCCCCATTTTAGAAATTAAACTGTAGAACATAAAGGTTGTGATGTGACTAAGATAACCAAGGAAGTCTGACAGATCTAGGACCAAAATGCAGATCTCCTTATTCACTGTGCTTTCATCACTCATGGCTGTAAAATACTGTTTGACTGCCTCATTTTTAGTGAAGCATTGCATTAGTGTTGTTGTAAGATAGTCATAATTCTATATGAGAAATTTTAAAATAAATGAACATTGAAATTAGCAAATCTGCTAATTTTGAAATCAGTGGCTCCTCAGTTACATGGAAGGCTTCTTGGTAGTGCAGTGAATCCCATTACATTTCTTATTACGGATTCTTATGCGGAGTACTCTTACCTGCCTCAGAATACTTAAAATATTTTACTACATAGATATTGCAGTAGCTATCAGGTGTATTACTTAATTAAGCTATATTAATTATCCTGTGGAAACTCCAGTTCTTTAGAAAAACAAATTTCCTTAAACATAACACGACTACTTCTCTGAGGTTATAGAAGGCATAAACTGCTTTAAACAGCATGCTTATTTCTATTTTTGTTGATTTTCAGAAATGCCATCAAGGTAAGATTGACAAAATAATTTGATTAAAACAGGTTATGAGAGCAATAAAAGTATTTAAAAAAATATGGTGAGACTGCTGAAACTGTGCTCCATTTCTTTTGGATATTTGTAATTCTTTGCTTAGTCTGAATCAAGATTGTTTAGACAGCCAGGTATTATAAGGAACAAATTTTAAAGTACCACGTAAGCTATGGCATTGGCAGCATGTAATGTAAATGTTGTCAAGAATTACTCAGTATATTATCAGGCTTATAATAAAACTGGATATTAGTGAAATATTGCTACAAAAAGCTAGAAATACTGTCTTTTTAAGAGGATACTGTCCAGGTTAACAAGCCCTAAATTGTAAACACATAAGAATAGCTTTGTTTTCTTTGTGTCTCAGGAATTTATCATGGCATCCTGCACTGGATACGAAGAGTAAAATGTACATACCACATTCTCATGCATTTATAGATTTGAATAGAGATTTCACTGCAGGTGAGTCACAAATATTGTAAAGTTTTATTTAATTTAACAAGTGTTGCATTTAAAAACAGATCTTGTGTATTCAGGAATAATGAGCAGTAGAGTTCTGAATGGTCAGACAGGAAAGAATGATTACATGATTAAAAGGAATGTAAAAGACTATATTCAGTTTAATGGATGCCTTATTAATATTAGTTGATCTTTTTAAAGTAACTCTTTACTTGTAATTTAATTTTAATTTAATTTTATTTACTACTGTTATATTATCAATAACAAGTTTAAAAACATTGCTGGACTTGTTTGCTTTCTTTCTAAAGACATTTTTTTTCAAAAGACATTCCAGGAAGTGTTGGTTGTTCAGAAAGTGTTCTTATTAAGCTTATGGGTTTTCTAATGCACTGACTTCTGTAAATTAAATGTTTCTGTTTCGTTCAAAATGACTGCCAATTTGAATAATGATAGTAAAGCTTTTTAAAAATGTCCCCTAATCAGCGCACCTGCCTACTTTCCTTCCTTCTCCCCCTCCCTGTCTACCTATGTTGTAACTACTGCTAACTCTAGATAATGTAGTGACCACTGTTAAAAACCACATTTCTTATTCTGCAGTGGTACAATAGGTGCTGCTTTAACAGTAAATATTTGGTTAAATTTGTGCACTGTAATGGCAAGATGAAGAGAAACAGTATCTCTGGTTTGTTTTGTGCAGGTACTCGAAATATTAGTTACCACCTCCTTCATTGTTACCATCTCTGACAAAAATAATATACTATTTGCCTTTTAAAAGGGGACACTTTAATATAATCACATCTCTCGTGAGATTGGAATGACTTAACCCACATTAATTTTAATATAGACTAGGGATGTAAAATAACGTTAAGTTAACTGGTTTAACGTTAGGTTTAACTGGTTAACCAGGATCCCGCAGGCCTGACTGGGCTGGAGTGGCCCCTTCCATGATGCAATGCGGGGCTGGTCCCGGACTGGCCCCTCACCCACGATATAGCGTGGTGGGCCCAAGCAAGCTGGAGCAGCCCCCCCGCTCCAGCCTAGCTGGGCCGCCAGTTAACCGATTACCCTGGTAAACATGCCAGTAATGGTGTTGCTTACTGGGTAACTGGCAAACCCTTTACATTCCCAATATAGGCATAATAAAGTCTGTGATTTATGAATATGGCTGTATGGCTCATGCGTTATGAGGTAGGGATGTTAAATTTAGATTAATTGGCTTATTGAATAGTTGATGCAATTTGCATCGCTTTCCCCCTCCCCCTTGCTGCCTCTATCAGAAAGAGGCAGCAAGGGGAAGGGGAAGAAGGGGGGAGGTGTTTCAAAGCGGCAGCACTGCATGGAGCCCGGGGCAAGACCCTGGGCTCCATGTGGCGCTACTGCTGTGAAACACTGCGTACAGCTCGCAGCCAGCTGACCCCAGGCTCCATGCGGCGCTGCCACTTTAAAACGCTGTGGGGAGTCCGACGTCTGACTCCAGGTTCCACGTTGCACTACCGCTTTGAATCATCCCCCTCCCTGTCCTTGCTACCTCTTTCTAATAGGGTGGGGGAAGCGACTAGTCGACTAGTGTGTCAACTATCCAATAAGCATTTGCTTATCAGTTAGTCGACTAGTTGTTTACTACACAAGATTTTACACTGGGCACTTTATAATAGGGATGTGAACTACTCTGTTGTGGGCTTTCCCTTATCTTGATACTTGAAATATAGATGTTTTAATTTAAAAAGCTTATTTTCATGTTTATTATCAATCAAAAATGCATCGGATACCCGATTTATATGTATCTCATTGCACAAAGGTTCCATTAATATTTCTTTATCCATTCCATTTTATAATCTCTATATTTCAGGGTGTTCTAACAGTGATGCATGGGAGATAACATAAATGACTGCTTCACATGTAATCTACATTCTTCCTCCATTTCTGAATAGAGATTCTTATAATCAACTTAATTTTTAGTGTTTTGCAAATTAAGATTCTGTTCATATTAGGCATGCTTGAAACAAAGGCAGAGGGAGCATGGGTATGAGGAGTTGGGAGAGATTGTCACAAGATGAAGACCTGGAGGAGACTGGTACTGATTGACAGGGCTCAACAATTAGTGTAATCTACTCGCCCGTGGCCAGTAGATTACAAGCCGGCACAGCCACGCAGCGCGGTCTGTGCATGCGCAGCGCGGTCTGTGCATGCGCAGCGCGGTCTGTGCATGCGCAGCGCGGTCTGTGCATGCGCAGCGGTCTGTGCATGCGCACGCCCCACGTGGCTGGCAGCGGCTGGCTTGCTGCTGATTGATATAGGAAACTGAAACTGAGAACCAGGCTTTGTCTACATTAGTGCTTTTATTGGTCAGGGATGGGGGGAACAAAAAAACATATTCCTGTCTGACAAAAGTTTCACCGATTTTAAAAAAAATGCCAGTGTGGAGAGTGCTATGTCAGTGCGAGACTCCCTCTGGCTGACACAGCTACTGCTGCTCCTTAGGGATGGCTTAATTATGCTGGCAGGAGAGTTCTCTCCTGCTGTCCATGGAGCAGCTATACAGAAGTCCATATAGCAGCACAGCTGCTGTAGTAGAAGATGAAAACCTATTTTAACTATTAATTATTCTGTTTGCTCAAATGACACAGGTTTATGCGATGGATCTAAAGGTTTGAATCCTGCTGATGATCTGGATGTTAATATTATGCGAATTGAAAACAACCTTTTTTAAAAAATCTAGGAAACCGCATAGCCAGGATGCAGTGTGGGATTTTATAATTTAGTATTTTATCATAATGTATACACACAGCGAGGCCACATAAGCAGTTGCACAGGCATATTAATCCTGGCATTTCCTAACTTTTTTGTATTTTGCAACCTTATTGATGTTGCCTAGTTTAAAGAAGCTGGATTATTCTTGTGAAATAATAGACATGACATACATATGTGGTAACACAAGTTTGACTTTTACGGTGTTGCCAAGCTTAAGAAATGAAAATCGTGAGTCAAGGACCCTCTTAATAACAAAATCATGAATCAGCCCTCACAAAATCATGATTTTTAAAAAAATGTGACTTTTTAATGTTTTCTAATATTCTTTAACTCCACCACTTAGTGTCTGAGACAATTTAGTATTGCCTGCTTTCCAAAATGTTTAAGAAATTTGATTTTTGGCCCCTGTTACACGAGCTCTTGTCCATCCCCTGCCCAGAAATTAATTCTTTCCCCACACTCACACATCAGTTCAAGCCCACCTTCCAGCCTCATGTTTTCTCCTCCTCGGATTTTTCTCTGGGTGAGTGCTACTGGGGATGGGCAGAGTAAAAGAAGCTCATAGGAGAGTGGGAGGAGGGAAAAGACCCTTGGGAAATAAAAGGCTCATCTTGAGCTGTTTGACTCTTTAAAAACTCCCTCTTTCCCTTCTTGTGTGAAATGTCTCTGGGTAAGGCATCCAATCTGCAAACTTGGTCCATGGATATCCACGTTCGTGGCTATACAGTAGATAGCCACATATTTGTAAGGTTCTAGATATAAAATTTGAATCCACATCAATTTGCAAATGTGGATGTGGCTATCTGCAGATTTGCAGGGCTCTCCCAACTCTGAAGTTCATTCTGGTGTTGAAGTACATGTGGGAGAGTTAAATGTTTTAATCAGTTTGATCTAAAATGTTAAGCTTCTTGTAAATGGGTCCACTTCTTACATGTTTGTTTAGTACAGGTTGCACCTCTCTGGTCTGGCAACATCCGTGGTCCAGCATGACCACAGATGTTCCTGGATGAGAGACTCTCAGAGCAGGAGGGCCAATAGCCCTGCGAGACCTGTTGTGGCCCCACGGCTACCAATCTGGGCAGCAGCAAAGCGCAATCTGGGACCACAGCAGCCAAGGAGGGGAAGCTTGGCTGGGGCCACGGCAGCCTGAGAGGTGATGGTGGGGCAGTGGTGGCAGCAGGACTGAGGCTGTGGCTGCAGCAGCCCAGGAGGGGAAGCTGGCCAGGACCACAGCAGCCTGGCAGAATCAGCACGGCCAGGGCCTTGTGCCATCTGGCAGCGGGGCTGGGTTTGCTGCAACCTGATTGGGCAGTATGACACCAGGCCGGCAGCAGGGCTGGGGCTGGACAGGAGGCAGCCCAGCCCAGTCAAAGGATCTGGCAACAGGAAGGGGCAGCAGGCTGAGAGGCTGGTGTCAGGGGTCCTCCTGTTGTCCGGAAAATTCCCTCATCCAGGACGGTGAGATCCCAAGGGTGCTGGACCAGGGAGGTTAGACCTGCACCTACCACAATGGAGCCAGGACCCTAATTGGGGTTGTTGAGTGCTGCTTTGATATGATTAAATGACATACTAATAAAATAAAGGTATATGATCTGCTCTTAATTTTTTAAAAACACTGAAATGCCTTATCTCCTACTTCGCCACATACTTTAAAAGCCCTTTCTGATACTCTTTTTTTTTTTTTTTTTCTAAAGTTTCAGGGGATAGCCAAGTTAGTCTGTACAGGATAAACTTTAAAAAACAACAAATAGTCTGGTAGCTAAAACATGTAGATGGTATCATGAACTAGAACACTCAGTACTTCCTTTCACAGCATATGCAGCCAAAACAATTGATTTAGCTAAACTGTTTTTGACTACTCTATCACTATGAACAGTTTAACACATTTAAAATATGTGGGACTAAAAAAAAATCCTCTGTTGGACAATAACGTTTGTGCTAAGTTTCTGCCAAATTAATTTTCAAACTCTCAATATATTAAGCCACCCTCAAACTAGGGATTTATAATGGAATACTTCTACTCTGGCAGTAGTGAAATTGTTCAATCATCGTGTTCCTAAATGTGTGTTTTATAATGAACAGCACGTCACAAAATGCTAACTGTATAAGGATTTTATAAATCTAGAAAATATTAACATAATCCCAAATAAAGGTAATACTAACCTTTCTCAAGAAGATAATATCTACTTATAATGCTGGTACACTTTGATAATCTCGTCTAATGTAATCATCTCAGTATTTCAACATTATGCCTTGTCTTTGAACTATTTATTATCTGACTGAACAACCTTGAACTCAGCAGAAATATATTTTATGTTTTAAAATTTCCTTTCTGTATAGAAATTCTCTAGGTGCTGTGTATGTATTGGGAATGAGTTTGAAGTAAGTACAAATTTTCAAAGAAATGACAGCGATATAGTTGTAAATAAATGCCAGTACCCAATTCTTTGCATTGCTTCATATCCTTAAGGATGACTCAGGAACACTGCTTGGGAGAAATTTTAAGTAATGTATTTGAAATAAAGTAAAAGCTGGTCTTAACTTTTTGTGCGTGTAATTGCTGCTGATGAAAATTCTGGAAAAACACAGGCTACAAATGTATCTTGAACATGTTGCACTGTGATCCAGTATTTGTAATAGTTCTGCATACATGTTTATTTGAAGTCAGATAATCTTGCATTGAAGAACAGATTAAGGATGGTAAGAGGTGGGTAACTGGGTAATCATATTTGTATTGACTACATGATTAGTCAATAGGAAAGGCACTTAGAAGGAGCTAACTCCACTGCAGCTCTGCCGTTTATATGTACTAAGAGATGGACACACAGGCAGCCTGGCTCCTACTACACTTAAACTGCAGAGCCTTAGCTGGGGTAGCTCCTGGACCTGGCACACAAGCTGAGACTGAGCTGGGCTTGCTCAGTCTTTGCGCGCACTGGGTCCAGCAGCTCTTGTCCACTACCTTTTTTTTTTTTTTTTTTTTTTTTTTTTTTTTTAAGAGGTTACTCTGATGAAGCAAACTTAGACTGTCCCTTGAAGACCACTGAATTCTGGTGAAATTTCTGAAAAAGGAGGAAGTTCTACTAGTGAGGATCATATGGGTCATACAATAAAAATGGCATACCATAGAATTCTAGAGATTTTTCATCCAATGAACTAACAACATTCAACTGTTGTGATTAGGAGAAGAATATAATTCTTTGCATTGTTCCCCTCAGTTAAAATAAGTAGAAATGCAATCTTGTGCTTAAACAAATGCACACTAAATGTTTTACAGTATTAGAAACCACAAATGAGACTGGGGCTCTTTTTGCGTTAAGGACTATGTACCTAGAAAATAGTCCCTACCGTCAAGATCTTGGAGTCAAAGAAAATGAAAGGATGAAAAAAAGGAAGTATCTCCATATTACAGATGAGAACTGTGATGGGTTGAATCACAGAAGTCCTCTTGGGATTGTCCCATGGTGAGCTGATCATGCCACTGATGCCTCTCTTCCTGCTCTTTGGGGCTCACCATCACCCTATGCTGCTAGGCCAAATCTTCTGATCTCCCCCAGCCAAATCACAGAGTTGGGATAACCGCCTCCCTGCAGAGCAATGCAGACAATGAACTGGTTTAGCTCCATGAGGGCTCAGCTATAAGGATTCAGCACCCAAGAAACCAACCCCCAAAAGGAACCAAAACCCCAAATAAATCCATCTTACTTTGAGTAAAAGTTTTACATAGAAAGAAGCTCATAAGGTTTGCCCACTTTATCAGTTAAAGAGATATGCAGAGTGGTTGCTCATCCCTCCACCCACCATAGGTAACAATTATTTACACTGGGCTTGATAAGAAATCAAAGGTGTCTTGGTTTTTTTTAATTATTATTATTATTATTATTATTATTAAGTACCCAAAGTAGGATTTAAGTTGCAAGTGAAAACAGATCAAAATAAGTTACTAAATAAAAATGATCCAGAAACACTTAGCTAGTTCTAATCCACTAAGAAACTGGTTACACGCAAATTCTCATCCTAAATAGCTGTTCTTCACTAAAAAGCTGTAAGTCAGAGTTGATCTTTACTCTGGCCTAGGTCTATAGCTTCTTCTATAGATCTTTACTCGGGCCAAGCAGGTTCATAGGCTAGCTGAAGACAAAGAACTGATGGTTTTCCATTGCTTATATAGACTTCCCCGCAGGGTGGGAACCCTTTGTTCGGCAACCTCCAAATGCATGGAAAAATACCAGGTTCCAGAAGGTTTCCAGAACCAAGAGGCATGATCACATGTCATTTTAGGATCAGCCACAGGGCTTGTTGGACAAATGACTATTCACAGGTCGTTGGTTTGAGTATTGGGTCATTAAGATCCAGAGCATCAGCAATGGCCCTCGTTAGCACATTTAGAACTATAAACAGATCCACATGTCATATTTTTAACATCACTTACAAGAATGATACATACACAGAAATAGGATACACAGATTCATCAGATTATAGCTTTAAAATTGAGTTTTGCATAAAGCATCTTCAAGTTATGCATATTCATCTCCATAAACCACTTTTTATAAAGGATGGAGAAAGTCCGTGACAGGAAGTGAGGCAGAGAGAGGTGATGTGACTTTCCCTGGGCTATTCTAGAATTCTGTGGCAGAGCTGAAAATCAAATCCAAATCTCCTGAGTTCCAGTCTGGACAATGCTTTTTAACTTTTTGTGTAAATTGTGGTGGTGTATTGTGTTCATGCCTGTGACTCCCCTCTCACTTCAGCAGGGACACACACACTCCCAGCAGGAACAGCGAGATTCAGCTCCCGGAGGCCCTGTAAATGACTAGCACTAGCAGAAACAGGAGGGGGAATACCTTCCATTACTTTTTGCTTTTAAAAATATTGTTTTCAATTTTCAAAAGGTAAAAGTGATGTTAGGACTTCTTTCTCTGGTGTGCGTCACTTAATGAACCACCACCTAGAACCAGGCTGCCTTCCAACTTTCTTGTTTTAAAAAAAAAAAGCCCCAGCCCTTTTCCTTAGCGATGGGCAACCTAGACTAGTGAGTGGGTTGCATAAATGGCTGTGTTGCTAACTGTTCTTGTGTATCTAGAATTTTGGGGGGTGCACCAACTGAACCATAGCAGCACTTCGAATGCAGAGGGAGCATGCAGCTCTCACAGTTAATGTTGTGTGCAGTCAGCATACATCTCACTTCATGTGCCCTTCCTTTAAGTGCATGTTACTTTCATAAATGATCTGAAGAAAGGGGTAAACAGTAAGGTGGCAAAGTTTGCAGACGATACTAAACTGCTCAAGGTAGTTAAGACCAAAGCAGACTGTGAAGAACTTCAAAAAGGTCTCACAAAACTAAGTGATTGGGCAACAAAAAGGCAAGCGAAATTTAATGTGGACAAATGTAAAGTAATGCACATTGGAAAAAATAACCCCACTTATACATACAATATGATGGGAGCTAATTTAACTACAACTGATCAGGAAAGAGATCTTGGAATCATCATGGATGATGACATCCACACAGTGTGCAGCGGCGGTCAAAAAAGCAAACAGGTGTTATGCTTAAACGAAGCACACGAGATCTTTTATAGGGGAAAAGGCAGTATGCCGCATTTATTGAGAATACAACAGTTGCATATGCTTTTCAATCACTCACACACAAAACATCATGCATACACAGTTCTGCCAGATGATATCATAGTTACCAGTCCAGAGTCTGTGTCAATCTAGTGGCCAGCTAGATCGAGCACAAGGTGGAGCAGGGCCTTGTCGGTTGATCGATCCAATACTCCTCTCAAGATGGTGGCAGACGAACCCAAAGTTCCATAGCAAAGCACCGTGCTTTTATAATCCTTTTCTCTTGTTGAAATCCATGGATTCCGCTCTGTCAGCTTGTGACCGGAATGTTATCTTGTTGATGTCAATCATTCCCAAACATCTCTTGAAGGCTCATCCTGTAATCAATCGTCTTCTGGGGGTGCCCGCTCCGCTTCAAGGTTTGTCAATCTGCCAATCCTCTTGTAAGTAGGGGGTACGCATCGATTGTTATAGATGGCTTCTCTGCAGCCAGTTTGTCTCGTGTTCTGGCCTTTGCCCACTCTCACTCACCCCCCTTCTCTGGCCATCTGGTTCTAAGCAATATAACTTTGCATCTTATCGACACATTCACACTCCTTTCACACACAAGCAATGTTACAAGAACTCTCGAGGTTACATAGCTGCAATTATAAATCAAGCAATTAAGGCTTTGGCCTTGCACATTAGCAGAATTCCTCTAATCTTATTAACACAGCCACAATACCCGGAACTGTTTTTCTACTTTAGGACACTTACTAAACTTCAGAACAAAGAAAATAGACCTTCAACTGAAAGGACTTAATTTGTAAAATATTAAATGTATGTTTATATATATGCCTTATATTGCTATATTATTACTATATCGCTAAACCTAAAATACAAATATAAAAATAATAGAGCTGTCAGCCCTAACACAGGATGTTAGGAATAATTAAAAAAGGGATAGAATAAGACAGAAAATATCTTATTGCCTCTATATAAATCCATGGTACGCCCACATCTTGAATACTGTGTACAAATGTGGTCTCCTCATCTCAAAAAAGATATACTGGCATTCGAAAAGGTTGAGAGAAGGGCAACTAAAATGATTAGGGGTTTGGAATGGGTCCCGTATGAGGAGAGATTAAAGAAACTAGGACTTTTCAGCTTGGAAAAGAGGAGACTAAGGGGGGATATGATAGAGGTATACAAAATCATGAGTGGTGTGGAGAAAGTGAATAAGGAAAAGTTATTTACTTGTTCCCATAATATAAGAACTAGGGGCCACCAAATGAAACTAATGGGCAGCAGGTTTAAAACAAATAAAAGGAAGTTCTTCACACAGCACACAGTCAATCTGTGGAACTCCTTGCCTGAGGAGGTTGTGAAGGCTAGGACTATAACAGGGTTTAAAAGAGAACTAGATAAATTCATGGCGGTTAAGTCCATAAACGGCTATTAGCCAGTATGGGTAAGGAATGGTGTCCCTAACTTCTGTTTGTCAGAGCGTGGAGATGGATGGCAGGAGAGAGATCACTTGATCATTACCTGTTCAGTTCACTCCCTCTGGGACACCTGGCATTGGCCACTGTCGGCAGACAGGGTACTGGGCTGGATGGACCTTTGGTCTAACCCAGTATGGCCGTTCTTATGTACTTTAGTAATATCAGTAGGAAAAAGACTTCATGGATGGAAACCTGAGGAATCTGGCAACATGCACATGGGCAGCAGTGAACAAACTGTGTCACGGGACACACAAAGACTCTGATGGGCCACATGCTGCCCTTTCCCTGCAGGTTGCCCACTGTTTTTCCAGGCCCATCTCCATTTGCTGGCTCAGAGGCCACTTCAGCTCTTCCTCAGACAAGCAAAAGATAACCCCTAAATCTCTTTTCTTCGTCTTCCTCTCAAAGCACTTGAGAATGGCACAGATGTCCTAACACACAGATGTCAACCGCTTTCATATCAACAAGACTGCAGATGCACAAACCCAAAAACTTCCTCTCACTTTCTTCATTGCTATCATCTCTGGTCCAGCCCACACAGCTGGTTGCATCCTGGACCTGATTTTCATCCTAAGTATCATAACAGAGGACAATTATACCCTAGTCACTGGTTTGGGTAAATTATCATCTCATTAAGGCAGTGGTCAGAGACTTTTCAGCATGCAGACAACAAAATAGACTAGCCATCTTGATTCAACCACAGAGATTCTTAGTTACCAGCAAATTCTAAAGCTTGCTAAAGGATAGCAATATCTCACACACACAGCATGAGTACTCACAGACCTGGTGAAATGACTCTTCATTGATAAGTGTTGTCCCAAATAACCCTATTGCCCATGCAGGACTACTTGGTTTTCTGATATCTTGCACCAGTTGTAGATAGAAGTGGAAACTTGGGAGCTGATTTCGGGGGGGCGGGGGCGGGGGAAGGCTGATTCAGACAGGATAAAAAATTTCCTTGAAATCTTTGCTGGGACTGTATTACAGGCCAAGAACATCTTCATGTTAGCCTCTTTTGAGGCTACCAAATCCTGCTTCAAGAAGCTATTCAAGGTGTTATACTGCTTCATTAATCCTAATTGCCTGCAATCTGTATCAGAGCCAAGCACCAACTGCTGCGAAGAACTGTCATTTTATTTTACCAACCAACGGCCCTTCTGCATTCCCAGACTCCAGTGTATTTACCCATTAAGAAATGCTGGACTCTATAAAGAAGTTATAATTCAAGATATGTGAATCAGACCAATTTATTTTCGTGCTTTTGAAAGTCATGAATAAAAGGTGCCACTACTGACCGAAGTAGCTAACATATCTTTCCGGGAAGAAATCTTCTGTTCCTCCTTCAAACACATAATAATCTAAGAAAACCACTACTTCAAACCTATCCTACCATCACCCTGTATAAAGTTTTCTCTTTTCCTGGGAATGCTAATACTTTATCACAAGACTAACTACAAGCATATCCAGCTGTACCCAACATTCTCAACTTTGCATAACCCGGGATCAGATCAAGGACACACAACTGAAATTGCTTTGGTGGCACTGATGAATGATCCCTTATCAACAGATGAAGGGACAGACAGATCATCTCATCCTCCTGTACCTCTCTGCAGCATTAGACACTGGTTCATTGTGTATGTTGATGGTTAACCGGTAAGCCTCAGCCTTAACAGGTAAGCCTTACCAGTTGTACTTAAACAGTGTGGACTGGAGCATCCCCCTTCCTGCCCACCCCATAAGCTCGCTGCGGGCAAGAGGGGTGTTCTCATCTGAATAGACCAGCCCCTGTCTGTGATGAGCCTATCAACAGTGCGCCGTGGGCAGGGGTGCTGCCTAGCCACCTCCCCTTGTTTAATTGGTTAACTGATTTCAAGTTAACGTTTAACCAGTTAACTAATGAAACAGGAGTTTTACATCCCTGTTGTCCATGAGACTCGCTTAAGAGAGGTGGCAGGAGTCCATTGTAATTTGCTAATCCTTCAAGGAGGGATGAACCCAAAAAGTAGTGGAAACTGCACCTCCACCAGTAGACAGACAGGTGAGTTGTTTTATTTAAATGTGTGTACTTGAATCTCTACATCTTGGTTTAAGGAGTTGGGATTTTTAATAAAGTGGACCTCCTTATGCCAGAACTGTATTTTCATTACATTTATTGTATATGTAACTTCATTATTTTTAATCAAAATGTCTTCAAAAATATTAAATGCTCTTACCTTCATAAGCCTATTGCAAGTTTTATTTAATTTGTTTTTCAAGCCCCCAAAGTATTTGGCATAACAATTTTAACTTTTAGTTTAAAAGAGCAGCCATTATTACATATATGAAGCTGCACACTACAAAATTCTGATTTTAATACACATTTCAGATTGTCTTTTAATACAGTGTTCAAAAATTTAGGCTGTGATCCTGGAAATATTGAAAGATGAGCTTAACTTCATGCACTCAAAGTGGTTTCTTGGAGGTGAAGTACTTTAGATGGTTGAATACCCCCCACTCTTGCATTTTCTATTTTGTTAAACGTCTGATATGTTTTTGAATAATATAGCTATATGTAGTCCTTCTCTTATTTGGTTTTGGGGGAATTACAGTGATACAAAATAATGTTTTAAGTACACATCTCTGCATTATTTAGGCCAGCACGTGCAGGTATACAAACTTTGGGTTCAAGTTAAGATTCTTTCTTTGAAAACCTGGCCCAGTGTTTGGGAAAGTAAGGCAGCTTTCGCTGAAATAAATGTAGGCAATCAGTATAGGACAGTGATGGGCTGCCTAGGCTTATGAGTGGACCACATGAGTGGCCCTCCTTCTCAGTGGGCCATAAGATTGTCTTGGTTATGACAATCTCCCAAGATAGGGTAGTTCTGCTAACTGTATTTGCATACTTAGAATTTGTGGAATGTGCCAGTTGAAGCATAGCAATGCTTTGATTGGATACAGAGGGCGTGCACAGCTCCCACAGTCAGTGTTGTGTGCAGTCAGCATACACCTCACTTCACATGCCGTTGCATTGCATGTGTGTCACTTTTGTGATACTGGTAGGAAAAAGCTATGCAAACAGAAACCAGCGCAATCTGGTAATCCTGCATATGGGCAACAATGAACAAAATCGCTTGTGGGCCACACATAAAACCCAATGGTCTGCATGTGGTTTGCAGGCTGCAGATTGCCCACCACTGGTATAGGATGAGAGTAAAGTGCCTATATGAAGAAATCTGATTCAACAATATCAGCAAAAATAAATAGATTTTACTTTTTTTATATACTGTATAAAGCTACTTGACCATTAGAATTGCAATAAATGGCTACACTGATGCACTGCTGCTGAAAATTCAAGAGGTTTTGGATGCCGTTGCCCGAGATACATTTTCATTCTGAGAAGTTTAGGAAAAGGAGACGGCAGTCTTTGCATCCCCTTCCCCATTATATATGTATGCATAACTAATTGTAATGTGTCTACTATCTTTATATATTGTGACAGAGCAGGTTAAAGGACTTGGGGGAAGGGGAGAAAGGCTGCTCTAGCAGAGGAAACAGCAGCAATCCTGGCTAATTAGGGGCAGCTGAGAAAGGGTGGCTGCAAATCAATTAAGGGCCAGGTGAAAATGATTGGGACTGCCTCTGTGCCTCTTTAAAAACCCTCCCTGAGGGAGAGGGGGGAGAGAGAAAGAAAGGAGGAGCGAGGAGAGGAGGAAAACAACCCAGTGTTAAGGAGATTCAGCATGGAGGAGCAGAAGGAACCATCAGCCCTGCTAAAGGCTACTGGGGGAGGTGAGGAGTTGAGCAGGGGGTGTTGGAGGGCTCCCTTACCCCTCACCCCTCTCTTGGAGGGCAAGAAGAGGGCTTTCTGGTCAGCCGTGACTGGCCCAGGGCTTCAGCCCAATACAACATCCTTTATGCTAAGGGCCAGGAAGGCCCAGGGACAAAAACTCTGCAGGTGAGGGCCCTGCTGCAGCCCTCAAAGTGTGGGACAGCGGACAGAACAGTGGTCAGGGTCTCAGGCGGGAGACTGACCCTGCCACAATACATATATATTCTTTACCATTTCAGTTACTCTTTCTAGCATAAATTGACTAGCTGGCCAGTAGTTCACAAATACATTCTGTTCCCTGTTCAAAACAAGACTTCTGAAAATCTTGAGTTTGAGGGTATTCTCTTAATCTTGCAGTCAGAGTTTAAACACAAAAACATTCTGGGTCATTTTCCCAAAAACAAGAAGATGCATGCATTAGGAATATTCAAGATTTTGCTAAATTACCATAATTATGCAAAGTAAATGATGAGTGGAGTGAAAAAAATAGGATCTTAAGACAGCTGCATAAAGAACAAATGAAGATCGCTGCATCATTACAGTGATTGTCTGGTTGTAGAAAGCAATATATTAGTTCAGTGAAGAAAAGGCTTGATGGCAAAGCTTGTGACACACTCACTGCCATATCCTGGTTACAAATGGAATTGTTCTACCAAATTTCATTTTTGAGAATATTCAAATGTTCCATTGTAGCTAATCCTTAATTGAGGAATAGCTTTTTTTCATGAGAAACTTGGATCAGGCAAAGGAACACTGAATAGTTCTAATGCCAAATCGAGAAAGAAAAAGTATACTATATGTCTTAGGATGAACAGTCTTGAGGAAAGCATCAAGATATTTGCAGGTAACGCTGAAGCACTCGTGGGCAAAGGAAGTTGTTTATCCAAAGTTTTCAATCAGATAGTTAGACACACTCTCACCCTTTTGAAGGAATGAGCTGATATAATATAATGGGGAAGGAATCAGACAATGTTGTATGGTTTTGTATAGTTGAACACCGGCTTTTGAGCATGAATATAATCAACCTGATATCAAGGCATGAAAGTTTAATGCATTAGTTGGACCCTAGATAATCATTGCTTTATGCAGTGATATGCGAGCATGCAGTGTATATACAGGCAGTCCCCGACTTACAAATGGGTTACGTTCTGAACACTTAGTCGTAACTCAATTTGGTCGTAAGTCGGAAATACCCTTAAACATGCTGCCTGCGCTGTTCAAAAAACTTGACGTACATGGTTCTCAACTCGAAAATATTATTATGGGGTTAATGGGAGGTTGGTCATAAGTACCGATGGTCGTAAGTTGGTGTGTTCGTAAGTCAGGGAGTGGCTGTACTTCACATGCTGCTGCTGTAAGGACCCTGGAGTGTAAATTTATCGTAGTCCGGATGTTTACAGAGCAGTGCTTTTAAGGAAATTTATAACTAGCTACCTTATTCTTGCAATGATTTTTTTACTGTTTAGTCTTCAGACATTTCTTTGGCTATTGTTTCAAGATTAGGTGGCCAGAGTAAGGAATTATGGCATTTTCTATGTGAATAGAATGTATGTGGCTAACCATTTAAAGTTATTTCTTTCCTCCCATGAACTCTAACTCTTAGAGTTTTAAAGCCAGTGCCTGAAGATGTATAGAGAACTAGAAGAGTCTAGAGCCGTGGTGTCTAACCAGTTCCGAAGCAGTACTGCTTTAGCGAACTAGCCATACTCAACCAGCCAACTAGCCACACTCAACCAGCCAAATGTGCCTAGTGGCTAGCATGTTGGACACCACAGGTCTAGAGGTTTGTCACAGAATGAGTGGCCACTTGAAGGGGGAGCAGAGTCCAGTGAGCCTGTGATGGTTACTTGCTGTCTGCTCACTTGTGCTTAAGGGACAGTTCCTGGGCATTACAAAAGGCTAAATAGCAACAGGGGAAGGACTGCTGCCTATGAACCCATTTCAGCCCAGGGAGGTAAGGGGAAGAACCGCACAGAAAGCTCCTGAAAGGGTTCCTGAAGGAAGTGGCTGGGGAAGCTGGAGAGGAGATGCTTTGAAGGAGAATTATGCAACATCCTCAATCTGAGGACAGAGACAAGAGACTAATGTGTAAATAAAGTGTGTAATACACAGGTGTGCACACTAAATATTTCCTTTCATACTTTTTAAATATAAATATTTAGTAAATAAAAACAATGACTTCATACCACTCTGGCTCTTCTGGATAATATTGATCACTCAGTTAGCTCCTGAGCCATTAATGTCTGAGTATCATTTGATGTATGATTTATACTTGTGGTAATGTCAATGTTAAAATCTTAAGCTTTTGAAATTTTTATGTATTCTGAAATCCTTAGTAACTCTAGATATATTAGATATTAAAAATAACTGCAAATGTTTTTTTTGAAGAATTTTCTTGGGCTCTGTCTGTCCTTTTTGTTTTCCAAGAATACTTCAGCTAATGGTTTCTAGAGGGAACACTTAATCAAACATCTACTTCTAAGTAAATATTGCAAAATATTCATGGAAAGCTAATTGCACATTTATAAGTATATATGCTATTGAATCCAAGTTAATACAATTTATATTAATCTTCGTAGGTCATAGAAAGTAGCCACATAACTAGTTATAATCTGAATCTCAAGTTAGGGGGCTGGAGCACAAGAGCTACGAGGAGAGGCTGAGGGATTTGGGCTTATTTAGTCTGCAGAAGAGGAGAGTGAGGGTGGGATTTGATAACAGCTTTCAACTTCCTGAAGGGAGGTTCCAAACAGGATGGAGAAAGGCTGTGCTCAGTAGGATGGATATTAGGAAAAACTATTTCTTTAGGAGGGTGGTGAAGTACTGGAATGGGTTACCTAGGTAGGTGGTGGAATCTCCATCCATAGAGGTTTTTAAGTTTCAGCTTGACAAAGCCCTGGCTGGGATGGTTTAGTTGGTGTTTGTTCTGCTTTGGACAGAGGGTTGGACTTGATGACCTCCTGAGGTCTCTTCCAGCCCTAGGATTCTGTAATTCTACTTTAAACAAATGGCTCTCAAAGGAGTTAAGGGCCAAAAATTACTTTCAGAAATTATTTGGCAAGCTAGAGTGGGTTAATTTAAATTTAAAATTATATTTGTATTAAAATTAATTTTAACTATTTTAAAAGTCCATTTAAAACTTAATTTTAAATTGACAAGATATTCTAAGGCCTGAGCTTTCAATATTGATTATAATTTAAATTACATAAAAATACAGCTGTTTGAGCAATAAATGTTTGTTGCTGAAATTTCAAGTTTACGGTCAATTGATGGAAATCACTGGCTCTGTGTACCTGGAACCAGAGTTTGTTGAAGCCAGTTTTTTATAAAAGTAGCGTTGTCTAAAGTTGCAGAGGGTATTTTCTTCATTTCCATTAATTCAACAAAAGTTAGCTGAGTGACTAGTTATTACAAAGTTGAGTAAATGATTGGGAGTTGAAAAAGCAGAAGAGCTTGTTTTCCAATCTGAATAAAAATTAGGTGTGAGAACGAGATCTATTTTGAAGTCTTAAAGGAAATGTTGATGACAAACAATCAGCTAAATTTATTATAAAATTTCCTTTTGCTTACTGAATCAGTTTACTTTGTGTCCAGTTAAAATATTTATTAGCTAAACAAAACTAATTTTAAAAATGCTGCTCATGTACATGTTAATTTAGTTCCAATTTCAATCCAAATGTAGCTTGACATAAATAACAGTTAAGAAAACTCACCATTTTCCAAACAATAAGAACCTATCAAGATTAAGAATTTGAATTAATGTATTTTAAACTATATGATTGAATACATATTTATAGATATAGAGTAGCAGCAAAAAGTACTTACATTTTGAGTGAAGTTTATTCTGATGTATAAATTGGAATGTTTCAATGGTTACCAACTAATGAAAATGAATCTTTCCTAAGAAAAATAAGTAAAAAATGGAAAACAGATTTAAATCAAGGTTAAGTTTTTGCTGGTGTTAAATCATGATTTCAGTTTATTTAAATCAATTCACTATGCAGCATACAATGTTTTTATGGAAAACATATGTTTAAAAAGGCAAAATTTTCCAGTAAAATTATTTAATCCAAAATATTCACCCAAGTTGATGATATCATTATCCTATGATGCAGAAGAAATACATAGCTAATTTTAATATTTTAGTAACTCAAGCAGTTGTTAATGTAAAATAAGGTTTGAGGAAAGAAAGACTTTTGGGTCACAATTCAGGTTTTGCTAGAGCACAAAAAGTGTTCCTAAATTTAACTGCTCTGTTGGTTTCTCTAATATGGCAATCTTTAGTGGAAGTTTTAATCAGGAAATAATTTTGCTATCTAGTTTTAATACTTTATGACATCGTTTGAGTTTTGGAGTTTGGGGGAAGGCTTTACAAAGGCACTTAATAGATACAAAACTATAGCTTGAGGGCTGGAATTTTATTTGGGTACATGAAATTATGTGCAAATGTTTGTGTGTTCTTAATATGCATCCATAAACTTGGAGTACATCAACAAATAGCCAGTTAGGCCAATTAGATACCATGTATAATTAAATTTGAATGTGCATATGTATCTGATTTGCACACACAAATTAAAAAATTGTATGTGTGTTGTGTGCAAATGTATTCACTCAGTGGCATGAGCTTTATCTTGAAAAGGGACATTGAGCAAGATTTTAATTCTGCTGTATTTTGAGACAGTCTGAGGATAGTCAAACCTTCCAGCTTTTAAATCATCACCCTACATATGTTGTGGATTGGTAAAACAATCTGGGTTTTAAAATCAAGCATTTAACAAATAATTTCTCATTTGGTACGCTGGATAGTTTTTTTTTTTTTTTTTTTTTTTTTAAATAAAGGTCTTGCAGTGCTAAAGGTTTCATTTCTCTTATTAAGCCCTTTGACATTAAAGAGAAAGGTCAAGTTGATCATTAGCGAAATGAACACGCATCTTAATCTATAAATAGCATTCTTCTTTTATAACATGCAAAGAAACACTGGGGAAAAATTACAAGGATAATTAGAAGGTAACTGAACTAACAAGTGAATTTTGTCCTTTTTTCCCTTGCCTGTCTTTTTCTACTGGAAATAGAATATTGTAGCTGGGACTGGTAACGGTGCCTATTATTGAGATTGCCTGACATTTCCCATTGTGAGGTCCAGTTTTCAGTTGCATATAGCCTTTCAAAACTCTAAAAATGCTTGGGGTGAAATTTTCCATGTGGGAGTCTGCCTCAGGCTGATGGAATTTTTTCCCCTCAGTCACTTTAGTTATCAGACTTTTTTTTTTTAAGCCCTAACACCCCATTCTTTAGAACAGGGAACTGAAATTGGTCACAAAGATGTTCCTGAAAAAGAAATCTTGTTTGCTCTCTGTGACAAGGAGGACTAAGCCCAGAGACCCTTTACTGAATCTGCCACACACATACCAGGAAAGAAGCAATAGAGGAGTCTTCCATGCAGTTTAGAGCAGTGTTTCTCAACCTTTTTTTTATAAAGTACCCCTTTACAAAAAAATAAGTACCCCCGGTACCTACAGTTTTCAGACACACAAATTTTTTTTCTACTGTTGCAACACATTTGTTTAAACAACTTAATTGTAGCCGGATGGGTGGTGAAATTTTTCGGTGTAACAAGTGAAAAAATAATAAAAAGCAGTAAAACTTAAAACAAAAATTCAGTTTTCTCCAAATTTCCATTGTTGATTTACCCCCCAGACTTCTCTCGAGTCCCAATACCCCTAAGGGTACTTGTACCACTGGTTGAGAAACACTGGTCTGGAGCAGCTGCAGTGGAAGCAGCAGATCAGAAAGCTGCATAGAGTAGCCAGTCTGCACCAAGGAAGGCTGTATACAAAGAGGTGCAGAGCCAGAAACAGTTGCTTTCTGGAGCTAGAGAAGTGCAGATGGTGCTCCTAGCTGGCCATTGCTTCATTGTTGTCCAGGGAAGCAAGGAAGAGCCTGATCTGTCTATTGAGCCTGAACTTAGATGAGCCCTAATGTTAAGATGAAGCTTTAGCAAAGTCTGGGGCTGTGGGAAAATGTCCTAAGGAACTGAAAGCATTTTAGTTAAAGGAACATGGCAGCATGTGACTGCTATTCTTAGGGTCTCTGGGCTGAGACCTGGAGTAGTGTGCAGGTCTGGGTCCCTCTCCAGAAACCAGTGGAGAACTGAGGCTATGGCTACACTGCCTTTTTTTTTGCGGAAGAGGATATGCAAATCGCACTCATTTGCATATCTTCTGATTCTTTTTGCGGAAGAGGTTTTGCCGATAAAAAGCCCTGTGTAGACAGGGCCATTTGTCAGGGGAAAAAACCTTCCGCAAAAAGAATCCAAAGAAGATATGCAAATGAGAGCGCAATTTGCATATTCTCTTCCACAAAAAAAGGCAGTGTAGCTGTAGCCTGACCTACAGTCATACATTTCCCAGAGGGGAAATTGAACTACTAAATGGCCCAGCTGCAGCCAGACTAGACCAAAAGGGCAGAACTATTGAGAGGAAGCCCTGGGGATATGGCACAGTGCCAGGCTAGGACTATTTTAAGGCCCTAGGCACACTCAACTGGAAGCAGCACTTACAAGAGGTGGATGCTATGCAGTTACCTCAAAGGACAGAGGTCTGTGTAATGTGTCTGAAGACTCTAACTGTGCCAGTGATCAATATGTGTGTTAGTTTGATACCATTTGGTTGGAATTTTTTTCAGTTTGCTTTCCTAAAACCTAGGAAATCCCATGCCAAAAATTCTCAGAACACTCTGTATTAAAGTTAAGTTAAGCTTTTTAACTTTAGGAAATGCCAGAATTAAATTTGCCTATGCTAACTTGATTCAAGCCCCTTGTGCATAGACAGTATGAGACTCTGCTGACATGATCACATGCTATTTTTTCCACAGGACCTCTCTCTCATTCAGTGCTCATGTAATGAGCAGCTATTAAATATCTTTTTTCCTCGCTGAGTGTGTTGCTCTAGGTTTTATTAGCAGCATGCTATTTAGATCTTGCCTGAAGATAGAATTCTTAATTTCCTATCGGCTTCCCATTATGCGCATCACTGCAGTATGAGTGATTCAGAAATATTAATGAAATCATTTTCTTAACACCCCCATGAAACGAGTGGCTACTGTTCTCCCATTTTACAACTGTAAAGTGAGGGATCTAGATTGTCAGAAGTAACCACTAACTTTGGTTTCCCAATTTGAGACTGCAAGCACCTTGAACTTGGCATAGTACTATCTGTGTTCACACTATAGATTGTTGACTTCATATGCACTTCTGAGTGCTCAGCACTTCTGTAATGGGACTCTACTGCATCAAGTTAGACATGCAGAAAAGGAATATGGTTAATGTCCACCTGTGAAAAGTTTTTGGTTTACATGAATTGCCATCAAATAGTAACTCTGTGACAGAAACAGGTTAAAATACAATTCTCTAGGGCAGCCTTAGTCTGCCTTAAGCATGAGATCAAAGCCTTATTCAGTACACACCTTCCAATTTGTGCATTAAATGAAAGGAGTGCTACAGACAATAGTCCCCATAGCATAACCCTGATTCACTCCCAGAGCAGGTCTGTTCTGGACACTGAATGATTCAGGTGCCCTATGAAGAAGCTAATCTGTGGACATATAATTAAAGTCTATCATAAGGCATTTGCTTTTAGGGACTGAATTAAGGTTGCACAGGCAACCTTCATTTTGGCATTTCTGAACTTGTGAATGGCCAATCTTAATGTTCATAATCTTAATGTTCTTTTAATGTATTTCTGTGAATGCAACTTTAAAATAAATGTAATCAAAAGAGAAAATATCTGACTAAACAGGAATTTTGATCAGTAGTTGACACAAACAGGCAGGCAATTATTGTGTGGAGCTTAATGGTAGTTACGTTAATCATAATAACTTCACAGTTACATTATCTTCTTCCCCTTCCCCTCCCCGTCTCGTTATTTTTGATCTGCATATTGTGTCTCATTATACATTAAAGTTGGGAATTCTTCAGGGCAAGGACTGTCTTTATTACTTGTGTGTAAAGTACCAAGCATGGTGGGCTGCAGATCCTAGATCAGGGGTGGGCAATAATTTTTGCTGGGGTGGGGAGGGCACAACAAGATTTTGGAAAGTGGTTGAGGGCCGCACTCTTCCATGGTATTAATGGAGGAGATGCAGGGTCTGGAATGGAGGTTGGGTGCAGAAGGGAGCTTGGGGTAACGGACTGGAGTGCAGGAGGGAGACTGGAGTCTTGGAGGGAGTTGGGATGAAACAGGCAGTTGTGACTTAGGGGAGGGGACTGGAGTGCAGGGGTTTGGGATGTGACCTCGGGTAGGAGGGGATTGTGATCTGGGGCAGGAGATTAGGGTGCCAGATCTGGGAGGGGGTATGGGTGTAAGAGGGGGGACAGAGGGTTTGGGTATGTTGAGTGGGGAAGGGGGCAGTGAGCTGGGGCAGGAAAGGGCTGTGGCCAAGAGACTTACTTGCCAGCTGCCAAACTAGCCTCCTGCCTGCAGAGGTTAAAATGTTTCCCAGTCTGCCTGCCTGCTTGCTGGGCCATGTGCATCATGAATAACTGAGCCCAGGAGAGGAGGTGTGATTCTTTTTACCTACCTATTATTTCAACAAGCAGCTCCAATGGGTTAGTGCCAGAAACTGGCCAATGGGAATGTGCTGGATGCGGGGAGGCTCCTAAAACCCCCCCTTCCCCTCCAGTTTTAAAACAGAAATGGAGCCCTGCCAGCTGCATTTCTGCACGCTGCGCTGGGCTGCAGGGCAAATTGGGAAGCCTGCCTGGGGCTCCCCACTGCCTCCATGGGCCAGATCCAGTAGCTTGGCAGGCCAGATGCAGCCCGCGCACTGTATTTTGCCCAGGCCTGTCCTAGATACAGGTGTTGATCTGCTTCCACACCATAAATAATAAATGATTAAATAGCCCATTGAATCCAAGAAATTAACTTAATTATATATCTATATGCAAGTAATGTCTAAATTAAATTAATCAAATTTGCACATTTACAAGCCTCCTCAAGACACATGTATATGCCATTCAGAAAAAAAAAACCACTTCAAATAAATAATCCTCATTCTAAAACAGATCGGTCCAACACCTCATTTCAAAATCTGTTTTAGCCTATGAAATTTTATTTTCCCTTTTATAGCCATTTTGAAAATTAAAAAGCAAATAGTGTTCTAAACTAAGACATATATTAGTGGAGATACAATGAAAGGAAGACATGCATGTATCCATTTAAGAGAAAAACCTTCTATGCAGCTAAAAGGTTGCTATTTGAGGAATTGCTGAGGAAAGATGGAATGGGGTTTACTTCCTCCCTGCAGAGCTCTTGAATACTGACCATGGCACATCCTGCTGCTTTTTATAGACAGTAGGAATTGTCCAACAGAGAGCACCCTTCCAAGTGTGAATGTACATTGACTGAAAGTGACATTGGATCTTATACTGATATATTGTGAGACAGGTAAAAGGAATAATAAGAATTGAAGGGAAGCATGTAGTATTCTGAACAATCTTTAGTTATGTACTTTGCATAATTCTAACATACCTGCTATAAACATATGTTAATTTTTATTTGTGTAGTAAATTCAAAAGCTTGTGCTTGTGTTGAATATATCCATGTACATGCAAATTGAAATTTCCAGTAATGATAAATGTGTTACTTTTAACTTGCTACAAATAAATCAGTAACATGTTCCTCTCTTATTGTACTGTAGATTCTATATGTGATCAAATTATGAAACTTTTTGTGTCTTCATTTTCAGGGTAGTTAACAATCTAGTGTCTTTTGTGTTGCTAACTGACAGTTACTTGGGATTTATTCCTTTAGTGTAAGAGTTTCACACTTAGAATTAGAATTAAATTGTAGCCTATTAGAATAACAAACACATCAGTAAATGTGACCCAGATTGAGACTGTATGTGCCAATAAACACATCTAATTTAGATACTCGCGTTTAATGAAGAAATGTATTAAATTATTTCTGGTGTATCCAAAAGTTTGAAATTTTGGTGATTTTAGTTTCTCTCTAATTATGGACCCAACACTACACTCAAACAATTGAAAAGAGCACCACACAATACACAATTTAACAAAAACTCCTCCTAGATTACTCTTTGAGAGACCCTCAGAGCCGTCACCAGAGAAATATGCATTTCGTTTTTAAGATTTCTGCTGCCAGGAGATCAACATACACCCAAAAACATGAAGAGTACAGAGCTGTATTCTATAATCTGTTTCGATTTCAAACAACAAGCAGAAAAAACCTTTCTGTGCTTTATAGCTGTGACACAGTCTCCTAAATATGAAATGAATTTAAACCATTGCAATACTGTCTTCCTCCACCTTCACTTGGGCAGCTTGAAATGATAGTTCAGAGAAGTGGAAACTGTTCCCTTTATCTGATTGAGGGAAGGAAGAACATAGTTGGGCTTGTCTATGAATTGATTATTGCTGTTAAAGATGGGTTAATTTTAAATGAATCTGCCACCAGAGTACAATAGAAACAAGACATCTTGTCAGGAATTTGGGCCTGGTTTGACTCAGGTTTATCCATACTACACTACTGTGTGGACTATAGGGGTGTGAATTTTAGAGTACATCAAACTGTTGAACTCCAATTGCCCCATGTGGATTCTCCTAGTTGCAGTTGAAAGGGTACCTAGTTCACATTAATGCAGTCCTTATGAACTAGGGCTATGTCTACACTACGAGTTTTCTTGGCAAAAAAATATGCTAATGAGGGACTCATTTGCATATTTTCTGCCAATCTATTTTTGCACAAAAATAAGCAGTGTGGACATTTTCTTTTTGTGCAAAAACCCCTTTCCCCCCAAGATCCTTATGCTCCCAAAAAGAAGGTTTACTGATTTTGTGGGAAAAGGGGGTTTTGCGCAAAAAGAAAATGTCCACATTGCTTGTTTTTGCGCAAAAACCCCAGCGCAAGAACAGATCGGCAGAAAATACGCAAATGAGATTGCAACTCATGCAAATGAGTACCTCATTAGCATATTTTTTGCCAAGAAAACTCGTAGTGTAGACGTAGCCTAGGTGACTTGTAGCTGATGCTAGCAATGTCCACAGAGGGCAGTTAACACTGGTCTATACTAGGGAGTTATTTCTAAATAACTCCCCTTATTTTGAAATAACAAGTGGAGCATACACAGTACTAATCCCATTATTTCAAAATAACGGCCAGGGCTCGGGTGAAGAGGTCTACTGGTCCAAGCTGGTCCTCGTTGTCTTGAATTAGCATGTGGGCAGTGTGAATGAACTGTGCCATGAAGTGCAGCCTGAAGCCTGTGAACCTGGCACTGCTTTGTAGCAGCTCCAGCTCTGTGTTGGAAGTGCAGTGGCATCTGCAAGGGCAACTAGAGCACACAGAATCTAGCGAGGGGATAGGCAGTGGAGGAATGGCCTGTGAGACATGACTATGGAGAAGAGCCACTTTAAGCATGTGTCTCAGCTAGCCTCAGCAAGCAGTTTCAGGAAGTGTCTGCCTCGTGGTGCCTTCCCTGGAGTGCTTCCAGGGTCTTTAAATCTGATGCAGACTCCAGTCTGCGTGAACATGCTATTTTGAAATAATTCTGTTCTATTTCAGTGCTGCTTTGTAGTGTGGACATGCTATTTTGAAATAGTTATTTCGGGAGTTAACTTATTTCGAAATAAGTTATTTCTAAATAATTTCCTAGTGTAGACATGACCTCAGAGAGCAATACTTTGGTGTGCTCTGCAGGTTTCACCCACATAGTCCACCATGTAGTTCACCCACATAGTCCACCATGTAGCTCACAATAGACATAGTTGGAGTATTATGGGCTTTGACCATATTATAGGTTTTACGTAGAAGCTTGTAACAGTTTTAAATTTCTGAAAGCCAACAGATTGAAATATCTTTTAATGCTATTTATTGAATTTGTATTCAGTTGAACACTGTGCTTTAATGCAACATTGATGTGTAAACCAAGCAGTTATAGTACTCAGATATTTTAATTCACCTAAGCAATTGACTTGTCAAGATTAGTGAAAATTGTGGTTATCTTTGTGCAGCTTATATCTGTTAACTGGAAACTAATATTAAAATGCTTAGCCATTTTTAAAATTAAACTTAAGTGGTTAGTATATGATGTTTCATACAAAAGTACAAATGCTAATTTCAGTGTTCTGGTACAACTCCTAAACTACATTTAAGCTGAAGATTCTTGGAAATTCTCATATTACCAATGGTGAGAGAGTAGTATAAATTGCCTGCTGGTATTTTCACCACCGAGCCAGATCACCCTACTTACATTGAAAAACTGAGCAAGACTGGTCACTTAGGCTACGTCTTGACTACATCCCTCTGTCGGCAGAGGGCTGTAAATGAAGCACTTCGAAAGTACAAATGAAGTGGGGATTTAAATATCCCGCGCTTCATTTGCATAATCATGTAATGGCGCTCTTTCAAAAAAGCGCTATTTCAAAATTGAAACCGCAGTCTAGACGTGGTTCTTTTGAAAATGGGGTGCTTTTTCGAAAGATCCTATAAACCTAATTTTTTTTTTTTCCACAAGAGGGGGCCAGTCTAGATGTAGCCTACAACTTCACTTGTACAAAAACAAGGGACATGAGTTTTTACAGGATCTTTCGAATGGAGGGATCTGCGAACAGAGGGAATGTAGTCTAGACATACCCTTACTCATGCCCCTTGTTTTTGTACAAGTGAAGATGTAGGCTATGTCTAGACTGCCCACACTTGTGCAAAAAAATATGCGAATGAGGTGAAGCGGTGAATATCACCGCGCCTCATTTTCATACTTAATGAGCCATCATTGTGCTCAAGGGGCTTTTGCGCAAAAATCCCCTCTTGCGCAAGAGCCATTCTTCCTGGGGGGAAAAAAGTGACAGAATGACTCTTGCGCAAGAGGGCGGGTTTGCGCAAAAAGGAGCTGTCTACACGTGTAGACGGCTCCTTTTTGCGCAAAAGCCCCTAGTGCAAAAATGGTGGCTCATTAAGTATGCAAATGAAGCATGGCGATATTCACCGCTTTGCCTCATTTGCATATTTTTAGGCACAAGAGGGAGCAGTCTAGACGTAGCTGTAGAGTAAAAAGGGTCAAGATCAGAGTTCTATGAATCCACGGTTATTCTCTTCATATTTGCAGACCATTTTTGTGGATAGTGGATTGGATGCGGATACTGTGGCACTGGGCTTTACCCGTGGGCGGTTCCTAGCCCATAGCATTATTTGTAGGGCTGGGGCTGGGGCTGGGGCTGGGGCTGGGGCTGGGGCTGGGGCTGGGGCTGGGGCTGGGGCTGGGCAGCAGGTAGGAATTAGCTCTGTCCAGTACCCACTGGCTGCTCTGCTTTCCCATCCTGAGTTCAAGCTCCTCAGGCAGCACCACTGTATCCACAGTGGCTTATCCTGGCACCATTGGCCACGCTCTGAACTCCTGTGCATCAAGGCCCGCTTCACACCACCAGGATTGGAGCAGTTGGGGACCCAGCTCTCCTCCCATCTGCTCAACTGTTATACAAAAGTACTGTTGCTGGGTGTCATTGCCCCTGCGCCCTGAGGAGCAGCACATGATGTGACATCCCTTCTTTTTAACCCTCTCCAAACCATGCCCTTTCTCAAAACGCCACTTCTGTGTAGCCCTTTACCCTCAATCCCTCCTCTCACACTGCCTCTTCCCTGCAAAATCCTGCCCCTGCCTTGCTCATCTGCACTCTGTCTGCTCCCTCGCCCCCCCTTCCTCTTCCCCCCCTCCCCCCAACTTGCTAACCCTCATGAAACTGCTTGCTGTTGCAGATTCTGGTAAAAGACAACTAGCAGATCACTGGTCAGATTGCGGGTTGATTCTGACAGGTGCAGAGCCACATTATTTTATTCACACAGGCCACTATTCAAGACCACGTTTTTCTGTTGGCAGAGATTACTAGAACCTCATTCTGTGATAAAAATGTGTTGGTTGGTGTGTTCAATCCTATACTTCTTTTAATACTTATTTACTTTTTGTTCACCTAATTTACTCCAACCTTCTGAATTTAATGTAATTTTCCCGTCAGTTTCATGACTATATTGAATGCTGCTTGTTAAACCAATAATAAAAGAGAAAAAAACATAGGCCTGACCATTTATCATCTGCTTTACATGTGTTTGTGTGGTAAGCCTCCATTTCAGAATGTAATGCTTTCCTTAATTCCAGCCATTAGATTAGGATGTGAAAAACATGTATTACAGCAAATCTGCCTGCATCTGGCGTGACATTTTTTTCAGAGTATCCAGGATCTCATTTCTATGTAGTGTAGTAGTTGAATGTCATTTCTATAAAATTTAGATCGTTAATATACATGAGCTTTCATTTGTTGATTATCCAATCTGAGACTATAAATATTCCCACTAATGTCTACTGTCATTAAATCCATCAGCATTTGAATAGAGTATTTTAACTAGTGCCAAATACTTAATTTTTTGTGCTTTTCAGACTAAAAGATGTATATGCAAATGCTAGTATTTTTAGAAAAACTACCAATATATGATATGGAGGGGCAAAATGTCAGTTAATAGTGAATTAGTCTTTTGGGTTTGCTCTATGCTAGGTATTTGAGTAGATATGACGTTTAGTTGACACTGCAAATAATGAGGCAAAATTGTCAGTTTTAAACATGATCGCTACAGTTTAAATCCCTAGATGCGTATGCATGTCTGAATAATATGTACTAATATTAATAGTTCTCCAAAATTCTGAAGCCCAAATATGAGCTGTTCATACTGGCATATGTCTGTCCACGTCTCTTTCCCTTCAGTAGACTTCATCAACAATATTAGAGAACTTAATAGTGTCCCTCCCAAAATTATTAAATAATACATGTCCAAAGGCTTCCCCTTCAGTCATATATTTCTGTACCTAAGGAAGAACAAGAAGCATGCAAGATTTCAGTGTGATAGTCAGGGTCTAGGAGGCAGAGAACCTGCTGACCCTGCTGCTACTTTTAAAGCTATGTCTACATATACAGCCTCTGCAGATTATTTAGTGAAGATGACAGCTCTCCTATTAACATAATATAACCACCTCCACAAATGACAGAAGCTCTCCCATTGGCATAGTGCTGTCCATACTAGCACTTAATGGTGCTCAGAGAGGGGAGGTTCTTCAAACTCCTAAACAAAACTAATTCTGCTGACCTAAATTATAATATAGACATAGCCTTAAAATAGAGGGATCAAAGAGAGAATGAATAGATGAAAAATGTTTATTCAGCTGGGATTATTGATCCTGTACTGAGTCTTTCTCACCAACTCCTTGTTAATATATTTGGAGCATCCTCATTATAGGTATCCTAAAGACAGTTATTGGAACTGATGGCACAGTTTTGCTTAGCAGGCTTTTATTGTCTTATCTAGAAACAGGGAAACAGCTGCAACTCTGAGCACATACAAATTTCTTTATCTAAATTAGCATTCCAAGTGATCATCTTCTATAGAATTCTCATGTTTCAGACAATAAAATTTCATTATTGGGATTGTCACAGATAGTGTAAAATTAATTCCTTTTCACTGCTGTAGTTCCTTTTCACTTGCTTTGGACCTTCAAGTTGTTTTAGTTCTCTGCGAATCCACAAAAATAATCGACTGAATTGCATTCCCAAATGGTGTGAAATGCTGGTCTGTTGATTGAATCCAGCTCTCTTGATGCGTGCCATCTTTGCATATAGCCTAAAATTATGATTCAGATATGAAATTCTTTGTTGCTAATGCTTTTGAGAGTGTTAACTTTAAATCATACAGACTTTCAAGTAAACCATAAAGCATTCACTATTTATGACAGAATGCACTCTGTCTATATCTGATTACAAAGTATGCTTTGTGAGATATTTGAAAATTCATCATTTGCTGGTGGTTGTCCTGATAAAATGTGGCAACATTGTATGTGGCAACATTGTATGTGAAGTTATGAGTCCACCCTAACACATGTTCCATATTGAGGTAGTCAAAAAAAAAGAATGTGTTCTTTGCTTCATTTACATTGATCATCAAGCAGATAGGACAATAAAAGATGCTCTAGCAGGTGAAGAAAAAGCAGCAGGGAACAATGTTCTGTGTTGACTTTTCCTGTTAGCCGGAAATGTTTTCTAAGAGGGGCATTCTGACACTGTAACAAGGAGGGGAATCTCCCATCCACTGATTCATTGCACCTGAAGGAACAGCGGCTACATCTAAACTACACCCCTCTGTCAGCAGAGGGATGTAAATTAGACGTATTGAAAGTCTGAGTAGTACAGGATCTTTCGAAATGGAGCATTTCTGTTGAAAATGCCCCGTCTAAACTGCCGGGGGGGGTTGGGGTTCGAAAAGCCCCATTTCGAAAAAAAGCAGCGGCTGCTGTTCTGCAAATGAAGCATGGGGTATTTAAATCCCGGCTTCACTTTTGATAAGTCTAATTTACATTCCTCTGCCAACAGAGGGGTATAGTTTAGACATAGCCAGCGAAAGCAACCACTAAACTGAAAATGGGGGTCTTCTTGACCGCAGAAGTTTGTTCAATAGGACTGCTGAGAGGATGTGATAAGAATTTTGCTTTCAAATCTTGTATTGTTATTTAATCCACTGGTCTTAAATTGAAGTGTTGGAAAAACTTCATTTGGAGCAACAAGATGTACTCATAATATTTGTATTGTCCAGAAGAGAACTGGGCAGCACAGAACATATGTTTCTGGGAGAAGATCTAAAACAAAAGGTAGATGTAGTTCTGGGCCTAAGATTGAGGATGGATGGATTGATTGATTTTGCTGAATGATACTGAATTGACTGGTAAAGTTCTGAATAAATCAGAGTTATTTACATAAGGCCATATGCTACTCATGATTTCTGTGCAAACCACACATTTCGTCCAACATTTCTTGAAACTTCCAAAAATTAAGACCAGCCCTCTCAGTGTACTACAGTAGCCGAAAAAAAGATTTTGTAACTACTCATCTCCACACTTTCATTTTACGTAGTAAACAATTCAGACATTTTAAATTACCATCTTTGCATTAGCTTTTTGTAGTTTGTCTCAAATTTAATCCCCAGATTTATTCCTCCCACATACCAGATAGCTGACATCTGTGTTTTGTTTTTTATCATTAAGCTAAGTGACATGTTAGCCATTGTATTTTCTATTTTTTTTTCTGGTAGTTATTTCATTTTAGAGCTATTTTTCATTCTGGTCCTATCATCATGAATCTTAGATACAGATTCTTTTTTATTTTTAATTTGCCTAGTGTTACAGTAGTTTCCAATAGCATACATCTGGTCCCATTATGCAATTATATTTTGAGTAGTGTATAACGTCTCATTTAAATTGCATCAGGATTAAGCTTTTTTAAAAGTCTTTATTGACTTTTACATTAGAAAAAATTAATTCACCACACATTTCTGCTCTTTACAAACATTTAGTAAAAGGCAAAAGAATATTATTGTGCAAGACACGCATTCTAAATTACAAATACTAGAGAAAATAATACAAACTAACATGGCAGTAAACGATGTTCAAACCCAATCTAATCCAAAATCTACTATGTATTTGAGAGAGTTTGTCTATTTACTCTGAAATGGTAAGAGATAGGACCACCAAATTGGGAATGGAACTTCTTATCATAATTTAAAGTGAGGTAAGGATTTGATTGTGCTAGGGAAATAGAATGTGCCAGGAATGGGATTGTTCCTCATAAAACAGAAAGGGAGGGCTCTGCTGTATAATGACCACATGGAAGCAGCAGGGGATATGAGATGGAAAGCAAGGATAGTTATATTGTGTAATGACAACAGGGGAGCAGTAAGGGGCAAGAGATGGGGACTAGGACAGGTATAACCTCATTGGGGGAGCAGGGGGCAGAGGTGGAGAAAAGGAGAGCTATTACTATGTATTTGAGAGAGTTTGTGTATCTATCCTTCAACTGGGGGAAACATGTACCCTTCCCCCAGCTGTACCCACTGGAGCTGTAGCAGCCATGGAAAGGTGCTTCTTACCTAACTCCAACCTGCTATGGTGAGAGAGGCCTGGGGTAGTCTTTTCTCCCCGGGACAGCCAGCATTGAATCTCTCATCCCCAGCTCCACCCCAGAACAATGATTTAGATGAAGAAAAACAAAAACTGAGTTAAGGACCTGAGAAATTCTGGGTAAATCTTCTGGTAATGTTATAAAATGAGCATGAACAATGTGTGAAGTTAGCTGGTGCATGTGTTGTGAAACTCATATCAGTAGTGAGACAAGCTATAGTATAATATATTAGTTCTCAAGGAAGAAAGAAAAGGTTGATCCCAGACTAAAATCCCATCTCTTCATTGGATGAGAAGCTGCAGGACAAAAGGAAGCATGCCTAACATACTGGTTTAATTTGTTTTCTGATTTTGAGGGGGAAAAAAACCTCTGTATTTGCAACGCAAAAACAATATTTTTTACAAAAGAGAATTACATTCATTTAGTCTTTTATTTAATAGGTAGGGCTTTCAACTTTCTCTCAGTACATAATATGGATTTACTTCCCGTTGCAGTTTTAACTAGCAGACCTATTACTTCCCTTGCAGTTTTAGCTAGCATACATATTAATGTATGGCTTTAAGCCTGTAAACATCATTTCTTTGTTGAGTGATTACTCATATCCACTTAACTATAGGTGGATGTGCTCATCACATGCATTGGTGCCAGTTCAGATGCCTCCTGGAATGGCGCACACAAGCCATGCTATATAGGGTGCTTCTGACTAGGGATGTAAGAGTGTAACCGTTTAAACAGTTAACAGATAACATCAGCTTATCCGTTTCTGTTACGGTTCTGTTACGGCTCCCAGGCCCTGTTCCCAGGGAGCTAGATGCCACCCCATGCTGCAAGCTCTGCAGTATAAACTGTATACTGCAGGAGTGGCCAACCCATTAAATGAAGAGAGACAAAACAGCGGCGGAAAAAATGTGAAGAGCCACACCAGAATTGTTGAGCAAAAAAAAGGGGGGGGAGGGGAGAGCTCCCCACCAGCCAGAGTTGTTGAGGAAAAAAAAAAACGCTGCCCCTTTAAAAACTGCGGGTTAGGTTTTTTGGCCACATCAGGGTCCCGTCAGCCAACGCCATCTTGCCGCACTGAATGGCTCCCCACACCCGGTGAGCACAGAGGGTCCGGGGGGTTGGGGGTGTTTGTAGGGGCACATGGGGCAGTTTCACGAGCCGTGAAGGGGGCTTCACAAGCTGCACTTTCCGGGGTGAAGAGCTGCATGCTGCTCGTGAGTCGCAGGTTGACCAGAACGCTGCAAATTCTGCAGCACCCCACACTTCGCTAGGGTTTTTAACGGTTAAACGGTTGCATTTTTAACTTTTTTTTTTTTTTTTTAAACATCCCTATCTCTGGCCCCCTCCACCTCAGTTCCGTCTTGCTGCCAGTGACAGTGCTTGGAGCCTGCAGGTCTCAGTGTTAGCTGGTGTGCATTTCCCTAGTGGATTTTGTTTTCCCTGTAAATAATTTCTTTTGTTAGTCAGTTTACTATTCTAAGTAGTTAGTGTATATCCCATAGAAACTTAGCCTCAGGTTTGGGCATGCCCCGTTCTCTGGGCTTCAAGTTATGTTGCCGTTGTAAGGCCAGTGCCAGTGAGTAACCCCCACTGTGATTGAGAGACTTCATAGAAGTGATCGGTGCCACATTTGCAAATTCTCTAAACCTTGCACTAAAAAGGAGGACATTCCTCTCAGGACTTCCAATGGAATCCTACTGAGCTCTGGTGCATGCACGCTCAGACTCAGCACTGAGCACCAGCACCTTGGTGTACGGTACCCCTGTGCCACTGGCCTCATGGCACCGCTCACTGGCCCCACGCAGATCTAGGCAGGGCAAGGGCAAGTCTCTGAGGCCTAATAAAGATCCAGAATATCAATGCCGATGGACTCTCCTGCTTTTGTTCAGCAGATGCCTCAGACCCCGTCACAGAGTGGATCTCCTTGCTTCCTAGCTCAATCGTGGAGAAGCATTGAACAGCTCTGGATGCTGTCAACGCTGGAGGCATTGCAGGTGGCCTAGACCATCTTGTTAATGCTGGTGTTGTCCACCCCCTGTAGTTGCGGGACTGAGCTATAAGAGAAAGCAGGCCATGGCACCACACAGGTTTCTGCAGGGGTGCTGTTCCCTCTCTGTCGAAGGTCTCACCTCTTTGTGACAAGAGCCACAGAGCCCTCAGCCTGGCCTAGTCTCTGGCAGGGTCTAAGGCCACGAGGACAGCAGGCAGGACTCCCCAGCATTTTGGCGCGGATTTCCTGTGTCATGCACCTCCCTGTATGGCCAGTGTGCTTGGGACTAGTATGGTCCATAGTCCAAGCACCATTCAAAGGAGAGGTCTCCAACATGGCACTATATACTGCATTGGCACCACTCCCCACCTCATAACTCCTTGCAACATATCCCTGAAGAGTGCAGGGGTTGGTGGTCCTGTTCAACTTCGCAGCACCATTTTATTGGATGATCGGCACTGGTCCTGCAACCATTCCCAAGTCCGTTATGAGACAGCCAGCCATTGTCGCCTTCATAGATCCCATAATGAATGACACTCCTCCACATCCTAGGTGCTGGTGTCGGTTGCCAGCATACGGTACCACACCAGTACCAGCCCTTGCTCCTGGTTCCCCAGCACTATGTTCTCTGCCAGCGTGGCCTTGGACCAAGCCTCCGTTATTCCACTAAGGTACGCCTCTGGTACCACAGTTAGGCCCTTAGACAGCTTAGTAGCTGCAGGTCTGGAACCCAGTGGTACCCCAGGAGTCCATGGGGGGCTTTCCATACCATCCCAAATCCCATGCTTAGTAGCCAGTGTGCTAAGAGCACCATCGACTGCCTCCGCTAAATGCCTCCCAGCTCCCAAAGCTTCCCAGGGAGCAGGAGGTTGAGACGCAGGTTCCGGCCTCAAGGGGGTTCCCCCAGCGCAGGCCTCCTCTTCTCCAGTTGAAGCCGTTGGGTTACCCCCTCCGGGGTAGGGGAGATGACATCTGGGCACACCAGGACATCATTAAGCAGTTGGCCACTATAACTTGAACCTCCAAGTGGAGGAACTTGAGGAGCCGGAGGATATCCTCTTTGTGGTGTTGAGACAGACAGCCCCAGTCAGGGGCTGGCCAGCATCACCTCCCTCCCCGATGGGCTGGCCAGCATCACCACAGCTTTGTGGGAAATGCCCTCCTCCGTTCCCCTATGTCCAAAAGGGAAAAAAGGAAATACTTCATTTTGGTGAAGGGATACAAGTTCCCTTATTCCTACCCAGCCCCATGGCCAAGGGATGGGCTCCAGCCCATTCTTGACTTGCGTGGCCTGAACTGTTACCTGGTGTGAGGCTGAACTTATGTATGGTGTCCTTGGCCTCTATCATTCCCTCCCTTGATCTGGGAGATTTGTACTCTGCTCTTGATCTCGAGGACGCTTACTTTCACATTGCCATTTCTGAGGGTCACAGATGCTTTCTGCAGCTTGTGGTGGGGGCAGATCACTACCAGTTTGCAGTCCTCCCAGTTGGCCTTGCCACTGCTCTTCGGGTTTTTACTAAATGTAACTTGGTGGTAACGACCCCTCTCACACAACAAAGGGTGCAGATCTATCTTTATCTGGATGATTGGCTTGTCAAGAGCATCTGCTCCAAGGACTTTAGGCACATGCATTTTATTCTCTGCCACCACATTGGCTTGCTGGTAAACACAGAAAAGTCAGTTAGTGCTCATTCTATGAATAGGGTTTATAGAAGTGAGGGTCTTCCTACCTTCAGACAATGTGGCTCTCCTGAGCATGTCACCAAATGCTACAGCCAGGGTATGTCTTCAGCTGCTTAGGCACATGAGGGCATCCATTTACGTGGTAAAATTTGCCAGGCTTTGCATGTGCAGTGGCTATTGTCAGTCTATACACCCTCCAAATACTTCCTGGACAAGTGGTGATGGTCCTGGCTCTGGTCCTAAACTCTCTCGCCTGGTGGATGAGCTCCAAAAACTTTCTGGAGGCTCTTCTAGCATTTGAAGCCCTTCCTCGCTCCCTCAAACTGGTATAAGACATGTCGGACCTGGGATGGGCTGCCCATTTCGGTGATCTCTGGACCCAAGTTATGTGGACCACTCAAGAAGCACCCCTCTACACAAATATCAACTTTCTGCAGGCATTTCACCAGGCATAGAAAGTCTTTCACCTGGCAGACAGAGTGGTCTGAATCTTCAAAGACAGCACCGCCAGAGTGTTCAATGTGGGGTGGGGTAGGGGTGGACAGTCAGGCGTGCAGTGTCAGGAATCTGCCTATCAGACTTGTGCATCTAGCATGGTATTCCTCTGAAGGCCCGCCACCTCCCGAGCATGGGAAGCCTCTTAGCCAGTAGCTGGGATGATGGGTCTCCTCTTACCATGAGTGGCCTCTCCATCCACGAGTCACTGCCACGCTCTTCTGGAAGTGGGGCACTCCCCAGGCTGAACTCTGCCACAGTGCAGAACACAGAGTGTTGCAACTTCTGCTCCAGATGCCGAGTGGTCAAGGGGTCCATGGTAGATGCCTTCCTCATCCTGTGGTTGGGTGCCCTGTTCTACACTTCTTTCTTCTCCACTTCTTTCTCGTCAGTCACCGTGGCATGCAACACTATTTTACACCTTTATAATGAACTAAAATGCTACAGAAGAAATATACTCAATGCTATCACCAAATCCTCCCGCACCACTCACTTGAAAATTTGACCCATTGAATTTAAATAGCAAGGTTTAGCAGGACTGGGCCCCTGATTTTTTTTATTCACATTACTGCTGTTGGTCTGATTCAGGAATGCACTCGCACACATGCACTTGAATTAAGCCGCCCTTCTTTGGAATGTGGTTCATTACAACAATTACACTGTTTAAAATAATTACCGGTAAACATGTTAGCGTTAATAAAACAAGTAAAATTGCATTAGCATCCAGAAGCCCTAGTCAGGAACAGAGATCTATATAGAGCCTGTGGTGTCCAGCCAGTTCTGAAGCAGTAGCCACTATAGTAGCTACTGCTCTAGTGAACTAGCCACACTCAACTGGCCAAATAGCCACATTGTTCAAGCCAAATAGCCACATGTGGCTAGTGACTAACAGCTAGCATGTTGGACAGCACGAGATAGACTTACAAAAAACTATCATCCCTGCCCACAGATTAATTGGCTTGATAAATTAAGATACCACACCAGATCACTCCCTGGAGCCATGCCTACAAAGGGGCCTCTCCCATTACAGATTTGCTTGCCATCTGTCCACCATTTTAACACCATGGATATTCCTTGGTGGAGTTGAAGATGTGCAGGTTTTGAAACGGTAGGGCAGGAACACTGGCTTCTGCTAGATTCTCCCATTCTAACTGTGGAAACAACCATAATGCAGTTATACAACTTTCCCTTATACTATGGAGAACTGGGCCTTTAGGAGTGGTTCCACGGTAAAATGAATTCCTAGAAGCTTCTAGCGGGTCCCCCAAAATAAACAAGAATTTTGGGAGAGTTCTGGATCTTGGGAGTGGGACCATCAGTCTTTTCTTTGGAGAAGAAGAAATTCTGCAAGTGTCAACTCAAGTGAGTTTTCTCTCTCCTATGTAGGTTATTCCAACATAAGAGAAAGATACTGGCTTGTAAAACCATTTGTTTCTTCCCCACCCCCAAAAAGGGTATGGTCTCTTAACATTTTGGGGAAAATCATAGAAAATTAGAACTGGAAGGGACCTCGGATAGGTTATGAAGAGCAGTCCCATGCACTCGTGGCAGGACCAAACACCAACTAGATAATCAGGGTGTTTGTCTACTCTGTTCTTAAATATCTCCAATGATGGAGATTCTATAGCCTCTCTAGGCAATTTATTCCAGTGACCACCCTGACCGGAAGTTTTTCCTGATGTCCAATCTAAACCTCCCTTGCTGCAATTTAAGCCCATTACTTCTTGTCCAATCATCAGAGGTTAAAGAGAATAATTGTTCTCCTTGTAACAACTTTTTAATTTCTTGAAAATGTTTATCATCTTCTCTTTTCCAGACTAAACAAACCCATTTATTTCACTCTTCTTGCATAGGTCATGTTTTCTAGACCTTTAATCATTTTTGTTGCTCTTCTCTGGACCTTCTCCAGTTTCTCCACATCTTTCTTGAAATGTGGGGCCTAGTGTAAGTATAGCGTACTTAGATTTCCAGAAAGCCTTTGAAAAGGTCCTTCACCATAGGCACTTAAGCAAAGTAAGTTGTCATGGGATAAGAGGGAAGGTCCTCTCATGGATTGATAACTGGTTAAAAGACAGGGAACAAAAGGTAGGAATAAATAGTAAGTTTTCAGAATGGAGAGAAGTAACTCATGGTGTCTCCGAAGGGTCCGTACTGGGACCAGTCCTATTCAGCATATTTATAAATGATCTGGAAAAAGGGGTAAACCGTGAGGTGGAAAAATTTGCAGATTGTACTAAACTGCTCAAGATAGTTAAGGCCAAAACAGACTGTGAAGAGCTTCAAAAAGATCTCACCAAACTAAGTGATTGGGCAACAAAATGTCAAATGAAATTTAAGGTTGATAAATGTAAAGTAATGCACATTGGAAAAAATAATCCCAACTATACATACAACATGATGGGGACTAATTTAGCTATAACTACTCAAGAGCAAGACTCTTACTTGGAGTCATTGTGGACAGTTCTCTGAAAACATCCACTCAATGTGCAGCGGCAATCACAAGAGTAAACAAAATGTTTTGAATCATTTAAAAAGGGATAGAGAGTAAAACAGAATATCTTATTGCCTCTAAATAAAACTATGGTACGTCGACATCTTGAATACTGCATACAGATGAGGTCATCTCGTCTCAAAAAAGATATGTTGGCACTGGAAAATGTTCAGAAATGGGGAAAAAATGAATAGGGGTTTGGAACGGGTCCCACATGAAGAGAGATTAAAAAGACTGTGACTTTTCATTTTGGAAAAAAAGAGACGAAGGGGGGATATGATAGAGAACTATAAAATCATGACTGGTGTGGAAAAAGTGAATAAGGAACAGTTATTTACTTGTACCATAACATAAGAACTAGGGGTCATCAAATGAAAGTAATAGGTAGCAGGTTTAAAACAAACCAAGGAAGTTTTTCTTCATGCAGGGCCCAGTCAACCTGTGCAACTCCTTGCTAGAGGAGACTGTGAAGACCAGGGCTTTCACAGGGTTCAAAAAAGAACCAGATAAATCCTGGAGGATAGGTCCATCAATGGCTATTAGCCAGAATGGGTAGAAATGGTGTTCCTAGCCTTTGTTTGTCAAAGGCTGGAAATGGATGACTAGAGAGGGATCACATGATCTTTACCTATTCTGTTCCCTCCCTCTGGGGCATCTGGCATTGGCCACTGTTGGAAGACAAGATACTGGTCTTGGACCTTTGGTCTGACCCAGTATAGCCATTCTTATGTTCTGGAACTGGATATTTTTAAGGATCTATATATAGAGAGTAAAACTGTGGAGTTTTCAGGTTTAAAAAGATTTAATAGAGCAGGACATTTACCCTTAATGTGACTTAATGTTCCATCTGTTTCTTCAGGTTGATATTGGGAAAAGGTATTACTGTAATGGCAGTGGTCTCCAACCTTTTTAAGCACAAGATCACTTTTTGAATTTAAGTGCAATCCAAGATGTACGTCACACCCAAATACCCTTGCCCCACCTTCTTTGTGCCCCTTCTCTGAGGCCCTGCCCCCCTGCTCACTCCATCTTCCCTCACTTTTACCAGTCTGGGGCAGAGGGTTGGGGGTACAGGCTCTGAACTTGGGTTAAGGGATTCGAGTGTGAGAGGGGCTCTGAGCTGAGCTTGGGGCAGGTATTTGGGATGCTGGAGGGGGCTCTAGGTGCAGGCTCTAGGAGGGTGTTTGGATGCAGGGGTGTTTGGGGCTAGGGCAGGGGCATAGAGTGCAGGAGGGGGTTCATGACTGTGGTAGGGTTTCAGAATGTGGGCTCCAGCTGGGCCCCTGCTTACCTCAGGTGGCTCCTGGTTGGTGGTGCAGTGAGACTAAGCCTCACCCCTGCCCTGTTTAATGTTTTATTATTAAACAGGCATTAATATACCAAAAGTATGTATTTTCACACAGTTGTGTCAGTAGAGGCCCAGGGCTGAAAACAAGCTATTTATTTATGTTGTTTTGATCCATTTATTTATACATTAAAAAACCACTATGTTATTAAATAAACTAATATATTTAGAATTAAGAGTACATGAGTATAATAATATATTAAATCTTATATTCTTTTGTTTGTCTTTCCAGATTTGTTCCTTACTACTTTATCAAGTTCCCAACAAGTTCAGTTTGAAACATGGGTAAATAAGGTAAGGAGTAAAATAAAGCAATTGTCTTATGCAAAACATAATTTTAAGAAATGTAAAACAAAGAAGTCACCTGATACTGATTTCAAGAATAAACAGAGCTGATAAGAGATCATAGCTGCACTGTTGCATTCAAACTGCTGAATATCGCTGGAGGAGATGATTCACTCAGCATCAGTTCCTCTGCAGGATGTTAGCATGACTGCCAATTAAACCAATCAATCTGCCCTAATGCACATGTTAACAGGGCGCCTGTTGTGGTGTCAGCTGTTGTAAGAGGTTACTGTCATTTACTTTGTCAGCATGATGGTTTATGGGGAAAAACCTTTTCAAAGAAGTAATTTTTCCTTGTTGCCTCCAGGCTTGGATATTTTTAGTTTGTTTTAAATGTGGCTAAAAAGATTTCAGGGCAGAAATAAAAGACTTTTATGAGTGAGAGATATTTAGATGATGCAATATACCCTATGGAACATGTTGTATAGATTATAGACAGGAAACGCCCGTAATTCAGAGTATTTTGAAAAAAAGGAAAAACAAACAAAAGGAATTAATCTTTCTAGGCAAGAAGGCCATTTCTTGACTATCTCCTTTCAAGATGTGTCTATATTAAAAGCCATGATTCAGTTGGTTTGTAACAATTAAGAAAAAGCCATTAGGTAGTCTGAGATTTAAAAAAAATGCAATTCAGGCATTTTGCTGAGTGTGGGTAAGTAGAACAGGGAGAAAATTCAATTGGGAATCAATTCTGGTAACGATAGAGACTTCAAGAATTATGTGAAAACATCTAAACAGAGAAATAATGTTTTTGGTAGGAACTTTTGAGGAGATGATGATGCTGTCATATAGCTTTGAACAATTCAGGTGTTCTCAGTTATTTTTATAGCTATACATTTTATGCCTACTTTAATGTTTCAGAAAGAATTAAACAATGTAACATTTAAAACAGGGGTAGGGAACCTCAGGCCCTGGGGCTGGATGTTCCAGCACCCTAGCCACCCACCCCCAGGGGTGGAGCACACAAAATCTACTAACCTGAGCCCCCCTAGGCTCTGGTGTGTTAAGGGACTGTGGGGAGTGTCTTTCTCCTTGTCATTCTGGGGCTTCTCACTTCGCTTCTCACTTGTGTGCAGCCCCTAACTGATTTTTCTGGGGGCCAGCGGCCCCTGATCCAGAAAAGGTTCCCCACCCCTGATTTAAAACAACCATAGCTGCACTTCTCCTTTCACTTTTCTACCATTACTACAAGTTGTCTGAATATCTGCAAATATTAAGCTATTTTTACTAAAAAGTTACTCTTTAGTTGGGATCTTAATGGATCAAATAATATCCTGGCCATCATGCTTTATTTAGGAAGAGATATTGAAATTGATCCTGTTCTGTCTGATGGCAATATAGCCCCGTATTCTGAAGATGTTCAGTCCTCTGTCTGTCCCCTCATTGTAAATTATAGCAGCTTCAAAGCTGCTCTGATGCTGTGCTGTGCTTCCTGTGTGCCCCGTAGACCTTAAAAAGCAGAAAATAGCTGCAATTCCATGCCATCCAACCCTGATCCTACAACCAAATCTTGGAACAGTACCACCATAGAGTCTAGAGCCTTGCAAATCTGCTTCATATCTGCTTTATATCCACCATATCTGCATTCTTTGGTGTGGATGTAGATATCTGTGGCTCATTTTTGTACATACGGATGCAGATATACATTTTGTATCTAGAATCCAGCAAATTTGCAGATGTCCACTTTATTTCCACAGATATTCGCATCCGTGGATGTGAACATGGATATCCACAGATCATTTTTGCAGATGCAGATGCAAATTTTGTATCTACACAGAGTTTTATTTATGCCAGGAAAGCCCCTTGTACTGAGTACTTTGAGGAGGTTGTTTCTCACGCCTTTACTTTTCCAGAACATCATTAAAGAGTATTAGTATAAAAGTTAGAATCTAGATTCAGGATTATTACTGAGTTAAGACTAAAATCTTATCTTTCTGTACTGGAACATGTGCTGCAGCCATTCTACCAAATCAATCAGAGGTCACTTTTATAGTTGTAAATTAAGTCTGTAATAGATGCTGAGTAAGAAATCTATAAAGTGTTAAGTACAATATATGTATTACATTGAATTTTTTTACAAAACTTTTTATGGATGCCTTGCTTAACATGTACATTAGTATGAGAAGACACACTGGTAAACTAACACTTACATTTATTGTATAGTAAATTTTTAACACAGCTTTGCATCAAAATTATGAGAATAAAGATATTCACCCTCTTCATCTAACCACAATTACTTTTGCTTTATGTCGAAAAAAGTAAAATGGAGAGACCTGCAATGGTTAATCAAGACTGTATCTTTAACATTACTTCATATTACTTACCATTAGTTTTTTCCTGTAATATCAATAATTATATAGAGAACAATATATGCTCCTTTAAGTCCTTAATGGGAAGTATAAAAGTATGCTTTTATGCACCTAGGGCAGGGCTATTCAACACACAGCCTGTGGCCCATTTGTTTGCAGCCCGTGGTGCGGTTTGGGTTTACACAGGGCTCAACACACGGCCTGCAGGTAGGAGCCAAAACAAAAAAGGAGTCAATGGTCTTCTGTTGATATGCATTTTAGTAGTTAAATTCCTGGAGTGTCATTGATCATTAGAAGTGCTGTCATGTGGATGGAAATCAGGTAAATATTACATTTGATTAATATCAGCAGAACTGACTTGAATGGGGCCTTTGTGTTGTGTAGTCTTACCTTAATCTGTGTATTCATGCCCATCAGTGTGAAATAAGCTATTTGCATATATTTGCATGTATATGCAACCACACTTAAGCTGCGACCCTCGGCGTGTGCTGTGAGTACCATTGTGGCCTACGGAGCTTCCAAAGTTGAGTAGCCCTGACCTAGGGTATATTTCAATGCAGTTTTTGGTATAGAATGCATACCATTTTCCTTACCTGCAGAAAATGCAGAGGTGGCAGAGGAGGTGGGCACACAGGGGCACATGCTCATTCAGATTTATGCATTCCGTTTAGCAGCAGCTTGTAGAGGTTTCCCAACATCCCAAGAGAGCAGAGAGGAACATTTGAGGAGGAAGAATTAATCCCAGGTGGCTTGGGCCAGCCCAGCAGGACTCAGGGACGGAGTCCTACCTTCATATCCGATTCACTTCAGTAGACCATACAGCCTGTCTGGGTTGGGGGAATGGGTGTGATTAGGGTTGCCAGGTGTCCGGTATTTTCACCTGTCTGGTAAAAAAATTTTTTAAAAATACCGGACACCTAAAATATTCAGCATTTTCTGTTTTTTTCCCTGCCAGAGGCGAAAATACTGGACACCTGGCAACCATACGACACACTCAGCAACTGGGCCCAGTCCCCGAACCCTCTCCCCCTTCCCCCCAGGTCCCCGGATCCCCTGCTTACCTGGTTCCGCAGGGAAGCTCCCTTCTTGCTCAACCAAGAAAACAAGATGGCCGCTGGCAAAAAACCTAAAGACCTGAGCAAGGGGAAGCAACCTCTTCTCTTTCTGAGACTCTGCACGCAATTAAAGGGGCCATGCTGTTTTAACGCTTGGGGTGTTTTGGTTTTTTTTGCTCAACAACTTTGGTCTCAACTTGGGGGGAGGGGGGGGTTTTGGTATTTTTGTTGAAACCATCTGTCAGCCCTAGGTGTAATCAAAAATTGTAACTCAGAACAGTAGCTCAGCTTAAACCACTGAAATTGACTACTCGCCCCTCCTGAAATGTTCATCCATGCTCCACAATTTGAAAATAATAAAATGTGGTATTTGCCATTGCAGAATTTTTTCCAGAGGAACACATATCCCAGTTTGAAAACCGCTGTGATAGCTCTTGCATCAATAATCTATCTTAAGGATATTGTTACCACCACCACCACCACTACAAATTCCTATCAGTATAGTATTAGGAAAATGTCCTGTAATTTAAACACGGGTACTTTGACATTTTGGGGAACACCAGGACACCACAGTAAAAGATTCTGTCATGGCTTGCTCTGTACCTTGGTGCTGCACATCTATGGTTCATATCCCAGACACCAGTCTAGTTATTCTTTGCAAGGTGACAGCAACAGCCCTTCCATTCCAAGTCTCCCTACATCAGTCTTCCTGAGTTCTTAAATATCACATACTGAAGGTATTCTTCTCTGGTTCGTCACCCCTTCCCTTTCCTCCCTCCCCCCAAACAAAGCTGTGAAACCAATTCCCCTGTTATCAGTTTGCTTTGACACACACACTGCACTCCATACAGTTCACACACCAGATCTACTTGGGATAAAAACAAAGTTTATTTAAGAGAAAAATCACAGATTTAATGATGAAATAGTACGGGAAAGTAAACCTATGCAAGTTGTACATAAAATAAGCATAGATGTAACTTTAGGCTTTAGACTCCCACAGTAGATAAAATCCCTATTCTTCTTTGGGGATGTCCCCGCGGGTGCTCCACTATGGGTGCTGGGCTTGCCCCGGCGCCGCAGACAGAGACTTGTCATTAGCAGTGTCTGGCCGGACCACGCATGCGCCGCAGGCTCGCGGCTTTCGCGCTCTTTCTGTCGCGCGGTCCGGCCCCTCCGCCAGTTCCTCTTCACTGCCTCAGGCTGCAGACGCCTGTAACCGTGCTCCTCTCTCCACAGAACTAGACTGCTTCTAGTTCTCCCTTTCTATATATAAAATCTCCTTTTCCTCCCTCTCCCCTCTTCTCCCAATAAAGTTAAAAAAAAAAAAAAAATTTCTTTCAAGAGAGGAAGGACAAACAAGAACTATAGGGAGTGAAAGCGGAGACCGCTCTTACTTCCCACCTCTCAGCTATTCTCCTTTCAGCTTCTCCGTATAGAGCTCCGTTCACCTTAAAAAAAAAAAAAAAAAAAAAAGAAAACCAGACTGTTAAGATAACAAGAACAAAGGATAGCTGACCAGAGCCATTACCAGGCTATCAGCCTTAACAACAACAAAATATAAGAAGCAGCGGGCTGCCGGCAAATGTCAGGGACGGGCTTTAAAAAATGCGGCTCCTGCCATGAGGCAATGCAAGCCTCGGACGGCCATGCCAAATGTATTCGTTGCCTGGGGGAGTCTCACATCCCCCAAAAGTGTCACCATTGTTCTAGGCTCACCTCCAGAGCCAGGAAAGACAGGGAGAGGCGCCTTCGTATGCTCCTCTTCGATACAGCCCTACAGCCGCTGCAAGCTGACTTGAATCAGCAGCCTCTCAAGCACCGGGCTTCCTCCCCTACTGCAGGACTTCAGAGGAAAACGACCCTGTCCCCAGCAAGATCCTTGCCAGCTGCCTTTAATGGCAGGGACAGCCAGGCAGAGACATCTGGGACCTCTGGCATCCCAAAGCCATGTCCTCCTGCCTCAGCGGCTTCTAAGCCTAAGCGGCCACGGGGAGTCTGCAAAGACACCAGCTCCCCAGCCGGCATCAGCACAGCCGCTTCTCCCTCCTCCGGCGCTGAGCGTTGAGCCGGCGCCGAGAGCAGCCCCGGACCCGACCACGGCACCGGCCCCGACACCGGCCCCGGCACCGCCCCCGTGTCACCGCGCGGTGCCGGAATACACGGCACCGACCCGTCCCGCGGCCGGCGCGGTGCCGATCGCTCCTGCTCTGCCGCACCAGGAGCCGAGCGATTCAACGGCTAGCGCTTTAGCGCATGCCGCAACCCGATCACCCCAGAGCCCTGCTGCTTTCCATTCCCCACACCGCAGCTGCTCCCGCTCCCGCTTCTTCTCCCCCGGCACTGTCCTCTTCTCTGCCGGCACTGCGATCTCCACGCCGCTCCTCTCACCGGTGCCGCTCTCCTCGCGGCTCCTCTAGACTGCCCTCCCCGTTTCTGGCTGCTGCATCTCTCCATCGCATGCACCAGCACAGACATCTCTCTGCCTCTCCTGCCTCGTCCAGGACATCACACCTCTGCTCCTGCTCGCCCTGCTCCCCGTACCATTATTGGTACGGCAGCCGCTCCAGCTTCCATGATGACCGTTCGCCGCGCCACGACGCCTACCATCGCGACGACCGCGGCTCTCGACATTCCCATAGCCGGTATTTTTACCGACCACGATCCGTCTCCGACTACGCTGCACGCAGACGCTCTCCAACCCCGGCTCCCCTTACTCCTCCGCATCATGCGGCATCACCATCTCACCACTCTTCAGAGCCGGAACATACTCCCTTCGTGCACCATACCTCGGGGTCTTCCATTCCGGTTTCATCTCCTCCGGAGGACGCAGTGAACCCCGACGACAGCTCTCCTCCAGACGACATCCGTCAATTCCAAGAATTATTTAAGCGAGTAGCTATTACACAGGAGATTCCGCTACAAGAGCTCAAAGATAAGCAGCATAAGCTTTTTAGGAATCTCCAACCGCGACATAGTTCACGCCTCGCCATCCCTCTCGATGAAGGCATCCTGGAACTGGCTGACGAGGTATGGCATGCTCCAGCGTCGGCCCTTCCCACCAACAGAAGAGCCGACAAGAAATATTTCGTGCCACCAAAGGGCATGGAATTCCTCTTTGCCCATCCACAGGCTAACTCTTTAGTAGTCGATGAAGCTCAACAGAGATCTAGAGCCTCTCACCTCAAACACCAGGGCTCTGATAAAGACGTAAGGAGGCTCGACGTTCTGGGCAGGAAGGTATACACCTCAGCGACTTTACTGCTTAGAATCGCCAATACTCGGCGCATCTCTCCAATCATACCTTCGATACATTTTCACGCCTCACTGCTCTCATGGATCATCTCCCCAACTCAAAAAGATCGATCCTGAGATCAGTCATCCAAGAGGGCTACACATCAGCGAGAACGTCCCTCCAGATGGCCATGGACGTGGCTGATACTGCTGCTCGTTCTGCCGCTACGGCTATTGTTATGCGTAGAGCTTCTTTCCTCCAAGCGGCAGGAGTTCCAAAGGAACTACAGACAAAAGTCGAGGACTTACCCTTCGACAAGGTTAAGCTCTTTGCAGAGACCACGGACGCAATCCTGCACTCCTCTAAAGACTCTCGGACAACCCTGCGAACTTTGGGGATGTATACGCCCCCCCTTTAAGAGACGTCGGTACTCACCCTATCAGCGCAGATATGATTACCCCTACATTAGACACCAGTGGCAACAACAGCACCAACAACAGAGGCCGTTTGACAATCAGCGTTCTTGCCAGAGGCCTCAACGACGCCGAAACCCAAACAGCAGAACGAACATGCCGTCCAACAGCAAGCAACAGATTTGATGTGTTGGTCGAGGGCGAGCAGACAGCCACAGGCCACACCGTGAATTGTTCAACCCAGCTATTCCACCACCGTCTAAGACCCTTTCTACATCAATGGGAAAAAATCACCATGGACAAATGGGTCCTCGAGATCGTTCAGTTCGGCTATTCTATCCCTCTCATAGCCGTCCCACCAACCACCCCTCCCACCCCGTCCCTCTTCAGGGACCCCTCTCACGAAACCCTCCTCAGACTAGAGGTCGACCACCTTCTTTCTCTGGGTGCCATAGAGCCAGTTCCGAAGGACTTCAGGAACAGGGGCTTTTACTCTCACTATTTCCTCACCCAGAAAAAATCCGGAGGCTGGCGCCCTATCCTAGACCTCCGTCGTCTGAACAAATATCTCAGGAAGCAACGATTCAAAATGACAACACTAGCTGCCATAATCCCTATTTTAAATCCACAGGACTGGTTTGCCGCCCTCGACCTCCAGGACGCCTATTTCCACGTCCCTATCCACCCTGCTCACAGAAGGTTCTTGCGCTTCCTTGTGGCGAAGGATCATTTCCAATACAAGGTCCTCCCCTTCGGGCTATCCTCAGCCCCCAGGGTGTTCTCAAAGGTCCTATCCGTGGTCACAGCCTTTCTCCGACGCCAAGGGGTGCTCATCTTCCCTTATCTGGACGACTGCCTGCTCAAAGGCGCTTCGGCACACGAGGTCTCCCACATGGTTCACCTCACGATGCAAGTCTTTCAATCGCTCGGACTCCTCCTCAACGAGCAGAAGTCCGTCTTGCATCCCACTCAGGACATAGAGTTCATTGGGGCCTGTCTGGACTCACTCGCTGGCAGAGCATTCCTACCTTTGCAGAGGTTTCAAGCCATCCAGGACCTCATTTGCACCATCACCGTGAGCCCCACCGTCCCACTCATCACATGTCTTAGACTCATGGGCCACATGGCCGCCACAACGTACGTGGTGAAATACGCCAGACTACGCCTGCGTGCCCTTCAGCACTGGCTGACCCTCGTATACCACCACACCAGATACGATCTCCACAGGCCCATTACACCGCCACCTGGCGTTCTTCGATCACTCCGATGGTGGACCAGCCACACAAACCTGATGTCGGGCGTACCATTTCACCCGCAGCAGCCTCTCCACCAAATCACAACAGACGCCTCCCTACTAGGCTGGGGAGCCCACATGGGCTCCCTCTCGGTACAAGGCCAATGGTCCCCACAAGAAGCAAGGTTACACATAAACCTCCTAGAGCTTCGTGCTATTTTCAACACATGCAAATCCTTCCTCGTCTACGTTCGCAATACCACTATGACGATACTTACAGACAACATCGCAGCCATGTACTACGTGAATCGCCAGGGCGGCGCTCGCTCCCATTCGCTATGCACGGAAGCTATCCGCTTTTGGAACTGGTGCATTCGCCACGGGGTGACTCCTTTGGCATCCTACTTACCTGGCATCACAAATGTGACAGCAGACTTCCTGAGCAGACACTTCCACTCGAAACACGAATGGGAAATGCACAATGGTATATTACGCGACATCTTCCAACGTTGGGGGACTCCCCGAGTGGACCTCTTCGCAACTCCCGCCAACACAAAATGCCGCAAGTTCTGCACCAGAGCGGGCCTGGGCTGCGCATCTCTAGGGGATGCCTTCCTCGTGACTTGGCGCGGACCCCTCCTCTATGCATTTCCCCCCATACCTCTCATTCCCAAGGTCCTTCAGAAGCTGAAGGCGAACAGGGCTATGCTAATCCTCATAGCCCCAGATTGGCCTCGCCAGCACTGGTTTCCATTCCTGCACCGCCTCTCTCTGCGGACACCGATCCGCCTTCCGCCTCTCCACGACCTCCTCACACAAGACCGAGGACGCCTGAAACATCCCCAGATACAAATGCTGAACCTAACAGCATGGTTCCTAACTGGCTGAACACATGTGAATCTCTCTGCTCTGCCGTAGTCCAACACGTCCTGGTACAAAGTAGACGACAATCCACGAGGAAAACTTATCTTCACAAGTGGCGCAGATACTCCTCCTGGTGTACCTCGAACCACCACGATCCGACACATCCGTCCATTTCCTCCGTACTGGACTATGCACTGCACCTAAAAAACAAGGGTCTTGCGTTAGCCTCCATCAGGGTGCACCTCGCAGCAATATCAGCATTCACACCACCGATAGATGGCGTTTCTATCTTCGCCCATCCTACGACTAAACGATTTCTCAAGGGCCTTATCAACATGGACCCACCACGCAACCCAGTCCCTCCTGTGTGGAGCCTGGACGTGGTACTCGACGCCCTAATGAGGCCACCGTTCGAGCCTCTGGCAACCGTATCCTTACAATTCCTCACTCTGAAAACGGTTTTCCTGGTCGCAATAACCTCTGCATGCAGGGTTAGCGAGCTTTCCGCCATGATGGCCATTCCACCATATACGATTTTCCGTAGCGATGGGGTAGTCTTGAGATTACATCCGAGGTTCCTACCCAAGATTGTCTCTAATTTCTATGTTAATGAACCAGTCATCTTGCCAACCTTTTTCCGAAGCCCCATGCCTCGCCACGAGATGCGGCCCTACATTCCTTGGACATCCGCAGAACATAGATCGTACTAAATCGTTCAGGCTTACGGACCATTTATTCGTCTCCCTGGCACACAGGTCAAAGGGTCAACGTCTGTCTTCCCAGAGAATCTCCAATCTAGTAACCGCATGCATAGTGCAATCGTACGCAACGAGAGGGTTGCTCCTTCTGTCCCAACCACACGCTCATTCCACTAGAGCCATGGCCACATCTACAGCGTTCCACAGAGGCGTATCTCTGAAGGACATTTGCAGAACGGCGACCTGGTCCTTTCATGGGACCTTCGCTAAGCATTATTCTATCTCTCTCTCTCGCTCAGATGGGGCAGTGGCGACTGCGGTGCTCTCCACGGCGGATAAATAGGGTCTCCTTGCCCTCCTTCCGTTTTTGGCGACTACCGCTACGCAGTCACCCATAGTGGAGCACCCGCGGGGACATCCCCGAAGAAGAAAGCGAAGTTACTCACCTTCGGTGCAGTAACTGTCGTTCTTCGAGGTGGTGTCCCCGCGGGTGCTCCACTACCCACCCTCCTCCCCCCTTCAGAGTCCTCTCTCTCTCTCTGCTTGTCTCTTACAGACTCCGAGGCGGTTTCGAGGAACTGGCGGAGGGGCCGGACCGCGCGACAGAAAGAGCGTGAAAGCCGCGAGCCTGCGGCACATGCGTGGTCCGGCCAGACACTGCTAATGACAAGTCTCCGTCTGCGGCGCCGGGGCAAGCCCAGCACCCATAGTGGAGCACCCGCGGGGACACCACCTCGAAGAACGACAGTTACTGCACCGAAGGTGAGTAACTTCGCTTTCTACTACAAGTTACCTGTTTGCTTTGAACAGTTTCTTGGAATACTCTCCTTGTTACAGGGATGATTTGGTATTCATGGGCAGCTTCCCACATAGAAACTGTTCCTCAGTTTTTGAATGACAGATCATGCTTCCAAGGTGGGAGGTTTTTAGTCCCGTCCCACCCCGTGTCATGGTGACTCATGTAATTCAAAGTGGGGAAATTCTGGGGATGTCTCAGCATCTTCCCATTAACTCTTAATATACCATAATTGTCTTTTCCTGAGTTGGACAATGGATGGGCACTTGATAGGTTTCAAGTAAATAATTGGCTTGGCGGGTGTCCCTCTGGCTGGCTACTCACCACACTCCCTGTGCAATGGAGCTGAACTTTGAGCACAGTTTTCTGCATACGCAAATACATAAATTCATAACCCATCGTCTGTATACATCTCTCTTAATGGCTATCAAATTCAGAACATTACAAGCTTTCTTAAAAGACTTCACTGAGTACAATGGCATAGTATACAATCAGTTGATTTAACTGTGTATTTTGGGGGTTTAAACCTTTTCTTCTCCTTTTGCGTTGTCTGGACTTTCTTTGTGACTTAAACCAGTATATATTTTCATTGTAAGTGCAAAAACACGTGTCAGCTGTAGAAATTTGGCAGATGAGAATAAAAGAATTGAGAAAAATAGAATTATTCACTGCATATATTAAATTAATTGAACTATTTCAGGAAAGATGAAGAGCAATAAACTATTTAAACACTTGAAATAAAAAATTCATTAATTTATAATATGTAGATTTACGATAGCCTATAACTAGTGCATACAGGTCTGCTATATTCCTTTATCTTATGTCTGGTTCCTGTTTTAATACTTTGATTTTTTTTTCAACAAACCTGCTCATCATTAATAAAAAATCCTAAAATTTAGATTACAGTATGTCAAAACAGGTTGTACAAAATGCTTTCCAAATTACTGAGCTAAGCTGCACAACAATTCGTAAAGTCCGATTAGCTCTGTTTTATAAGGGAGACAATTGAAGCAGAGATCAGTTGTAACTTGACCATGATATCAGAGTGGTGGGATAATGTGCTCTATAAGGGTGCATCTAACTCGAAATAAGCTACGCAAATTAAGCTACGTCAATTGTGTAGCTTATTTCGATATTGGGAGCATCTACGCAGTACTTATTTTGAAATAGAGCACTCTTCCTCCGACTTCCCTTACTCCTCGTACAATGAGTGTTACAGGAGTCAGATAAGAAGTCCTCCAGCTTGATAGTATTTCAACATTATTTCGAAATAACTGCCTACTGTGTAGATGCGGACTAAGTTATTTGAAATAATGCTAGTTATTTTGAAATAATGTTGCTGTGCAGATGTACCCTAAGAGTGTGATTTCAAAAGCATGTAACATGTTGCATGTTAATTGGGCTATATAGAGTCTAGTGGTGTGGATTAATATGGTGCTGCTTGAAAAAATACTATGTTGAAGTACATTAAGAAAACTTATGTGCACCAGTAGGCTCTACACTGATCAATTAATGTGCACATTAGTGCACTTTAGAAACAGCATCTCCAAAGAGGATGGGACAAACCATTTGAGAGCTATAATTCCATATCAATGTTCTGATGACTATACAAACCATTTGAACTTTGCCCTCATGGTTTTTTGGTGTCACTAGACTTCTTAAGTTGGTTTTTATACTCATAATTCAATTTGCCATCTCTACATACAGAGCTATATAACATATTTAATAAATGTCATTTTTAAGCACATTCCCATGCTTTGATGGAATTATCCAGTCCAGTAAAAGATTGGTTCTGAATTACTTGTATTGTGGACCAGTTCTGTTTTGTTTTATGGATTTCAGAATGCTACAGACTACAAAGTTTAAGACAAGAAAAATGCTATCTAGAAGTTACTTACAGAAAGAGGGACCTTCTTTCCTCCTACCTAAAAATCAACATCCACTGTTGAATGGCTAATGGAATAAAATTCATAATAAATACAAGAGTCTCAAGTTGAAATAAACAGTTTAATGGCATTAAGATAATTCAAAAGTGAGAATAATTATTTTACATGTAACGAAATTTCCAATAAATAAGTATTTGCAATTATTATCACATGCATTGGCTTCTGTTCTAGATGATGGGAAGAATTGGGGATATGGATTTATAATTGTAAGAAAAATACATATAATTTAAAATGTTTTCATTAGGGAAGTCCATGCATATGTATGTAGACATTGCTTTCTAAGGTTTACTGGATAAATTATAACTTTTGGCATCAAGGTTATTGAAAACTTACATTCAATAACTGAAGTCTTTGAGTAGAATTAGAGTAATCCAGAAACATGAATTTTACTGTTTCAGGAGCTATGCATTTTCTTCTTTTTAATCTGAAATACATTTCTGTCTCTGTCATCAGGGGATCAAAGGTGACAAGAATTCAGTGTTTGGCAGGCCTTGTTTCATGTTCTAGTGCAAATGTCTGCAATCTAACTCCCACATAAATAAATACCACATGCAGCATTTATAGGGGTCTCAAACGTAAAATCTAAAATTTACTCAAGTCAAGAAGAACAGTTTGGATACTGAATCCTTCAGAAACTTTAACACATAATGCCCTTGAACCACCTTACTTCAGGTGTCCTAACTGGGGAAATAACAGCACAGTGACACACTTCCCCTGCAGCTTTTCCCTGCTGCTCCCATAGCGGTGGAGGTGATATCTGGGATCGACGCAGGGGGCGGAGACACATGTGCCTTTGGGAGTAGGGCACCAGTTAAGTCCTTCACCCACACACACACCCCTCACTCCCTGACCCTTACAGTATACTCCGTAGCCCAGCTAAATCTTGAATCCGGCATACCCGATTTCCCAGAGGTTCAAGGGTACATGTTTCTTAATCAAGATAAAAATTATTCAGAATTAAAACTTGCTCTGAACCAAAGTATATTCTTTGCTAGATCCACTATAAAATGCTTTATAGGTACTGGCCTCAGTCTTTCTTTTCTGGCCACTTGACATAGGAACTAGTACTTCACGGGTGGGGAATCTTTTTTGGATCAGGGCCCACTGATCCACAGAAAAATCAGTCAGGGGCTGCATACAAGCGAGAACAAACAACAACAAAAATCCCTCATTGACGTGGCCCTCTACTGAAAAGAAGGACATTCTCCACATTCCCCTCCCACACCAGAGCTTAGAGGGCCTAGCCTAGTAGATTTTGTGTGCTAGAGCCCCATGGTGGGGCAGTGACATAGCTGGAGTGCCAGCACAGGCTCCCCAGTACTTGGGGGAAAGGGGTATCCTGAGCTTCAGGGGCTGGATCCTGGCAAACTGGGGGGCTACATCGAGCCCCTGGGCCCTGAGGTTCCCCATCCCTACTGCACTGCAATGAGATGGCTAGCATCTGTAAGGATTTCAGGGTCAGTGCTGCAGTAAGATAATTCTGTTGGAGCTGCTTATAGATAAAACAATGTGAGTTTTTAACAGTGCTGCGGAAATCATTCTGGTTTTGCAATATATTGATTAATTTGTCCTCTGAGCCACTATTAGTTACAGATTATACTTCAAGAAAAAAATAGCTATAATTAAATGGCAAAGGAAAATTATCCTTAAAGAAACCTCATCTAGGAAGCTAAGTCTATGATCCTTAATAGTGTATGAATTAGAAAAATATGGACAGTCTTCAAAATATGAAAAATTTACAAACTAACAATAGAGATCTCAATATACCAAAGACTACAAATAACTTCTAAAAAGAATTCTTGAGTGGGGGAAAAGGTCGTTTAACTAGGAAAAATTGTGCTGTTTGGAACACTAAAGCCTCATCCTCCAAACTAATCTGGTGTGCAGATACTTAGTCTTGCATGGACTTTCATGGAAGTCAACAAGAGTGAGTAGTAATATCCACATTTAGAACGGTTTGTAGGAAAAGATTTGGTTATTGCATTGGCATAACCATATGATAAAGGTGTCTAAATATTCAAAACAATGTAATGAAGTGAGACAATTTATTATGCTATTAAATATAAAAATTATCTTCCAGATTATTTTGATTACATTAGTACTAAGTAAGGCTTGTTTCACTCCTTAATCCTTTTTTAGAAGCTATTTTTAGTCTTTAGTATACACTTCAAATTTTCATTGGCTTCTTTGCAGTTCATTAATGTAATTTTTATGTTGTATATTTATTATATTTGATAGGATGGGAATTTCTCCAAAGCCACAGACATAAAGCAAAAGCCTGAAGACGTGATAGTTGTTGGACAATCAGTGTTTGCAGATTTTGGTGAGTTTCTTCTTTCCTCCCCTCCAAAACTACTTGACACTTGAATTTCCTTTTTTATTAATTAGTTATATTTTTTTCTAGATTTGTTTAAGCATGTTACGTTTTTATCCAACAGATTGCAGTGGTTACTTCGTAGGCATCATAGTTATGTAAATACATATATTATGTTCCTTTATTCTTTTCTTTTCTTCTATATGTAGAAAAACTGATGAGGTCAGTGAGTATTGTGTATGCGGAAGGATTTGATAATTTGGAAGTGGCTATTTTAGTTCATCATCTCAGGACCTGTACCTGCTTGTTGCTGTGCAAGCCTAACCATTGGCATCAGTGGACTATTCACATGTTTAAGGTTAAGCACATATAAACTGTTTTCAATATAAATATTGGCAGTTTATTTGGGATGAGATTATATTCATCAGTATTTCACTGAAAAAATGAAATGGCTCAAAGCAATGTAAGCTTGCAGATGGCAAGTCTTCATAACCCTCTTTTTCTTTGGTCAGATTTTCACAAAGTTTTGCTTTCCTTCAGATACCTAAATAAAGTGAAAAGTTTAAGTTCTACATGTGAGGGGATCCCAGGGGTGCAGGCTGACACTGTGGGACTGCTGTGCCCGCTTAACTCTCCAGCCTCGGCTGTTTCTCTCAGTGCTTTGCTAGTAACAAACAGCAAACCTCTCCTGGTGCTGTGATCACTCAGCATAACACAGTGTGGATCCCTGCACCCAGCTACACTGCATGAATGCTCCCAAAGCCACTCATGAATCACACAGCGAAAGGTACCAACCAAATCCCCCAGCTCCCAGCATTGTACCTCAGGAATATACTGTCTTTCACTGCTCAACACTAGCAGTGCAAATTTATTAAGTGGTTCACCCCTTCATCAAGAAAGTGGTCCTGTTGAGTACCTGGTTGTGGGTGGATGCAAACCTGCCCACAGCTAAAAGCCACTCCCCACCCTATGTAGGAGCTACTGAAGCCAGGACTCAACTGAGTCCAGGAGACAAAAAAGGCAAATAACTAGGAACAGATGTGAAGGTAAAAGGGTCAAAACTAGAGAACCAATAGAGCAGTGTTTCTTAAACTTTTTGAGACCATGGAACACCAAACAATATTTTTTTATGTGGAACACCTATACAAATTTTCTTTAAAAAAAATTGTCATCAGACCAAAAAAAAAGACAAAAACAAAAACAAAGAAGTAACAAAAACAAAGAAGAGATTGCAGCACACCTGGGAGTTGTTCACGGAAACAATTGTTTAAGAAACACTGCAATGGGGTATGCAGGAGTGTTGGAAGGCAGAGGTGTAAGCTGTAGAACAGTGATGGGCCACCTAGGCTAGTGAGTGGGCCACATGAGTGACCCTCCTTCATCTCAGCATGTCGCAAGATGATCATAACCAAGAAAATCTCCTGGGGTAGAGTAATTTTGCTAACTGCACTTATGTAGCTGGAATTTGCGGGGTGTGTAGGGCTGAATGTCACTATAAGTAATAACCAAATAGAAATAATACAAACATTCACATTGCTCTTCATTATCACTTTTTTAAAAGTGTTGCTGTATTTAGCATATAATTTTCTTAAGAAATAATTTGTTCAAAAGACATTGTCTACTTAAGTGTCTATAAATTGAGAAACTAGAAGGATGCATGAGAAACTAGGAGGAAACTGTAAAATAATTTCAATGATTTCTATAAAGATTAATGAAACATCAACATTCTTGATGTTTTTAATCAGCATTTGTTTCAGAAAGCTGTAGAACAAAGGGAAAAAATTGTATATACATCCTTTTTCACTTTTAGAAACAAATTAATTCAGATTTTTCCTTTTGCTAATAATGTGTTCTTATGTCTACTTGCAAATGCATGGATTTTTGTGTGTATATTTTAACAGCCAAAAGGAAATTGTTAAAATTAATTTTATTTTTGTTAATCAAAATTTTCCTTGAAGACTCCATTCTGACATTTCACCTAATTTAACTTACTTTAGGTCTCACATTACAAGATTTAACTGTAATCCATGTATAATCATATATTATTATTATTATTATTATTGAATACACTGAGAGGTATTTCAATTAGTGATCCATTTGATACCAGTTTTCACATTCAACAACCATAGATTTAGCATGTTTTTATTTCATCACCTTGTTGTTTTTTGACTGTATACTAAAGTGTTATTTATTCTCTGTCATAGCCTTAAATACTACAGTGCCAATGCTATCAATTTTTAATCAGTGATTCAGGTAATGTATATAAAATAGGATACATTCATGAGTTATTCTCTGGAACTAGATAATTTCTTTAGATATGATTTGCCCCATCACAGTAACTAGCAGTTTTATGGGCCTGATTCTGCAAACACTACTGCACAGTAATGGATTTACTTGTGATAGTTAGCTTTACCCTCATTAATGAGTATTCACAAGATCGAGCCCTTATTTAAATGTTGTGATATGGTTGATCTACTTTGTGGGTCAGTAATTTTTGCTTTAAATTTAGTAATGTTCATGAGGGAGTAAGAAGAAAGCTAATACTAGCACCAGAAGATTTCTCTGTCTTATGCTGATACTTTAAAATATTCTCCATATTTTAGCACAGTTTCATTTGACCTTTAAAGAGCACCTCTCCTGGGTGACTGAACTTTGCTGATCTGTGAGGTAGCTGCTGAATACAAGATTCATATATAGTATAACAAAGTAAAGTAGAGATAAATTATAGTTCCAGGTTATATTAAGAAATTTTATGTAATTTATTGTGCAAAAGTCCTTAAAAATTCAAGTTTTAATACAAATTTAGGCCATCTACAAACATTTGGATATTGCATGTAATTTGAAAGAAAGAAACAGAACCTCAAAATATTCCAAAAATTTTTTATCCATGCTTTCACCATTTTGTATTGCCCTGATGCAGCGTTTCCCAAACTATGGTCCACGGCCCGGTACCGGGCCGCGGGAAAAAAATACCAGACCTCAGCGTGGCTGCCGGTAGGGAAGCAGAGCGGGGCGGGCTGGGAGGAGGTGGAGGCGGGGGGGGAAGGGAGAACCGGCCACCGGGAAGAAGAGTTGGGGGCAGCGGGGCTGTCCCGCAAAGATGAGGGCAGGCAGGTGGGCGGCTGGTGGAAGCAGGGTTAGGGGTAGCAGGGCTGTCCTGTGGCGATCCAGGCGGGCGGGCGTCAGAAGCAGGGTTGGCAGCAACGGGGCTGTCCCACGGAGATGGGAGGGAGGGGGCAAAAGGGCGGCAGAAGCAGGATTGGAGGCAGCGGCGCTGTCCCGTGGAGATCTGGGCAGGCGGCCGGCAGAAGCAGGGTTGGAGGCAACGGGGCTGTCCCGCGGAGATGGGGGAGGCGGCGGGCGGCAGAAGCAGGGTTGGGGGCAGCAGGATTGTCCTGCGGAGATGGGGAGGGCTGGTGGGGCGGAAGCAAGGTTGGGGGTAGCGGGGCTGTCCCGTGGATATGGGGGCAGGTGGGCAGGTGGCGGAAGCAGGGTTGGAGGCAGTGGGGCTGTCCAGCAGAAATCGGGGAGGGCAGGCAGCGGAACCAGGGCTGGACAGGGGGCCGGGAGGCTTGCCAGGGGAGAACAGGAGGAAGACGACTGGAGAACCAGCTGTGTGAATCAGGGCTGGATGGGGGCAGCTGGGCTGGCTGGGGCAGGAGGTCGTTGGGGGAGCAGGGCTGACCGGGGGAGATTGGTGGGAGGCGGGGGGAACTGGCCACCTGAAGCAGGGCTGGACTGGGAGATCGGGAGGAGAAAGGGGGGCGGGGGAGCGGGACTGACCTGGGCACATGCAGACCCTACAGACCCTGGCAGAGGAGTGAGTCTGCCTGGGGATTCCATTTTGTCCCGTGTCCCCCCATCCCCCCCCCCCCCATACGCTCCCTCGAGTAGTTGCGAACTGCCTGGCAGGTAGACACACTCAGGCAGCGTGAGCACATCTACTATCCAGGCAGTTCGCAGCTAAGGACTGATAAACCTAATTATAATAAAACTAACCTAATTAGAAAATACCAGATTTTCAATTTGTTTCTCAGACAAAACCCTCAAATACCAGATTGTCCGGTACAAAACCGGACACCTGGCAACCCTACCCTTCCTTGCACCCTCCCTCCTAGACAGCTACCCTACCCCCAGTCTGCTCCTGCTCCCACCTCCTGGAGTGCCCATGCAGCGCCGGGTCCCACAAGCCCTGGCCCAGGCTTGGTGGAGGATGCAGCTGGGTGAAAACTGAAAATTTATTCATTTTTCATTCTTTTTTTTATATGTGTTTATATTTTTGGGCTGCAAAAAACAGTACTAAAAAAACCGGGTTCCAACTAAAGTAAAAAGTTTGGGAAACCCTGATCTAGCCAGCTTTCTATCCATCTTACAGTCCATTTATCCAATCCATATTCCCTTAACTTGCTGGCAAGAATATTGTGGGTGACTGTATCAAAAGCTTTGCTAACGCTGGCACTGGGGGCTTTGGGAGGACCAGAAACAACTTATTTGAATATTCATCATTTGCTTAATGAATATGCAAATGAATGTTACTGGTCCTCCAAAAGCTTGTGAATGGATTTACTGGTCCCCGTGTCAAAAAGTTTGGGAACCCCTGCCCTGATGGATATGGCAGATGGTTTTGATTAATGCCTGAATATTAATAGGCAGAAAAGATGTCAGATTTCTTTTCAAAGATGTAAATCCAGAGGAACAATCTGAAATAGGATTTCTTTACACCCATGTGCTGTAGTTAACAGAAGTGACTTACTATGGCCAAAGGATGCATCATAATTGTAGAAACATTGTCATATGTGACAGACATTTAAGCTAACTTGGATCCCAGGATATCTGGTATCTTGAACATTCTTAAATATTCCTGATTTTGTGAGCATATATTTTAGGAATTATAAGTATGTTCATCTAACTTCTTGAGTGAACAATCAAAATTTAGATGTTGGATGTTAAACCACAGTATAAGTGCAAATTTTGGTTCTAATTACTATTAAAAAAAAAACCTGGTGATTTTCATATTCTCTTTGTTGTAGTGAGAAATTGGGAGTACTGTAAGTGAAAAGTATCTTCAGAGGAGGTTGGGGGATAGCTTCAGCTTCTGATAATTTGAGCCATGATTATGAAGTAATGCAGTAAAAATTATTATTAGAAAAAGTTATTGTAGATACACAGTAGTTCTTTTTCAAAGTAAAATATTCTGTAGTTTCTTTTTTTTTTCCTTTTATTGAAATTGATGTTATAGTATTATGGTGGTAAGAATGTTTAGAATTTAAGTTACATAAATTGAAGTAATTTTTCAGATACCTGTATTAAAATTCAAGAATGTCAAATCTGTTAGTTCAGTTTGGATGGGATAAAGTTGCATAATTCAAATAAAAGCAAATGGTAGGTTTGGGTGATTTTTTTTTTAAGGGAGTGAAGTTTGAATAACATTTCTAAAACATGTGCAAGTTCTGTGAACTATAGAAAAAGTAGAGCTTTAACCTAGAGTAAATTTTTACAAGCAGCGAAACTTAAAAATATAAGAAAGATGAAGTGTATATGTTTGTGAAGCCCTGATCTGGAGTGTGCAGTTGTTTTCCTTATTTAATATGGGGTTGAAATTTAAGAAGCATTCCCTTGTGCATCCTAGCATTTTGGATCTCTTATAAATATGGTGGAATAGTATATGCTGCCCTAATCAAAACTGAGTATTTACAGTAGTCCTTTTTGTTATCTCTCTTATCAAATAGCAAATATGGCAACTTTTTACCACTGCCACCTTTAATTTGCTGTACTGAAATGGAAATAGTTTTGCAACATTATTTTATTATATGATTTATTTATGGTTACTGATATACAAATACTTCTGAATTTGTTATATCAAAAGTTTCACACTTAGCAAAATTCTTTTGCTACATTAGAAATGAAAATCAGTAATACGAATTGCTTGATTTCAGAATACAGTACTATCCATAAAACAGAATGAAGCTACTACATCTATCAGATTTGTGAAATATATTAGTCTGTGTGACGGTAAAATTCACAAGAAAAAAAAATATAATTAGATTTTATCCCAATAATAAATTAAGACTGACTACATCTTAAGTGTAAAAATGAGCGGGGAAAAAAACTTTCTGCATCCAAAGCTCTGTTGTATTTTTAAACAAATAAAGGACATTCAAATAAGTAAGTGTACAGCTTTTCTGCATAAGAACAGCCATACTGGGCCAGACCAAAAGTATCCTGTCTTCCAGCAGCGGCCAATGCCAGGTGTGCCAGAGGGAGTGAACAGAACAGGTAATCATCAAGTGATCCCTTCTCCTGTCACCCATTTCCAGCCTCTTACAAACAGGCTGGGGACAACATTGCTGCCCATCCTGGCTAATAGCCATTAATGGACCTATCCTCCATGAATTTATCTAGCTCTTTTTTGATCCCTGTTAAAGCCCTGGTCTTCACTACATCCTCTGGCAAGGAATTCTACAAGTTGACACTGCTTGTCTTTAAAAACCAAATACTTCCCTTTGTTGGTTTTTAACCTGCTACCTATTAATTTCATTTGGTGACTCCCTAGTTTTTGTATTATGGGAACAAGTAAACAACTTTTCCTTAATTACTCTCTCCATACCAGTCATGATTTTATAGACCTCTATCACATCCTCCCCTGGGTTCCTCTTTTCTAATCTGAAAAATCCCAGTATTTTAATCTCTCTTCATATGGCACCCATTCCAGACTTCCAGTCATTTGTTGCCCTTTTATGAACCTTTTCCAAAGCCATATCTTTTTTGAGATGAGGCAACCACATCTGTACACAGTATTCAAGATGTGAGCATCCCATGAGTTATACAAAGGCAATAAAATATTCTGTGTCGTACTCATCTCTTTTTTTAATGATTCCTAACATTGTTTGCTTTTTTGACTGCTGCTGCTGCTGCACATTAAGTGGTAATAGCTAAATTAGTCCCCATCATATTGTATGAATAGTTGGGATTATTTTGCATTTATCAACATTAATATCTGTTTGCCATTTTGTTGCCCAATCACCTAGTTTTATTAGATCCTTTTGAAGTTCTTCACAGTCTGCGTTGGTCTTAACTGTCTTGAGCAGTTTAGTATCACCTGCAAATTTTGCCACCTCACTGTTTTCCCCTTTCTCCAGATCATTTATAAATGCATGGACCTCTTTGGGAGAAAAATGTATTAGTCTTCCATGCACTAATTATGCAGAGCTGATTATTCTGCCCTCCTTGACAGTCATGACTTTGATAATTTCTCCAGACTAATGGAGTTGATGGAGCATTTACCGGACAATAAGAGACCGGTGTTGAAATCAATAGTGCAAGGTGTCATAATTTTCCCTTATCTTGATGACTGCCTCATAAAATGTGCGTCTCGGGAGGAGACTCTCCATATATCATCTACTGCAAGAGACCTATTCTGATCCCTAAGTCCCATTATCAATGACCAAAAGTCTACTTTTCAGCCGACACAGTCTCTAGAGTTCATCGGTGCTCGCCTCAATTCTCTCATGGCTTGTGCCTGTCTACCAACTCAGAGATTCCAGGCAATACAAGATCTCATCAGTATAATTACCACAAGGCCTTCAGTAGCAGTTCTTACATGCTTACAGCTGACGACTCATTTACACTTTTGCTGCCTCCAGCATCGACTGGCCTCTGTTTACATTCCCTCAAAATATGGAGTCCACAAGTACGTCTCCCCTCCCCTGATGTCCTATCCTCTCTCAAGGGGTGACTACCCCAGTCTATCTGTTAGCAGGGGTGCCTTTCCAGCATGATCAGCCGTTGGCACAGATCACAACTGACGTGTCCATGATAGGTTGGGGAGCGCATTTAGAAGGCTTTTTTATTCAATGTCGGTGGTCTGATCATGAAACAACTTTATACATAAACCTCGTGGAGCTTTGGGCAGTTTCCAAGGCTTGCAAGCACTTTCGAGTGTATATCGCCAATCGCCCAGTCAGAATACTGACAGAAAATGTATTATATCAATCATCAAGGCGGTGCCTGATGCTGTTCATTGTACATGAAAGCTGTCTGTCTTTAGATTTGGTGCATTGCCAACAACACTGCTTCTTACCTGCAAAGAATCAACAACACCGTGGCAGCCATGTTGAGCAGACATTTCGCCATAGACCATGCGTGGGAGATCGATCACCAAGTTCTCAGACCCATATTTTGAAAATGGGAATTTCCTCAAATCCTCTTTGCCTCTCGTAACAACGCCATCCATATGTCCAGATTATTGTTCCAGAGTGGGTTTGGGATGCGGTTCCCTAGGTGATGTTTTCCTGATTCCTTGGAAAGGTCACCTCCACTATGCCTTCCCTCCGATCCCACTCATTCCCAGAGTCCTTGAGATGATCAGGAGGGACTGCACTCAAATAATTCTGATAGCCCCCACCTGGCCTGGGCAGACGTGGTTTCCCAATCTCTTTGAATGTCTCTTTGACACACACACCCCCTTAGCCCCTCCCATGCCGTCCACATCTACTGACGCAGGACAGGCAGACCCTCCTGCATCCTCATCCTCCTACATTTAACAGCTTAGCTCCTCACTGGTTTCAGGATGCTGAAACACTCTACTCTGACAGAGTGAAATGAGTCCTCTTGCATAGTAGGCACCACTACCATGTCCCAACTGGCTACTGCTACGGAAAACTGACTTGCAGTGCCAGGGCAACCTGACACCTACAGTGGAGCACCCATAGGGACACACATCTCGAAGAACCGTTGTTACTGCAAAGGTGAGTAATTTCCCTTTCACCCATCTTATTATTTAGACTTCTAGTGTTTGTGTATAAGCACTTAAAATTTGTCACTATTTAGCGGTCTGCCATTTCCTGATGTGATTGAATGATACTCTTTTTCATTTGACTGTTTCTCATCTGATCTTACCCATATTTTATCATCTTTCATCCTCTCCTCCTTCCTAGAACATAGAGAATCTCTATTAATAGATGCTACTCTAAGATATGTCTCAGTCTGATCCATGTGCTCCTCTATATCTGTCGGCTTTCCCCCATCCCTTGGTTTAAAACTGCTCCACGCCCTTTTTAATTTAAAGTGCCAGCCGTCTGGTTCCATTTTGGTTTAGATGGAGCTCATCCTTCCTGTATAGGCTCCACCTTTTCAAAAAATTTCCCCAGTTCCTAATAAATCTTAAACCCCTCCTCCCTACACCATTGTCTTATCCTTGCATTGAGACTTTGCAGTTCTGTCTATCTACCTAGTCTTGCGCGTGGAACTGGAGGCATTTCAGATAATGCTACCATTGAGATCCTGAATTTGAATCTCTTTCCTAGCAGCCTAAATTTGGCCTCCAAGACCTCTCTCCTACCCTTCCATATATTATTGGTACCTATATGTACCACAACTACCAGCTCCTCCCCAGCCCTATACATAACTCCATCTAGATGTCTCGAGAGATCCACAACCTTGCACTAGACAGGCAAGTCACCGTAAGTTCTCCCAGTGATTGCAAACCAAGTTCTGTCTGTTTCTAATGATTGAATTCCCCATTAGTAAACCTACCTTTTCCTAATAACTGCAGTTCCCTTCCCCAGAGAGGTATCCTCAGTGCAAGAGGCTACCACAACATCATCTGGAAGGAGGATAACAACTATGGGATCATTTTCCTCTTCTCCAGTTGAATATTCTCCTTCCCTGACCCTTTCACTGCCCTCAACAGCACAGGGGCTGGACGTTTCATGGCTAAAGCCCAGAGAGTAGGCTTTCCCAGAACAAGTTCATCAGATCCTCTTAGTAGAAAGCACTCCATCAGGGGTCTCTATCTCTTGAAGTAGAAGTGGTTCTTTGATTGAGCATCTCATCATGGAGTCTTGCCCATGCTTGAACATTTATTGCACCTAAAACAGCAGAGGTAGCAGTCTTCTCTAGCAAGATGAAAAGTAACAGAGAGGTAGCGGTGTTAGTCTGATCTTGGTAAAACAAAAAAAGCAGTCATGTAGCACTTCAAAGACTAACAAGATGGTTTATTAGGTGATGAGCTTTCATGGGGCAGACCCACTTCTTCAGATCATATTATCTGAAGAAGTGGGTCTGCCCCATGAAAGCTCATCACCTAATAAACCATCTTGTTAGTCTTTGAAGTGCTACATGACTGCTTTTTTTGTTCTCTAGCAAGGTTCATCTTGCAACAGTATCGGCTTTCCACCCTCAGTTGGATAACCAGTCCATTTTTTTCAGTAATTTGTCTGATTCCTCAAAGGTCTAGAAAGGTTATACTCAAGTGAGAGAGCTTCTGCCTGACTGGGACCTAACCTTAGTCTTATCAAAGCTGTGTGACCAACATTTGAACTTTTCATGATGTGCTTATTATGGGTCTCCTTCTCTTACTTGTCATCATTTTAGCCAAAAGGTGTCTTGAAACTTTGTGCTATTATATCAGAGCATCCATACATAGTCTTGTTTAAGATGTATTTGCATCCTTACACCAAATTTCTCCAGAAAGATGTTTGAGCTTTTCTACCAGTCAGGCAATTTATCTACCTGTCTTCTACCCAAAGTCTCATTCAAATTGTAATGAACAACATCTTCGCATATTAGACATTAATCTTAGGTTTCTGCACAGAACAAACAATTGCAAAGGTCTACTCAAGTGTTCATAGCTGTAACTGACAGGATGAAGGGTCTACCAATCTCTTCTCAGACAATTTCATCCTCGATTATTTCATGTGTTCGCACTTGTTAGGTTCAGGCAGGTATTTTGCTGCCATCTGACCTGACTGCTAGAGATGTCAACATGTAGTTGACTCTATGATTAACCGATAAGCCTGGACATACTCTGTATCAAAGGCAACAAGAGGGGAAGCAGGAGTCCGTTCTGGAGGGAGCCAGCTTAAAAGCTGGTTTCTACCAGCATCGGCTCCGCGGTGCTGCCTCTACTCCCCACCCTCTATGCTGCTGCCCAAGCTCCCTGCAGGCAGAGGCTACTCAGCCTCCCACGGAGCAGCCTCTGTCTACAGCAACCATGGGCCCATCATGAACAGAGGCTGGTCCCTGGCATTAGCCGTTGTCTGTAGGGGGGTCCAAACTCCCCGCAGACCAAGGCTAGCCTCTTTCCATGAGGCGCTCAGACCTACCGTGGACAGGGACTACTGCCACAACAGCCACTGTCCGCAGCCAGCCAGGGCCACCACAGAGAGAGGCTGCTTCATGGCAGCCTCCCCTCTCCCCTACCACGCCACCTCCTGCAGCAGCTTGAACCCCCTGTAGACAGGAACTGCTGTTTGAGGCAGCAGTGTAGGGGCAGCAGGCAGCCAATCTGTGTGGGAAGCTGGTTTTTGAACAGCCTGATACAGAGGCAGTAGCACGGGATGGCGGGGGCTCCTCAGGAGCGGGACCACAGCATACTGGCTGCTGGCCCTGCACCTAGGGACTATAGAATAGTCAAGTAACCGATAAGAATTCATGTGGTTACTCGACTGTTCAGTTACCTGATATCTAACATCTCTACTGACTGCTCATTCCACAAGGTTGCATTCATCCTCCTTGGCATTCTTAGCACAGATCCCTATTCAGGACACTTGTAAAACAGCAACTTGGTCATTTTTGCACATGTTCTCCTTCTACTATAACATTACTTGGTATTCTATATATATAAAATAAACGTTTCCTTTTGGATGACAGTGTGTCACTCTGTGTCCCACCTGCCTCCTCCCTCCCTTCCCTTTCTCCCACCACCCTGCAACCGGCGGGAGAGTGCAGGGCCTGGTGAGGCCCCGGAGCATTCCTGCCACCCCCCGGCAGCCATGGGGAGAGGGTGGGGCCCAGCGAGGCCTCTGAACAGTCCCGTCCCCCCCAGCGGCTGGGGGGAGAGCACGGGGCCTGGTGAAGCCTCAGAGCAGCCCCCCCTTCCCTGGTTTCCAGGGGGAGAGCCAGGCACAACCTTGCCCTTGTTGGCAGCTTTGGGGAAGGGGAGCCTCGGGGCCTGGGTGGCCTTAGGGTCAGATCCTGGGGGGGGGGAGGAGGAGGAAGAGCCAGGGCTGGGGTTGCTTTGGACCCCCCCGTGCTGGCAGGGAGTGGGAGGAAGAGCCTTGACCCAGCCCCTCCCGGCAGCCAGGAGAGAGCCAGCCCTGCCTTGTCCCAGCCCAGCTCCACAGCGACCCTAGGAAGAGAGCTGAGCCACCCACAGCCTCAGCCTGGCCCAGCCCCCTAGCGGCCGGAGGAAGAGAGCTGGGCCAGCCTCAGCCTGGCCTAACCCCCCAGTGCCAGAAGAAGAGAACCGGGCCAACCCCGGCCCGAACCATTCTCCTGGCGGCTGGGGGTGGGGTCGGTGGCCGGGGGGAGAGAGCTGGGGCAGGCCAGGGCTGCCACGCCTCAGCATGGCCCTTCTGGCAGCCAGGGGAGAAAGCCGGGGCTGCATACCCCTCAGAGAGGGGGGTTGGCGAGTGTAGTGAGCAGGAGGTGCTGCTCTCTAGTAGAATAAATTCCAATTCGTCCATCTATTCAGTTAGTTGGGAGTCACCTAGAATGGAATAAAATTGTGTAATCACTCACAGAAGAAAAAAAGTTACTAACCTTCCAACTGTTGTTTTTTGAGAAGTTGCACATGTGCACTCAATGACCTGCACTCCTTCCCCTCTACATCAGAGTTTTCCAGAAAGATGGAACTGAGGGGAGAATGGGGTCAGCTCGATTCGTTATACACTTGCTATAGGTGTGGGTTATCCGAGGGCGCTAGAGCTGCCCCAATGAGTACCATTGAGGGAATACTTTCTGGCAACTGTGGTTGGGGTGCACACATACCTAGACTGCAATTAACGTGCAATTCATCTCAAAGAACAACAGTTACAGAAGGTTGTTAATTTTTTTTGATTTCCTGTCTCCAAATATGTATGGACATAGACATAATTTCTTTACATTACCCCTTCCATGCGCATGAATTCTAAATGCATATATGTAGATATCCTCAATTATTATATCTTTAAAAGGACTTTTGTTGGGTTATTACACAGGCAGTTGTTCTTGAATAAGTTCCCCATGCTTAAATTGAGCTATTGGGGCAAAGGATAAGTAAAAACTAGTTTGATAGAAGTAGCTATTAAGGATGTTAAAATGTGGTTAATTAACTAGTCAATGGAATTTCAATAGGCACTTCCACATTCCTCCTTCCACATACTCCTCCATTTCAAAGGAGGAATGTGGAACTCCGCGTACAGCCCGGGCCAGCGGGAAGTTCCGCTGGCTCCGGGCTGCACATGGGTGCCTGCTTTGAAATGCACAAGAGTCCCCAGTGCCCTACACTGCATGCCTCTAGGAGCCCGGGGTCAGTTGTGGACTCTCCAGCTGATCCCAGGCTCCACAGCTGCCCCTTTGAAAGGCACACAGGTGGCATTTTAAAGGGGAGCCGCTGCACAGCTGATCTGCAGATCGACTGTGCGGCGGCTGTCCCTTTGAAAAGCCACCTGGGGGTTTCAAAGTGGCAGCACCACTGTGCGACGCTGCCACTTTGAAGTATCCCCGCCCCCCCCCCCCCTTTGCTTCCTCGGTAGCAAAGGGGGAGGATATGGACTAGTCAAAATACTATCCAATAAGCAAATGCATTTGCTTATCGGATAGTCGACTACATCCTTAGTGGCTATTGAGAGCAGAGACCATTGTGTTTAATGCAAAATTTGTACAATGCATCATTAATATAACTAACCATCATAGATATTCACATTTAGCCTTAATAACAACTATGCCCCTATACTGTTCTAGCAATATTTCTGAGGTCAAATTCCTCAGATAATAAGGGTTATCAATGTTGTGCATGCAAAAGAGGCATGCAAATGCATAATCAGAAATATACTAGACCTCAGGAAAAATAAAGAAAAATAAAAATCCAAAATACTTTGGCACATAAAGTTTCTATAAATGGCATCTGTAGTGATTAAGCTCAGAAGAGCTGTGCACTAGAGAATTCTACTCTTCTTTGGAGCACTTTGTCAGCCAAATAAGTAAGAACTCTTCATTATTTTTTTTCTTCTCTTCCCTTGTCACTATGGTAATTGCAATTCAGTGGTTGCTATAGCAAAAATGATTAATCCTTCAGTTGTTGCTCTCATGTTATCAGAGGCTTTCATGAGATATCTATGATTCATTCTAAAGGAAATATGGGTATTAGATATTCTTTTATATTTGATTGTTAAAAATGGTTTTGGGATTACAGTTACTTCTAGGAGAAAACATCGAAGAATGTTTTCGGAGAAAATAAAAAAATTAGCATGGATATTCAAAGTTAATTATACTTAAATGTAAACAAATCATAAAGTATGGAAATGCATATTTGAGATTCCCTAAATAAATTTAACTCTGTCCTTAACCCAACATGTCTGTTGCATTTTGCATGAAAGGTAAATGATAAGCCTATAAAGTGAAAAATCTAAATTTCATTATCCTTGTTTTGCATGCCTAAGGTAGGGTTCCCAAACTTTTTATCTTGTGCCTCCCCTTATTTTTGCATGTGGTCCCCCCATGGAGACCAGAGTGGGGCTTCAGCTTCAGGAACAGGGTATGCAGATATTGATAAGGAGATTGAGGCTAGGGCCTCACCTGAGGCCAGGGGCTGTGGCCTGCAGCTCAGCGTGGCCCATGTGCAGCACAGGGCAAGCTGCCAGGACCCCCCCGGCACAGGGCCAATAATCAGGATCAAAACTGGGTGACATTTCCGCCCTGCCCTCTGTGGAGGCTGATCCAGGCCCCACCTCATGTTGTTCTTTGCCCCTAAAAAGAGGCACACCACATGGATTGAGGACTGCTGGCCTAAAGAATCGTATTATGGAGTTGTGGCTTCGGTTTTGTATTTACATCTCTATATAGTAGGTGTGATTTCTTTTTCACCTCATGTCTGCCTAATTTTTGTTCCCTCTTTTAAAAGGTTTCTAATCACACACATGGTATTGATATGTGTAAGATACATTTTTATTACAACTGTGCTTTTGTGCCTTTTTACAACATATATGTCCCTTTATACAAATGCACCAAGTAAAATGTGTTTGTATGCTGTAACTAGGAGGTATCTGTTTCCCTGTTGCCAGCTGAAACACTTTTATGTTTGAAACCTTGTACATCTTGGAGGAATTGTCCTGAATTAAAAGATGTAAAAGCCTGGCTTTATCCCGCAATTCTGTGTGGTATTAAGGAAGAAATGATAAGTAGTTTTAGGGACATGAAGACAGGTGCACTTCAAATGTCATGGCAGTGTGCAGAGACCTTTCAAGCTGGTAACTACTCAGGTTTCAGAATCACTGATTCAATGTGGAAGTGTGTGTTTTGAAAATACATTTCATCTTTGCTTTTTCTGTAGGCCACAACACAGTGTTAAGCTTTTAAACTTACTTTCCTTGACACTTTCTGTATAACCTTACCTTTTTGAATGTCTACCATTTTTTTGACAAAACATTCTCATAAGGAGTTTTCCCTTAAAATAATGGACACTTGCAGTCACGCAATAATTGTACTAGTAGGTTGAAGGGGTTTGCTTTCAGTATTCTAAAATGCTTATGGAAATAATTCATGCTCTTCCACACACTGTAATACATTCCACCTCCCCATCCAGTTTCTTTGTCCACCTTCAAAAGGTGGGGGGAATTATGAGAGCAGCATGGAGGTGGGGGTGAGAGACTTCTGTAAAGTGGATTGGGTGAACTTCGGGGAGAAATGGACTCTAAATTCCTTCCCGAAATTCCCCATTCACTCCTTCCTGGGTCTCTCACTTTCCTCCAGAGTGCCCACCTCCTAATCTCATGTTGCTCTTTCTATTCTGCATGCCTTAAATTCCATTAAAACCTTCATTCCCTTAAAACCATCTTTCCTCCTGAAAGATCCAGAAAAACTTCTTTCCTTTGAAATGGCAGCCAGTTTTTTCCAGTCCTAAAGCACTGGCATGAGATGTATTTCTATAAATTAACTCTTTGGCCACTTTATCTAGAAGCCAGCAGGTTATCCTCTAGAGTAGCTCAGCACAAGGCAAGAATAAAAGCAAAATAATGCTGCCCAGATCAGAATTAACTTCTTCGTTCATCTTCTGGAAAGGAAAAAGGCCACATAAAGCAGCTTGCTGCTACCCACTTATACACGTCCTGATCTCTGTGGAGGTGTTACTTTGATGGAAGGGGAAGAGCTGCAGCTTGTGTCATGGATGCTGCATTTCCCTCCATCCTCTTTCACATTTCTCAGTAGGGATCCCTTATGCTCTTGCATGCTCCACTAGCATAGGCAGAGAATAAAATAGGGACCCTAATTTTTTTTTCCGTACTCTTTTGAAATAACTTTTTACTTGTCTACATAAAGGATATGATTTTTGCCCATGAGTTTTGATTTTTTTTGTTCCAGATCAGTGGCTGCTCCTGGAAGATGTTCTCTGTTTTTTCCTCATTTGCCACTTTGGTGTAAGTTGCTGGAACAACGAAAAATATCATCTTTAAAAAATTGACATGACTTATTTTTTCCATAGTGCTAGGTGGATTGGCACAATTGTGAATTTTTTTGCTTTCTTGTAAGCAGTAAACTCGTGGTGATACAGTATATGGCCCTTGTCTGTTTTTTCTTGTTCAACTGTATGATCTCACCAACATTGATAACAAAACATCCCTTAACCAAAATTCAGAAGCACAGTACTCAGCATTTTGCTTTTCCTCGTGTTTTTATTACTAGCAAAGATAATAGTGGTACAGTTTGTCACAGCCATCAGCTTAAGGTTGCCAACTTTATAAATGTAGAAAACCAAATACTCATGTCCCACCCTTTTCTGAGGCCCTAGACACACTCACTCACTCACGCACTCATCCAACCCTCCCTCCCTCTGTTGTTCACAGCCCCTGAAACCTCATTTGTTCATTTTCACTGCAAGGCACAAACAGGCATCAGGAGAAGGCCGGGAGCTGTAATAGTTTGAATGTGGGAGACGGATTGTGTGATTCAAATTCCCTTCACCTTACCTGTGAAAAAGATTTTAAACAAAACTGTACAATTAAACTTTTTAAACTTCTCAAGTTCAATGGAGATTAAAAACAAAAACAGTTTTAGCGAGAGTGGCAATTGAAACTACTTAAATTTATACTTGTGGCTTTTTTTCTGCCACCACCAGCTTCTTAGCAGCTTCTGTCTTCAGAAATCCAACACATTCAGCATGTCATTTTATAGTCAAAATACATAAATAGTTAAGCTTTTATCATGTCCATTTGGAGCCAGTCCTTTCATCAGTCCACAAATTCTTCATAATGTTGAATATTCGTTCCACAAATGTGTTGCTGGGTGGTATAGCAAGCATATGCTGCATAATTTTAAGTAAGGTAAGGGCCTTGCAGCCCTTAAAGAATTGACCTATCCTTCAGAGATATTGATTTGAGGGTAGCCCTCTTGTTGCTGATAACATGGCAATTCAGAATCATTTGGCAAATTCTTTAGGGTTAGTAGCACATCATTTAGCTGCCCGTTACTGTAAATAGTTCATCTCCATTCACTTGAATGTACAAGTTTGTGGTCAGAGCTCACAATTTGTCTAGCTCAAGAGGTCCGTCCAGATTGAGTGGTGCACACTACACACAGAGTTCTCAATGAAATCAAATCACTTTCCCAGGGACTGTTGCATGAATGTGTAAGCCCATTGAGTATCTCCAACAAATTTATTCTTATTATTAGGCAGCAATTTCTTCAAGAATTGGGTCACCTTGTACCCCAGAAGCTCTTTTTCTCTTGTCAGTCTGAATCTTTATTCTCGGCTTATTGAATGTAGTATATAGTTCAGTTACCTGAATGTAATCACTTTCAAGAACCTTTATGGTATTGTGAAATCGGTTCATAATGTTATGCACAAAGTAGACATGTAGCTCGGGAGGCCTAATAGTTTCATCATTGGACACTGTGTCCTATTGCTCAGAAAGAAAGATCCATGTTGCACAGCTCTCTTTGATCAGAAAGTAAGATTTTAGTAGAGGCAAATTCTTCAAAGTTCATTCATATTCTTGGCACTCGACGAATTCACTGAAAACCTTGATGACCAAGTTCTCTACATCATAAGAAAGCATTTATTTTCAAGTATAGGGATGTGAATGAGTAACCTCGGTACGAGGTAACATTTAATCAGTTCCCCAGGGAAATAACCCCCCCACTCCAGCCTGCCGTGGGCATACGGTTATTCCAGCCTCACACAACTGGTGGTTGGGGCTAGGAGCTGGCCCCGGTAGCCAACCCCAGCCCCCACATGGGGACTAGGAGCCAGCAGAACTAGTCTCAGCCCCCACATGTAACAACAGGGGCTCATACAACTGCACATCCTCTAATGTGATATATGCCATCAAGTGCCAGCAGAGTTCCTCTGCCATGTATATTGGCCAAACTGGACAGTCTCTATGACAAAGGAAAAATGGACACAAGTCACACATCAGAAATGGTAACGCTCATAAACCTGTAGGGGAACATTTTAATGTGCCTGGTCACTCAGTCATGGATTTCAAAGTAGCCATTCTTCTACAAAAGAATTTCAGCAGCTAATTATAGTGTGTGTGTGCAGAATTAGTATTCATCTTCAAATTTGACACTGTTTCCCTGGGCTTGAACAAAGACATTAACTGGATGTTGCATTATAAAGCCAGTCTCCCCCTGCCTCTAACAACTGCATTTTCGCATCAAAAGCTAAGAATGGGACACTTCCAGCCCACTTATTTAGCCTCATTAGCAGCGGTCCCACAATTGACAGGTACTCCCCACCCCCACCCCCACCCCCTTAATATAAATATCTTTATTCTGTTATTTCCATTCCACCTCATCATCTGATGAAGTGGGTTTTACCCACCACGAAAGCTCATGATACTATATATATATTTTTGTTAGCCTCTAAGGACACAACTACACAGCAAGACAAAAGTTGAATTAAGATTAGCAACATCAGCTACGTCAGTTACATAGCTGAAGTTGAAATAGCTTAATTCGGCTTTTGGCACTGTCTGCACAGCAGGAAGTCGAAAGAAGAACACTCTTCCTTTGACTTACCTTACTTCTTGTGAAATGAGGGTTACAGAAGTTGGAGTAAGAAGCCCACCATCTCGAAATGACTTTGAAATAATGCTGCAGTGTACACGTGCCCTAAAGTGCCAAAGGACTATTCGTTTAAATTACAGACTAACACAACTACCCTTCTGAGACTTCTCTTTTAAAAACTTGTTATCAAATGAATGCACACATATTTGGTCTTTTTTTTTTTATGTGCAAGGCAGCCAAAGGAATAAAGTGAAAGAGTTCAGCTGCAGACTCTCTTCACACAGATATACACACACTGGCAGCTACAATCTCAAATTCAACATACGTGTCTGTTAATTCTAGATCAGGAGCCCTGCACGTACAGTTACCAGAATATCTGTCTTTTAGTAGTTTTATTAGAATTGCCAATAAAATCATAGAAATAGCAGCATACGTAATTTCAAAAAATATATATACCATGCACTAACTGTAGACATACTCACATCCTCTGGTGTTAGTCTGTTAGCCCATGCAAGGATTGATTGTCAATACGGGTTCGACCATCCTGGTCCGGCATCCTCGGGACATGACCAGTCCCAGATGAGGGAATTTGCCAGGAAACAGGAGGTCCCCTAACACCAGCCCTTCGTCTCACTGCCCCCTCTCCCTCCCTCCCCACTGCTGGTTCCTTCAGTTCAGCCATGGTGCCTGCTGGCCAGCCCCAACTCCGGCTCTGCTACCTGCTGGGTGGCACATGGCTGGCTTCATTGCTTCTGCCAGGCTGCTGCAGACATGGCCAGGTTTCCCCTCTCAGCAGGGGCGGATGAGAGTTTTGCGTGGCCTAGGGCAGCACAATTTCACAGGGTCCCCCTTTGGAGAAAAAATAGAAAAAAGGCATCAAATACGCAAATTGAAGGCTATTTTCATATTAAGTGTGAATTGGGTAAATTTGATAGAAACTTAATTTAGTTGGATAATTTTTATTTTAATTATATTGTAAGTCATTCTTAAACAAAATTCTGCATTAATAATTAAAAATTTTCATTTGTATTTAAGTCTCCTCCCCCTCCTGCCTCACTCTCTCTTTCTCTTCTCCTCCTCCTCCTGCCTCACTCTCTCTTTCTCTTCTCCTTAGTCCTCCCCCTCCTGCCTCTCACTCGCAGAGCCCAAACAGCTGTTTGGGCCCTGCGCGGCGTACCAGCTGAGCGGCACAGAACTCAGCCGAGCGCCACGGCAGGAAGCGAAGGGGGGCGCGGCAGTGATGTACACGGCCAGGGGGCGGGACCTGGAGCCTCTGTCACGCCCTTCACCTCCTGCCCCCTAGCTGTGTACATCACCACCCCAGCCCCCCATCACCTCCCGCTGTGGCGCTAGGCTGAGTTCTGCGCCGCTCAGGAGCAAGCGGCCGTTTGGGCCCCGCGCTGCGGCTCGGCGCGGGGCCTATTGCAGCGTGGGGCCCGGGGCAGCCGCCCTGCTCTATATCCTGCTCTATATCTGCCTCTCAGGCTGCTGCATCCCCTGCCCGGTGGCACGTGGCCCCAGCTGTGCTGCTTCTGTTGAGCTGCCGCAGGCCGGCCCAGATTCCCCCTTCTAGGCTGCTGCAGTTGCAGCCCCAGCCCTGCTGATGCCGCTGCCTGGGCAGGTGCAGACCAGCTGCCACCGCCAGGATATTATAGCCCTGCCTGCTGCCTGGGCTGATGCAGCTCCAGCCAGATTTCCCCTTCTGGGCAGCCATGGTTCCAGCCCGGTTGCCAGGAACAAGGCAGCCCAGATAGCACTCTATTGCCACCCGGGCTGCCCCGGCACCGCTGCTGCCCAGGCTGCTACAGCCCCGCCACCATCAGACTCACGGGGCTGCTGGCCCTCCTGCTCTGGGGTTCTCTCATCCAGGATCATCCGTGGCCATGCCAGACCACAGATGTTGCTGGACAAGAGAGTCACAGTTAAGGAAGGTGCAACCTGTACAAGAAAGGTTTCTGCTGGAGACTTCCAGAAGAAGCTCGGTTCCCCATTCTGGACATCCCCTTTTTATATTGTGATTCTGTCAGCATCTACATTCTCTGTGTCCATTAAAATGTCCACCCTCTTATCTCTTATTGGTCTGTTTCCCTTGGAAACTTAAAGTAAGAACCGTGCATGGATACAAAATTTTATATTTGCATCTGTATCTGCAAAAAATGAGATGTGGATATCCACATCGATTGATGCAGATACCTGCACATATAAAACAGATATCCATGGATTTGCAGGGCTCTACTTAAGGCACCCCAACTTACTATAGGCTGGGTAAGTTCCTTTTATTCTCATTAGCATTGACGCACAACCTGTATCCAGTACTTAAGACACATATCTAAGACAGATGTTTCTTTATAGTATTTTTATGATTTAATATTAACCTTCTGGGTAATTTTGCAAAATATTATCACTTGGTGCCTCTTTTCCCATAATCTTGGGGCATTAGGTTATTTTCTGGGCACCTATGTCATAATTCCTTGTCTTCAAGGCCTAAAATAGCTAAGCTAATAGCTTGTAGGTTTTAACCTAAAGGTTTTTGCATTTCAGCTTGTCTTACTCATGTCTAGTACATAGGTCAGTATTTATATGAACTATTTTATACTTTTATAATCCTACAAATGAATTCTAATATCCATACAATGAATATATATGAAATTATCATAATTATCACACAATAAATGAATAATGAACTAAAATAATTGGCTACAAAACAAATACATACAATGCGTGCACTCATGCACTAGGGATGTGAATGACTAGTCGCTTCACACACATCCCTTACTGCCTCTATCAGAAAGACACAGCAAGAGGGGTGGAAAAGGAGGGGGTGCTTCTATGCGGCAGTGACACACAGAGTCCGGGACCATATCCTGGGCTCCATGTGGCGCTGCTGTTTTGAAACACCGTGTGCAGCCTGGGGCCAGCTGCAAGCAGCATTTCAAAGCAGTAGTGCCACATTGAGACCCCGGGTCTGCCACTTTGAAATGCCTCATGCAGCCCAGGGCCAGCTGGGGCCTCCACCAGCTGAGAAGCAGCCTGTGTGTGATAGCGGGGGAAAGGTGTGGGAGTGAGTAAGGGGTATGTGTCACCCCTCCCCATGTGCACCCTAAAGCAGGGTTTCCCAAGGAGGGGGTCTGCTTGCCTTTTCAGGCTGCAGGAGAGAAGCCACGATCCCTGGCACCTGCTGTGGGGCTGAAATTTTGATCCCCAGTGGCTCTTCCCACACTGAATTCCAACCCTAGATGAGATGAGAATAGATAAGAACCAATTTTTTGACAAACGGATAAATGCAAAACTAATCATATCCTGTCACATGTCTGACTGGAACACTCAGAAAACCCCCATTTCTGAAAGGCGGTGGAATGTTTTTCAAAAGATGGACGATAAAACAATAGAATACTCGGATCCGGCAAAGGCCATTGAGTTCATTTTGTGTTTGCCGGGCATCACAGCCCCTTCAAACATGTTGTTTTGGTAATGAATACAGTTTGGTCACCTGAAAAAAATCACATCTCAACGGAAGGCTATTCTGTTTCTGAGAGTGAATTTTGACCTAGACTGCTGCATTTTATGGCAAATTGCTAAAAAACAAGTGGATCCTTTGAAAAATTGATTTATGTGACAAATACAGTCCACAAGAAGCATTACACTGTGGAGGACAGCAAGCTGAGGACAAGGCAGGTGCTTTTAAACAGCAGTAACCACTTAATTGTAAATATATATTTTCAATTTTTTACCTATTATTAGTTAGAGGATTTACTCAGTGTTGGGTACATCCTTATGGGGATGGGGGCTTGGTGAATTTAATGCTATTTTGAATGTTTGTGCAGACTGATTGCTGTTGAACCCACTTAAATCAGAACAATTTTATCAGGTATCCCATACTTGGCATAGGGAAATATGATCTTCCTATCCTGAGAGGGGTAGTCCTGTTCATCTCCCTTCCACTCCAGCAACCCTATTCCCAGCAGTCCAAGATGGGACTCCCTGGATGACAGCAATGGTGGCAACAGGCCGCAGAGGCACACAGCATGGTTCAAGCCTCACTACAAAAGGCACGCAATGGGAAGAGGTCCAGCAGCAGAGGGAAGATGTGTGCCACAACCCCTCAATAGCTACCTGCTGAGAGCTCACAATTCTTGCTAATTTGTTCACTGTCCTGCCCTGGCCAATGGGAGTTGTGCCTGCAGGTGGGGTTGGAGAGTGGGGGCAATACGCGGAGTCACTTAGCTAACCCTAAGGCTAGCCAAACATGCCGGCTGTTTCCTGGAAGCCGTGGAATGCAAAGGCTAGAAGGGAGCCCTGATGTGCAGTACTTCCAGGATCCCTTTTCAGTCAGGTTTTCCAGCCGAAAACTGGAGACCTGGCAACCAGAAGTGGTCAGTTACATGTAGAACATTGGATGGTTTCATGTTATGCAGCCAGGCTTGTGCCATCTGTTTCAGCAATGGTCAAACTAAATCTAGCCTGTTTAGCAGAAACTCATGTCCTATATCTATCTTTTTATACGTGCATCCCTTCTTTTCTTCTTTTTTAAATTACAGTTAATTTTCTGTTCCTTTAAAATCTCACCATTTCAGCTATGGCACAAGGTTAGTTGTTAGGCCCTGCCCTTGCTGCCCAGGGAACTCTTGTTTGCAGCTCTCAGTTGAGCAGTGGTTAAATGCTGTCCCTGCTATCAGGATGCTAGTACAGTTTCCTTGGAAAGATGAAGTCAGGGACTTTAGAGAAGCAGAAATGATTTTCTGCTAAAGACAAGAAAGCCATGGAGTTCTGTAATGCCTGGAGATCCTCGAGACAGCCATAAAAGCTCTTTACATCTGCTTGAGATGTTGAAATTCACATCTCGTATACAGCTTTAGAAAAAAGATTTAAGATAATCAGCAGCCACTAACCTGTATTTTGTCTGAATATAAAGCTCAGTACTGTGGGTTGTCCCTTTTTGATGTTTTGAGCATTGTCACAAGATTTTTACCTCATTTTATTAAGATTCTTAAAATTTTAGAAAGTGAAGAAGGATGAAACTAGTGTACAAAGTGTCAGGGTTTAGAAAAATGAGACTAAACCATATACAGAGTACAACAAATCTGACCTAATATATATAAAACTGCAGTAAAATAGCTGCAGTTAAATGGAAATAACACGTCCATACCTATGATTTTCAGAACCAAACGCATTGTCTTTCTTGCATACAGGAAAACAACCAGCTTTCCTTCTGGTACTTGGGGGAATTTTTCTTTCTTTCACATCTCTGTAAAGAACTTGGAGAAGGGTATATTTGTATTCTTTGCTATTTGTGAGATGTGAGCTAGGCAGCACAAAACGGAGGGTTTTTTAGAATCTATATCCATAAGGACAAAGAGAACAGAAGGTTCTCAGGGAAAGATTATTTTGCCGTATCTAAGATACCAGCTGCAATTACCTTGTAGTCCAATTCGACTTGTGTTTATTTAGTGTGTGTATATACATAAAAAAGTTTTTCCTGTGGGATGACAATGACGTCATGATGCCTCCTTCTCTCCCTCCTCCCTCTCTCCGAGCTTGAGCCTGACCTCGCTGCTTCCCCTCACCACTTGGACTTGGTTTAAAATCGCAATTCCCTACTTCCCTTCCTCCACCCTCACCCCACAGGGCTTTCAATGCCAAGAAACGTGGCACAGTAGCCGGCAGACCCCACATTGCAGCCATGATGGTCCAGGGCGGAGTGCATGGAAGGTATGATGCTCAAGACTGCAGCCTGGGGACAGGCGCTAGGGGAGGAGCTCCCAGCTGGACTTATGTGCCAGGAATGGGCTCTTGGGGGCTCTCCCGCCACCAGGCTCTTGGGGAGTCGGCGAGCAGTGCCCAACTCTCCAGAGTCCATCTGCCCCCATGGAGACTCACCTAGCAGCTTCATTTACCGCAGCTGCCAGAGCACCCCGAGCCACCTGGGGGAGCTGCTTCACCGACCTGTCTGCTCCTTCCCTTCTGCTCCCGGCAGGCAGACAGGTTGCCCTGGACTCTGCGGGCAGTGCTGGAGCAGTGAGCAGTGTAAGTTGGACTGCACGGGTAAGAGGTCGGGACAACAGTCCCCCCATGCTACTGCTTTTCCCATATTAGCAGGCTGCAGAACACTGTGTGCACATGACACTACCTGTGCCTCACGTGGGGCGGGCAGGTACCCCTGCGCCTCCCTGGCTGCTAGGGTTAGAGCCCGGTCTGGTGTGCACTGCAGCCGGCAGGGTGTATATTAGGATTGAGGGGGCGAAAAAGGGCTGGTGGCAGGTAGGAGGGAGAAGGGGTCAGGGAGGAGGGAGAAGGAGGGCCTGGGCTGGCTGGACCAGGGGGAGGAAGGAAAAGGGGGCCTGGGCTGGCACAGTGCGGGAGAGAGAAGGGGCCTGGGCTGGTGTGGCAGGGGCTGGGAGAAGGGGCCTGGGCTGGTGGCAGTGGAAGGGAGAAGGGGCTGACCATGGGGGGAGGGAGAAGCAGCGGCTCGGGCTGGCATGGCCGTAACCTGGCCCTCCCTAGTGACCTGGGGGAGAGATGGGGTTGCCTACTCTCCCTAACCCCCGACAAGAGTGGGGTTGGTGAGCGCAGCGAGCAGAGGGCACAGCCCCCTAGTTGTTGTGTGGTTTTTTTGTTTTGTTTTTTAAGCAGATGCCAAAAATTTTGCTTTCAACTAACATATTTGGAATAGGTTGTGAATAGTAATCACTCAGGTATTTCAGAAAGGTGTGAACTTGAGAGGCAAAAGTAAGATTGAGGTGTAACTGGTCCATGTACGTGCTTAAAGTAAAAGTATTGTGATCATAGCTCCTAAAGTTCCCAAGGAAGACCTAACTGTGTTCCTCTTAACCTCATCTGTGGCCCACTGTGTGTGTGCTTTATGACCTAGACTTCAGTTATAAGATCACATAGTATGATTTCCATAAGTGTCCAACTTTATTCTGGGTACAGATTGGAAAGCACATAAGACACCTTTACACTGAGACAGGGTTTCTGTGGAACCACACATCATTTTGGACCAAATTTCTTTTCATTTACCCTCGTGTAAACCCATTGAAATTAAAGGATGTCACGTGCCAATGTTAAGTTTGGAGGAATGGTCAGGATTTCAGTTATATTATTTCATTGCAGGAGGAGTAACGGTAGTTCAAATTAGGACCTTTAATTCGAACTACCTAGTCCGTGCCGCGTGTAGCCGCGGGCAGGGAGTTCGAACTACGGGGCATTTAAAAATGGCGGCGCCCGGGAGCATGCAAATAAAGCCTGGGATATTTAAATCCCGGGCTTCATTTGCAAGTTCGAATGCCTACATTAGCCACCCTAGTTCGAACTAGGGTGGCAGTGTAGACATACCCTGGGATGCTAGACACCAGCAGAGCAGTGAATCTAATAAAAGTGACTAGGAAGTATTTCCTGGAAATCATGTTTGTTTTCGGTTTAGAATATGGTATGTTTAGGCTACAGTAATATTGTGTTTTGTTTTTTACAGTAGATTATAAACTTTATAACTTTCCTTTTCTAACTCTAATCTAACATCAGACATGGTTATTTTCCTCTCAAGTCTAACTTTAGGGTAAAATGAAAAGATTTGAGCCACTTAAGTGCAAGTGTGAACATTTGTAATGAACCATCAGATTTATGTGACATTGCCTGGTAGTACCAAAACTACAACTCCACTTTTCTCTGTTTTATCTCTTTTTTTCCTGTAAAGTTTATTGAGAAACAGTCTTATTCCAAGTTCATTCTATTTTTCTTGCTCATCTTGGTTCTGTCTCTTTCAACATTTGCTTAGTTAGACCTGGGGTGAGCAGGGACTGCTTGAGTTGAAAAGGCAGAGGCACAGTGGGGAAATTCCATTGACTACTCAATTAGCTGATTAATCGAAGTTTAACATCCTTATCATTTAGATAAGCATGCATTTGCAATTGATATGTATGTGTTGCCATTCTTTTCTGTAAAATTGTATCTGTATCTCAACGCTAAGGGTTAAAACTGTATCATGAATTAGGGAACAGTATTGTGAAGGGCTAAGATTAGTCTTTCATATTCAAGTTAAAATAGCGGACAGAACGTAGTGCATTTCAAATCAATCAAATGTTTAGGTTAGAATTAGGGCTCCAAACTGAATTAAAGCTACAACTCAGACTGAGATTTTTTTTTCAGTTTTGGATTGAAATCTCATTGGATGAAATTTTGGCGATTTCAAAACTAGAATCAAACAACACCAATAAAAACACCTTCAAATTTTAATGACACAACCAAAATGTATCAGCAGAAGGTTGCCAGTCCCCCAAACAAAAAAATTAGAAGAGATTAAGATCTGAGTTTCTAGTTCTGACTAGTGTCCAGTAATTAAAAATGCGTGTCTAACAATTTAAAACAAGCATTTTTCTGGTTTTCTTTTTTCCATTAACATAAGAACGGCCGTACCGGGTCAGACCAAAGGTCCATCTAGCCCAGTATCCTGTCTGCCGACAGTGGCCAGCACCAGGTGCCCCAGGGGGGGTGGACCGAAGACAATGATTAAGCGATTTGTCTCCTGCCATCCCTCTCCAGTCTCTGACAGAGGCCAAGGACACCATTTTATCCCCTGGCTAATAGCCTTTTATGGACCTAACCTCCATGAAATTATCTAGCTTCTCTTTAAACTCTGTTATAGTCCCAGCCTTCACAGCCTCCTCTGGCAAGCAGTTCCACAGGCTGACTACACGCTGTGTGAAGAAGAACTTTCTTTTATTAGTTTTAAACCTGCTACCCATTAATTTCATTTGGTGTCCTCTAGTTCTTCTATTTAGGAACTAATAAATAACTTTTCTTTATCGGCCCTCCACACCACTCATGATTTTATACACCTCTATCATATCCCCTCAGTCTCCTCTTTTCTAAACTGAAAAGTCCCAGTCGCTTAACCTCTCCTCATATGGGACCCATTCCAAACCCCTAATCATTTTAGTTGCCCTTTTCTGAACCCTTTCCAAGGCCAAAATATCTTTTTGAGGTGAGGAGACCACATCTGTACACAGTATTCAAGATGTGGGCGTACCATAGTTTTATACAGGGGCAGTAAGATATTCTGGGTCTTATTTTCTATCCCTTTCTTAATAATTCCTAGCATCCTATTTGCCTTTTTGACCGCGCTGCACGCTGTGTGGAAGTTTTCAGAGAACTGTCCACGATAACTCCAAGATCTCTTTCCTGATTTGTCAGTTAAAATTAGCCCCCATCATACTGTATTATAGTTGGGGTTATTTTTCCTGATGTGCATTACTTTACACTTATCCACATTAAATTTCATTTGCCATTTTGTTGCCCAATCACTCAGTTTGGTGAGATCTTCTTGGAGTCCCTTACAGTCTGCTTCTGTCTTGACTATCCTAAACAGTTTGGTATCATCTGCAAACTTTACCACCTCACTGCTTACCCCTTTCTCCAGATCATTTATGAATAAGTTGAACAGGATTGGTCCTAGGACTGACCCTTGGGGGACACCACTAGTTACTCCTCTCCATTCTGAAAATTTACCATTTATTCCTACCCTTTGTTTACTGTCTTTTAACCAGTTCTCAATCCAAGAAAGGACCTTCCCTCTTATCCCATGGCCATGTAATTTACACAAGAGCCTTTGGTGAGGGACCTTGTCAAAGGCTTTCTGAAAATCTAAGTATACTATATCTACTGGATCCCCCTTGTCCGCATGTTTGTTAACCCCTTCAAAGAACTCTAATAGATTAGTAAGACAGGATTTCCCTTTACAGAAACCATGTTGACTTTTGTCCAACAAATTATGTTCTTCTACATGCTTCACAATTTTATTCTTTACTATTGTTTCGACTAATTTGCCAGGTACTGAAGTTAGACTTACCGGTCTGTAATTGCCCGGATCGCCTCTAGAGCCCTTTTTAAATATTGGTGTCACGTTGGCTACCTTCCAGTCATTAGGGAAGCCTATTTAAGGGATAGGTTACAAACCACAGATAATAGTTCAGCAATTTCCCATTTGAGTTCTTTTAGAACCCTTGGATGAATGCCATCCGGTCCCGGAGATTTGTTAACATTAAGTTTTTCTATTTGTTCCAAAACCTCCTCTAATGACACTTCAATCCGGGACAGTTCCTCAGATTCATTACCCACAAAGGACGGTGCAGATTTGGGAATCTCCCAACATCCTCAGCCGTGAAGACTGAAGCAAAGAAATCATTTAGTTTCTCCGCAATGGCTTTATCGTCCCTTGATTGCGCCTTTTATAGTTCGATCGCCTAGGGACCCACAGGTTTTTAGCAGGCTTCCTGCTTCTAATGTACTTAAAAACATTTTGTTATTTCTTTTGAGTTTTTGGCTAGCTGTTCCTCAAAATCTTTTTGCTTTTCTTATTACATTTTTACACTTGATTTGACAGTGTTTATGTTCCTTTCTATTTATCTCACTAGGATTGACTTCCACTTCTTAAAAGATGCCTTTTGTCCTCACTGCTTCTTTTACATGGTGGTTAAGCCACGTGACTCTTTTTAGGTCTCTTGCTATGTTTTTTAATTTGGGGTATACATTTAAGTTGGGCCTCTATTATGGTGTCTTTAAAAGTTTCCATGCAGCTTGCAGGATTTGGCTCTAGTCACTGTGCCTTTTAATTTCTGTTTAACTAACCTCCTCATTTTTGTGTAATTCCCTTTTGAAATTAAATGCCAGGGTGCTGGTCTGCTGAGGTGTTCTTCCCACCACAGGAATGTTGAATGTTATTATATTATGGTCACTATTCCCAAGCGGTCCTGTAACGGTTATTTCCTGACCTGATCCTGCGCTCCACTCAGGACTAAATCGAGAATTGCCTCTCCTTGTGGGTTCCTGCACCAGCTGCTCCAAGAAGCAGTCATTTAAGCCATTGAGAAATTTTATCTCTGCTTCTCTTCCTGAGGTGACATGTATCCAGTCAATAGGGGGGTAATTAAAATCCCCCATTATTATAGAGTTCTTTGTTTTGGTAGCCTCTCTAATCTCCCTCAGCATTTCAATGTCAGTATCCCTGTCCTGGTCAGGTGGTGGGTAATATATCCCTACTGCTAATTTCTTATTTTTGGAGCATGGAATTACTATCCATAGCGATTCTATTGAACATGTTGATTCATTTAATATTTTTATTTCATTTGATTCTACATTATCTTTCACATACAGTGCCACTCCGCCACCCACCCGGCCTGCTCTATCCTTTCGATATATTTTATATCCCGGTATGATTGTGTCCTACAGATTTTCCTCATTCCACCAGGTTTCAGTGATGCCTATTATGTCAATCTCTCTCATTTAATACTAGGTACTCTAGTTCACCCATCTTATTAGTCAGACTCTAGCATTTGTGTAGAAGCACTTTAAAAATTTGCCACTGCTTATTTGTCTGCCCTTCCCTGATGCATTGGATTCCTTTGTACGGTTGTTTGTCTGCTCTGGCCCATGGTTTGCCCTCTCCGTCCTCTCTTTCTGACTACATCTTAGAGAATCTCTATCAATGGATTCTCCTCTAAGTCTCCTCCGATTTACGTGCATCTCCACACCAATCGGCTTTCCCCATCTCTCAGTTTAAAAACTGCTCTACGGCCTTTTTAATGTTTAGTGCCAGCAGTCTGGTTCCACCCTGGTTTAGGTGGAGCCCATCCTTCCTGTATAGGCTCCCCCTCTCCCAAAAGTGTCCCCAGTTCCTAATAAATTAGTTATTTTAATTCAAGGAATATGTAGGGGACAGTGTTGATTCAGTTCTCACTGTCTTAAATCATAGAATTATAGAACTGGAAGGGCCCTTGAGAGTTCATCAAGTCCAATCCCCTGGCCTCACAGCAGGGGACACACCATCTAGATCATAGGTGGGGAACCTAAGGCCCGTGGACCAGATGCGGCCCAGCTTGCCTGGATCCAGCCCCTGAGGCTCAGGGCTCCCACTCCAGCACTGGGGAGCCCATGCTGGTGCTCCAATCCTCCCCATCCCCAGTGGGGCTGGAGTGCACAAAATCTACTAGCCGGGGCCTTTCTAGGCTCTGGTGTGAGAGGGGAACATGAGGACTGATTTTTTGGTGGGTCAGTGGCCCCCAACCCAAAAAAGGTTTCCCACCCCAATCTAGATTGATTCCCAACCTTTTTTATACTGAGGACCAGGAAATTTTTGGCAGAGCAGTAACATTTTAGTTGCATGTTTGCATATTCATTATGCAAATAAAATGTTAACAGCTTGCCAAGAGCCCCGGCCCCAGAGCCAGCTCTAGCCCCCTAGAGCCCCCCACCCCTCCACTACCTCCCAGTGCCAGCCACTGACCCCAGACTCCTGCAAGCAACCGTTCCAGTGCTAGTCCCCCCGCCACTTAGAGCCCCCCACCATATCCTCCAGTGCCTGCCCCAGTCCCCAATATTAGCCCCATCCACATAGCACCCCCCAGTGCCAGCTCCCCACCCCAGATGCCCCAGTGGTCCCCAATGGCAGCCCTCTGCCTTTTAGAGTCCCCCATCCTTTAGAGCGTCCTAGAACTAGCCCTTTCCCCAGATGTCCCCAGCACTAGCTCTGCCCCGGAAGCCCACAGTGCCTTCCCTGCCCCCTTACCTAGTCTGGGTCATGGCTGCCCTAAGGTTGCTGTGCTGGGCTCTGCGTAGCCCTCCCACCATGCAGCAAAGCACTGTTCCATGCCCAGGAAGAGACCCTGCTCCAGCCCAGTGCTGGTTGGCTGAGAGGCAGGACAGGACACGCCTCTCCCAGCAGCCATGGCAGAAGCAGTGTACCCCAGCCCCCAAAGCCATCATGGCCTGACAGCCAGAGAGCTGCAGCCCGGCCGTGGACCAGGGGTTGGGAAACGCTCATCTAAACCAGTGTTTCTTAAACTTTTTAAGACCAAGGAACACCAGACAATTTTTTTTTTATGGGGAACACCAAGGATTTTTTGTTGAGGAGAAAAAAAAAAAAAAGAAGGGGGGTGTCAGGGAAAAAATTGAGCCAAAAAAAAAGATTGCCTGTCCCTTTAAGGGTGGCCATTTTGAATTCTGTTGTTCTCCGTGGCACACCGGTGTGCCACAGAATACAGTTTAAGAAACACTGATCTAGATCGTCCCTGATAGATATGTATCTAACATGCTCTTAAATATCTCCAATGATAGAGATTCCACAACTTCCCTAGGCAATTGATTCCAGTGTTTAACCACTCTGACAGGAAGTTTTTCCTAATGTCCAACCTAAACTTCCCTTGCTGCAGTTTAAGCCCATTGCTTCTTTTCCTGTCATCAGAAGTTAAAGAGTATAATTTTTTCTCCCTTCTCTTTTTAACACCCTTTCAGGTACTTGAAAGCTGCTGTCTTGTCTGGTCTCAGTCTTCTCTTTTACAAACTATACAATTCCAATTCTTTCCGTCTTCTCTCACAGGTCCTGTTTTCTAGAGCTTTAATCATTTTTGTGAAATAAATGTGAAAGGAAATTAAAGTCTACCCTGTGTGTCCTATGTATTATTGCATGTATATTTAATCTTGTTCATGTGAAAACACTTTTTATTTGATTTGAGGTGAGGAGGAGGGTTAGATTTTATTTTGTTTTGGGGTGGGTTTTTTTGTATGTGAACATTTTGTATTTTAGTGGAATATTAGGTTTTGGGGTTGTTATTTTGCTTCCCTCTCTCCTCCCATGCACTAAAAGACATTTGGGGGGATATGATCCAAACATTAGTAGCCATTATGGAATGTTTTTCTTCTGCTTTGCTTTTTTCTTAGAATGGTAAAGCCTAATCATACACCCTCTCCAAATCCTGTATGTAAACAGATTCCTGTGTGCAGAAAATTATATTTTTTCTCAGAATTTTCCCCTTAACTAAGCCACTCTCAATAGAATTTTCCTTTTACACTTCACATTACAAATTTCTGGAGTACTACACCTTCCTTTTCCCATGTTCTCTCTGGTGACTACGGGGTTCAGAAATAATAGATATAAAATCTTATTGTGTTATACTTATTAATTTAAAATGACAGATTAAAAGCCATGAAGCAGCCGTCTGAAATAATAATTATACACCTGAGAGAAAACAGATTGGGATCTTGTAAATGGGCTAGTTTAATAATTAGGGCAAAAAGAGATGTAGGGCAGATCTAAAACCTTTTCCTAAGAGTAATTGTGAACTGGTATGAAATGCTTCAATAGAAGGTATACCTGGGAACCGTCGGGCCTCCTGAGGCTGAGACCATGCCAGATGTGTGAATCAGAAGGTGCCTAAATTTGTGCATAACCAGGGAGGATTGGAGATATCCCAAAAGATATCATACTTAATTCCCTGAGTTATTCATGGAAGATGGGTGGTATTTCTGTCTGATAGTAGTGGATATATTTTTGGCTGAAGCCAAGGAGAGAATTGCTAACTAGATGAAAACCAGACTTGGTGAGGGGAGACAGCCATACTGATCGCTAGCACCTCCTGGTGGCATGTGAGATGCATGTTCCCAGATAAACTGTAATTGGAAGTGGACTTAAAAGGTTGCTTTCTCCTAAGGAAGCTGGGGTATGGGGTTGGAGCTCCCAATGTGTAGAACAGATCCAACTGTATATGAGAGGATGGCAGTGGGGTCCCAGCCATGGCCTGGGGCCCTGTGAGAAGTGGTGCTAATAGCAGCTTTCTATCAAGAAGGAGGGCTTCACATAAAACTTAACTGCTAGATAGTTTTCAGTTGAAGTAAGTGAACAAAATTATAGCCTAGTTAAACCACATTCCTGGTGACCTGTCTTTCTTTCTGCACATCCAGGACAATCCTTTTGCTGCCCTATGGAGATCTCTATTTACTTATTTGAAAATGTAAATATAAACTTTTCATGCATGATTAAAATATGGCACTGGTGAGGTAAATATGTAAATAAATCCTTCCCAAACTGCTATTCTATTAAATATTTTCTTAATAAAGAAAATTTCCAGCTAAATAATCTTAATTACATAATGAAAGGCTTCAGCACTTTCTACCATTTGTATCTATTCATTTCTAAGATGTAAAGATCTTTAGGTTTTTGTAAAGATGTAAAAGAGATGTAATTAAATTATTAGAATTGTTTTTTTAATGCATATTAAATTACATCTGTAGCAGTATGATTTGTGGTCAGTCAAATAGCTAAATTCTCTTAATTTTTTACATTCTTAGATTTATCAGGCTCCAGTTTGTAAATAATGTTGTAGTATTTAGCAGGTATTTTACTGTGTGCCTTGAGTTTTTATTTGGGTAAGGTTAGGGTGTCTGGAAGTCAGCAATCTTTTGAAGATCAGCAGAAAGCCATTGTCTTAGTGAATTAGACTATGCATTGATACATGTTATGTTAGTTGGATGTTCATGCTCCAAATTCTTACAGCTCATTCTGCCAGCGCCAAGGAAGTATAAGTGGTATGCCTTTGTAAAGTTTCTGTCTTATAAGTCTGTAGGATAGCTATCTGGAGTTCTGTACACATATTTACATGCTACACTATTTGCTCAATTTAGCCTCTAGATCTCATGGTAACTTTCATAGGGCAGTTATATAATCTTCATTTAAATATGTAAAATAGGGATAATTTTTTTTTACATGCTTGGAAATGTATGGGTCAAATATGCTAAAAGTGACTTTCTTGAACTATGTGAATACAGACTTACCTTGTGCAAGAGGCCAAGAGCAGCTGTCTGTTGTAACTAGGTAACTTGAGTACTACCCCGAGGTGTTTAGATATACAAAAGCTTTTGCATGTCTGTCTGTCCAGTGCTCCCTCCACAGCACAAATCACTTAAAAAATGAAATGCATTTTTGTTAAAATAGACTGTTGTATAAACCAGCCGTTCTCAAAAGCAAACCATGAGGACAATGTCAATTACTCTTTTATTCATTCTGTTAACATGTACTTTTACATTTAAGGTTTGAAACTGCATAATGGCTCAAAATTAAATTCCTTTAACAAAGAGAAATGTATTTGCACCTTCAAACAAAAGTCAAACTAGATGACATGTTGACAAGATTAAGTATGTCAAATATTCTGATTTTTCTTTACACTTATCTAATTTTTATATTTTATCAAGATTTCTACAGACTATAATGTATGCACAGTTGATTTAATCTTCTGCTTGAAGAACATTTGGTTTTGCAAATAGTAGTAAGCTGATGAAGTTGTTTTTTTCCCCCTTTTTTTGGCAGATGGGGATGGGCAAACTGAGCATTTACTGCCAGCCTGTGCTGATGTGACTTGTCAAAAAAGTACCATCTACTTATCTAAACCAGGACAGAATCAGGTATTCTGAGCTTCCATTTCCAGAGACAAAATTGAATACCATGTTTAACATAGAGAATAAGAAAGGCAACCCAGAAGAACTCCAAAACAATCTTTTTGTCACATTAGGTTGTCATAAATAGAAAAAATGTTTTCTTTAATAATTGGCTGAAATTTGTGTTCTTGATAGAATGCCATCTATAGATCCTTAAAGGAAGAAGGAAAAATATTTGCCATGGACAGAGAGAGAGAGTGTGTGTATGTGTGTATTATTATATATAAATATAAATTTCTTGTTGGATGACAGAATGACATCATCACATCATGTTGCATCCACAGGAGCCAAGCCCCAATCACTCCCAGCCTGCCCTCCCCCAGGATCCCATGGGGAGCTGGGGCCACCTGTGGCCCTGGCCCTCCCCTTACCAGGAGGAGGGCCGGGGCTACTACGGCTTCGGCCCAGCCCTCCCCAGCAGTGGAGGGGAGGGAAAGAGAGCGTGGCCTTGGCCCCGGGCCCTCCCTATCCAAGAGGGGGTTTGGCGAGTGTAGCGAGCAGGGGGGGGGGCAGCCCTCTTGTTCTCTTATAATGGCCAACTTAATTTATGATAGTCCTCTTAGATGGGTAGTGGGAAAAGGGAAATGATTCCTGTGCCTGGGTTCACAACATCAGAGAAACCATTTTCTAACCTTGAAAGCAAAACTTTAATATTTCCTAATAGCATGGAATACAGACATTACAAGTGAGATTAGTGCATGCAGTAAATTATAAAATTTAATAGTCAAAATATTAACCACATTCTTATAAGACTAATAGCTTTTTTGAACAAAACTAACGTACAGTGACCTGGTTTGGTTTCCATCTATGAGTTAGTCAGTTGTTAGCTGATACCTACAGCAGAGGCCTCAAACTCGCAGCCCATGAGCCATTCCTGGCCAGAGCAGTTGTGAAATCTGGTCCAGGAGTGCCAGGGGGAGGGAGCTGTTAGTTCATGTCCACCAACCAAGTGGTCTCCTTCTTATCACCACTATGCTCTCTGTCCCCCATGGCACCCTGTCCGCCAGAAGTTCCGGAGAGTGAAGGAACGAATGCGGCCACACCACCCCCTCCAGTAATTCCTGAGGCTGTGTCCCCGGGGAATGGGTGCCGTAGTGGGGAGAGAACCGGACAGTTACCATGAGGGGATGAGCAATAGACTTCCCTTTCCCCCTTCCCCTTCCTGGTTGAGACTCCCAGGATGGATTGCGCAATTACTCCGGCTGAGCATTGCCCATGGGCTTTAAGCTTGAGACCCCTTGCCTACAGTCTTGGCCTGAAGTAGCACTGGTTTACCAGTATCATGCCACCAATCCAAAATGATGCCTGAACTAAGCAATATAGTTGCATTGGTGCTTTTTAGATGCCAGTTTTGAGTTGGAAAATTGGAAAATTCAGGGTGAATTCATTAAGTGAGTATTTAATCTCTTGTACTCATTAAATACATGAATTGTTTTACTGTAAACTATTCATTGGCATAGATCATATAGAAAAGAGAGAAATATTTGAGGTATCCTGGTTAAATAATCTGTTTTTAAAGGATGTCATTTATCACAAGCAGCAAAATATTTGAGGCTAAATTTTCAACAATGTTTTGCATCATTTACACACCTGGACAATGGCTATTTATTTATTTATTTATTGGATGCTAAGTCACTTTTGAAAATGAGATTCAGGTGTTGAAGTAGAGCAGATTGGAAAATGCACATTTGTTAAACTGAAATTTCTTGTAAATCCATTTGGGTTTTTCTGTCTCCCGATGTTGCTTGCCTAGGTAGCCAGTAGTAATGATGACACTGATAAGAACGTGATTTTCAGTCAGCAGCTCTTAGCCTAGGAACATAGTTTGCTCTAGAAAAACAGTCTCCAAAGTAAATCTTCCTGTTCAGTTTTTTCAGAGCATAGACATTTTGTCATTTACCGTTGCTCATATATAGGAAAACAGAACATCCCTTATAAGGAAACCTATTTTCTTTCTTGGAATAAACCACTGTCCTATTTACCCCTTTTAAATGTGTGTGTGTGTGTGTGTGTGTGTGTGTGTGTGTGTGTGTGTGTGTGTGTGTGTGTGTGTGGATGATAGATAGATAGATATACAGTATTTATTTTTAAATTTTATTTCACATTTATTCTATTTTGAAGAGTTTGTTTATGGCTTAGTTTATGCAAAATAAACAAATATTTCACAATTACCTACAGATGCCAAATTTTGCATAAACAATCCTTCCACTTAAATTATCTGCATGCACCACTTTTTACACCAGAATATGCTAGGTGAAAGGTTTAAATAATTATTTTTGTTTATCGGAAACAAGTCATGACTCTTATGATTAGAGTTCATAAAAAATATTTGCTAACAAAATCAAGTTGCCTATTCAACTCTCATTTTAGTGCAAAGAAAAATTTTAGGGCTGTCAATTGATATTCATTTTAACGCCTGCGATTAACTCAGGAAAGGATTAACGCGTTAATTTTTTTAACACGTTAATCACAGGCGTTAATGCTGCACTGCCCCCTTTGAAGCGCCACTCTGGCACTTCAGAGGGGCAGCGCATTAGGAGCCAGGGATCAGCTGGAGTCCCCAGCTGACCCTGGGCTCCATGCAGCGCTGCTCCTTTGAAGCACTGTGGCGGTGCTTCAAAGAGGCAGCACAACACGGAGCCGGGAATCAGCTGGGCACTCCAGCTGATCCCCGGCTCCTAATGTGCTGCCCCTTTGAGGAACCGGGGTGGTGCATCAAAGGGGCAGCACTTCACGGAGCCCATGGTCAGCTGGGGACTCCAGCTAATCCTGGGCTCCCGCAGTGCTGCCCCTTTGAAACGCCACCACAGCGTTTCAAAGGGGCAGGATTAATTTTTTAATCACTTGACAGCCCTATACATTTTTCATGTTACAAATTGCAAAATAATTCAGATTAGTTACGGAAAGAGTAATGGACAGTTTACGAGTTTCTGATTCAAATTTACTATGTATGTTAATTATTCAATTAAATAAATAATGTTTGAAGTTGAAATCCTAGACATTTAAACAGTTTTTACTTCCCTTTTGCAAGCATATTCATATATGTAATAGAATTTTTTTATTTAATTTCTTGAAATTTCCTATAAATGTAATCTATGCAAAATTACTTTGTCCAGTCAACGACCAGCCTGACCTGCCAGTAGATTCATATTCCAAGAAAAAATAAATAGAATAAATTAAAGCATGTAAAATGTGAATACAGAGTATAAATGAAGGACTAAAATGTTTGAATGTGTAATTGTTTTAGGACAATATGGTACCAATGATGCCATATGGTGGAAATTAACAAAAGAATTGAAGAACTAAGTCGTTTTTATTATCTGCCTCATTGATTTTGTGTTTTGTTTTTAAGGCATACTCATTCTTTTTTGAGGTCTTTCCCTTTTTTTCCCTTCTCCCCCCCTCACCCTCTCCAAGCCCCTATTTACAGTAAAACCTGTGCTATCCGGCACTTAACTATCTAGAAAACTTTAGAAACCGGCAAATTTCCAAGGTTCTTGGCATGGCCCAGCGCTTTGATCCGGCCGGCAAGAGGCTGGGCTCAGCTTCGCGGCATGCCACTATGATCCAGCCAGCCAGGAGCTGGGCTGGGCAGCTGGCAACCCCTGCAGTGCGGGGGTCGCAGCTCCAAAAAGAGACTCTCAGATAACCGGGATTTTTAGATGACTGGAACGCCCTAATCCCTGAGTGTGCCAAATAACATGGGTTTTACTGTATTGAGAAACTGTACTTTTAATAACTGCATTCATCTGAAGAAGTGGTTTGTACCCACAAAAGCTCATGATACCGTCTGCATGTTTTGTTAGTCTTTAAGGTGCTGCAAGACTATTGGTTGTTTTTTATGTTTCTTTTCAGTGAGGTGTTATGCGTATAGACACTGTTACTTATATGGTGTACACATATAATTCCCATAAAACTGACAGTCTATTTCTCATTTTCAGAGTTATTGTCCTAGATTTTTCAAAAAAGTCTAGCTGCTTATAATAACCAAAGAAATATTTATCAAAACAAATGGGCATATGGAGGCTAAACAGTTTTTTGAAAAACAAAAACTGAGGAATCTACTTATTGATTTCCATTTTTTTTCACTCTTTTATTTAGGCAGTCATAAATGATGTTATATATCTTCATAATAGTGCAGTTTTAGTAAATGCTATGTGTAAACATTTTCTGTTCAGAAACAATAACAAAACAACAAAATCTAAGGTCTATTCCTTGGGCCGTATTGAGTTGTGCTGGTGGCAAGACAAAAACATCTGTCCCTTTTATGCTTCCTCACAGTCTTAAAACTCATTTGGTTCCGTTGCAAATATGAATTACCTTAGAACTGCTGAGAAGGTGTGTCTGATGACAGTCCCAAGGGACCATTCCAGCATCCAGGGATAATTGGCATGCAACAGAACTCCTGTTACACTTGCTTCTCTCAGCCACATTTCCACACAACTTCTACAGAATGTGCTGCAAGAATGAAGTGATGTTGAGTCAATTACACTCTACAGGCTCTACAGTACCTGGGATTCCCCAACACCACAGAAATTTTTAATAGACAAGGTCAGGGCCATTGAGTTTCCTGGATGTTGTAAAAGGTTGTAATGGTTCCGGCCCTATATTTTAAGAGCAACAATATAATTTATGACTTGCAACCATACTGTTCTTTTGTGTATTTATCTCCTCAGGATTCACCAGATTAGGAAAGCCAGGATTAGAGATATTTAAGAAACACCTATGTGCTGCAGGTCATGATGCTAAAGCTCCATTAGGGTGATACTATTCTGTTCTGCTGGGAGTGCTGTCTTTTAAATGAAGTGTAAAGTGATTTATGAACATTAAAGTTTCCATGGAACTTTTCACTAAAGTATGGTTGTTAACCATGGTAACTTGGCTTCATATCAGATAATGGAATTATACTTCATATAATTATTGTAAACATTTATGTAGTGTCATAAATTTAAACAGCATTCTAAGGAACATAACAAGTCATATACCCTGTCCCAAAGAATTTACAGTCCCTCAACTGGTTCTAGTAAATGCAACAATAATAATCCTCATTTTGTAGCCTAAATATTAGTATGTTAGGCTGCTGTGTGCCTTTACATCCTTAGTCAAAGATGCTGACTGTCCTCAATTCCTTTTGACTCCAGTGGGAGGAATTGAGAGTGGTCTTAACATCTCGCAGAAGCGGACTCAGGCCCAAACAGCTACTCTTTTCCACTCCAGAGGCAGATGAAGTTATCCTTATATATTAATACCATCCCTCACAGGAATGTTCAAAGGGTGTTGAATTCCATGATGAGAAGAGCTATAGGACATCAGAACAGTAGTAGATGTGAAAATGATGATCTGTTTAATAGCATCAATACTTTAACAAACAAAACACACACTTCTAACTACAGCTATTTTTTTATTTTTTTCAGTGGATACCAGTGTTGCAGGACTTTAGAAATAAGGACACACTCTGGGGTTTTGTACCATATAAAAACAATGAATCCTCAGACGAACTTTCTATTCCAATTACTCTTCATATTGGAGATTATAATATGGATGGCTACCCAGATGCTCTTGCCATACTGAGAAATACTTCTGGAAGGTACAGTATTTATGAAGCCAAAAATAAAAATATTTTCAACGCATGTATCCAAATATCAGTTCATGTAATTTTTAGAATTACATTGTTTAGAAATTGTTTTAATCTTAGATCATCTTATTCTTCTTTATAAAAATGAAGTTATTTATAATTACTAAGCATTTTCCTTTTTAAAGGTTTAAATTTTGCATGAAAAATGTAAACTACATAGTAGCATAGGGCCAGATTGTGGCTCAAAATGTATACCTGCACAGAGAAGTTAAGAGCAGTAAAGAGGCTTTTTGCTCCAGCATTCTCGATCACCAAGAAATCTTGTACCTTTGGAGAAGCAATTGATTCAAAGGCATCTGTTATATTGACAGTAGTTGAGTATGTTCCAAGCTTAATTAAAATCAGCACTTTGAAATAAATGCAATACAATTATTTTTTGTTTTACAATTGGAAAAATAACTGTGTGGGGTTGGAACTGGGAAACTCTTAGGGTATAAATTTATTTTTGAATACCTACAAGCTTTTCTTGAACTTGCACTTTGTAAGTCTGATGAATTGCTCACACTGTAGCTTCCATCACCTGTATGATTCTCAGTGAGCACCTGAACGCAGTGTAAATTTGTGTTCACTCTCCATTATGACTTGTGGAAACCTCAGCTCCTTTTCCTGTCTTTGAAGTTCAGCAGTCTAGTTTCTTTCTGTCATTTGTTTCTGATGGTGCTGAGGTTTTATGGCCTTGTCCTTGTTCTGTACGTTCAATCCATCTCAACAATTTTCCTTGTTCTTTACCAGCTCTACCTATGTTGTCTGTGTGGAGTGTGGTGCTATAACAAAATATCTTCCCATATTCTTAAGACTCCATCACTTGTATTGGCAAGTTGCTTATATTTATTTGTTCATTTGGATATTTCATCCATATTGTGCTCCAGAGGAAACTACAGCACTATTCAATACTGGTAGATTTCAGTGCATATCAACTAAAGCTTCTCTGAAAGCCTTTGAGCCCGCTTTACTGATTGATTCCTTAAACAACTAGCAGTTCCCTTTCCTGTCTTCATCTTGGAATACTGGAAGATGAACTAGATTTGGACTGGCAAATATCCCTTCTGGTTCTCCTTAGATCTGTGTTTTGAATCTTCTTCTCCCTTTTTATTTTGACACTGCTAATAGCAAACTGACAAAGCCTTTTTCTGTTGGTGTGCCCCTGCCCCTTAGGCACTTGTGTCACCCTCAAGCAGGTGTTGAGGCATTTCTTTTAATGTCAAAGACTGAAAATACATTTTATTATGGCTGTCATGCAGTTCTCTGCTCAGTATTTCCAGTTCTTTGTTACAAGGATGCTGTCTCAATATGACCCACACAGCCATAGCAGCATGCTGTGTAGTATTAACAAGAGCACAGTTCACTGGATTTGAATAGCCTGCACCTGCTGAAGATGTCAGAGCTGGCACATAGTGTTCCAGAAGACATTATGCCCAGTCACTTACGTTCTAATTCACTTGTTGTACTTAGTACATATTTACTTCTTGCATATATGTACTTCAGGTTTTAATAATAAGTTTTAATATATAAAGCACATAATTTTACCTAATTATTGTATGTTTGATCGCACAACAAAAAGATTAGAAAGAAACAGGAAGCAAGAATCAATTTCATACAAATCAGTAGCTCTTTACACCATAAAATAGTTTCAAGTATATAGCCAGAAAGAGACCCTAGATGCTGCGTATACAGACAACTGTGTTAGTTTGCATTATCGTCTCACCATCCATCTCTTCAAGCACTTCAAATAGGTGATACAAAAATCTTTCCTTCCCAAACTACTTTCCAAATACATCTACTGTCATCACTTTCTAAAATATCTGTAGTATCTCACACGCTCAATTGCTTAGTTCTCTGTATTATCGTAGTACTAGAGAAGAAAAAAGCATCTCAAAGTCCCTGTAATACTTTCAAAAATCCCTACAATACACATTTTAAAAGCTCCATAAACTCAGATTACTGAGAGAGTCACGAAATCTAATCTATATTAAAAGGAATTTTAAAAATGCATGTTATTGAATGTCTCATGTAAGACCATATTTAGTCCTATGTCAGCCTGCTGTAAGGACCAGTAGATACTAGTATTTGCAAGTACTTCAAATTTTAAAAAATCCATCCGTTTTGTTATCTACCATATTCAAAAGTTATATCTACCAATAGTAGTTTCAAAGAGTATTCAATTATAATAATTACAGGTGTATGTGTTTTAAACCTTGTTTTAAGTGGAGCTATGTGAATAATTCATTTTTCTGTTTTCTGTCCTTACTAAAAGTGTGGGGGAAATTATTTGATTAAACCAAATGTTTTAGTTTACCAAAAGTGAAACATTTGAACTGTTTTGAGATTTGCTTTTTATTGAAAATAAAATGAAGTAAATTTCATAATGAGAAGTCATTTCGCATTAAATCAAGTTTCATTTAAAAAAATGTCAGAACACTGCAATTTTTTTATATTCATAAGTGTATTTATTTTACTGAATCAGTTCAGTGAATTGGGCATTGATTTCCTTACTGTTTTTGGTAAACCCAATTTTTTTTTTTTTTTCGTCCAAAAGAGTTTCACAAGGGGGAAAAAATGTCATTCCATTCCCATTATTCAAGTGCATATAACTTTGCCATATTTAAAGCTTTTATATATAAATTTGCCATGCCTGGAAAATTCCATGTCTTCCTCAGGCTGATTTTTTTCAAGAAAAAATGGTTCAGCCATTTCTGGGAACATTAGAGAAAAGTACAGGTTGAACCTCCACAGTCCGGCACCCTCAGGACCTGATAGGTGCCAAACCTGATAATTTGCCAAACCACAGGAGGTCAGTGTTGTCTAGCAGCATTACCAACACTTCCACGCCTTACTGTGTTCTTAAAAGACATTTAGGGTGAATTAGAGATAAATACCAGCACAGTACACTAAGCGCCAGGATTGGTAGCTGTAAACAATCTTTATGGAACCACAGGAAATATGGCCATACCCCTGATCAGCAGACATCCAGCCAACTAAAATCATGCCGGACCCACAGATGTTGCCAGAACAGAGAATGCTGGACTAGAGAGGTTCAATCAGTACATTGTTTTACCCCTTTTCACAAAATCCTTCCATCGAACGTTTGTTAATACAATTGAGCAGAATTATTACTACTATTACACTGCCCAAAATCATGCTGTGCATTACAAAACAAACTAAAAGGAAAGATCCTTCTTAGGAAGAGTTTATGGTCTCACTTTTGACATAATGCAAGGAAGGAGATAGACCTAAACAGTGGGAAAGAATAAGGTTAGAGGATAAGGCCTTAAATTGTGCTGATGCTTTTCCATTATATAAACTTACGTGTTATTAATAAGTACATTTTAAAAGCATAGAGCAACTAAAATGTTGTGAAGACTTATTTTCATGCAGTATTTTCATATAATAAGCAGGAGTGAATTTTTCCTTAATGCCATAGTGTAATATGCTGTAGTGTAATATAGCATTTGTTACTGTGTATTGCAAATCAGTAGGTGAATTTAATTAAAATACAACAGCGAATTTTTCCTGCCAAGGAAAGGTATTACCATTTCCTTACTGCAGATCCCCTGAGACTGTTGAAAAGGCATTCACACCCAATCTCCAATGGAAACAGACTTATAGGAAAGGCATTTTCTTCTGTATTAGGCTATTTTATTTTCAGTGACTATAAAAATGAATCTGAAATCTATGGAAAAATACATTTTTAATTTCTCATGGACATTTTTACAGCTTAGTAACCATATTTCTTCTGTATTGCAATATAATTAATCATAGGCTGTTCTTTGAAGGTCTCTGTGTATCCCTACTTATAGGAATCCCTAATACTAAGAAGCTCTTGAAAACCTGTCTTCATTGTTGTGCACAAGAAATCTCACTTGAGGATGATGTCATCACCTAGACTAGGGCTATGTCTTCACTACACTGATCTATCGGAAAAAGGTATGCAAATTGCGCTTTGCAATTTGCGTATCTTTTTCCGATAATTTTTTCAGAAGAGGCGTTTCTGAAATTTGGCCTATCTACGCTGGGCCAAATTTCAGAAAAGCATCCTCTTTCAGAAGACCCCTTCTTCCTCATGGGAGGAGGAAGACAGGGCTTCCGGAAGAGCAGACGCATTCCCTGGACATGGCGGAGTTTTTCCGGGATACCTCTGGTATCCTGGAAAACCCCCATAGTGTAGACATAGCCTGTGTAAGGAAGCACCCCTTCCAAATACCTCAGTTCCTTTGCTGCAGCTGCATAACAGAACTGAACTCTCCTCCGTGTCCTTATGCTGGAACTTCTCTTTTCTCTAGCTTAATGATTTCTTGTAAATATTATAGTGTTTGGTAGTGTAGTGTAGATAGTCATCCCCCATTCCAAATTACTGGAAGGTGAATTGTGAGGCTGGAAGGAAGTTACTAGAGTTCCTCCAGAATCTCTTTTTTTTTTTTTTTTTTTTTTTTTAAACTGACTTTGGCACAAAAAGTGAATGTGCACTAATAAAATTTGTGGATGACGCAAAGTTGAAAGGTATAAGAGTGAGTGGGTGAGGCTCTGTGACCTGCAATGTACAGGAGGTCGGACTAAATTTTTGTGATGGCTCCTTCTGACTTTAAAGTCTATGAACCTTTGGCCCTGAGACCTAGACCATACTGGACACTCAGCCCTGCAAGGGCTTGAATAGTTAGTACTCCTGCCCAGCAGTCATACCATAGATCGATGCCAACATACAGTGCTTCTGACTGCAGGGCATGACCCACTCAGGAGTCTTGTGTTCAGTTGCTGAACCTTAACTCCGCACACTAGAAAGGAGAGAAACTTCAGGCTCATTTGGCTTCTCAATGCCATTAGCCTGATACTCCATGTCTTTCAGGATTACTAAGACCAGACTTTGTGCCAAGAAACTGTAACACAGACACTCCAGACCAACGTTGCTTTTTGCAGCCTTCATACTGTGTTTTAGCACAGGCCTTAGACCAGCATCTCCTTGGCCCACAATTGGGAGTGAGTCTCTCACTTAACACAGCCTGACACAGCTAAGTTAAAAGAAAACCAGCACAGCCTATTGAAGGCTCAATAGTTTTTGTGATACCATCATAAAGCACCCCCTTGGTGTGTCTACTCCTAATTTGGCACCTTTGTCATTGCCATACAAATCATCGGGTACCAACACCACTCTGGTTGCATCAGTATTAGGTGCAGACACCCTTCACATCTCCCAACAAGATGGACACATGCTGAAGGACAAGTAGAAGTGCTGTTATGTTAAGGGCCAACCTATTTTCTCTTGCCCTGCAACCTCCAGGCTCCTTAAGGACATGGTAAATGCATTTCCCCTATTAGGGAGGTGCTGTGTTCTCACAACCTAAATTTTACCCTTAAAAGAAAGGTGATGAAACGGTACTTACAAGCTTCTTGCTCAGGCCTTGCAAGCATCTTCCTAGTATCCTTCTATCAGATGTTATTGCTAAGTGAACGTAGTGCTTTGATAGCCACTCCATCTTGTACTATGGTCCACAAGGACGAAGTCACCATGAAGGCCCCTAACTTCTTACCTAAGTTGGTCTGCTGTTTTTACTTAATGTGATGTATTTCCTCCACATGTTCTTTCTCAAGTCCCACTCATTGAAGGAAAATGCATTTCTGTACCCTACATGTATAGAAGGTACTTTCTTTTTGCCTAGAAAAGACCCAAGCTCTTTAGAAAAGGTAATATATTGGGGGGGAAGGGTTAGTATATGAGGAGAGATGCTAAAGAGAATGCATTTGCCAGAAACTTTCATACTTTGTTAGAAGAATGGTTAGGACATTGCTACATCTTAGCTAAGAAATCAGTATCTCGTGGCTTCAAGACCCTCTCCATGAAAACTATCACAACCTCAGTGGCAAGCCTTATGCTGGTTTCCATATCGGAGAGATGAACAGCAGGAACTCGGAGTTCAGTACATGCATTTATCAGGTATTACTCTCTGACTCCCTGTTTGGGGGAGTGGTGCTGTGTACCTGGTAGAGATTGCAAATTCTGACAAGCAAATATGCATGGAAACTGTCAAAGAACAGAGGTTAATTATCAGTTCTCTTCAAGATCATATATGTTACCTATCCATCTTCCCCTTTACCTCAGTTTTGTATAAACATCAGGACTTTGTGGTCAGGGAATAGAAATGGGGCTGTTGGAAGTGCATTTCCTAACATACATTAAGGCACTGTCAAGATAAATGAAATCGTTTGTGCACTCCCCAAGCAAGAATGTTTTAAATCAGGTTCTGCAGCTTGGCATTGCAGGCTGCACCCAGTCCCCACTTACCAGGTGGCATCGAGCAGCACAAGCACGGACTGAAGGACTCTAGAGGAGCAGGGGCAGCTGTGCAGCCAGTGACTGGAGAGAAGTGTCGGTTTCCTCTTCAAAGTGCTGCTTTTCTCCAGCCACTGGCTGTGTGACCACCCCCTGCTCCACTGGAGTTGCCTGGCCAGCACTTGCGCTGCTTGCCACCACCTCTGCCTCATGCCTGCACCCTGAGGCCAGGGTTGTCCTTACTAGAGATATTAAGATGTGTTTATTAAAGTAAACATCTAACCGCTGAAATTTTCAGTGGTTACAGGCTGACATGGGAGGAGGAGGCTCTCCGGGAGCTGGTACACAAAGGGAGCTGCATGCCCCCTCCCCACTGTCTCTGTATCCAAGGCAGCAGAGATTGGGGGGCAGAAACCACCTTTTAAGCCAGCTCCTCATGAGCATCAGCTCCCAGAGAGTCCCCTGCCCCTGATATAGAGGCAGCCGGGGAGAGGGTGCAAGTGGGAGTCAGTATGCACAGGGAGCCAGCTTAAAAGCCACATGCTGCCCCCACCCCATACCCTATGCTGCTGCCTTTGTATCAGATACACATAGAGAGTCAGGAGCATGGGGGGAGCCGGCTCAAAAGCTCTCACCTGCCCCTCCTTCCCTGCACTGCTGCCTCTGATACAGAAGCAGCAGCACTCAGGGGCAGGGGGGATGCTGCTTGTAACTGTGAAGATTAACAGATGAGTCCAGACTCATCAGTTACCCATTCACACAGATACAGTTCACAGCCCTAATCTTTACCCATCTGCAGAATACAGAGCTGCATGGGGACTCTGAAAATTTGGGCCATCACTGGATCTTAATGTCCAATAACCTGTTCTCATACTTGTTGTGTGGCTCTGCTTCCTCCAGAGAGTATCTGTTTAACTTGGAAGTGAAAAAGCCTGCCAGACCTATTACCAGAACATTGAGCCATTCCGGTGAAACCATTTCACAGGCATGTGCCAGCCCCAGGTTTCTGAATTTACTTTGTTAGTCTAAAGAAGGTTAGTTTAAAATTTGCTTTAAAAATATTTCATTAGTGTGTTGCAGAAGATTATAAAATCACCATACTCATTGTATGAGACAGTGATAAACATATTTTTAGTAAAATGCTAGTTTCCCCAGAATAGGTTAGTTTTTCAGCGATCAGAAATAATTCTTACCACCATTAATTGTTCTGTGAAAATCTTAACACCTGCCTAAATGTAAATGAGTTGCTTTTAATCCAAGTTTTCTGCGTGAATCCGTGAAGTCCTGCATATTTAACTTAACATATAAAATGCTTCTTTAATGGATAGAGACCCTTAGCAACCAAAGCAATTTATATTTGCAATTTACTGAAGTCTGTTCAGTCTCCAGTCTATCTCCTGAGGCAATTTTTTTTTCTTTGAAGTTGCTACCCAGAACAGAATTTTGCCATCCAATTGTTTCCCCTGAAAAATGATTATTGAATCAGTCTGTAATACAGAATTTATAATTAAATGTAATAGTCATTATTGCATACTAAGCATTTTACTTTGCAGCTCCAACAGAAATTGAGAATAAATGTATTAGTTGAAAAATGGTTTGTAAGATGCTAAGGTTTTATTGTTTTAAATATCAGACTTCATTGTATTATTGCTTGTACATGCCTTTTTCATCCTTTTTAGTCCTAAAAATGTATTTTGCATATAAAGAGAAATATTAATTAGTCTAATGGTTTCTTCAGTATGAGTCAGTAGTAAATCATTGTACAATGCCAACATTTCAGAATCAGCAGTGCACACAGAGGCCAAAACCTATTTTAAAAGAACTGTTAATGAACAATCTTATATTCCCTATTGTAGCATTCTGTCACTTCATCTCTTTTTGGAAGCCAAGTAATATCCCATGCCATCTGTCAAAGGGGCCTCAGCCCACAAATGTATGTATAATGAAGTAGATGACATTCTTTAATCAGGATTTCATATCAAGTTGCTGTTTTTTTAAAGACTCAGTTAATGATGTGGCAGAGTTCCTCACTAAATGGTCAAACATTCCAATAATTTAAAGTACTGAAAAGTCTCCCTTTGAAACAAGTAGGAAACTCACAGGCTTCCACTCCTGTCTTGCCAATCATTGCATTTTCTGTTAATCCCATTGTACCGCACAAGACAGAAGCCTTTTTCTTTTAAAAAAGGTGAATAAAACAAAATAGTAAAATATGGAAAAATTATTAAACTTAAGCATTTTAAAAATTTATATTTATGGAAACCTACAGTACGAAGAGAAATATTTTACTTCCTATAGATCAGAAAAGTTAAGCTGTTAAGGAGGAACACCTATCAATTAGACTCCTAACTATATGTAATAAGAAGAATTTCAATTGAATTATCCCTTTTAATGTGGCAATTAACCTAATTTGACCTTGGGTGGTCCTGCTTGTTTTTCATAGAGTGCCTTTTTAAAAGTCAGTGATTATAATGGAAAATGCAGCTTTGGTTCTTTAAACATTTTCTGAACATATTTCCAAAATGTCAATGCTGTGTTTTTGAAATTTCACTGCACATATTTTAAGATTTTGAGTCACTACAAAATCATTCAGTTTGGGAGTTCTATTCAAGTGTCTTATGTGCTACAGATCAATAAGGCTATATATTTTTCTTCCTTTAGTGTTACTTACCTTAATTTAATTTTTATATGTGCATACTACAAACTACAGTATTGTATTATTGTTATGCTATCCACATCCACTGTATGATCCTATATTATGCTCAGGCATCAATATATGAAGGCTGAACCAAAGATAATGGTGTGCCATGCCAGCAATAGACCTTGTTGCAGACAGTCAAGAATAGACCTTCTCCTTAAAAGGAAATGGTGCTCTAAATTTAAAATTTTGCTTCTTCTTTCTTCCATAGTTCCCACTGGGGTCTAGCTCTGGATTAGGGCTCAGTAGTGCTGTACTGTCTCTTCAAATAGGCCTTTTATGCGGAAAGACAAGACATGAGTAAAGTGAAAACCTCTCAAAAACATAATGTGTACCTGACAGACCTTTCTGCATGTGAGCATTGTGTCTTACAAAGTTTAAATAAAATATTAAGCAAATAAAATTTTTAAAACTTAATCTCAAATGTTACATATTTTGTGTGGGATAGCAGTGGTTTAATTGGTATTGAACCATTCTAGAGATAAATGGCCTGTAACACATGATACTGCATCTTTATTGCTTCTAAACAAAAGACTGGTCCAGAATACACAGCACAACGTGCATTGAGTTTCTTCCTCTTAAAATATCACTTCATAGATTATGTACATACCGCCTCTCAATAAGCCATAGCAAATGCTGGATAGATATTAGCAGCTTCCATGAGTCTCCAAGTGCAAGTGGTGAGTCACTGCAAACTCTGCTTATATAGTTTGACTTCTTTCCTCCAGATGAAGTACAAATATTACAGTGTGTAAGTTTGGATGTTGGTGTTTTCAGACAAATAAGTCAGTCTGTTGCAGAACATTACTTAGAAACTGTTGTTGGAAACAAGGCATGTATCTACTACTGCTTTTAGTGTAAGAGAAGGGAGAGCAATGTTAATCAAATTGTTTTGTAAAATCATACTTTAAGAAGGTAAATATTTTGGTTAATGTGTAGCAGTTGATTATTTTTTAAACATTAATTTGATAGGAATTTAGTCATCCCAGGAGTTACTGAAAATATTTTAATTTTGCTTCTTGATAGCTTTAAAAAAACAAGGCACATAGAGAGAGGGGGTTTGTTTCCCACTTACATGGGTCCTGCTCCAACTTGCTGTCCACTGTGCTGCAGTTCCCTTCGACAGCAAGGCATGTGGTCCTTTCTGCTCCAGATCCCAGCAGCAACTGCCTGCTTCTCTCTTTTACATCCCCTTTTATAGTCCACCCCATCACACCATGTAAAAACTGCTTCATGCTTTGAGCACCAGTAGATTAACGTAAGGGCTATAGGTGAGGCTGCAATTTAGTCATGGGAATTTCTAGTAAAATCATGGACAGGTCACATGCAATAATCAAAAACTTTGGGCCTGTGGCCTGTCCGTGTCCTCTACTAGAAATACCTCTGACTAAATTGCTCTGCCAGTTTCTAGAGCCAGCTGCCCAGAGCTGCCCAAGAAGAGGCCAGCATGGCTGGCTGTGGGGCCACTCCAGCAGTGGCTGGTATGGCTGGCAGTTGACTTCGGAGCTAGCTGCTTGGGCAGCCTTGGGATCAACCACACTTGGTCGCTGGAGAAGTCATGGAATCCATGACTTCCATGATTATAGGGTATTCAAGAATTACATTAATAGGGGCTGATCAAGTTCCCAATTGCTCATGTATTTATAATCCTGTCAACTCACAGGGCTAGGGCCCAACAGCGTTGTGGATTTGCTTCAAGACAGAGTCGATTAGGGATAGAGGGATAGTTGCTTTTATTAATCTCACTACATCACTACTATTACATGCTTAATACTGCCAGATGGTTACACAGCTACTGCAATAAGCATAGGCAGAGCAATGCATGAAAGAGTAACAGGCACTTGGAAATGCTTATGCCCCTTCAGTTCTGCGGGGAGTCCCGTTCCAGTCACCTTGCACCAGGCCACAGTGGACGTGGCTCCAGCTGGAGGACCCAAGGCACCCTTCGAGGTCTAGGTCCCTGGTGAGACTCCAAGAGGGGCGGGATTCCCCGTGATCTTATACTTTAGCTGTTTACCAAGTGTGCGCGAGTTGGCCCAATGCCACTGTCAATGTTCCCACGGGGCTGAAAGCCGAGGTCATGTTATTTATCCCATACTCAACTCTCAGCTAGCAAGCATAGGGAGTTGTGGCTGAAGAAGGCCGTCTGATAAACACCTAGTATTTTTGCCAGCTGGGCTCATGGCTGGCCTAGAAGAATACAAATTTAACCTCTGCAGGCCTACATATAGCTTTTTATGTGACAAATGGTATCATTAGACTTCCTGTTAAATTAATATTTGTCCTCACTATGTAAAAATACATTTACAAATAAAAATGTCTCTTCTGATACATGCGTGCTTCCACAAAGCCAGAGGACTTGCAGTTGGGAGTTAAGTAAGAATGTAAATAATATAGCCTGTGAGGAAGAGAGATTATTCTGTACTAAAAATTCTTAATTTAAAGATGCATATAAAATAGTCTTTTTAATACTTCTGGGAACTTGATGTCACACCTGAAGAGGCAAAATTCATCCATGATTAAAAAAAAAATAACATCCATTGATATGGGAGGAAATTTACTTAGCAATTTCATCTCTTGGATTTCTAGATGGGGGGGAGTTAGAGGAAAGTGACAAAAATTTCTAGGCATATTGGAAAACTTTTGTATCAAGAGAAATTGTAAAGAATGGGATTGTTTATGTTAGCGTGGAGTTGAATAAGGATTGTAATTAAAATATTTAAAATGGAAGGAATTAAGAAAGTAGATCAAGAATTTCTGATCTCCCTGTGAAATTGGTTGAGAGCAAATTCAAAACTGATAAAGGAAGCATTGCTTTCACATTGCATAATTCAGCTGTGGAAATCATTGCAAATGGATGTCATTCGGCTAAGAATTTGGTAGAGCTGAAATTGGTATTGGACATTCATATGGATAACAAGACTATCCAGAGATGACATAGTTAATGCTTAGAAATTTTGAGGGGACGGATATAAAACCTCATGCTTCAGCACTTAAACCAGTCTCTAACTATATTAGGACATGGAATGAGACTTGCATTGGCAACTGATTATTCTACAGCTGTATGCTGGAGGGCTTTCTTGCAACCTTTTCTGAAGCTTCTAGTGCTGATCACAGTTGGAGTTGGGATGCTGGATTAGATTGACGTGGTATTGCAATTCCTGTCTTCTATGAATAAAAAAAACAAATGTGCCAACAAAGGAAACTTCTTTCTTCTGAGAGGCAGGAAATGTCTTGTGCTATTACAAACAATTCAGTACTTAAGCAGGTAGACTTGGTTGGATCTTTTAATAGAGAGATACTTCACATTTGAGGGACTGTTAGAAGAAAAATACTGGGCAAGGATAAGTAGGGTCAAAAATTAGCTTGTGACATTCAAATTTCAGTGTTAAAGTAACCCTTCTGCCTAGTACCAAAAATCCCCAACAATAACTGTGTCCCAAAATCTTCTCCTCACTCCACTATCAGGTGTCTGTTGAAGAGGGAGGGATGATTGTGTTTGCACATTTACCTCTCTAAATTTATTCCCCAAAACATTTATGATCTGCACTAGACAACAAGTTTCCCACTGCGTGCAGCACCATTCTCTTATCTCTCAGTGTTGCTCTTGCTCAAGCCCAAAATTGAGTCAAGCATTTTAAGCCAACCTGCTTACAGAGAATTTTAAGCAAGAAAGAGAATGTAACATGTCTTAGTTTGCATTTCAGAGTTTCACAAGAACCTGCAAATCTCAAGGAACTGGAATCTATGCAAATCAAATCATTAAACAGAAGTCTTGTAGAGTTCTAGTCTGTAATTTATCTCAATGTTATGATTATGTTGGAACAAAAGGACAAAAGAAAAGAAAATTACATTGTTTTAAAGGAATTAATAATAATTAACTTCTCACATTTTGTAATTTAATTTTTAGCATAAAAATTAAGAAGTGGCAGGTTTTGTAGCTTTCTTTTGATTAAGAGAAGTGCCGGAGGGAGCTTGGGGAAGAAAAACACGATCTTAGTGTTGTAGGAACAAACAAATGGAGGAGAATGTGGGGGAAAAGGGAAGGAAAGCATGAGAGAGAAAAAAAACAGTGAGCACATTGTCTCTCTAGAGATAATGGGAGCAAATAGGTGTGAAAGAGACTCAATTTACTAGTGAAGGTGGGAGAAGGCTTTCAGATATGCCCCTCTTCTCCAAGAATTGGAAGTACCTTCAATTAAGCATGTTGACGGTTATGCCGTATTTCAGTTTTTGTGCACATTCCTTTCCCTGGAGAGCAGAGTAGATGGTTTAGTAAGTCTTTAATTCTGAGTAATGAAGAATATATAAGGCAACTGCGGTACATGCTGTACGTTCTGCTTGTCACCTGCCTTGCCCTCACTTATTTTATATTAGAATTATTTTTCCACAATGTGAAGTGGGCATAATGTATAATGAGTTGTTTATAACAGAGCTTGCCTCTCTGCTTTTGTCTGTGTTTTGCTATTCTAGATAACTTTTACAAATGTCATTAGAGATTGAAGAAAAGAAAGAACTAAAAGTTAGGAAGAGGGAAGGAGCAGTAAGGCTTTCTCTCACTAGGAAAGTTTTCCTGATATGTATTATTACACTGGCATACCAGCAAAACCCTCCAGTGTGAATACAGATATATTAGTATTAATGATCCCCAAATTGCATCTACATTAAGTTTTTCACCAGTATAACAATGTCAGTAAAGATATCCCAACCCTAACTGACATAGCTATGCTAGTAAAACTTTCAAGCATAGACCAGGCCTAAGAAAATTAACCATATTGTTTTCCTGTTTTGAAATTGCTCTTTGACTGGTGTGGCAGTGGCCCTAGCCTAAATTGTACTTCTAGCCTTCTTCCACATATACCTGCCCTGCCAATGCACCATTAGTCTCAACCACTGCTGGCCCTAGACCTGCGCGACCAGGGCGGCTGCCCAGGGCAATGTGCTGATGAGGGCACATGAATAGTTTCACGTGACCTTACCTAGGGCCAGCCAGCTAAGCAGGAGGAGAAACACAGGAGCCAGTTCAGCCGGAGTCAGGGAGGACAGAAGCACTCGTCTCAGGTATATCCTCTGCTCTGGTGGGAGCAGCAGTAGGGTGGCTTCCCGAGTTGGGGAGGGGGAGAGGCACTCCCTGTAGAAACCCTGTGGGGAGTGGGTGGGGCAGGCTGTTCTGGAAGAGGCTCGGGATGGACAGCTGAGTTTGGTGGAGATCGAAGGAGCGAGTGTGTGTGTGTGTGTGTGTGTGTGCGTGCACAGCTTTTCTCTGTGTTCTGGTTGGCTGGGGTTTGGAGTATGGGGTGTGTGCAGCTTCTCTCTGTGTTTTGGCTAGCTGGGATTTGGAGCAACCTTGCTATCTGGGTGTGTATAATGTGGAGCAGGTCTGGGTCCACCCTCCTTTCTCCCTAAGAGCCCCATAGGGGAACTGAGGGGGAAGGGTGGACTACCAGCTGGGGAAGGGGGTATAACCCTTGAGTTGTTGGGGGCAACCTTTAAATTGTGCCTCTTACCCCCACCCCCACCCCACACACACACCCCATCAGCAGTTGGTCCTGTCATGTTGCTTCCTTGGCTGGCTCAGAAGCTTCGCTCACTTTTTTTGGGGTGGGGGGCTGGCTGCTGCTTTTTCCCCCAGTGTGAGGCAGGTGGGTGGGTGCAGAGGAGGTAAGTGAGTGTTACTGAAATCAGTCCTTCCATGTGTCCCGTACTAATAGGAGAGAGAAATGAGTCATAGTGGATGGTATCTGGCTGGCTGGCTAAAATACATACTTTTCATTCAACTCTTGATCACTGTCCACAACCTGAGGTTTTGTTTATGTTTTCACTACAAGTTGTACTTATCAGAACGCTAAAATTCCTCAGGTCAGAGGGACTTGTCAAAGCTGTTGGGCACAGTGTTGTTCTTGCATCAAGATTAAGAATAAGAAAATTTTCTTTGCTCCCATCTTAACCTGCAAACCTTCTTCATGCTCTGCAAGTCAATCAGGTTCCTAGTGTAAGTAGGAACTCTGAGGAGTTCTAAAGGTTATCTCTATCACCAACCCAGGGCTGGCCCACAACATTTTGGCACCTGAGGCGGGGAGTTCAAATGATGCCCCCCATATGCACATATGCACCAGCAGCAGACACAATTTTCTACACTCTGGGTCCCAGTGGTGCCTCCCCCCCACCACACACACACACACAGTCTGGCACCTCAGTTCGCCTCATGGTAAGGCCAGCCCTGCACCAACCATATTTGGTCCAATTAAATATATTACTTCACTCACCTTGTGCCTCTCATCCAGGCACCAACATGACTACAACAAAACAGAGAAAACCACTATATCACATGTCAAGATATACAAAATTAATATCCTAACACCAGACATGATTTGTTGATTTGACTATTCATTCACTTGTCTATTTGTAACAAGCCCAGTTCAGAAGTTTATATCACTGAATTTTAACTCTTAAGTGCTCAAGCAGCATTTTTCTTACTTTCCCTATCTGGAAATAATGTATTATTACTGATGGAAATATTTCAGGATTTGTATGTACTGTGAAATCATCTAATTTCTAAGTTATTTACCCAAAAAAAAAAAAAAACCCACACCTCGAGAGATCAGGTGCCTAAGTATCCTCTGGTGTCACAGTTAAAGTTGCCTTCCTCAGCCCCACCACAATCTGAAATGGCACTCCTGGTGAGTCAGGACTGCCGGAGGGCCATGGGCTCAGGTAAGATGCAGCCCCCATATGATAGCATGGAGTTTGCCATGAGCTTCAGGCCAAGCACCAGGCATAAGGGACAAGGGAGCTTCTATGGAGCAACTCAAACTGTGAAGGAAGAACCCACTGAAGGACGAGTGACCTGCTCAGGTTTTTTTACCCACTGTTTCATTTCACAATCTGATGCCATTCAAAAACAGCAGCCTGCCTTTTGTGTGTCATATCTTGGGGAAAATATTTAATCTAATATAATCCGTTCACCATGTAGCTCTTAAAGGAAGGGCTTGGCCAAGAAAGACTGTGACAACTCTCTTTGCAAGGGGGAGAAACAATAGCCCTGCACTCAGGGGAGCAAGGCGCTGAGCAGCTTCCAAGGGAAAGAGGGGGCCATACCCAGGGTAGGGAGGGCAGGGGCACCAAAATGCAAGTTTTCCCAGGGCGCCATTTTCCCTAAGGCCAGCCCTAGTCTCAACTGTAGTTTCCAAGGCTATGTCTACACTATGGGGTTTTTCTGGGATAGTATCCTGGAAAAACTCTGCCGCGTCCAGGGAACACGTCTGCTCTTCCACTTATTTTTTTTTTTTGCGGAAGAACAGACATGCTCTTTCGGAAGCCCTGTCTTCCTCCTCCCAAGAGGAAGAAGGGCTCTTCCAAAAGAGGAGGCTTTTCTGAAATTTGACCCAGTGTAGACGGGCCAAATTTCGGAAAAGCCTCTTCTGAAAAAACTATCGGAAAAAGGTACTCTGATAGATCATTGCAGTGTAGACTAGCCCTAGTGATCTAGACTTGTTTTTCTATTGATTATAGCAAGTGTGGGGAATCTTTTTTGGGTTGGGGGCCACTGTCCCACAGAAAAATAGTTGGGGGCTGCACACAAGTGAGAAGTGGGGGAAAAAACCCTCACTGTGGCCCCCGACTGAGAAGGAGAGAGACTCCCGACGTTCCCCTCGCACACCAGAGCCTAGGGCAGCGGTTCCCAACCTTTTCCAGATGGGGACCCATTTTGACAATTCAAGAAGACTGGGTGACCCAAGGCAATTCAAAAACGGGGAGGAGGGAGGGCAGAGCCATCTGGGGAGACACTTGGCAACCCTTTTGAAATGTAATGGCGACCCCTATTTTGATCCTGACCCATAGGTTGGGAAACCCTGGCCTAGGGGGACCCAGCCTCGTAGATTTTGTGCACTCCAGCCCCCAGCAGGGCAACTGAGGGGCTGGAGCACCAGTCTGGGCTCCCCAATGCTGGGGAGGGCCCTGAGCATCAGGGGCTGGATCCAGGCAAGCAAAGGGCTGCATCTGCCCCCCTCCTCCCTACCGGGCCTGAGGTTCCCCACCCCTGGATTATAGATTTCTTGTGATATTAAATGCAGTTGATTCTGTGATGTGGATAAATGTTGTCTTGGAACTCTAAAAGAGTCACCAACCCTTTTACATATGTACCCTGATTTAGGTTAAAAACATATCTATGCTTAGAACATAGCAAAGGTTATATAAGCAAATGACATTTTTCTATGATAATTATCAGGGCTCGCCAAGCGGCGGCGGTTCAGCACGCTGCACATGCGCAGACCATGCTGCACATGCGCTGACCGTGCTGCGCGGCTGTGACGGCTTGTAATCTACTCGCCACGGGCGAGTAGATTACAGTAATTGTCGAGCCCTGATAATTATTACATATTGCATGATACAAGATAAACAACAGCAGCTAGCTCACCTCCCTCACAATGTTTTTTTTTTCTCTTGTTCCCCATCTTACATAAAACTGAATTTGTTGTTGTTTTTCCGTTACTATAAGCTGCATAGTAAAATGACCAGATTTAAGAACTTCTTATTTATCTTAGAAATAGTACTGAATGTTGATGATATTAATAAGAACCAAGATGAAAGTTAGATGAGAGGATATAAATAATCAAAAGTTAGCATATAATGTAGTTTTGTTTGCTATTACAAGATGTCTAGACGTGATCTGATGACGTGTCCAGGGGTTTGTAATCAAGACAAATGAGTAGGCACCTCTGTATTCTACATTGTCTTTGCAAACCAATTCTTAAGAATACTTAAACTGGCTGAAGAGATCTCTGAGCCATTAGCATTTCTAAGAATTTGTGAATGACAGGAGAAAATCACAGAGGACTGGACAAAGGTAAATATAGTATCTATCTATAAAAAGGCAACTAAGGACAGTCCAGGGAATTATAGTTCAGTCATCTTAACTTTGGTGCCTAGAAAGATAGTGGAGCAGAGTTGATCAATTTGTAGACACCCAAAGATAATAAGTAATAGTCAACAGGGATTTGTCAGAACAAAACATGTCAAACCAATCTAATAGCCTTCTTTGATAGCGTAACAAGCCTTGCAGATGGGGAGAAGCATTAAATGTAATATATGTTTACTTCAGTAAGGCTTTTGATACTGTCTCACACGACTTTGTCATAAACAAAGTGGAGAAATGTAGCCTAGATGAACCTACTATAATTTGGGTGCACCACAGGTTGGAAAAGCAGACAGTAGTTACCAATAGTCCGTAGAAAAGCTGGAAGGGCACACCAAATGGAAACCCAGTGTGATCTGTCATAGATCTAGTTCTTTTCAATATCTTCATAAATTATATAGATAATGCCATAGAGGGTACAGCTGTAAAGTTTGTGCATGATACCAAGCTGGGAAGGATTGCAAGCACTTTGGAAAATTATCTTGACAAACTGGAGAAATGGCCTGAAATAAATAGGATGATATTCAATTAGAACGAATACAAAATACTGTATTTGGGAAGGAATAGTCCACACAGCATAAGCACAAAATGAGATATGGCTGTTTAGAAGGAAGTATTGAAGAAAAGGATCTGGGATTTATAGTGGATCACAAACTAAATAAGAGTCATCAATATAATACTATTGCAGAAAAAAGCATCTGGGTGGTATTAGCAGGATTATTATGAGCAAGACACAAGAAGTAATTCTTCCACTCTACTCTTCTAAATGAGGAATAATCAAAATTTGATTTATGTGCATGACACTATGAGTTTGCTCTCTGACATAACAAATGCTGAACACAATAAAAACGTTTTTTAAAGTTCTGATAATTTTAATGCGTATGTTCAGAATGCAGGAAGCTCAGAATTGTGTTGTATCTTTAGGAACATGCCTTTCACTAATTATTGGCTGGCCATTCATGATTTAGTTACCAATCTGAGATAAACCATAAGGTATAGTCAAGTATTCTTTAGGAGATGTCAAGTATTCTTTCTAGTATACTCACCTCATAAGCTTATAAATTGTCATATGTGCGACTAGGAGTAATAGATCAATACAAATCAGCTCTAATTATCTGAATTAATTTCTGTAGAAACCTGTTTTTCAGTTAGTAGGTTTACTAGCTCAAAAGTGTATTGGCTTCTTTTCCCATACTATTTGAAGAAGTATGATCTTATAATTAAAAAGACCAAGACTAAGAGTATGTTTACACTATGCAGCTTTTAGCGATGAACATGTCAATTCAGCCCTGTCACTAAAAGTCAGTGTGTGTGAACTCAGTGCCAATAAAATCTTCTTTTCCCAGCAAGTGGGTTATGCTTTATTGGCAGGAGAGCGCTCCTGTTGACAAAGCAGCATTCACATATGCACTTGCTGTCGCAAAACTTCGTCATTCCTGGGGAAAAAGGGTTTAAGCAGCCATGAATGACAAGAGTTTTGTCAAGCAAGTATAGACAGCCTAAGATTCAAGAGATCTGTTCCTGTCTCTGTCATATTATCATGAACTCATCTGGGGAAGTAAGTTGTACCCTTGAAATCTCATGATTGAATATATTTTTGTAGTCTCTAATAGGCCACAGGAGAGTTCATTGTTTTTAATATCATCATGAGATAATCATTATTCCAGCTTGTCATTATTTTAAAAAATGTATTCACAAAAACAGAGTGATGAAAATCTGTGGACATGATCTGAATAAATACTGTTCTCAGTATTTTTAGTTCCAAGAGTTTGTGGTTTTCGGATACATATGGGTGGAACTATTGATATTATGGGAGGTTGCTCTATAGCTGTCCTTTTCAGTAGAGTTTATGTGTATTTACTCCAAGGTTGTCATTAAGTACTATGTAGCATTTTATGATGACTTAGTAAATAATATTTCAATCAAATTATGATTAGATTATAAAGATAGTATTGTAAATATTTGGGGGGGAAATGGAATAGCCATGAAATGAGAATTTTCTTAATTTAAAATTAAATTTAATTTAATTGTCCCAAAGGCAATCTATATCTCAAATTGTGTTGGTCTAATTTTTTGATAGACTATATTTTGTTTTTAAATGTAGGATGCTTGTGTGGGTAAGTTGGTGAGCTGTCACTTCCCCAAAGACATACTGGTGATCTCATTAAAAAATACTGGTTGTTTTCAGTAAATGGTGCCCATAGACAAAGGCTGAAAATGAAAACTTGACCTCTGACCTTACAAAATAACTATCGCAGCTCACAATTACTTTAGACACAATATATACATAATTAAACTATGCTCATTTTTTCCCAAAAAAGCATAAATGTATCATCAGTGCCTGGGGGGAATTTAGTAAAGTGTCTGGCCAAGTGACCAACTCACGTTGTTTTGATATTGGGTAATGTTTACAAGAAATTGAGTCATAATGCCAGTTTTCATTTGCACTTCCAGTTGGAGACAATATTTGGCAGGTGCATCCAAGATTTAAAAGTGCAGATCTTTAAGATTAGCAGTTTGTATTATTAATATTCAGCTATTTAATTTTACTTACCAGGATGGTGTTTTGACTATTCCAGGCTGATGGAGAAATGGATTTTCCTAATCTGGATAGGACTGATGAAAATGCTTGCCATAGAAACATCTTAAACCAGAATTACTTCTATGACAGACAGTGACTGGGATGGCTAATTATATAGTCTGGCAAATATCAGTGATGGAGATGATATTGTGGATAAGACAAAAACTGGAAGTTAAGAATCAAAACTACCACAGACTCTCTCTGTGAATTTGGTTTTCAATTTCATCATTTGTACAACTTCATGTGTATAACTTGCCACACAGGCTCAGATATGTGAGGCACATCAGTTACACATAATCTGATTATCATGGCTAAATGTTTTAAAACTTTTCTGATATCTTCATATGATAGGCACTATACAGTAGAAGTGCACATCTTCTCCACAGTATCAAGCACAGCAAGTTACATAGCAGTATTCCTCAGTAGAGCTCTTCTTAGTCCTCTTTAAAATTCATGCAAAGATATATGTGTGCATGCGCGTGCATACACAGGGAGTCTTCTGGATAGTCTACCTTCTTGGAAAAGATGTTTTTGATACTGCTTCACATATTTATCATTTACATCCATCCTGTTCTGATGATCAACTGGTTGTTTCAAGAAAAAAATTGAAAGCGTTGTTTTGCTGCAGACAAAATCCAAGTTGATTTCATATGTCAGGTTAAAACTCCTACGTACTGCATCTCTGATCAATTGACTCTTTGTAGGAGGAATGCATAAAATATTTTTCTAAGGGTATTATCATATTGGGTGCAGGAAATGCTTCTGTAAATTTTGTTGTTCTGCAAATAAAAGAACACCTAGAATATATACAAATGGAATCTTTCCTGAGTGTCATCTTTCAGTGTGTTGCTTTACCCTGTTATTTTAGTGCTGCAGTGTATATATAAATTATTAGCATCTGTGTCAACTCTCAGTATAATATTACGGATGGTATTATTTGATGATGCTTTCTATCCATTTGAGGGGAGGAATATGTTTTACTGTAGTGTCTACAGAACCAGTCTGAGATCATGATCCTGTTGGTCCAGGTACTACACTATCATAATAAAATAGCTCCATTCTCTGAAAGTTTCTAATCTGTACAATAAGTTTGTCCCACTCTCTCAACTTACCCTTTATCAATATGACCTGTCAGTATGTCCCACTGCTTTGTTTTTAAGTCTCCTATCCTAGCAGGATATTGTAAATCTTTTGCTATGTGAATTCATGATCTGATGACGCTACCATCAGAAATACTGGTTCTAATTATTTAAAATCATTCAGTATTTTTTCTATTTGTAGTTCAGAAGTCCAAACATTACATTTGAAATACTTCCACTTCCTGGTTCTGATTAAGAAAGGACATCTTTATTAACCAAATAATTTAAGCATGTGATACCAGCTACATGTTTTGTTAATCTTTAAAGTGCTACCAGACTATTTGTTTTTGAGGTTTTTTTTTTTTTAGTTTATCCTGTACAGACTAACTTGGCTACCCCCTGGAGTTTTAAGAATATGTTTAAGTGTTTGTCTTTATCAGGGCTTATACATACACAGTGTGTATTCAGTTTGATATGAACAGTAGTAAATCAAAGACTCCAATAGATTTTAATATATTAAATAATAGTTTGGCATTTTAAGAAGTCAGTAAACATTGATACTGGCGGGACGGGAAGTTCTGCAAATATTTTGTGTATTTTGGGTGAAATACTGGCTTCATCTCAACGTTGATGGCAAAAATCCCATTGACATGTGCGATGAAGTTTTCACCGTTGATGTTAAAGAAGATACAGGAGTATATTAAGTTGTGTATATGTCTCTTTAACACTAATTTTTGTTAACTTGTTACCCGGAAGACATCTATATTATATTGTATAGATTTTTTTCCCTGGAACATTTTGATAGGAGAAGTCTCAATTAAATTTTCAGCTATCAGGCTGGGTAATTGCAATTTTTTTATTCAATGTATATAATTGTGGGGAGTTTCTGTTGCTAAAGAAAGGTGTTAGGGCTTTCGTTAGTGGGTTTTCTTCTTGGGCACATTCATCCTGAATGTGTTAATCTGTGTTCTTTGACTTTGTGTTTCAGTGTGTGGTACAAGTATCATTATTCTTTCAAATATAATGTGTGTTTCTTGATGCTATAATTGCAACATCAGTACAGCTCTTAAGAAAATAAATGAAGGACAAGGCCATTAAACACCATAATCAGAGAAGACCCAGAAATCAAGGAAAACATTAACTGCAGGAGCCAAGAGAAACAACTGGTATTATTCTTATTGGTATGGGGTATTAAGGTTGTACTAAGACAATTGTAGTCCTTTTATTACAGACCATATTTTCAGTGCTAACTGAAAATGTTAAGAAAGTAAGTTACTTTTCAGGGAAACAATTTGTTCTGACTTTTAAGACATAATTGTACACAGCTGCTTAATTAAAGATAATTTTAGAGTTGTCAACCTATTTAAAATGCAGGAAGTGAAGAAAAAAGATTCAGGAAGGCAATAAAAGCTAGAATGCAGATGTCTGTGCTTCAAACAAAAATCAATTTTAAAACAGGGTGAAATAACCAAACCAGTAATTATTCTTTTGAGTATTGTCTGTAAGCTCCAACTTTTATATGTGCCTACACAAGACACATACCAAAACTCTCTTGAAAGCTTTGATCATTTGAGCTGCATGCATGCTCTCTTATGATACCAACTGTTCAAACATTATAAGAAACCATGTGCCTGCCACTCAGTTCCTTGAGTTGGCTGTATTTTTTTCTTTCGTATTTTTATCTTTTTGCCAGTTAGATTAGTTAGATGCGCTTTTTGAGCCATTGACAATTAAAAATATTGATAGTAAACCTTTAAAATTTGTTTACAAGAATTGGAAGACAGTAATTGAAATATATATTGGTGAAAAATGTTCAAAAATGGAAGAAAAAAGGATACAAAGAGGTCTCTGATAACAATGTCCCAAAATGTCCTATCACTTATACAGAAGTCGAAATATTTCCCTGCCACGCCTCCAATTAACATTTTTCTCTTTTTGACCATTATTTTGGTGCATATGACAAGTAGTACAAAGGGACAGTTGTAGTGTATACAAGGATTCACTTTAAGTCCAAAAGTAGGGAATAACAATTATTTTTATGCCTTTTTTAAAAAACGTATAACAAATGTCAAGTCTATACTTTTTCTTTATCAAAGTTTGTGTATCTGAATATTTTAAAAATTAACTTTAGCAGGAGAAAGAAAACACAGATCTGTGTGGGACATTATCATTTACTAGTCTGGCACCTAGAGGACTTCAAAAAATTACTATAGCAAATATGGTGTTAGACTGGAGTGTTTTTAGAAACAAGCTATTTAAACAAAAAAAGTTAATTTAATAACTTATTATTGAATAAATATGTGGTTACACTGGAAAGTTCCTTGTCTTTATGGAACACCCAGCACCCAAACATTTTCAGTGAAATGTGGATTTCTACTTGCCTGGCTAATATCAACTATAGTTTTAATTGGTATAAGAGCATCATTAACACAGCAGCCTTTCATTCCACAACTTTATTATTGCTTCTAAATTTTTATTCAGCTTCACATTGGACAGATTTCAGGTGGATGGTCAATTTATATATTTAAGGACATTAGAATACATGGAAGTGTGTCTAGTATACTATCCACTAATCATAGAACTGAGTGAATTGGGACATCATTCATGAATGATGGTAGCTGAGATAATAGATTTAAGTTGCTTGTAAAGATGGCAGGAGTTTTGTAGATAAGTCTCATGGTTTCAAGAAATTAATTTGGCTTTTGCAGACTTCGTATCTCCTAAAATACACCCCTTCTGATGCTTTCTGTCATTTATCAAGGATCCTTTGTTTTCCCAGCATATGAGGAAAAGGCTAGAATTGTACATTTTTTGGTGTGCATTACCAAAAAGCATCCTAATAATGATGCTGCTAAGCTTCACCAATGTTGGAGTCAGAGACTTCTCTTTTTATTTTAACCTGTTTTTTATTGTCTTTTGCTTACTGCTTTTTTATGACGACTAGATTTTTGAACTTACAAACCAAGATTGTTGCCCACTGGCTTGCCGGGTGCAGATAAAGTTTTGTTTGGTAGTGATAGTGTGTATAACGGTTTGGGGGGAGGAGAGAAATGAAAAGGGACCTCCATTTTCCTAGTTCATTACTATACAATACCTTCTTCCTTCCCTCTTCCTCTACCCCTCCTTTCCTCTAGCATCCTTTCTCTCCATGTCTCCTCTCAGTAGTGTGCTCTGCCACAATCTGTTGTTCACATCTGCTACAGAGCTGGGGAGAAGAAATGAGGCCACTTCTACAGCTCCGATTAGTAACTGAACATCACCAACTGAACATTACACAGTCTGACCTACAATCTAAAATTGCAGATGGGATGGGCATGCTGACAGGCAGCTCTGAGGAAAGATGAGAGGAACTCAGGGCATGACTACAGAATGTGGAAGATCGATGTTGCCTCGGACGATCTTCCCACTCAGTCGAACTCAGCACCCAAGGCGCTGGTAGTCCTGCTGCTCATGAGGAGTAAGGGAAGCCGATGGGAGTGTTTGTTCTTGTCGGCCTCCTGTTGTGTGGATGGTTTGGAAACATGATGTACGATACATCGATTCCAGCTGCACCATTTACATAGCTGGAGTTGTGTAATTTACTTCGACCTTCTGCTGTAGTGCAGAATAGGCCTCAAGGAGCAGGATAGTTTTCTCAGACTTGTCAGAAAAAAAGGTTTGAAGAGTAGAAATGTAGCTGGGACAGCATAGATGCTAATTTAAGAGCTGAGAAATACAGTAATAGGAGAAATTCAGAATATTTACTATATGCATAAGTATCACAGAAACAGTGATACTTATCTAGTATTATTCTAGTATTTTCTGAAGGCCCAAAATCACTGTCACATTTTACTTTTGCCATGTTATTAATTCATGGTTTTAGACAGATTTAAACAAATTCATCATTTGCTCATAGGACTCCTGGAATTCGCATGGACCATAAGAATTAAATTTTAAAACTTTGCTTGAAATAAAACAAAAATGGAAACTTAAGCTAGTTACTAAAGAGCCCTCTATTTGGACCAAGTTATTTCATTATTTTCTTATAATTCTAATACAACCTCTGCAGATCTAATTTCAGTAATTGATTACTATGATGAAGTGATAACAGCTTTTTTGTAAACCTTTGACTTGAGTCTGGGCTAGAGTTCTGGAAGCCCAATTTTTAATTACTATGATATTGTAACTTAAGGGAATTTAAAGAGGCATACAGCAGTGTATTCATTTGAGGCCATGCTAATCTACAATATTGGCCTTCTGACATGGAATAATAAAGTTTAAAAAATGATTATATGAATTTAACATCCTTCTGAAAAAATAGTTCAGCATGGATTTTTTGCAATTCTTTACAAAGCATTGGAGTAGAAATAATATGTTTTGAGATCACCAGAGATTACTTTGATTCACTTTCCTTCCAAGTGAATAAGAAGAAAAATAATGAATAGCCACAAGTGTTTTCATTAGAGATCTAAACAAGTAGTCAAGTATATGATTAACCAAAAAGCCTAGACTTATCAATTAATCTTCTCGACTACTCGTATTCCCTTCCTCCCCTTCCCGAGGCAGCAAGAGGGGGACGAAACAGGACCCAGTGCTGGAGGGAGCTGGCTTAAAAGCCAGTCCCGTCCCGTCCCCGTACCAGCTCCACGTTGCTGCCTGCCCCCTGCCTCTGCTGTCTGTATCAGAGGCAGCAACATGGGAGATGGGCACAGGGGAGGCTGCCACAAAGGAGCCTCTGCCTGTGGCGGGTCCAAGCTCGCCGAGGCAGAGACTGCTCCGCATCCTGCAGATCAGCCTCTGTCTGTGGCGAGCCTGGACCCACCATGGGCAGAGGCTGCTTCACAGCAGCAACCCCTGTCAGCTGGGGGGTCCAAGCTCCCTGCAAACAAAGGCTGCTCCTCATCCCATGCAGCAGCCTCTGTCCATGACAGGCAGCAGCCCCAGGTTGCAGGGGATCAGAGCTCTCTGCAGACAGAGGCTGGAGCAGCCTTTGTCCACGGGTAGCTGGGACCCCCCACGGACATGGGCTGCTGCCGGACAGGCTGCTTCATGACAGGCCTCCTCCCCCCGCAGCACCTTCTGTCTGTGGGTCCATGTATCAGAGGCAGCAGCACGGGGCGGCAGGCAGCTGGGCCATGAGAGAGCTGGTTTTTAAACTGGCTCCCCTCATGGACCGGCTCCTGCCTGGCACCCCACGCTGCTGCCTCTGATAGAGAAGCAGCACACGATGGCAGGGGGCTCCCCAGGAGTGGGGCTGGAGTGCACTGGTTGCCAGCCTTGCCCCAAGAGAATATAGAATACTCTAGTAACCAATAATTCATGAGGTTATTCGACTATTCTATTACCCGCTATCTAACATCCCTAGTTTTCATATCTGGAATAAGATCATGCTATTTCATCTTCGGCTGCATCCTACTGATTTTGAATAACAGCCTTGTAACATTGACAGCATTAATATATTTAAATAGACACACTTGTTTTTTGGTCCCAAGTTTGCTTTTTAAGCTAAAAAACCCTTATAGTAGAAGAGATTTAATTCAAATAGACTGCTATGTGGTTTTCTGACTATGAAGGATGATTTACTTAAATACTTGAATCAAAAGCTGCAGATTAGAATTCCAATCTAGGCAACACAAATGCATCTATCTTCTCTCTTTTGAATAGGGTTGTATTTAAATTCTTGGAGTTTCCCCTATTCAGATTATAATAAATAGGTAAGATGCTTTAAATCCAGTTACTATACAAAAGTTAACCTCTTCTTGTACTGTCTTTCCAATATTATTAGAGTCGCTAAACTTATTTTAAGTACTCTATATGCACCTGTAAATTATTAGGAGTTTTTTCTAAACTGTAATAAAATTAATGGTAAGCAGTTATTTTCAACCCATATTTCATGTAATATACCAAAAGCATGGCAAATGGGTATTAAACTATAAACATAAAACCTAACAAATTATTTTCCAAGTATAGTGCATTTGAACAAAGTAGTAACTTAAGCATTTACACTGACAAATACTATATTTTCATTTTATTATACATACATATGTGTGGACCTTACCTGTGAATAGCAGTCTAAGAAAAGTGGCCATAAAGTTTACAACTAGCAAATTGAACATGACTATCCATATTCAAAGCAGATGATCAATAAATAGATAAAGATACAGAACACTATATTTTAAGGTGTTTTCGTGGTATTCTTTGTTGTACAAAATACTACATTTGTAACATGCAGTACAATCCTTTGCATCACTATTACTTGAAACATTTAATAAAATGTTTCTTAGTAGTTTATTATTATTTACACTACATGGCAAATGTAGGGTAAAATAGCAATATTCCTTAATATACAGACTAGATGGGGCAGCCTGAAATCGAATAAATCTAAAAGATAAAGACCAATATATATGTTTGGATTTACATAATAGTCATTCAGATTTCTTTTAGATACAACTAACAGTCAGTCATTGTAAAGTACACAGAATAAGGTTCATAGAATGACACAAGGTCAGGTGCATGTGAGGAACTGAGCAGTGGATATTTACTATTATTTCCCAAAAAATATGTTAAAATAAGCTTGAGGTGGACACAAATTAGAATATCCTTCTTGGATGATTTTTTTTAAGCCATGCCTCACCCTGTTTAGTTTAGCTTTGCAGTAATATACAGCCTTTTTCTGGAAGGTCACATTACACTAAACATTACATTCACTTGACTGTACTTCATAAATTGTTTGGAATAATGTCACACAGGTGGTAAATAAGTTATTTATACCAATCTGCATACTCAGCACTGCCTGGAGAATTAAATGTTTTTCTCGTGTTATGTATGGCATGCTAAGGGTAATGTGGCAGTCCCAAATAAGAGTTCCTTTGATTGGTGGGCTTAGATTGCTTTGCTTTTTATCAGTATTTCTATTTAATTATTATGAATTCTCTTTTCTTTTTAAAAAATTAGTGTAACTTATAGTGTGCTGATTTCTATCCCCTCTACTCCTCCCCCCCCCCTTTTTAAGTGTGGACTTTCAGGGATATCATTTTGCCATTTAAGGACTTCTGTTCTTTGGCAGACTCAGAAGGTTTGTTTTGCGATAGTAAAGCCACCAAATATCATTAAAATAAGAAATTGGTCTTGTCACAAACTTGCTGTAAGTTTCAGAGGGGTAGACTGTAACTGGAAACAATATAAAAACAACAAATAATCTAGCAGCACCTTAAAGACTAACAAAATATGTAGATGATACCATAAGCTTTCGTCGTGGGCACAACCCACTTCTTCAGATGACTGGAGTATTAAAATAAAGTATTCAGATAGAAGAATAAATAAGGGAAGACGGGGGGGGGGCACAGAACAAGGGAAAGAAAACAAGAAAAAAAATAGTCAATTAGATTGTTCAAGTTACAAGAAGGTGATAAGAACAATTTGCACCTCTATAAGTACCCATTGTTTGGTTACTGTACATATAATAAGCAGCTATATATTTGTGGGATATAGCTGTTCTTAATCTATTGAGACATTATTGTTAGAGCCAAGAACCCTTGGGTGGCTACTGGAGAGTTTACGTATGTTTAGATGGCCATAATAGATGGTGGTATTACTTTTCTTTTTTTTTGTTACCCTTTATTTAAATTATTGGGTGGAGAATTCTACTCATGGTTGTTTGAATTTTGATAGTAGTAATACAACTTTCATTATTATTATTACTTGGAGAGAAGTGAGATTGTTGCTTTTTTCCATTTCAGAATCAAGAAAATTTGTTTATCCTTTAATTTTGTGTGCCAGGTTTTTTTTCAGTCAGGATAAAAAAAGCAACCTCTAAATATGCACAAAGAAAACCTACATTTGCACTTATAAACAGCCACTGAAGCTGGTCTCAACTCATCACTGAGATGGACTTAGCACCTGTGAATTTGTGTTTTTGTCCTCTGTTTACTGGACATTTTTCTACTTGTATGCTTCTCAGCTTTTAACATCTATTATTTTTTAAGTTTGTCCATCTTTTTCTAGGTGTATTTTTGTGTGTGTGTAATTTCTGTTATTGCTTCTGATGTATTCTTTTGACCTGGGTCCATACTTCTTGACTGTGTGCTTCAATAGAAAGGCATTCATATAATCAAGGAAGGAAAATGTCTGATACAGTAGTAAATAGGTTTCCTATGGTTTCCATCATATATATGATAGTTAATATTGAACACATGATGCAATTCAAATCTGAAAAGCCATCTATCTTAAAAATTAGTATCTAATCATTTAGATTAAATGACAAAATAGAATGGTATAGTTGGAAACTAAACTGTGAAAGAGCCTCCTAGTAAAGTTTCTTGCAAAGTAACAAACCTTCATGTATGAATCAATGTATCACAAGATGATAAAAAAGATCAATTGAAACAATATGTTATGCTTGAGCTGGGTCACCATTTCATATATTAGCCTTTCCTGACAAGGTACTAATATAATGCGTAAAGAAATAATATGCTACCATTTTTATCATAATAAGCTTTGTTATTAGATTTAGACAATATCATGCCAGAAAAATTTCAGAGGTAATAAAATGGTGATGATTCATGGTAGATATAAATGCAAAATTATTCTTGACATTGACAGTATTTTTAAAGAACAAAATTGTTAAAGAATGCTCAAAGTTTATAAAAGTTTCATTAAAATATGGAGTGTAGCGATTAAAAAAAGGATTGAACCATTTGTTTTTTACAGGAAATATTAATACAGCAGGGAGGAAGGGGATTAATATAACCAATGACATACCTCAAATTATCAAGTTAAGAGAATTCCAGCCTCTTCCCTAGTCTTAGACATTTTGTTTTCTATCTCTTCGGGTAGATACTTGAGGTGGTTTCATACTAGTCCGCAAAGTTGTAGGTCTCAACCACACCCCTTGGATTTTTTTGACCAAATTATCTGCCAGGTGGTGTAACAAACTGTAGCACTTCAGAACATACATCTTATCCATTGCAATTGTAGCATTTAAATCTGTTTTGGGAGCATCAGCTTGCAAAATCTTTCCCCAAAACTCATTTTTCCCTCTTCCCCCTTCAGCCGTGGAGCATCCCCTGATGACCAGTGTCTTGCTATCAGTTATCTCTCTTCTATGCTTCTTTAGGTCCTGTGTCCCTTCAAGCTCATGGTACTGCCTCAAAGCAGTGCCCCTTCCCAAGAAACACCAGTCCTTTATACCCATTTTGCCTCAATGACTCACTGCCAACCAGCATCTAGCCCTGCCTCAGGGACAAACTGAAGTCTAAAATGGCCACTCGTCATTGGTAAGGGGCTTGTGGACCTGCTACGTTCTTGTGCCCTGGCTGCCTCCCTGCAACCTTAGTGTCCCTCAGGCCTCTGGATCAGGCCTGCACCATGGGAGTTGGATTAGGCTAAGAACTTCCCAGCTCTGCCTGCTTTGTTTCAGATACCCTGTGCAGCTTCCCAAGAAGGTCCTTCGTGCTCCACAGCTGGAGCAAGAGTGAGCACCTCTGAGCCCTTGCAGTCTTTTATAGGGCCCAGCCTGGCCCTGATTGGCTGACTGCTCCCTGCCCTAATTGGCTGGGACTGCCCGAGCATACTCTTTCTTATCTGTAATCTTCTCCCTGCTGGATTGAGTTACAGCACCACTACACCAGGTTTTGTTCTCCTTGTTGTACTGTCACAACTTGATTGTATTATGTGTCTTTTTGGAGGTTAGCAAATGTTTAATTTCAGGTTATTTTTATATCTTTTTTGTTATTGTACCATTGGTTTATTAAAGTTATTGTTTTAAAATAGTAATGGAAAATGTATTGATTAGGAAATTAGTGTAACTTTAAATTTACTAAAAAAAAATCCTTAACATTGAGTAATTTTATTCATGAAGTCATTGATATATTGATACAAGGGTGGAGGCTCATTTTCTTTATTTAGGTAGTATTTCATTTACATTTTTTATTAAAGGAAATGCTTTAAGTTGGGCTGGACATTATTGAGCATTACAATAATTTTCTTCACATTCCCTTTAATCATTAAATTACTTTAGTACAAATGACCTCTGCTCCAGGAATAAAACAAAATGAGTTGTTTTTGAGGGGGCTGGTTAGTAAAATAATCCCTATTGATTGGGTCGTGTTTGTCTACTTTAATTCAGTGGGATAGACCAGAGTGGCATGATTACTGTGATTTTGGCTATTATGTACAATATCTATTGTACGTAAATGTAAAGTATCCACCAATTTTTAGCTTCTTTTTATTATAGTTGCTCGTCAAGAGGTATGAAGTTATAAATATTTAAGTATCAGAGATTACAGGTGAAGTATGCTATACAAATTCTTTCTTTATGTGGGATAAGCTGTTAAATGCCTATTTTCTCTTACAGCAATCAGCAGGCCTTTTTATTAGAGAATGTCCCGTGTAACAATGCAAGCTGCAGAAGTGTACATCGTATGTTTAAAGTCTACTGGGAACTCTCTGATCTAAATCAAATCAAAGATGCTGTGGTGGCAACCTTCTTTGACATTTATGAAGATGTAAGTTGAGCACACTTTACTGTGTTTCTGCCTTTTATTGCCATCTGCCTGTTCCTATTTGAACTTTCACACTAACATACTACTTAGTATTTGACTGGAAAATCTAAGAAGCTAATAAAAGCTAATGAGTTAATTAAAACAAATCCTTTAAAACTGAAGAGTAACCATTAGAAATTTATGAAAGAACTGCCAGCTTGATAGACTGAGTGAAACAAATACCTTGAAAGAGATTCATGTTACTTTTTTTGGTGTACTTTTTTACATTTATACTAAAAAGGGGGTTAGCAGCCCTTTGATATCATTATCACTAGAGTTAAAACAAAAGGCTGTTTATTCTATGGCTATTTAATCACAATACCCAAAGATTTATAATTTTGTTGATTGAAAAATAATTTATTGCTGCATTAAGAGAATTTGGCAACTAATATTAATATGTAATCCAGGACTGGGCAATAATTTTTGATGGGGAGCCACTCCAAGAATCTGTGAGTGGTCAAGGGCCACACTCTTCTATGTTGGGGTGCAGAAGGTGGTGTGGGGGTCTGGGAGGGAATTTTGGTGAAGGGGGTGTAAGGTCTGGGAGGGAATTTGGGTGACGGAAGAGAGTATAACATGAGGCTGAGGATTGGGGTGCAGAAGGAGGTGCAGTGTCTGGGAGGAGAGTTGGTTGCAGGAGAGGAATCTGACCTGTGGGAAGGCTGTAGGAGGGAGTGCAGGGTCTGGGAGGGGCGTTGTAACTTGGGACGGGGGTGCAGGGGTTTGGGCTGTGACCTGGGGAAGGAGGGGTTTGTGACCTAGGGCAGGGAGTTTGAGGGAGGGAGGAAGGAGGTGGGGTGCCAGGTGCAGGTTCTGGCCAGGAGGTGCTTACCCTAGGTGGCTCCTGGCCAGCCGCCCAGCACAACCCTCAGGCAGGTTCCCTGACTGCCATGTCCTGCATGCCACTCAAAGCGGGTGGTTGCTGGGGCCATGTATGTGTCTGCACCACATGCCCTTTATCGGGGGGGGACTTCACAGATTGCACATGCTTGAAGGCATGGCCTAAGCAGCTCCCATTGGCTGGATCCCATTGGGAGGGAGGGAGGACTGCGGGGGCAGAGCAGTGGCTCACATGGTTTCCCTCCTCTGTGTCCGCCACACTACACTTCCTGGAAGAATACTACTTTCCCATCCTGCAGAAGCCTGAGGGCAGGAAGGAGTGCAAGAGGCTGAAGCCATGCTAGAGCAGCAGATGCAGCAGCTAATAGCTTCCCCTCCTTCTTCATCCAGGTTGCCATGTAAGATATCAGTCTTCTCCAAATCACACAGAGTGATAAGGAGCTGCTGCTTACTGAATGTGTCCAGAAAACTGGGCCTTATGTTGCAATGCTTTGTGCTGCAATGACACCAGACCACTTACTGCTGGCTTGGCATGGGAAAGTGTCCTGCCGTGGAGGATGGAATAAGGCGGGCCTCCCCAGAAACTTTGTGAGAAGGATCAAAGAGTTCCTTCCTATCTGAGAGCTTCATGGAGATATGTAGAGAGGGTTCCCACTCTGTCTCCAAACATGTTAACAAGATGTTCTGAGCCCCCTGCACTATATAGGCAAAAGTATGCCACACATCGCACCCAATTGTGTTTACCCGCTTGTGGCAAGAAACAAATTGTGAACTCACCAGAATTGCACTCGCCAGGATCAGTGCCTGACTGTAAGATGTCCTGGAAGGAGGGGAATGGCTCCAAAGTGATGAAAAGTTCTTAGCTCTCACCATTTGCTGGCTGGCCATTCTCCTCCCCCCACCCCACACCCTCCACTATCATGCTGTCCTCCACATTGCTGCCCTGAGTGTCTTGGGCATATTCCACAGTTTGGGTTGAGAAATTGGTTTGGTCCCCCCTAAGATCTCATGAAGCTGGTCATAGAAACAGCATGTTTGTGACGATGCACTAGACAATCTGTTTGCCTCCTTTGTTTTGTGATAGGACTGCCTCAGCTCTTTTATTCTAACTTGGCACTGCTGGGAGTCCCCAGAGTATCCTTTCTCCGCCATGCACTTTACTACAGTATCTTCATATAGATATTGGCGTTTCTTTTGCTGTTTCTGCACTCTGAGAAAATAGATTACTTTCCCCACACCTTGATGAGGTCCAAGATCTCCTGAACACTCCATGCTGGAACTCTTTTGCACCCCTGGGAACTGGCACCTGTGAAACTTGAACTCATGGAAGTCATGGTTACATGAGCTGCTCAGGTGTGCTGTATGCTTTGAGGGGTGCTCAGAACACTGGCCACATGGGAAATTAAATTCAAACTTTCCCAGGGCTTTTCCTGTTCACCTGGAGAGCAGAAGAGGTGCAAATTCTGAGCAGAGCGGTGAGAGTGGGGGACTGTGGATACCTCCCGTAGGCCAAGAACCTCAACTTTCTCAATGCTGGGTCTACACTACCGTGAATTTGACAATGCAAGGTCGAATTTTGCATTACTCCTTGTGAAAAGGAATCAACTTCAGTGGCCCTTAAGGTCAACGGAACGAGTTTGGCAGTGTGGACTCATTTAGAAATTGATTTTATGTGGCTAAATTTCACCTAAACTCCTATTGTAGACCTGGCCTTTGAGACAGTCTCTTAGAAAACAAATCTTATTTCAGTCAGAGACACTTACATATAACTTGTTATCTGTAATGGATTTTAAAAAAATCAGGTGATGCTTTCATTGTAATTATGCCTAAATAGCAAAGAGTAGCAGTCAGGAATCAGACATAACAACCGCCTTGAGATAAAATGTTCTTTTAACCATAATGTGGACTTACTTAAAACTTACCAAGAGTTATTTATGAACATAGGTTTTTAAGAAAAACCTAATTTAAAAAACTGTCTTTTGAAATCGTAAATTTTAGACTAACAAGTCAGTTCTGAAGTAAGCCTCAAAAACAACTCTAACATTATAATCAAAGAGACTGACTAAAGGGGCACGTCTAGACTACAGGCTTTTGTCGACAGAAGTTTTGTCGACAGATACTGTCGACAAAGCTTCTGTCGACAAAGAGCGTCTAAACTACATCCAGTTCTATCGACAAAGCAAGCCCTTTGTCGACATGACAGTGTAGACACAAAGGACAGTGTAGATGCAATAACGCCTTCTGTCGACAGAACTCTGTCGACAAAAGGCGTTATTCCTCGTAGAATGAGGTTTACAGCCGTCGACAAAACTGCTGAGTTCTGTTGACATTATGTCGACAGAACTCAGCGGCAGTGTAGATGCAGGTACAGTTTTGTCAACAAAAGTCCACTTTTTTCGACAAAACCCTGTAGTCTAGACACACCCAAGGGGTGCAATAGTCGTCATGAACAGGTCAGATTATGAACAGAAGGCTCCAGACAACTCACATCACATTCTACAGGTGTCTTTCCTCTGATCCTACAGAGAAATACCAAAATAAACTACACCATCTGCTCAATAAACTCCCTGCTACAGCTCAGGACTAAATCTACACAAACACACTCCCTGATCCCCAACTAGTTTTGTTAGTCTTTAAAGTGCTACCAGACTGTTTGTTGGTTTTTAAGTTTAGGAGTATTCTGTCTGCTACCTAAGATCCATAAGCCTGGAAATCCCAGACGTCCCATCATCTCGGGCATAGGCATCCTGACAGCAGGATTATCTGACTGTGTTGATTCACTCCTCGGGCCCTATGCTAACAGCACTTCTAGGTGTCTTTGAGACACCACTGACTTCCTGAGGAAACTACAGATTCTTCTTTGAGTGGTCCCTGTGGGTGCTCCACTCATGCGACCAGCATTTCTAGGTGTCTTTGAGACACCACTGACTTCTTGAGGAAACTACAGATTCTTCTCTGAGTGGTCCCCGTGGGTGCTCCACTCATGGTGTCGGGTTTGTCCTGGTGCCGCAGCTGGGAGGCTTTGCATAGCTGTATTCAGCCAGGTCACGCATGCCTGGTATGCAGCACACACCGTTCGCGCCTTTGATCTTCACGCGCACCCAGCTTACCTGTCAGTTCCTCTCAACCATCCCTGGCCACAGAAGGAGCTTCATTCTCTCATCCCTTCAGCAGTTCTCCTTCCCTTCAGAGGATCTGTAATTAGTTAATTGTAAATAGTTAGCCCCTTTCTTCACTATTCTTCTCTTATCTACAAAAAAAAAAGATGAAAAGAGACTTGTTAGCACTTCCTTGAAGCCTCAGCTTCCCCGCTGTCACTGACTAACAGCTTAGCCTCCAGGAATTTAACAGAAAAACTTTAACCCAGTCATGCCTGGATCTCCAGGTTTTAAAAATTGTGCTCTATGCAGTGAGCCCATGCCAGTTTCAGATGGTCATTCAGCGTGTATACACTGTTTAGGGGAAAACCATGTTCCCCAAAAATGCGGGCACTGCTCAAAAATGACAGCCCGCAATCGTCGAGACAGGGAAATGCACCTCAAGATGCTCCTTCGAATCACAACTTTGACAATTATGAAAAGATAGCACAGCTTCTTCAATACCTGCCAGAAAGCAAGCGTCCCCTCTTAAAGTCCCTAGTGTAGGAGGGTTTTGTAGCAGCAAGAGCGAGTTTGCAGATCTCGCTGGATGTGGCGGACACAGCAGCCTGCATGACTGCAACTGCAATAGCGATGAGGCACTCATCTTGGCTTACTTCCGCAGCAGTTCCAAAGGAGCTTCACACAAAAGTGGAAGACCTCCCCTTTGACAAAAACAAGTTGTTTGCAGAAAAGACGGATGAGGTCCTCCACTCCGGAAAAGATTCCCAGTCGACGCTCCGCATCCTGGGGATGTATACACCCCCCTTTCGACGCAAGAGATACTACCCATACCAGAGGAGGTAAAATTACCCCTATCAAAGACAACTGCAGCAGCAGTGACCCATAGACCAATCGCATGCGAGACAACGCCCGCAACATAGATGACCTCAACCATCCCATACGGGCAATCAACAAAACTCCAAGCAGCAAGTTTGATGGTTCGGTCGAGGGCATGCAGCAAGTCCTTACGGTGACGGAACAACAAGTCACTCACCTTTTCCACCGTCAACTTCAACCTTTTCAAGATGCACTGTCCTGCAACCATTGGGCTTCAGAGGGAGTCATTTTCAGCTGTCCAAGTTGCACATTGCTTTGAGGAGTGGGAATATCAAGGGGAAAAGTTGTTCAGAACTCTAAAAGGGGTTTTAATACCTCTTCTGACTTGGGATGAGTGGTTGGAGAAGAAAACTTATTCCATTTTGTTACATGTAATTATTTAATCGAGATGATTTAGAATCGTAATATGAAATTAAAGTTTTTTGTGGTTTTATAAATCTCATTAAGCATATAAATTAAGAAATCTCTAAGAGGATGTATACTTGCATTACTTAAGATGTTCTTTATTTTGCTAATTTATCCTAACCTTTTACTCTTTTCCTCACAGGGAATCTTAGATATCATTGTACTAAGCAAAGGCTATTTCAACGGTGACTTTGCCATTCACACATTAAAGAATAACTTTGAAGCAGATGCTTATTTTGTTAAAGTTATTGGTAAGTGATCACCATAAAATCATATAACAATGGAACTTCATGACAGCAGTGTGAATACCTTAACTATTATACTAAGTATGATAATGCTAGAAAAGAAAAACATAGTTGTATTAGAGTATCAAAAGTAAGCCTTAAAAATAGAGGGGACTATTGCAGTTGAAGAATTCTAAGTACTGTACAGAACTCTGACACGCTATTTATTGTTTCAGAGTTGTTTCCTTTTTATTTTAATTAATTCTGTTATCTGCATTTAAAAAGATGTTATCAAGTGTATTAAACACAAATTTTGACTAACAACATCTTAAAATCATATTTGCTGTACTCTCCATGTCAGACACTCTTCACAGCGGAGCATTCCCCATGTCTATGACAAATCACATCTTCACTCTGAGCCTGGGCCAAGGCTTGCCCCTTAGGAGGAACTCTCTAGAATTTTCTTGCTCCAAATGGCACATGCAGCAGACTCCTTCTTTTCCTTTGTGGCAGAATTTTCACAAAATGTTTAAGATTCATTAGCTTCTGAAGTTTTCCCTTCAGAACTGCTAAACTTTAAAACGTTTCACTTTCTGAGAAGGATTTGAGGGTCAGTATTGCTTCTTTCTTACTTTTCCCCCCCACTCAGAAATTGCAGAGACAGCAAGCTGCAGGAACTCAGAGCTCCCAGCTGACTTGTGAGCTAAGTCCATACCAGGACAATGGAGAGAACTGATGTTAAACTTGACTCCCAACAGCAATGAGCAAGGTCCATGCAGGCTGCAGCACAACTAGGCCCCTGGCTGGCCTGTGGGTGTGGTCCACATGGAGACAATTGAAGAGGCTATAGAGAAGCTGGCTCCCATTCCCCCCAGAACTCTGGCTCCTAGTCTTGACTGACTATTAGACCACACTACTTTTCCTCATTATAAAAATTGGCTAGTTAGAGTCCATAAGCTAGATAGGGAAAATTCTGTCTAGACTGAATTTCTATTTTAGGCCCCTCCATGTTGGACATTCTCCATAGTGGGGCATTCCCTATCTCCATGGCAAATGGAGGCTAGCCAGGTATCATGGGCTTAGGACCACCACTCAGCCAGAAGTCTGTGGAATAATAGCTTCTAAAGATGAAAAAATTAAAACGTTAATAGTTTTATTGAGTTAGAAACATACACAGCAAAACTTCAAATTAAATTTAAAGATTTCCTGGAGGAACTCCCTGTTCCATTTTAACTACTTAACAAGTAAACAAGAGTTCGGGGAAAAGCAATTCTGGATGTATTGCGATCTTCTGAGGATGAGTGAGACTCTGACATGAAGAGTCCTGACACCTGAATTCACAAGTAAGAAAATATTCCCTCTTTCAGTCCCTTCCATGTCATACGGTCTTCACATTGTGAATTAGAAGGTAGTAAATCATCCCTAGGGAAGGAGGGAGAAGGATTTAATTTACCCATGTAGAATTGAAAAGTAATTTAAGGGTAACTGGGGCAATGTATTCCATAACACCCTTCTATCAAACACTGCATCAGCATGGATCAAGATATCAACTCCACAGTATTAGAAGAAGTGTGAATGTAAGACCTTGTAGGAGCCTTACAGACTTCGTAAGATATGTGTGATGTCTGCACCTGCAAAATCACTGCTGTTCTTACAGAGTGCAGGGTGCATAGTAATGAGAGGAGTTGTACCTGAGACTTTAAATGCCTCTGCTATATACATCTTTATTCATTTTAGGTTTTATTCACATCTCACTTACATTTCTCCTCCCTTATGATGTTTGGGTGCAACCAGAAAGATAACAATAGTACAATCTGCTTTATGAGAGAAATTGTGATGACCCTGGGGACAGAGGCCAGGATAGTTTGCAGAATTTTTTTGTTTGATAGAACTTGTAACTGACGTTTCACTGAAAGCATGCCAAGCCCCAAAATCCCCTTGAATGAGGAGGTGGAGAGTAGGCAAGATACTTTCAGAGAGAAGAGGAAGAGATATCAACCATGAAGTTGAAAGTTGGTTTTCTTAGAACTGTAAAATGCTGTCCATTATCATGACACGAAATTATCTCCACAGGACTGACAAGAGTGGTAGTCCTCAAGAATCTGTTATCTGATGGTAATGAATGATTCTTAAAATGTGCTGCAATGGCTGACTTCTCTTTCTAGACATTAGCCTGTTAGTCAGGCCATCTTGTTAAGACACTAGGATGTCCTTTGCGACAGCTGCCTTTGCCCTGTTTTCTCTCCGTTGTAACACCAACATCTAAGCCTTAAGTAAGACACTTGTGAATGTCCTCTGATTCTACAAGAGTGTTTATCATTTTCTTAGAATGAGTGTCTAGTTCCTTCCTCTCAGCTTCCCAGAGGATTGAATTGGCAGCACAGAATATTAGTTATGGGGGGGGGCGGGGTGTAGATCCTCAGTGTGCTCTCTACTTTATTGACTAAATATGCATTTGTACCAATCACATAACATGTCTACTCAGAAGCAGCAAATTGTATTGATGTATTACTCTAAAACAATGTCATGTTAATGATAATAATAATTGCTTATACAAATATGAACCAGGGTTACTGATATGAATGCTGTCTTCTGAAATCTGCACACAGATAGCTTTGGTGTCTCTGTTGCTGTTCATAGCCTTGTTTTAGAGTAATGCATCAAGATAATTTGCTGTTTCAGAGCATACATTAAGGATCCTCATATGTAAAGATGAGGAATATTGATCTCAGTCTCTTAAGAACAGAATTCATGGTGCTTGAAGAAGGTGCTTTAAAGGGTAACATTAAAAAAAATCTGAAATCATTGGCAGACTCTAGACTGAAAGTTTACAAATATAGCAAATACAGATTACAACAAATTATTTGAAAATATTCTTCTCTTATATGCAGAAACATAAACTGGAGTTCTTTGTTGCCCCTAGTACAGTTAATTTCCTTAATATCTAAAACAGCATAAAGACTCAGAGCAAGTAAACAATAGTCAGAAAAAAAAAACAATTCTGGATATATTGCAATCCTTTGACAATAGATTAAATTGTCTCGTGTGTTGCCGGCAAGAGTAAGTCTCCGGTCCGACACTGGGTTCTGAAAGTACAAAAACATGCTGCACAGGTATCTGTCAAACACAAGCAGTTTATTTTCTGACAGCTATCAGCTGCGCCCCTTAACTAAAGAACAACATGGTAGGAAAAGCAGTGTCTTACATCGCTTATGCAAGCTGGGGACCCCGTTTCAGCTGCAGATGAAGCGGAAGATCATGTAGGCTTCTGAGGCACCGGTACCAAAGCCCATCGGTGAGGTCCAAATTGCCATACTGTTGTGCAGCTTATATACATGTTTTTACCCTGTTTTGCAGTTCGGAAGTTTCCGAGGCTTACTCATCACTTGTTACAGTATGGCTCAGCTATACTGCTTGTCCTTTGACTTTGTTTACATGATCAGTACATTTGGTAAACAGGATTGTTATGTTCCTGCCCTTATCTACAATTCATTCTTGCTACAATGGCATATGTTCCTAGAGGCTTGCTTCTGGCTCATCAGTAGCAGGGAAGGGGGGGGGCGGGAATGCAGGCCTCACCACCCCTATACTTCAGATGTACAGAGTTCTTCCTCAATTAACTCCTACAACATGAAGGGTCCAATAAATCTGAATTCAGAAGTAAGAAAATGTTCCCTCTCCTTCGGTCCCCTCCATATCAGATAGCTTTGGTGCTTGGGCAGACCTCTGCACTTGGATCTTGGATGTCAGGCCTGCCAGCGGGAGATATGAGAGAGCAAAAGGAGCAGCTACCCTAGGGCCCAGCAATTCAAAATGGCCTGGGGCTCCAGCCAGCGCCACTGCCACAGCTATAAATTGCCACTAGAGCCTGGGTGGCATGCTGTAGGCACTACTGAGGGCTGGCGGGCAGAGGGCATGGTGAGATCTGGACAGCTCTGAGAGGGCCCAGTACCCCCATTCTCCTGTGCCTTCTGCCTGAAGCCCTATCCCTTCCAGGGACATAGAGCTGTCCTCTCCCCCGACCTTGCCCAAGGTTCCAATCGGCTCCCCTATTGGATGATGGATTTCAGAGGCAGTAGAGTAATCCAGAAATAATTTGATCGGGATTGCATACGTTCTTGGTGTTGATCCTAAGAAATTGTTTTCTTTCGTATCATTTTCTGAAACAAATTTTGAATGTTAATCCCAAGTGCAGAGAAAGACCTTTCTGTTTCTTTTTGTGAAAGAAGCATTTGGCATCAGTGTAATCTTCTCCTGTTCAGTATGTTATGTATGAGGCAGTAGGTGAGGCCAATGCTGTCTGTAGATAGGTGACGTATAGCTTTATGACTTTCGTTCAGCTTGGGTATGACTTTTCTTAGAGCCTGGCTAGGGCTTGGAAGAGGTTAGTTGGTTAATCACAGCTTAGAGAAGGATGTGGTTATGTTTGTTGAATAGAGGGAAGAGAAAGAAGAAATTATAGGGATGCTTGATTTGAGGGAAAGTACTATCACTTGTCACTCAGATTCACAGATCCTGCAGAGTCTTGTTGTATTCACACCACTGAGATATTTAGCTATACCAGCCTAACCCTCAGGTCAATGGAAGAAGCTACTGTCAATCAGGGAGTTGGTGTTTCTATAGCAACAGAAAAACCTCTTCTGTTGCTGTAGGCTGCATCTGTACTTTGGAGTTAGACTATCATAACAATGTCATTCCCCACAGTGGAGATATGGCTTTAGTTGTGTTTCACACTGTTTTTTGGGCTTCCCCATCGTAAGATGGCCTCCTTTCAGCTCTCTTTCTCTCCAAAAATATGGAAAGTACAACTCATTTAACTTCTGCTTTTAGATACTGACACCACATTAATTAATTAATTGGAGTTTATCTTTTATCGGTTTACATCCTATAGCACTTAATTTACATCAGTTCACCTAGTTAAACTTGTTATTCAATGTTTAACTTTGGGTGAGTGCATTTCTTTCAGTGTAGTATATAATAAAGGTGGTTTTGCATAATAATTTTACTTCCTCCAAATTCCAGGTATGAAAAAATATAAATTTAAATATTGCTTTTAAGGATTACTGCGAAGTAGAAACTTTATATAAATGATATACATGCTGTAAATGCATATTTTTCACTTTCCTTGTTTTTCTTTTAAAGTGATATTTGTGTTTCTTACATCTTAAATTGCAGACCCACTAATTACTTCAAGAAGGGCAGTTTTGTAGAGTCAGAATTCCTCTGAAAGATGCACCAATTTCATACCAGGTTATTAGAGTATCATCATGTGATCAACAATGAGAAGTCCTGTGGCACCTTATAGACCAGTGGTCACCAACCAGTAGATCGGGATCTACTGGTAGATCTTGGAGCCTCTGATAGGTGATCCTGACTAGTTTGGCCAAGAGGCTAACAAGTGCTAGCACTTCAGCTGCCCCTCCCCCTACTGCTGTTCATCTCCTGCCCTTTGCCTTGGAGCTGCCCCTCCCCCCAGGGAACCTCCTACTTTCTGGGCAGGGGAGGGAGAAAAGGGGTGCTGATGTCAAGGTACCCCCTCTCTCACCCTGTATCCTGTTCCCGCAGAGAAGGGACACAACTGGACTTGGGAAGGAGTTTGCTAGCTGCTTTAGGGAGTGGTCCAGGGCTAGGGCAGGGGTGAGCCTGCCTTAGCCCCACTGCACCACCACCCAGGAGCCACCTGAGATAAGCAGTGCCCAGCTGGAGTCCACATCCCAAAACCCTACCCCAGTCATGAACCCCCTCCTGTACCCCAAGCCCCTGCCCTAGCCCCGAGCACCACTGCAACCAAACGCCCTCACAGAACCCCCTCCTACATCCCAACTGCCTGCCCTAAGAGCTGCTCAGAGCTCCTCTTGCACTCCAGATCCCTTAATCCAAGACCAGAGCCTGCATCCCAATCCTCTGCCCCCAGCCTGATGAAAGTGAGTGAGGATGGGCAAGAGAAAGAGAATGGAGTGAGCAGGGGCAGGGCTTTGGGGAAGGAGGCAGGGCAAGGGTGTTTATATTTGAGGCAGATCTCGGATTGCACTTAAATTAAAAAAATGATCTTGTGCTTAAAAAGGTTGGAGACCACTGTTATAGACTAACATTTATTGCAGCATAAGCTTTCATGGGCAAAGACCCACTTCGTCAGATGCATGTAGTGGAAATTCCAGACACGGGTATAAATATACAGTCACATGAAAAGAAAGGAGTACCAATCAAGAGGAAGGCCAGAAATAACGAGGTCTATAAGGTGCTACTGCACTTCTCATTGTTTGCAGATTCAGACTAACATGGCTACCCCTCTGATACTTATCATCTGATCAGAGTGTTTTACATGGTTGAACCAGCTGTAAGTCTTGGCACAAGGATAACGTGCACTCAGGAACAGATGTTGGAGTTATTAAGGAGCAAGAAAATAAAAAGTGAATGAGATATTAATTTGCTGTTTGCTGATGAAAGCCTTGACTTTTTCGCTGTCAGCTAGCTATTTCTTCAACCATTACTCTCTCCAGGCTATTTCTAAAAGAGATGTGCTGCTGACTTTACATCGTTTAAAGGGGCAACTTAAAAATCACATTTGTTCAAATAACACTTAATATTACTATAAAATAAACAGATAAGGATGGAAAATACTATTTTACTGTGTATACCTTGATAACAGTTTGTATAGTCAGTTTCACTGTTTTGCCTATTTAGTCAGTTTCTCGTGTTTGCCTAGGTCTTTCCCTTAGCAACAGGAAATAAAGAAACATCTTAAAGAAAAGCATTAGTATAAAACCACAAAAACTGGTAGGATATCAGAAGCAGGTTTATTATCAAACTTGTATTAACTTGGATTTTTTAATTGAATTCAAGTTGGCATATTTAAAAAAGTTTCAAAATTACCAAGAGTAATCTGATGATATCTCTTGGTACTAATGGAAGGCAAGAACTGGTCATTTTGAACACCACATTTCAAAAACTAACATTTTTACTTAAAATTAAAGTAGAGGGCAGGAAATACAAAGTGAAAGCAGAAACTCTGATCTAGTGTTTGTGCTTAAATATTGTAGTCACGTGTGTGGTATGATGATTAATTTTATTTAAATCTGGAAAGTATTTAAAATGAAGTGGTGGCAGGACACAAAACTAGTTTAAAAGTCTGAGGTTCAAGGAATATATATATTTCACTGCTTTGAATATACATTCACAGTAGTGAATATTTTATATTATGGTTACACTATATTGAGCATTATATTAGCTAAGTTTAATGGAATGATAACTTTAAAACACCGCAGGTACTCTGTGCTTTTCTTCTGCATAAGAACCTTTACACCAGATAAAATGAACAGCGAGACATAAAGGTGCTCTAAAATCCCCTTCAATATCCAGTTTGGGAAAAATTCCCCCAGTACACAAACTGAAGAAGACAGTCATAAGGTGGCCTTCCAAGGACCCTTTCACATGCCTTAGTGAAGGGACAGTCTTGGTTGTGGATCTGGGAAGAGGAAAGGCAGGCAGGGACGAAGCCTCACCATATGCAGCACTGTGATTTAGACTAGCTAAGACTGATTAAAAAACACTGGGGATCACAAAAGAATCCGGGATTGGGAGTATAAAAAGGTGTTTAGACCTGGTCTGCACTGGAAAGCATGTTTGATATAATCTGTGTTGTGAAATTAAACCAATATTTATACTGATTCAGTCCTCTATATGGACACTTACATTCTAGTATCAGATTTTTTTTTTTTCAGTTTACTGAACGTTGCTTGGGAAGCTTAACCAAATAACTGCACTCTTTTACTGCAAAAAATACCCACCTTGGACCTTACATCTATGTAACTACATTTAACTGGTAAAACTTTATAATGTAGATAAGACTTCAGAGCTACTTTTCTTTCCCTTATTCTGGGTTGTAAATTCTGTACTGCACCTTTCAGAATTTAATCCCACAAGTAATTAATTCGCATAATTAGCTAATTATCTGCAAAACAGTATCTCAGAAGATTGATTAAATTTAAAAGAAAAGCTGGCTTTTTAAAGTATAAATAATATACACAATAGACACTTAAGTGTCTTTACAGTATTATCTAAGTAATCAAGTTTGATTGTACATTTCATATGTTCGATTAAGTTCATGTTAGGCTATGTCTACACTGGGAGGGTTTGGCGACAAAAGTGCTGTCGACATGCAAAAGTTACCAAAAATGAAAACTAGTCAAACCAGTTTTTCTGCCTCCCATTGTCAACATTTTATAGCCATACTGCTAGCTCCCCTGTCAACAGATAGAGAAAAGCAGTGTGGGTAAGCATCTCCTCCAGTGCAGCATTGTGGGAAGGCAGAGCTGATCCCTGTGCTTCTTGGGATTCCCTTGTAGCTCTGACAGTTTTCCAGGCTGAGGAATGTCAAAGCAGCACAGGAGTCTCTCTAGCACTCCTCCTGCAGCAGCAGAACAGGATCGTTCCAATTATTTCTTTTTTCTTTATTCCCCAAATGGAGTAGCTCACTCAGCTGTCAAGATACATGCCTGCAGGGCACCAGAGATCACAAAACACTGAGCACAGCCATCAGGGCAGGCATTGTGGGATACTGGCAGAAGCCAGTTTTCTTCACAAAACAAACAGTAGAGTCCACACTAGCTCTTTGTCAACAATAAAGGAAGGGAAAAAGATAAAAGTCTCTCACAGGGCTGAAACGTTTTTTATGCCAAAACAGGGTGTTTTTTCTGACAAAAATGTAGTTGTAGTGTAGATGCTCTCATTGTTTTGTTGCCAAAGGTAGTTTTTGGTGAGAAAACATGTCAGTGTAGACAAGGCCTTGGGAAGCAACTTTTTGCTAATACCAATAGAGCTATGTTTAAGCTATGTTAAAATGTATATCCTTTCATTGTTGGCTTTTTTCATACATTCAGAACATGGGGCAGCCGTTGCTTCTACAAAAATCCCATGTTCACATACAAAAATGCATGAAAATCAGATTTACACATGGATGTATGTAACAAGGTTCACATACATCTGTGTATGCATGCTTTGTTTTGTGGATGAAGGAGTTTTATGTTTTTGGCCCTTTATGCCAGCAAGAAGCATGTTTTTATTAATGTAAAACCACCTAGAAATGGGGAGCGGGGGCGGGTTTTGAATGCAAATCGGCTCTAACATTACAAATGAGTAACAGTTTAAAAAGTCGTTTAAGGTAAATTATATCTTTTTACTGTGTTACCTTATATAATAAAAATATATTCGTTAGACGCTCTGACAATCTTATGCTACTTTCTTAAGGTAGATTATAGTTGTATATCCTGTACAAAATATTTGCTTTAAATTTGCTCTTGCATAATTCAATATACTGCTTTTATATCCCAGTATATTTAGAGAACTACACTGAAATATATTACATTGTTCCCTCACATGAACACAGATAATTTACACAAACCATTCTTTGGATGAGCTAACCATTTTGTCATGGAGCACAGACTAACTTCCATGGCAACAATTAATGTAAGAATTATAAATTGATTACTAGTTAAAGAAGAGCTTTCAATCTTGTTAGACTAAATGAAAGTTCAGAAAACAGTATTCCACTATCTCTTGTCTACGTTGGACTAACTGATAGCTATGACTCAGGGAAAAAATGTTAGTTGCTTTTGAAATCAATACTTACTGGTTCAAATCTCAGCTAGATATTGGGAGAGCCTTAAAACACTACTGAGGTTTAGTACCAGAGAAATGCACATCTGTTAATTATCTGTACATTGTAGGTGTGGTGTTCTCACTTCAAAGGTTCTCAGTTCTAGAGCTTGCACTCACATACACCCCATTCATGCATGAAATGACAGACAAAATCTGCAGCCATTTGAAATCTCAGAGACAGACTTTCATTTGTATTAAAGGAAATCATAAAGAAGTTATATTTTAATGCATTAACAGGCGCTTGAGTAAAAGCTGCATGTATTTTGTGTGAATCTCAGTGTTGAAGGAACCATTATATGAATAGACAGCTGGATAGATAACATCCCCTATTCAAGGGCTATCCAGAAATGACAGGTTAAAGGAGGTGGCTGTGTCTTAACTCTGGTCTACACTTGAACCTTAGTCCAAAATAAACTCCTCAAGTTTGAATTAGTAAGTGGTGCATTTTTTGGAATTACAGGCCGCAGAATTTGAATGCTGTACTTGTGCTTTTCATCAGGAATAATGCTAATTCCAAACTTGTAAGTTTGAAATAACAATAGTATGGATGCTCTGGTGCCACTAATTCAAACTAATTAACCTTTGGGAGGCCTTCTGTGGCTCCTCAGAGTGCTTCCTGGGGCTCTGAGTCCGAGATAGCACATCCACATTAATGAAGCCTGCCTTGGATTAGTTTAGATGGTTTCATAGTAAAGTCATGCAAGTTCAAATTTGTTAAATCGGAAGTTCTTAAGTTGCATTTAATAATTTTGAAATAATTTCCTAGTGTAGACATGGCCTTAGTCTTCTCCAATCAAAATGATACATTGTGTGCTCTCAGGACACTTTTTTTTATTTGTGCAAGGTGATGTGACAGAACACATTGGATTATGCATCAGATAGCTTTCATGTCCTCCCTTTAATTAAGTATTTAAGTGATAATGTTTATTTAATCTAGTAAGATTTAAACATAATCAGAGAATGATTGTTATGCATTTTTCCTCGGAAGTCATACTATAATTCTACATAAATATAAACAGCTTTATTACTGCCTTAAAATTTGCTGATTCCTTTTTCAGCAGAAAAAAAAATAAGTAAACTGTAGGAGTATCACAAGTCCTTGAAATGAATGATAATGAGAAAATATATAATGCAGCTATTTTTAGTATACATTTTAATTTGTTTGCATTTTTTTAAATGGCAAATCTATCTTTGGAACTACATTAACCAATCAGGTAATAAGTGTAATAGAGCAATGATTAGCAAATTAACTTCTGCAAAGAAGCATAATTTAAATGGATCAATAGTCTTTTAAATGTTAATGTAAGTTATACAACAGCAGTTTATTCTCTTCATTAACTATTTTACAAGAGAGGCAAGCTTCTATGTAGAATAACTTGAATTGATGCCATACACTAATAGATTTCAGAGAGAGGTAATGCTTACTGTGAAATTGTTTGACAATATAATAACTACAAACCCATTTTCTGTTTTTCCACAGTTCTTAGTGGCCTCTGTTCTAATGACTGTCCTAGTAAAATAACAGTGAGTATAATTATTTACATTGTGAATAAAATGAGTGTGTAGAGGACCCAGTCTGACTGGGGCCCCTTTGTCCTGATTGCAGTACAAACACATAAGAAACAGCCACAGCTGAAAGAATTTACAGTCTGTCTGAAGACACAGAACACAAATGGATAAAAATGAATGGAAACAGAAGAGAAGGGATAACATTAACAATTACATCGGATTCCCATGACTGCCTACATCTAAATCTGCAAACTTTTTAAGAAAATAAACAATTCAAATCAGTCATCACTAGTAGCCACCCGCTCAACTATTATTGATTGGCATTTTTTTAAATTCATAGTACAAGCAAGTCTGGAAGAGGAGCTGGAAGAACGTAAAATTAACATTTTTAAAAAATAATTGGGGTTTATATAATGTACAAGAATTTCATTTTAACAAAATATTGATAATACTGGTAGATGCAGGACTCAAGAAATTGCTTCATATGGAACCAGCTTTCTACTTAGAACTATTTATTGTGAAGGCATTTTGTGATATGAAATAGCAAACTATTCTGATAATATTAAAAAGCCAGATAAAGGAATAAAAAAAAAGGGATCACATCAGAAGTGAACATTAATAAACAGATGTTGGGGCAAGCTAATTACTCAGTGCCGCTGTGTCAGGGACTGCCCTAGTCACTGCTCAGCGGCATCTCCTTTTGGCTGGGGATTTTGCTCTGCCACTTGATCTGTTGCCCATTCCTGTGCCTATGCAGCCTTTCGTTCTCCTCCGTTACTCCATGGCCTGTCATGTGTGAGGAGTGGAAGTACTGTCCTCTTCAGAGTTTAGCTCTCTGGCTAGGTCGTATTAAAGTGTATTCCCCCTTCTAGAGTATTACAAATCCTTTGAAGCAAACTGTCCCAGCACTCTCCACTGCATGATCTGTGCCACTCTTCCAATGGCTGGTACGGGAACCCAGGCCCTGTTTTGAATGTAAATATAATTCCCCTACCAAAAATTAGGAAGCTGTTTGCTACAGTATAAGTAACCTTTATGAAAATATCATCATGAAACTCACCTTTTACATTCATCTCTCATCTCTGCATGAAATGTTTCCTTAATGTGTCTACTTCTTCTCACACCCATACTGTCCATATATTTTCCTCAGGTTTTGGTCACGCTCCCCTCCCCCATGCCTTACTTTTATGACTTCAGCTAATGTCTCTGAGCTTAATCTACACTACCACTTAAATCAATGTAACTTATGTGGCTTACAGTGTGGAAAAAACCTACTTCTGAATAACATAAGTTGTACTGACTTAAAAACCAGTGTCTACATTGATACAGCAGTGCTGATGTAGCGCAGTTGTAAAGACAAGCCCTAAGTGTAGATCACTGCTAAATCTCCCTCTTTCTGATCAATCATACATCTGAAGTTATCTCTCTGAGATATCTCTTGCTGAATGTAAGTGCATCAGCTTAAACTCAACGTAGTAAAAAACCAATCTTCTCGTCTGCCTCTCTTAAAAGTATTTCTCGAGTTCCTTTCCTACATATGCAAATGTGATGGATAATTCGAAAGTGTTTCTCATTCCTTCTTCAAAATCACTTGTCACCATTTATCATATAATGATCCACAAATCCTTTTAAGTTTTCTACAATTACTTTAATACCTTCTGTTGTCCCTCATAATACAACATTAAGCATCACATTTTTTAAATTTTGCACACTGGCATTTGGCAAAGATCTTTTTATCAAGTAGTATTTATTGTGTAAATATAACAATAGTAATGAATAATGCTAATAATTTTAAGCTACTATTTGTACATACAATTTCAGACAAATCTTTTACATTAGAGAAATCTGAGAAAACATTAAACACTGGCTCTGAATTTTCAGAAGGAGGTAATTTTCAGCTCCTTTGAATTCCTAGTCTGTTGCTTGATTGCACTTGTAACTTTCCAGGAAATTAATTATTCACCCTAAAAGAGTGTAATTTTTTTTTTTTTTTTTTTTTTTGGATATTAACAATAATTTTCATGCCTGTCAAAAGGGATGTAAATCCCCCTATGTCTGAAAAACTGAAGATCTTTTACTAACACTATCGTAATAGCGCCTTAAATAGCTACTTAAATGTGCCCACTGCAACGATTATATGATTGTCTTTGTCCAGATAGCTGAAAGAAAAGGGGAATTGCCCCTTTAAGTGCTCATTTACAGCTGGTGGGGAGAAGGGAGAACTGGTGGGGAGCATTTGGGATGACATTAGAACAAGATCTCTGCATTGCCTTTTCTACTGACCAGAAGATGGGTGGTACTTATACTTCATGCAGCCCTGTAAAGGCCAATTTTACCAGGAGTGGGTTGACAGCACCCAGCCACCTCTGTACTTGACAGAAGAACTGAGTTCCCTATTTCACCTGCTATGGGTATTATGCTAGTTGTCTCTCTTCCTTGGGGGCTGGGAAAGAGTTTTGCCTTTTCTACCAAATTGGCCCGGGTAGGGTGAGTTTTTTGTCTTTCCCACACGTGGTCTGGGACTCAGTGGGGTGAAATAAGGGGTTGAAGTTATAATGGGGTGGGCAAACTACTGACCCTCTGAGCCCCTATGACAAGCTACAGAAGTTCAAGAGCCAGGGCATGCCTGTCAAGGGATGAGAATTGGAGCTTTAGACCCTCTCCTCCTGAAGCCCTAATCCCTGGGCAGGTGTGCCTTGCAGGGCAGAATCCACAAAACCCCACACATACTGTGCAAAAGGCCCTGTGACACCACCCTGTTGCAAAGCAGAGATCCCAAGCTTCTTCGCACCCCAGCCCCAGTCTGGTGGGTGGAGGCCTCCAGGGGCTGCACTCTAACAGTAGAAGAGCCACAGTTTGGTCACTCCTAGGTTATAATTGTAGCAACTTAACATGTAAAACTTGTAGTGGATGTCCAGTGCAAGTACTCAACATAGATGAGATATGGTTATTGGATAAATGAATTGGAAAAGGACTGTGTCGAGGAGCAAGCCCCCTCGACATTCCAGCAGTCCCCAAACTTTGGGTCACTGCCCCCTTTTTCCAGGGCAAACAGTCTGCAGACTCAGTTCATAGCTAATGTCCCTCTATTGGGGTATATACGTCCTACAGGCCTAGTTCAAAGCACAGTTCCCTCTATCAGGGTATATACAGCCCTGAAGGCCTAGTCCTAAGGTAAGCCTTTTATACCCTGCTTCCCTTGTGAGCGTGCCCAGCAGTGTTGTGGGGGGTGGGGCCCTTTCAGCTAGGCCAGAGCAACTCCCTGCTCTTCAGTGCGGGGTAGATACACCCTGTCATAGACTGGAAGCTTGGAGCTTGAGTAAGGGGAGGACTTGAGACAGTAAGGGACGGGGGGAGGGGTTGAGGCTCCTACATCTCATCAGCAGGAAGCCAATGTTCCTCTGTTTCTCAACACATTTTAAGGGGGCTGAGGAAGGGAGACACCTGCATCTTGAACAGCAGGGACTCAACCGTTTCTTTCCTGCAGTGAACAATTTGTTGTTAGGTACTCCCAGATATTATAAGTGAATAAAGTTGCGGACTAATGAAACCACATCAGTGCCCTCATGTTTTTCTTCCCATGTGGACAAACTTTTAAGAAGTTTTAGCTCAGCTAGAACAGTTTAATAAAGTTTACTGAACTCCCCAAGCCTGTTTGCAAAAATAGCTATATTGTCAGATAGCCTCAAAATAAACCTGAACTTGCATTTTAAGAAATCAATTTGAAAATCATCAGGTCTAATTTATGAATCTGCTTTTAGATAGATCTGAGTTATTCAGTCCCTAAAGACTCTATTGCAGTTGAAACATTTGCCTCCCATTTATCTTTTTACTTTTTTTGACGTTCACGTGACTTGAATGGCTCTTTGTATTCTTTATCTTCTCCTCCCAAAACTTAGCAGATAACACAACTGTATTGATAGAAAAAAAGATATAAAAAGTTCACTATGCCTGTACTCTCTCCCTCTGGCTTACTTTCACCTTTTAAAATCATTTTAAATCCCTAGAAATATGTTTGTTGTATTGATTTCTACTTCAAAACCTTTTCTTTATAATAGAGACTGTCTTTGTCTTTGCCTTAGAACCACAGATAATATTGAAAAAAAAGTCAGTACCCATACATAAATTTTAAACGGCTGTCCTTCAAACCAGATCATATGGTTTTTATACTTTTGAAAACTTGACTGAATACTGTGTAGTTCTGAACAAGAACATTCCTTATAATTAATCCCTCTTTTTTAAATTTTTGACATTATAAAAACAGAACTTAATTTAAAAAAAAAAATACGCTCTACTTTCAGATAAAGGAACTAAGGGCTCCTGATCCAGTACCTAGGGTGTGTCTAAACTACACCCCTCTGCCGGCAGAGGGATGTAAATTAGACACATCAGAAGTGCAAATGAAGCGGGGATTTAAATATCCCAAGCTTCATTTGCATAATCACATTCTGGCACTGTTTCAAGCGAGCGCCATTTTGAAACTGAAATCGCGGTTTAGACGTGTTTTTTCCGACAACGGAGCAATTTTTTGAAAGATCCTGTACTCCTCAAAAAATGAAAAAATTATCCAGTCCTTGTTGCAGTTTATCTTCCTGAGCCATCTCTTTCGGGGGAGGCACAGTCTGATGCTATCCCGTCTTAGCCAGTTCATCTTGATCCCCTTGCACTGGGAGCAACACCTTCATTAGCCCTTCCTCCGTCTTCCTCACCAGATAACTCCATGGTCCCAGACCTTCTTCACCTGTGCCTGAGGATTTCAAGTCATACCAGGGTCTCAGGCATATGGCATATGTCTTGTGTATTTTGGTTGAGTTTGTGCAGGAGAACCACACATACATTGTTTGTTATTCATTAATCAGCCCATGGAGGATGACCTTCCTAATCCATGAAACTCTTTTATAGCCTGCAAAGTTGCTATGGAATAACTTCAGCTTCATTCTCTGCTACAGCAAAGTATTCTGAGAAAAGCTATTATGTTCCTGTGCATGGCTCCAAGTGTTTTTATTCCCATCCAGCTTCAACTACCTCTTGGTAATGACAGTAAATTACAGATCACAACAGGGAAAGTATAAGTTTACCTCCAAGGACAAAGAGTCTAGGAGGTTGGACCTGAGATGGAGAAAAAAATCCATACCTTCTTTACAGAAGGAGGCACTGTTTTTCTTAATTGGGCAAATGGGTCGTAAGCACCATAAGAGCTGGTTATTCCATTTAATTTCTGTGCATCCCTCCTCCCCATTCCCTGCACCGACCCTCTTTGAGGATCTTTCTCATGAACTAACGTTTCTCCAGCAAGTCCAGATTCTTCTTATATTGTAGAAGAAGTTCCTCTTCTACAGCATCAAGAAAAGGAATCTTATTCCCAGTATTTTAGTCCTCAAATCCAAGGGAGGGATGAGACCTGTTCAGATTCTATGACCTCATCAAGTACATCAGATATGCAAGTCTCCCCAACTGCAAGAAGTTTCTGAGGTTTGTTGGGGGAGGTCACCATTATTCATGCACTGTACTGCCTTTTGGCCTGTCCTTGACTTCTCTTGGTTTTAACAAATGCACAGTTATAGGGACAGCTTACCTCAGACAAGAATCAGTTAGTGAGAGGCAAGTCCTGGGAACAAGTCCTCCCAGTTCATGTTATGTCTCTTGATAATCTGTGTCTCATCTTGAACAAAGGGAAGCTGACGGTAATACTAACTCAAAAAATTGGATTCTTTAGTACCCCACTATATTTTAGAAGTTTGAAAGCAATTCTGCTGAATGAACGGTGTCTAGCAATTTCTCAATTGCAATTTGAACCTTCAACTACAGGCTCTGTCTTCCTAAGTGTATTAAGCCATATGGTTGAAGGCACCTGTATAATCCAACATCCAACAGATTGCCTCAGTCAATTCTGCATTCTCTACAGTGGTGGACAGTTCAGGGCTTTGCATGCCATGGTGGTCTGTTTATTTGTTTTCCTCAGTAGATTGGGGAGTGCATTTGGGGGCATTGAATATTCAGGTTTTGTGGTTAGAACTAGAAGCTTCCCCCCATCCATATCAACATGGTGTCAAGAGGCAATGAAATTATGGTAGCTTTGTATCAAGGAGAGCATAATTCCCAAAGCCACTCACTAACTGGAGATCCAGAAACAATTGGCAAATCACCTCAGCAGGAATTTCTCCCAGGATTGCTAGTGGTCTCGGAAGTCCAATGTGCTGAGGTCAATCTTTGTAGAATGGATCATTCCGACGGCCTGTTTGCAATGAGAGACAAGAAGTGCCGTGAGTTTTGCTCTCAAACAGGTCTCAGCACAGGCTCCCTAACCTTGCCTTCCAACTCAGTTGGCAATCAACTCTGAGGTATTTCTTCTTCCTGATTCCAGTCATCCCACTTAAGCTGAAGATAGACATGCCAAATTTATTCTCATTGTTCCAGGTTGGCCTTGGCCAGTGTGATGTTGGTTTTTTGATCTTTTGTCTATCAATTCATCCTCTCATGTTTCTTCCTCTTCATCCTGACCTACCGACTCAGCACCACTATCAAGTTTTGTATCGAGCACTGAACACTGTGCATCTGATGACATGGATTCTGCATGGCTATTTGAGGAGAAGGAACAATGTTTGGAAGCTGTTCAACAAGTGTTGTTTCACAGCAAGGAGCTCTCTACCTGAGTGACTTATTTGGCCAAGTAGAAGCAATTCTCTGTTTGATCACTTGCTCAGAAAATCAGCTGATGCTAGCCTGCATTCAGAACATTTTGGAATACTTATGCCTTCAGTCTTCCAGTCTCTGTCAGTTCAGTGAGGGTTCTCTTAGCCATGACCTTAGCCTTTTATCTACCTATCCAAGGGAAGTCAGTTTTCTCAAACCCCATGCTAGTGAGGTTGTTCATGAAAGTCCTTAGTCTCCACTTGCTTGAGAAAAAGCTGCTTCTCTTAATACTGTCCTAGTTGTCTTTATGCAACCTCAGTTCAAGCCCTGGGCAACCTGCTCTCTGTTGCTTCTGTACCAGAAGTTGCCCTTTCTTGTAACTATTGTGTGTGCAAGGAGCGTATGAACACTACAGGTCTTAATACCAGAGCCCCTGTAGAGGCAGTTTGCCCAAGGACAAAGTGGCCCTATTCCTGTATCCAAAATTAATCTCGAACAGTTGTTTCACAGTTTCATTTTAACCAATTGATATATTTACTAGTGCTCTTTCCTAAACCACACTGCTGCGCAGATGAACAGTGATTTCACATGCTGAATTCAAAAAGATGTTTGGCATTTTACTTAGAACTGAGCTTTTTTGGGGCACCATCTCATCTGTTTGTCTCCTGTGCTGATCAAATGAAGGGTCAGACAGTCCCTGTGTAAACGTTCTCCAGGTGGATGACTTCCTGGCGTTTCATCAGCATATGAGGTAGTTCAGACCATGTCTCCACAGAGGTTGCAGGCTCATTCAGCATGAGCCCAAGCTACATACATAGCATTCTTCAGTGATTTTTCAGTATTTGACAATTTCAGAGCTGTTACCTGGTCTTCTACACATACTTTAAAAGAATTAAACTCCAACCCCAGATGTGGCCTATCAGTTTTGAAGTCTGTGTTTCTTTGTGGATTTTAAGGAGGCCAAGCTATAGAAAATCAGGTTACAGTAGAATTCAATTGCAGCCTTAGTTATGGGTTGACTATTGCCATTCCATAATATGTCTCATGGAGAAGGTATTCAAACTGTCAAAAATAATTTGAATAATTTATAAGATTTTATGTAAAATATATATGTACGATTTTAGTCCGATAAGTTATTGCTGTCAGGGAAGCCAATCTTAATACTGAAACTGTGAGAAGACCTTATAAAGTGATTACTAGCACATTCTTTTGGCTAATGGCAAAATAGTTCAAAATTATTTCCTTTGACAAGAATAGGGTCAAGTTTCTTTCATTTTGGAGAATGAATTTCTGATTCTAATCAGATTGTCAAACTGTAGATGATCAGCTCATTTAAGTTCTGTGACTAGTTTCTACAGTTCTATCTAACTGTCAGGTTGAAGTCAACCATCACCTTTACATTTGCAATAGTTGATGAATCAGCATCGGTACTGGAAACACTTACTTTTAGTCAATGATGCAGAAAATAGGTATCCGAAAATTATGCAGAATGTTCCCCAAAGTTTGCTTTTCCATGAAACAGACTGGATTCATTGTTTCATTTGACTGCATTTAGTCAAATCAACCACAACGAAAGGTGCTATGATGAATGGAGCACTTGACAGAGTGAACGCTTCTACACATTATCACTTTTGATCAAGTGTATAATAAAAGTATTTTTCCAATAAAGCTTTTAAAAAAGTGTGTTTAGAAATTAACTGGATTATCATTACTTATGGATAGCAAAGCGATTAGCATATTCTGAAAATGGGTTATCTTCTACTCTGATATAATACTAACAATAAAATAATCCACATCTAAGGTATAATCTAAACAATGAACCAACAGAAGTTTGCTTTTAGTTATATTTTGTTGTCTCAGCTGTGCTAATTCCTAGACTTGAAAAAAGTTTAATATAAGTTTGGATGCTTAATTACATCTTTGCATTGCAGCCCTTTGGTGTGAATCAGCCTGGACCTTACATCATGTACACAACTGTAGATGCAAATGGATATCTGAAAAATGGTTCAGGTAAGACTAGGATTCATTTTTTAATACATGTAGTTATGATCTTTCTGAACATAATCAGCAACCTACAGGACATTACAAAACATTAACTAAATAATTAAATGTGTCAGTTTGTTCCTGAGGAGTTCTTCCACTATACAAGGCACAAATATAGTATGTTTTCCATTCATTTTTCATCTTGCATATTTATTGTGACCATTGTAATCACATCCTTTTACTTATACTATGAAAATAAAATTTGAATAGCTTCCAGGTTCTGTCAGAATCTGAGCGCTGGACAGAGTAATAAAGAGTTCATTTGTCAAAATTTCAGTCTTTCATGATCTGAAGCTGTAACAAATGAAGTTTTCTACCTATTATATTGTAGTCATGTTTTCTAAGAGGTAGCATTGGACTTGAAACTTTCAGTGAGAATCTTTATTTTTGTGGAAACCATGTGCATGCTACTTACCAAATAAAATAGTTTTAGTTTGTTTCTACATGTATGAGAAAATCTATATTGTGTGTGGGGCTTTTTACTGATATTGTTCAGTGCATCTTTTAGGATGCTTGAGTTTTAGTGATGGTGATTGATGTAACTGTCTGCTAATGTCAAATTTGTAAAATTGGTTGTCTAAAGTTAACCATGTAAATCCATATCTAGCTGCCTAAATAAGGGGCTTGATTTTTCAGGCAGGACATGTACTTATATCTCTCATTTAAGTCACATTAGCAGGTTCCAAATTAACTGTAACCAATTAGGAAAAAGACGTAAGTGTCATTATGGACACACCATTGAAAAACTGTGTAGCAGTTTAAATTAAACAAAATATTAGGATTTAAAAGGAATAAGTGATAATGCTGCAGATATTATTATATCATTATACAAATAAGTGGTATGCCCTTGACTGGAATACTGTGTTCAGTTCTGGTTATCCTAACTCAGAAACGATATAGGAGTAGAAGAACGGGTTTCAGAGATGTCAAAAACTTCTGCATGAAAAAAGATTGGAAAATAGGGACAATTTAAAGGCAAGGATGTTCATATGGGTATAATCAATGTGGATATGAGTATAATAAAATGGTAATTTATAAAGAAGGTAAAATAGGTACTTCTATTTACTCTTTAATTGAATGCCAGACTAAGGAGACATACATAAGCAAGACGACAAATTTAAAGCTGATAAAAAATTATACTTTCTTACATAGCATATAGTTAACCTGTGGAATTCATTGCCTCATTGTGACAAAGTACATAGTAAACTTTTAGAAAGGACATAGACATTAGTATGGATCAAGAGAACATCCAGCCTTTCAAAAGACAGAGTTAAAAAATAGTTTGTTATGATCTGAATAAATCGTCATGCCAAAAGGTACATGTCAGCCACTAATGTATAGAGAAAGAAACTTTTTCTGTGGGCAGGTCATTTCATAGTATTCTACTGTGGGATTTCTTGCACCTACCTCTGAAACACTGTCTGAGATCCTGGGATAGATGGACCACTGATCTGATACAGTATGGCAGTTTCTGTTTTCCTATATACTTAAATATAGATTTAGGTGTCTAACTTTAGGCAATTTTTTTTTTAAATGTTGGCCTACATTTTTTATTAGATGAAATAATATTTCATGATAATCCAAAATTCCTTCCTAATACATAGTAGAAATTCATGTTAACTAGTAAATCATTCTGCCAGTGGTTTTCATTTCCCATCTTCTTTACTGCAAAGCAAGTTTCATGACCTGAATCTACAAAGGGCTCTTATATTCTGCCAGAAACATTCAGAACTCCATGATGATTTCAGACACTTTTTAAATTTAATTTTACACAAACACACTGTATTAAAATCAGATGATGCCCAAAGGGGATAATTTCTAATTTACTAACAACTTGTACCTCTAATTGTTGCCCTTTTTGAAGTTTTAAAACTTGAGAGGCTTATCAAAGCTCTCTGAATTGTAGGCCACCTCTTATCAGTAACACTTAAAGGCACTGGTAAATCTTTAATATAGAGTTCCCTTACTTTTCTTTAAACCCATTTTGGCTCAGCACCATTTTTTTTAGAAGATTGAATGCTGCGTTATCTGTGTTACTTTATTTCACACTGGACTGCTTTATTCGTCTCACTTTGTTATATTGGTGTGTGGATATCTGTCTTCTGTGCTTGCATTACTTGGAAGCAAGTGTAGGACTTGGAAGTTGGGGGTATTAAGTTATATACTGTTAAGATAGTGCTAAGATATATATTATATAATGATTGGCAGTTTCACTGTGTTTTGTTACCAACAAACATTTTTGGTCTTGGGTGCTTAAAATCTGAATGTTTTCTTTGGCAAAAAAAAATGTTTTTCCAATCTTTTCTGAAAACAGCTTGGAAGGTACTGTACTTACATCTGGCCATGTGTTTTACTAGTCTTTTTGTTGTGTGTGTATCTCAATCTCTTGCACAGAAACATGGAAGTGAAGTTGAAGGACTGGAGTCCACTATAAGCCACCTCCTGCAGTTATTAATAAAATACTTTTTGTTGTCCAATATATCTGTTTTATTATGTGAGATTAGCCTTCGGTCTCCGGAAATGTGAACCTATTTATAACACTTTCCTTTTTAAGAATTAATTGCCAACTGAGATCTTTGAAATTATCCCTAAATTACATCATTAAAGTTAGGTCACTGCATTGGTGAGGTCAGGACCCAAATAATAAATGAACAGTTCTCCTGTGAAGTGTAGTATATTTGCTTCTTGATGTGCATTGAGGCTTACTGCAGGCCTACATCAATGTTGGTGCACTGAGGTAAAAAGTCTTTACGTACTGAGCTATGAATCAACTTCTTCATTAAGTGCCAGAGGACATGTAACCAAAGAATATACAGTAAAAGCTGTGTTCTCTGCATTTTACTAACCAGAAGGCTCTATAAACTGCCATTTCTAATATTCATTGACACTCTCTGGTTGATAGCTTGATTGGCTTGGGGCCAGCAGACTCCCTAACTGGCTCTGTGTGGCTCCCTAGATGCAGTGACCTGTTCCTGCTTCCCCTAAACAGAGGAGTAGCCATAGGAGCCCTGTATGCTGAACCCATCCCTCCTGAACTCTGGCTTTGCAGCTCACATTTGCCAAGAACCACAGCCAATGTGAGCTGCACATGGAGGCAGTGCGCTGATCTACCTAGCCAAACCTCTGTGTATAAGCAGCAAGGAGACATATTGCCATTTGCAAGGAGACACCACGGTGAGTGCTACCCAGATTTAGCACCTCAAAACCACTCCTGAACCCCAACCTCTGCCCCAAGTCTCCTTCCACAACCAAACTCCCAGATCCTGTACCCCCTCATGCACCTTAACTCCTCTCTCTTAGCTAACTGGATTTTGACTTACTGGCATACCCTATTCTCCCAATATGCTAGATAACAAAGCCTTTACTGTATAACCTTATGACTAATTTTCAGAGAACTAAGAATAAGTAACTCTCCTTTCTTTACCAAACCGTTGTGTATTTGCTGAGGAGAAAAAAAGATCAGCGAAAGCTACCAAAAGAGCAGCTTTTTCTCCATTGGGAGGATGAGGTGTGCTATAAAATTGCTATAAATCAAATATATACCACAACATAATATTTTTTTAGATTTAATTATACTAATTTAGATCAGTTGTTTATTCAGTCACAGCTCTGATTTCTCTGTTGCTTAATACAGTCAGCACAAACTCAGGCTAACAAATCAACATTGCAAATTAGGTAATACTATAAATGTATATATTATGTGGAACAACTGGCAGAGTCTATATATTTAAACGGGATTATAATAAATATTCTATATTTAGGGTATAATATTTAACTAATTGAAACAGACTCAGCCAGAATGTATTTTTTAACCATGTTGGTTTAATAAATTAAAACATTTTTCATTAAAGAATCTCAAAAAATATTTTTAGTTCTTCTTAGAATATTGTCCCTAGGGGAGCTCCACTTCAGGTATGCACACATCTTTTTCAGCTTTAATCAAAGATTTTTGGTATCAGTGCCCATTCAGACTGCCCATGCACCCAACTCTTCCTTGTCAACCAGCGGAGGCTACATGGGGCTGCTCAGGGAAACTACCCTCGGATTCCGCTTAACTGATTCAGCCTGAGATGGAACATGACTGTTCCTTACTTTTGAAGTCACTTAGCCTAGTTACCCTTCTTTAGATGCTTTTTTTTCTTTAGTTATTTTATTTACTTTTTATTTTGGGGGTCTTTCAAATTCCTTTCCCTTTGGGGAGGAGGGCTTTCCCCTGTTAGATTCCATTTCCCCTGGGTATACCAGGCTCTTCATGCTACAAGTGGTGAATCTCTTGCTGGGAGACCATCCCAGTCAACAACAGGCATTCCTGGGGTATCTGCTGCTTGAGAAAATCTCATATGTCACAAAAGTGCTCCCTGTGCACTACTATTAAAGATGGAGCAAGAAAATTTAGGAGCTTCAATTCCAGGCCAGGAGACACCTCCAGATGATGTTTGCTGAGTGAACACAGTGCCCTGTCAAATTTGTCATGTTCCCCTTGATCTACCCAAAGGAAATCCAGAGGTACGACCCAGAGCAAACAGAGTCATTCTCCACAGAAAGTGTTGACCTCAAAAAGGAACAAGACTGCAGTGGGAACCTCACATTCCTCACATCCTCACATTCACTGTAAGTACAGAGGAGATCCCTAACATTCTTGGTACCAATCCTGCATCCAGGCTCTAGGCTCAACAGAGAAGAAGGGCAATATGCATGCTGCAATACTGAAACCTTTGATGCCACACAAGCAGGACACTATAGCATCGAAACATTCCACCTGTAAGAGGGTAGTACCAACTACTACTTCTACACCATCTACATCTAAGCACCAAGAAGGCGAGAGACACCTGCTTGAAACATCTCCATATGGAAGCAGCACTTCAACCGCCGTCAACCACGGAATCTGTATCACCAGCTGCCATCAATAGTGCACCAACCTTGGTACAGGAACCTTTGGCACCAAGAAGGCCGTTGCCAATGTTGAGGCCCAGTACCAGTGGGCAGCTCCTATCTCAGTCCCTGGTGCCACGTAAGAAAAAAAGAGCAGAGAGGAGCCATTATCCTTCCTGACACACAGGCCACTCTCCTTCATAGCACGCAGCCCAACTGCATCCCCAGGTAAGACACTCTAATGCTGCTGCTACTATGACACCTGTGTCTGCTCCCAGTGCTCTGAGAACAGTCAAGCCAATGCATGTCAACTCACCAGAATTGGAAGAAGTGCTGATGGAGGTCATTGACCAGCCATCCACCCCTGAGATGTTCGAGGCTGCTAGGGACATTATCAAGTTGATGAGGTCACCTGGTCTGGCACCAAAGCTGGCATGCCAAATGGATGCTCGTGCTTCTGTGTCATTGGCACCGCTGGAAGCTATGGCACCTAAAGAGAGGGGCCAGAGTCAATCTCGGCCACCAACTCTACTCTCAGCACCAGGCTCATCTACGTCATCAGTTCCAGCACCAGCAACATTAGTGGTGCCAATGCCACCTCTGCTGATGGTGAGACAGAAGCAAACCAGTGGCAATGTCGTGTCACTCCTTGTGGCACCGTTCCCTGACACCAACTTCTTCAGCACCACCCTCCTCCATCTCTGAATATTCTTCTGAGTCAGAAGCTGAGTCTGCTGCAGTCTAGGAAACAGGGCACCACTCTAGATGTCGGCACTGCTTCTGGCACTGCGGCACTGCCCCAATAGCCGCTATAGATGACATGGCCACCCCAATGGCAACCTCCCATGCAGTGGCCCTTCTGGACGCCGTGGGTCTATCATTATCAGGATCCACTGATATCTTGGGCACTGTCAGTCTACTTGGCCACCCAAGAGGCCCCATCCGCCACACCACTCTCGGGCCCCCAGATCAGAGGCCAGGCACAGCCTACAAAGGGCTAATCCTCTGCCTCCTCTCAATGGCAAGACCTCAGAAACCTCACAGGCCTCAACCACCCAACAGTTCACTCAAGTGGTGGGAGAAGTGCTGCAGGAGCCTGAGGTAAAAGCCCCCGCCCTCAATTAATCTTTTTTGTCATCATCTGACAAGGCAGTGATGAGCATATCAACCTCTCTCTGAGCCATGGACACTGATGAGGCTGGCCCAAAACCTGGGGTACAGGCAAAGGAGGTGTTAGAGGAGTCCAAACCAATGGTGGACCTTCTGACAGCTGAGGGTCCCTCTAGCATGGCTCTGCCACTTAAGACTGTGGCTAACACAACCAAGGTGCTGTGGCAAACCCTGGCTTCTATTCCTCTGGCAGCTAGAGGGGTGGAGTGCCATTATTTCATTACTCAAAGCAGTGGTTCTCAACTCGTTTCAGTCCACGGACCACCAGGCCAATCAAAACATTTTCATGGACCTCCTCCAGCACATATAGCACAGGACGAATGACACCGCAACCGCTCAGCACGACAGCGGCAGCTACACTGACGCTCAGAGCCTCAGACGGAAGTTACTGGCAACACAACGCAGTTGTGTCCTAGGTGACACTATGGATGACGCGCGTGTTTGTGAACAAGGCATAAAACAGCCTAACAGTGGCGCCTGCTCACGCCGTGTGACTTTGGACAGTGTTCCTATGGACCACCAAAAAAGTCACCATGGACCACCAGTGGTCCATGGACCACCAGTTGAGAACCACAGACTCAAAGGGACCACGAACATCTGTTCACACATGTTCCTCCAGATACTCTCATGATGTAGCCTGCAAACCACAGAGAAAGATAGCATCAGCCTGGGCCAACCCCAAAGGCCAAGGAATTTAGGAGGTTTGACTTACTAAAGTCTATGCCACAAGGGGCCTACAGCTTTGCATTGTGAACCAGCAAGCACTGGTCAGTACATATGCCTACAACCTGGTTGGCCCTAAGCAAATTTAAGCAGCTTCTCCCTTCCAATGTCCATCAGGAGTTCAGGGTGTTGGCTGATGAAGGCAAGGTCATCTCGCACACAGTCCTGCAGGCTACAGTGGACTCAGCTGATTCTGCAACATGAACTATGGCCATAGATATGCGTAGGAGCTTGTGGCTGCATGGATCTGGCATCCTACCTGAGCTCCTGAACACAATTCAAGACCTACTCTCTGCGGGTTCAAGCCTTTTCTCAGACCAAACAGACTCAATTACATAGCCTGAAAGACTCTTAAGTCCCTAGGCATCCACACTCCCATCGCCACAAAGGAGGCCCTTTAGACCCCAGCCACCCCAGTCTGTGTCAACCAGGGCCTAGGCAGGACTTCAGTAAGTTCAGAGATAAAAATAACAATGGCAGGAACAGGAGGAGACACTTGAGGTCCTCTTCTGACCAGGGTACAGGGCCCTCCAATAAGGGCGAAGGCCCCAAATTGGGGGTTTTGAGGGTGCTCCCGGGGACAGCATTACAGTCCTTCCTGCAGATCATCTTCCCTTAATCAATTGACTGTCCCTATTCCATTGTGCCTGAGCACAGATTATGTTGGACCCCTAGACACAGTGGAAGCAGGATATTCTATTCTATTCTGCTCCCTCCCATCCTCCCAATTCTCTTGTCTGTCCCTCTTCAGAGACCCTTCTCATGAGCATCTTCTCAAGCAGAAGGTGCAGTCACTCCTGGCACTGGGGCAGTAGAGGAGGTTCCTCCAAAATTCCAGAACAAGGGATTTTACTCCCAATATTTCCTAATCCCTAAATCCAAAGGGTTCAGGCGAGATTCAGCCCATAATGGATCTCAGCAGTTTGAATGCCTTTATAAAAAAGACAAAATTCAGGATCATAACCCTGGCTTCCATTTTTCATTCCCTCCATCCAGGGGGCTGGTATGCTGTCCTCGATCTGAAAAATGCGTACTTTCTTATATCGATCATTCCTGCTCACAGATGTTTCCTTTGTTTTATGATTGCCCATTCCCATTACCAGTTTGCAGTGCTTTCATTTGGACTTTCCACAGCCCCGAGAGTTCATGAAATGCATGCAGTCATGGCTGCCTTCCTCAGAAAGCGTTGGGTCCAGGTGTTTCCATACGTGGACAACTGGCTTATCAAGGGCAAATTGGACACACAAGTGTCTGAACACATAGAACTGGTGAGGGCTACATACCTCTACTTCGGGTTCATTTTGAACAAGGACAAGTCCACCCTCATCCCCATGCAGCAGGATGCCACCCAGGCCAGGGTTTTGCTGGATGCCACCCAGGCCAGGGCCTTCCTCTCCAGACCTTGATTCCTGGCCATAAAAGACCTCATAATACGCCTGCATTTCTCCCCTATTACAACGGCAAGAAATTGTATGAGGCTGCTGGGCCACATGTCAGCATGCACATGTATCAGCACGACGGGCAGGGGTGGAGGAGGTGGAAGCTGGTGCTTGTGGGGAGCCAGCTTTTAAGCATGACCTGTATCAGGACATGTTATGACTTTGCTATGATGTCAGTGCTAGCAATTATGGCCCACTCCGCTAGGGCCCAAGCCTCTTCATTGGCTTTTGTGGTACAGGTGCCCATTCTGCATATATGCAGGACAGCGGCCTGGTCTTCACCTGTTCACCAACCACTATGCCATCTCCCAGCACGCTAGGGATGATGCAGCATTTGGTAGAGCTGTGTTGCAGTCCATTTCTAATTAGTTTCTGATCCCACCTCTTTTAGTATGGCTTGGGATTCGCCTAAATGGAATGAACATGAGCAATCATTCACATAAGAAAAACCTGTTACCTACCTTTCGTAACTGTTGTTTGAGATGTGTTGCTTGTGTCCATTCCAAATCCTGCTTACCACCCTTTTGTCGGAAAGTTCCAGCAAGGAACGGGGGAGTGGGACAGAAGGCCAGCAGGGGTCTATATGCACCACCATGGAGGCACCACTCCAGGAGACAGCTGGCCCAACGGGTACGGCTGAGGGGAAAACTTTGACAGTTGTGCACGCAGTGCATGTACACCTAAATGGAATGGACATGAGTAACACATCTCAAAGAAAAACAGTTACAAAAGATAGATAACCATTTTTTCATCATTTCAGACAGCCTTCATACAATCCCACTCATTAATTTATCAAGCTCTATCATAAAATTAACTAGGTTGTTTCCTCCCACAGTTCCCATTGGGAAACTATTCCAGATCCTCACTCT